>CM034151.1:887619370-888819370 GCA_019776745.2 Taxus chinensis
TAAAAATTTTACACGCTGCAAATGCTTGCCTTGGAAGCTCAACCTGTAAATGTAATATGTGGAGAAATAAAAGATGAAATTATTGAAGAAGAACTTGTAGGAGAAAAATAAGCCAGCTATGAAAACATCTGGTATTTTGAATACTCAACTGATGAATATTCCAAGGATTCCATGGATGATATTAATAAATACTCTTGTGCAGTGTTCACTCACTCAAAAAAAAATGCCTCTTCCTCGGATGTGTAAGAAAATCATCTGAATCATCTAAAGATGAATCTACATAAAAAAATAAAATGAGGATCACTGCTTCCCACTTCCATGGAAGTGGCCAAGAAGAATCTAGAGACCACCTCATCCAAGGTTACATATACTTCTCTGGGTATGTCTCTTCCCCTAGTAAAAAAACTACTACTTTTGTTTCTTTTTCTTCTAAGAATGTAACTCCTATACCTGTAAATGATCCCAAATTATATTATTCTTCATCCTTTGACATCATTGAGCATGTCCAAAGTTCAAATTTTAGAGTCTGAGTATTTGAGAACTCATCCTAAATAATTTGATAAATTTGTCTAGTTTATGAAAGGATGCAGTTCAAATTCTAGTCCCATAAATTTCATTACCAGAAAACCACTTCTCGCTCCAAGTATCACTCCTTCTTAGAACATTATTGCCTCAACATCTTTCACTTTTGGGAAAGTAGAAACCCTTTTACCTCTCTTTTTTGATCAATGGGTATAAACTAAGTAATTTTATCATTGACTCTGGTGCTTCAGATAACATCATTCTTGCAAAAGTTTCCAAGGCCCTTAGTCTCACTCTCATCCCTTCTGTTGGTCAGTGTTAATCCATGGAAACCAAAGAAGTACCTATCATCATCCAGATCAAAGATGATCAAGTGAATTTTGTAGATTTTCCAAAAAAAATGTTAAGATTATGTCACCAAACTAGTCAATGGAAAAATGAAGAAGATCCTATAAGAAAGATGTCGTATACCGTTCAAAAGGAAGATGACACAAGGGAAAAAATTTTGTACCAATATTTAAGATACAATAACTACTTCATAACTTCAGAGGAAGATGTTGAGTTACTCATATTAATGAAGGAGCATCCAATGATATTGAGACCATTGAGAACATTCATGATGATTTGATGGACATATAATTTGATATTTTGCATTTCCCATTGAATATGGATACACAATATCTACTTGTTGATGGTGAGGATAATGGATGTCTTGACCTATAATAGAAAAAGCTCAAGATGACAAGAAGTGCAGGTCATGAAGGAAAAATGACATCCAAAATATTCTTCCCAAGTGAGTCTCAAATTCTCAATCATACTCTCAAAATATAGCATGAATATTTATTTGGTGAGTATGATTGTGAATACAAAGCTTTCTCTTTTCCATTTGGAGAAGAGGAGCTTCTCAATGAGGAACAAATAGATGAAAAGATACTTCAATGTCTCAGGGATGATCCCGATCGAGAAGAAAGTATATCCATCATGAAGATGACTACTATAGCTGAAGATGATCAAGATGAGGAAGGTGATGGTCTTGATATTTCATCCCCAACGTTGTGCTCATTCTCATTTCAAAAGGATGAAGAACACTGCAAGTTACACCATAGTGAGAAACATAATAAGAATGAGCTAGTGTGTGTGGACCGTAGTGAGAAGTAGTTAAAAATAGAACATCAAGAAGCCTATGGTGTTGCTAGAAACATCAATGGCTATACCAAGAACTAGTTCCTAGAAACAATGGTCATACATAGCATGCAAGAAAAGAGAAAATACCTTTCAAAGAGAACAAGGCTAGTTGTGGACATGGTAGGCTAGGCATGATCAATAATCAATATGGTAGTAGCAGTAAAGTGAAAAATTGGAAATAAAAACTAGGAATGAATCTTAAAAAATGGATTGGAAAATGGAAATGGGATTTCAGGATAACAAAGACAATGGGATATTTGGATGGATTTTCACTTGTCGGAAGAGCCATACAAACTTTCTCAAGAAGAAACATGCCGCTTCATCCTTCTTAGGCATATAGAGATCCCTTGTAGTACTTGGATTTCCTATGAATTTGAGGAAGGAGTCTTACTCCATTGAACTAGTGAACAAGTTTGTGGATAAATGCATTTGACACCACCCATGTATGGGTAATATTTATAGAAGTAAAATTAATGAAAGCGGGTCATCCCCTGCATGTACCATAGGTGATTTAACTTTGTTATGTTTCCCATATCCTTATGTGTTTTCTCCCTTTATTATAGTGTGGTGTGTTTCCTTTTCAGTTTTGAGTGTGTTTGTTCATTTTCATTCCACATCCCTGTTGATATTCTATTGCCCAATGGATAATGCACTGTTATACTAAAGCCCAAATTGATATTTCTGGAGTTCATTCTTGTCTTGTTTTCATGTCATGTCAAACCAAGCAAAGTCCCTAAGTATGAGCTAATTTTTGGAATATAAAATTTCACTACATTTTATATGACAACCCCATTGAAACTTTTGCCCCCTTTTGGTTAAATCACTCAAAATTGTCAAAATTTCCAAAATCACTCGCTTTCAAAGTTCAACTTTTGGGAAGGGTTTTAGAAGCCTTAGAGAATTTCAAAGAAGGTCCTAGTTATATTTAAGGGAAATGTATCATATTTTTCTTAGTGATGGTATGATTTAGTAACCATTCTGACAACTTTGGGATGGTCTTGGGAAAGATTTCTTCCTAAGCACTTTTGGAGAAAAGGGAGTGTGCTTGCTTTATCGAAGATCAAACTCTAGTGAAAGGTCTAGGGAGCCTCATGAAGTGTTGGGATTTCATATCATAGATATTATAAATATTCTCGAGCCCACTCCATGAATAATGCAAAAATTTCAATCTTGCTGGTAGGGGTTAAATTTGACGCCCGTTTAGACATTTTTTTAATTTTAAACATAAAAAACAATTGAATTAAATTTTATCCTGTACTAAGGGATGGGTAGTTTGTTTTAGGAAACTGTCATTTTGACGTGTGCTTTCTAAAATGAACCGTTTTAAATTAGTATGTTACTGTTACATATATATAGCTCACTCCATTACTCAAGCCGCCCACGTCGAGCTCCAGCTCCAAGTTTCCAACAGTGAAATAGAAAAAACAATTTGCATACTACTACAGTCTACCATTGCTACACTGCCAGCTAATGAAACCGTTTTAGTAATTGGTAATTTTCTATTAATTATCATCGCATCCGCATCCGCATCCTGCATGCTTTTTATTAGGCTTTTTATTGGTAATTTACTATATTAATGAATCAATGATCATTGCAATTTGCAGCCACATGCTTTGGACTCTAGAGTAGGCATTAGAAGTTATTGATTCTTGAATAATTTGCTGCTACTGCCCACTAGCGACCACTACTAGTCTACCACTACCAGAAACAAATTAGTTTTGTATTTTTTCAACTGCTCTTCTTTCAAAGTCCGGACCATGCGTGTTAGCTTAATTTTTAAGCTCGGAGTCCTAGTTGGTGAAGCTAGAGCAACTGTGAACATGCATGAGATAACACTTCATAGTGGGAAGAGAATGCAATGCTAGTTTTGTCTCCAAAACGGTACCAATTCTATTGCCCGCAAATTTTTTTTAATACAATTTAAGCTTACACAAATTGACATCAAATTTTTGAAGGGGATTAGTTGTTTTTTTAATATACTTGAATCATGGTGATTTAGCCTGCAAAATTGGAGTGGTAGATTTATACCGTAATTTAAGATTGTAATCTATAAGAATATTTAGATTAAAAAATTCAACATTTACATGTAGATCTTATCATAGAGTAAATTATAGAGATTCACTTGATACGTCAATCACATATTCAATATAGTAAACATTAAAATACAAACATTTGACGTTTGAGAGTGGCGTGCAAATCTCATGAATCCTAGCCAAGATAAAACTAAACAGTTTATTTGTGCAATTCAGCGGTTTTTTGAAAAGTTTGGGAGGAGTGATCAAGCAATACAATTACGAGGTTAATTTTCAGTGGTCTTAAGTGTCATTCCAAATTTCTAACTCTCCAAGATTACAACCAATGCACTCATTTCTGCTCTTGGCTTTTCTAATAGAGGTGCGAATAATTTTTTTTAGCCTTAAAAATATAGTTTTATGGATATTTGTTACTTATGAAAAATATTGTACTCTCTCTATTTTTTTTTTCAATATCCAAATTTATATCTAATTATTCTATATTGTTTGGGTTGTATAGGTACATTATAAATTAAAATGTCTCAAAACAAAAAGAGTCAATCTTCAGTCAAAAAGTTTTTTGGATGGTCAAATGCATCACAAGCTTCATCACGAGAGGAGCGTAATTTTGATTTAAATGAAGACTTAGATATTTTAGGGTATGATGATGACTATGGTAAGGAATTTGAAGGAGGAGAAGATTCAACACAAAACAAAAAAAGGGCTAGAGCAAAAAGAGGGTTTAGAGATGAGTGGAAAGTGAAATTTAAGTGGGTGCGGTGTACAATGCATGAAGGGAAAACAGTCATGAAATGCATATACTGTGAAGAGCACAAGGCTATTGGACCATGGGGAACTGGAACTGGTTACACTACTTTGAAACATGATGCAATAACTACTCATGCTGATTCAAATAGCCACAAAATTGCACAAGAAAAATGGATATGTGGAAATGAAGAGAAAGTAAAATCAATTCCAGAACACATTGCAACAATTGATGATGCAAATAAGGAGCGAATCATCAGGCTGTGCAAGAAGACTTGCCCCTCTCAAAATATGAGTCCCTTTGCTCTCTTGAAATGTACTTGGAAACACCAAACATTCCCAAAAACGAAGATTATAAATCATATACAAATCATATGGCTGCAAATGATTTTCTTTTTTCCATATCTAAGTACCTAGAAGAGAGGCAAAGTGCAAAAATGCTAGACAGTCCATTGTTTTCATTGATGTTGGATGAAAGTACTGATCGAAGCCTAGAGAAACACCTTTTAGTTTATGCTACTTTTTTGGAATCAAAAGGGTTAGGGCCACCTATATCACAGTTCTTAAAGCTCATAAATGTGTATGATGGAAGAGGGAAAACATTATATGATGCAATTTGTGTTTTGAAAAAAGAAAGGGGTCTTTCAAATAAAAGATTGATTGTTGTTTCTACAGATGGCGCTTCATCAATGGTGGGAAGTGAAAATGGATTTGTTACTCTTTTAAAGAAGGATGTACACAATCTTATAGGTATTCATTGTATTGCTCATCATGAGGCTTTAGCCGCATCAGATGCTACTAAAAAGATACTTGATTTTTCGTTTGTTGAGAAGTTGGCAAATAAGGTATATTCTTGGGTGCAAAATTCTACTAAAAGACACAATGAACTCATTGCTCTTCAGGAACTCATGCAACTTGAAACACTTCAATCTCTTCAAATTCATGGATTTAGATGGCTCTCAAGAGGAAAAGTTATTGAAAGACTTATTGTGTTAATGCCTCCATTGTTGACTTTGTGGAAAAGTGAGAAGAGAGACTCATGGTATGATAAGGCTAGAATATTCTCAGTACAGTTTTTCCTACATATGCTTGCAGATGTATTATGTGAATTGAATAAATTGAATAAAAAATTTCAAGAAGAGAATGTGGATGTTACATATTTAGGGGCAACGATAGATTCTACCATACAAACTTTAAGTAGGTGGTTTCTAAGGACCAACAACTTTGCAAATGGCACAAGTTACTTGTCTAAATTTCTAGAGATCTCTAAATATGGTTATTTAGAGATTGTTGATAAAGATGGACACATTCATAGGCATAAACTGTGATTTGTGGCAGTTCCAAATGTTCATGATGATTATGTTGATGCACCAAAGCAGACAATGAAGCCAAGCATTGATGGGTTACTAGAGAGTTGTAAAAAACTTGCAAAAGACTATGTTCAGAAACTTGTGGATTGTTTAAATGAAATGGCTCTCAAGAGGAAAAGTTATTGAAAGACTTATTGTGTTAATGCCTCCATTGTTGACTTTGTGGAAAAGTGAGAAGAGAGACTCATGGTATGATAAGGCTAGAATATTCTCAGTACAGTTTTTCCTACATATGCTTGCAGATGTATTATGTGAATTGAATAAATTGAATAAAAAATTTCAAGAAGAGAATGTGGATGTTACATATTTAGGGGCAACGATAGATTCTACCATACAAACTTTAAGTAGGTGGTTTCTAAGGACCAACAACTTTGCAAATGGCACAAGTTACTTGTCTAAATTTCTAGAGATCTCTAAATATGGTTATTTAGAGATTGTTGATAAAGATGGACACATTCATAGGCATAAACTGTGATTTGTGGCAGTTCCAAATGTTCATGATGATTATGTTGATGCACCAAAGCAGACAATGAAGCCAAGCATTGATGGGTTACTAGAGAGTTGTAAAAAACTTGCAAAAGACTATGTTCAGAAACTTGTGGATTGTTTAAATGAAAGATTCCCAGATCTTTCATTTTTCAACTCTATAAAGTTGTTTAGCCCTTGTCATTATTCAAAGGATGCAAGTACTAGAGAAGACAATTCAAAGCGGTGGCTTCTTAAGATTTTTGAGCACTTGCAACATACTTTGTGTGAGGGAGAAGAAAATCCTTTGTTTGATTTTGAAGGTTGTTCAAAAGAGTTGTATAACTTTGTTGATACTCTTCGCTTTAATTGTGAAGGATTCCGCATGAAGGAGGCCTGGAGGGTTTTTTGTTCCATATATTCACATACAAGTTTTCCAAACATGAAAAAAATATGGCAAGCAATTCTTACCATTCCAGCAAGTACAGTGGCATGTGAGAGAGGATTTTCAAGGCAAAATATAATAAAAGATATACGAAGAACAAAACTCTCATTGGATACATTGGATGCATTGATGCGAGTTTTATTGACAAGACTTCATATATCATTGGTGGATTGGAATAGGGTTTATGAAATTTGGAAAGATGTAAAAGAAAGAAGGGTTTAAAATATCTCAGAATGTCTTATATTGACATATTTGTAATGATGTTGTGTTTGATATAAGCCAATGCACACTAGATCTTATGTTTACACTACTTTTATATTGTTTAAAGGTACTTTATCAAGTCAAAAGTGGCAAATCTATGACATACATTTGATTTTTTTGAAAATATTTTATTGTGTATTGAGAATGTTGTAATGCTTTGTTTATAATGTTTTTTCAATTAAAAAATGATGGCATACATTTGATTAATTTGAATTTAGATTAATTTGTATTGGTGATGATATGAGAGTTGAGGCTCATATAAATATATTCAAATATGTTGAATTAATTAACTTCAAAATGAAAAATAATCTATTATTCCTTATTGAGTATTCTTTAGTTTTTAAAAATTCAATTCTTAATTGATGCGTATTATTTTTGTTATGACAATTATATTGAATTTTTAAATTTTAATGTCAAATCAGTTTGTGCATTCTATTGAAATCGTTGCATTGATGATTACGAGTTTTAATATAAATGCATCCACAATATTATTATGAGTCAATGTTTCTTATATATATTATCACATATGTTTAGCATAGAATAATATTTCATTTTTTATAGCAATATCTCCATTTTATAGTGTTATTATATGAAAATATAGATTTTGATATTTATATGAAAATCGTGAAAGGTAAAATTGAAAAGTAGACGTCATGTGCAGGGTGATGTTAATTTAAAAACCGTCACAAATTTTTTTTTTGACGGGTAGGGGTGACCGTCAAATTTAACCCCTGCTTGCTGGGCGCTAGAGGAGAAAAGAAGATATAATATTAATCTACGGCCATGCAAGAGTCTCAAACGTTCACAAAGAGACAAAAATTCAGAAAATAGAGAGTAAAATTCCTGCATACCAATAAAGAAGTGATAAGATAAGAAAACTCTGCGCTAAATTCATGCAAAGAAACTCATAAAATTAGCTATGAAACAAACATTGCAGACCTACGCCAAAAGGTAATAAAGAAATCAAAAATAAAAGTCAAGCAAAAGAGATAGATGCCAAAGATAAGAAATCATAAAAAGAGCAGTGAAAAAATAAATCATGCGTAAGAGGGGAATAGATTCAAAAAAAAAAAATTCCGTTAGAAGTCAGTTAAAAAAGTGAAGCATTGGAAATGTGTTGAAAGGAACTTTCGCAAGGAGGAAGTATGAGAAAATAAAGATAAACAAATTGTTCAGATTCTGAATAATGAAAATTTTAGCACCAAATTTGAAATCAAGAAGATCTACACAAGCACATTGAGGGAGTAATGAAAATATGTGCAAACAGATATCAAGAGCGGTCTAAAAATCAGTAATAAGGAGAAGAAAGAAAGGATACACAGTTGCGTTGAAACATATTGATTTCCCAGGATCAAAAACACATCGTATGGAAAGCCGTATCTAGAAGTGCATAGGAATAAGAAAGAAAAGCCGTCGGAGGAAATAACTTCAGTAGATTTTCCATAAATTAAATAAAAATATACAATTTTACGCCGGAGGCGTTCTTGTAGTGGAGTCGAACCTGTTTGGTCTGACACATTACAGATAATAGACGGTGGAGAAGAGTTTAGAAGAAAAACGTTGAAATCGTAGGGTTACTATTCATTCACTTGGATTAGCTGTGTTTGTCATGTATTACACCTGTCGTACCATCCATCCTCGCATGCAGAGGGACAGACGTGGAGATAAGGATCTGGAGGACTGGAACATAGACATGTGGGAGGAGACCGACTTGGAATTTCAGGTGAGCGGATGGGGTGGTTTACCTGGATCAAAATAGTTTGTCGGGTTCAATATCTAATAAAGGAAAATTTGGGTGAAAATGCATTGGATCTGAAATTGGATACAGGCCCCTATAAATTTAATGCCGGAAACCTTGAGAATTGGGTATCTTTGCACTGTCGAATCATCCTTCAAGCATCCCTCTGTGCAGCAGGTGGTGGGCCAATTGAAAGACCTCCAACTAGATCAAGTTCAAAGCTAATTTATCTAGAGCTTAGCTTTCCTTGCACTTCAATTCATCTATGCTCCCTGCATGAGGAGGCTGCCATAGTAATGACACAGATGGTTCAAGCATTTGTTTTATTTTGTCTTCTATTATGTTTCTGCAACATTTGGCAAATGAAATGTTTGATTGATTGTTATTTGTGTTTATTTTAGCTAAGTTTGTATAGCTAATTGATTCAAAGGAGATTCATCATAAAAGAAAAAAGTTTTCTGGTGTTGTTCCATTCATTCATCAAAAAGCATTTGCGGATTTAAAACAATTAAGGTTTTATTTATCGAATGTGAGTGTACTTATACTTATAACGGAGAAGGGCTTCTTTCCTGCAATATGTTTTTATGAATTGTAATGTGACAAGTTACACCATTCAAAGGTATGATTTATTCCCTTGGCTCTGTGCAAGCCTGCGCATCAGTGTCGGCCATGGAGTTTTTTCAAACAGAGACCAGCCGCCAAGAAACGAAAATACCAGTTGATGTTAACCACATCTGTGATATCATTGTACAAAATTCTTTCGGCGGGGCCATGCAGACATACACAGATAGAATCCTAGCAGATGAGAAGAAGTTGGCTTCGAATGAGGGTTTCAGCGGGCTATGGCAATTTTGAGTAATATTATTGCTTATGGTGTATTTCCGTTGCCGATTCCAGGGGCTTCCTGACTTGATGTATTGAATATCAAGGAAACCCAGCCCCAGGTCCCTCCTGAAGCAAGTTTGGCCTCAACTAACATGCACCGCTACCCATAAAAGCGGGAGACTCTGCCAATGCCTCTTTTTTCTCAATTTTATTTTATATACTTAGTTCCATGTGACCTACATTTTGGATCCCCCAGTTTTAAATCTTGGAAAATGTTATCGTCAATGTCGCCGATGTTTGATGTTTTCAGGATCAAATCCACAGTTAGGTTGTCTCTGTGTATTGCAAAGTTTTAACTGTTTTTTCCAATATTACTTAAGTAATTTTTATTGTAGCATTCAAAGGTGGATCGGGAAAAACATCTCTATTTTTTAGAAATTTTTAGTGTTGTAGCCGCTTAATTTTACAGGTGGACCTCCTGTCGCAATTGAATTAGAAACTCCATCGTTTTTGCAAGTGTACATAGCCTATTTAATCGATGTAGGCATAAGCTCAATTCTCAAATAATCACATACTTGGCGAAGTTGTGCCAAATGGATTATTCCACAAAGGGGAACAAGTCAACACATGAAGCACCCACCAGCAATTTTGGTATCTAATTCAACTTTCTCTGTGAATTTTTAGTTACCTTTTTTAAAATTTCAGAGCACCCAAAAGAGAAAATAAATGAAAGTAGTTTTGTGGGTTTTTTTCCTTTTTGTTTTATTTGCACAACTAAATTAGCACTAGTTTTTGATATTAATATCCCTATGGTTTAAATTTAACCTCTCTTGCTCATATTTTTAGATTTTCTTGTATAAGTGTTTATAGCCTTTAAATTAAATCATGAATTGTATTGTATTGTATTGTAGATCTGATCCCTACATTGTAGAATGAGATTACTTTGGGCCTTCTCATGGCCTGCATGCCCTGGCACATGAAACCTCTATTGATGACCTTAAATAAAATATGGCCTCGTACCCTCAGAAATCCCCACTACGCAACTAACCACTACAAAATCTACACCATTAAAATTCAGTCATTTTATATGCCTATACACCAACTGGCAATGGCCACAATCTTTCTCTCCACATATACCAAGAGGACCTTCTTAGAAGGCTTCCTCTTCCTCCTCACATTCCGACGGAATCTTACAAATTCACTAGGTTTTCACCGACCAATGTGTATATACTCTTACTCCTGCTGCTGACCAAGATATGTATAACTATTATATAAATAAACTTGAATTAGGGGGAGGAATGATCAATTGGAAAATTGTCCCACTCTTGCCAAATATTGGGAAATATATTCACATTTTAAGTAGAATCAGTAAGGATGGAA
Organism: Taxus chinensis; assembly: GCA_019776745.2. NCBI lineage: Eukaryota > Viridiplantae > Streptophyta > Pinopsida > Cupressales > Taxaceae > Taxus > Taxus chinensis. The sequence continues at coordinate 887,630,339 of CM034151.1, forward strand.
TCTCTACACATGATTATATATGGATGTGAGACAATGCAATTGATATAAGGGAGCGCATGTATTTGTCCATGGAAGAGAGTTGTACTATGGCTGAAGGTAATGACTGGTCTGTCTGGGAGTTGCATGCAAGAGCAACATAAGGAGGTCAATATATGAGTACTCCTCCACATCTTCCACCTCGACCCATAGAAAATTGCAGACCATCCTGCCAGTTTTCTAAACCTATATTACAAGTATAATTCAAGAATAAGTCATCTCTACAAGATATATATAGTCAGTGAATGTTATTAACGCGTCAACCTTGGAAATGTCATTGAGTCTGAACTTAAGAGTCCATGACTAGTCATTTTTAAAGATAATTATGATAATCGTGTAATAAGGAAGGTACATCTAATCTGCAAGCAGGTCTATCGTCATGGTAGTATCAAAGTCATTTTATACAAAAAAGACCTTCAAAATTCACAGTTACTCCAGGGATTTGAACTGAATGATTTTCAAACCACTTCAAAATGAAAGCTATGTGTTTTTTTTTAATTCTCCAATAGTGTGTTCTATCTACATGTCTGAAGATTTTTCTCTCTTTCGTCTACTTTCTTTTGATCCTATAACGACCTTATGAAAAATACTTGCTAGAACCTTTCCAGGAATAGAGATGCCCTTATGGATTAGGAGATATTGCATGCAAAGTGCAACCTATCAACACTGTAGGTTACCTCCATATTCGTTATGTTGTTTCATTTTTCATTTTTTAAGATCTATTTATTTGGAGTTTCTCTTAGCTTTTATTTGCTTATTTTATTTTCAAAATACACATATTTTGTCGTTATAGATCTACTCCAATATCTGTGGGTATGGGCTTTTGCAGCTCTGGGATATGGCACTGAAAATTTTCTTCTTTCTTTTCATTTACCTTAATTATTTTTTTACTTGAAGTTGTTCCTTGTGTTTGAGATGCTTCTGATAAGCCTAGATCGACTTCTTTTCATCCTGCAAGAATATACATCCTATGTTTGAAGATTTGGCTTTTCAAAGATGGATAAACTTCCATTTTTTAGAAGCTCAAAATTCAAGACTCGAGCTCTTACAAATTTTTTGTGGTTTCATTTGTTAAGATATATTCATTTGGACTTTCTCTTAGCTTTTATTTTCTTATTTTATTTTCAAAATACACCTATTTTTTCATTATAGATCTACTCCAATATATGTTGATATGGGCTTTTGTAGCTCTGGGATGTGGCATTGAAATTATACCCTTACTTTTCATATGACTCACATTAATGATCATACCAGACATTACTTCCTTGATACCTTTCCATAACTTCCCTTTCCCGCATCCTCCACTACCTCCCAATAAATCCTTTCGGCCTACCCATTACACCCGTTGGTGCTCAGAACGGTGTTCTTTTATTCAATTTTCATACGATGTTATGCATGGCTCTTCATCCAAATTCAAATTTGACTCCTTCAAAATATCTCCTTCGGCGTTTCCATCGTACATTTCACGTACGATTGCTAGTTTACATTTAGTCTCGTATAAGCCTCTTACGGTGCAGAAATTGCTTGGAGAAAGATTTGAGCAATATTGCAAACAATCTAAATAAATAAACAATTTTTTTAAAAAGCACCCTTTTCTTTGTTTTTATGGTGGACCTAGAGATAGGGACTTTGGCACCATAAATTGTGTCTCCATTTACTCAGTTTTCCTTGTTTCTACCTTAAAATGACAACACCAAACAAATCGACATTAAAATATGAATTTCAAGGTGTCACACCGACATTCATGCTTATTTCAGATTATGACTGTATAATTGATACCAATATGGGTCATGTTAATTTAAGTCAATTCTGTGATATGACTCGGTCGAAGGGCCGCACATTATTTACTTAGTGCATATACTGTAGTAATTTACCATAAGAAACAACATTTCCAATGCCCATTCAATGCTTAGATCTCCTCATTACTCGCGTCGAGCACTACAATCCTAAATTAAGAAGTATTTTTAATAGTAAAAATGAGCCTATCCTCCTAGTCACACCTAAACTCATTGAATAATTTCTCACAATTACAGAGTACGAGGAGAATGTTGAGATCAATAAGGAGTTTATACAACAATATTGGGGTGAAGATCCATTGAAATTCTCCAAAGTGAAGAATACAAATTGGCTAGTCAATAAGAGAACTCATGCTAAAAGGCTTCCCAAATAATTTTCCCATATTGAGTTCTACTATGATTTTGGAGAATGATCAACTTACTGAGTAGAGTGTTTGGCATATCTTCTACACGCTATTTCCAGCCTTGGATGTATAAATTCATTTGTGTTATTCTGGATCAAATATTTCACATTGATTGGACCACAATCATCAATCATACTTTATGCACACAGTTGGTTGATGTGAAGATGACCGGTCATTTTTATATTACTTCCTACATAGTCTATGCAATGGCATGAAGATAGATTTTCACCGATCTAGAGGCTAGAGGCAAAATGACAGCTGCATAAAATAGTATTTTCCACTATTATCCATAACTTAATTTAAAATCTATTATGCATCACTTCCACCACGTCAAGAATGTATTTCTCTTCTATTTAATCAAGATTCTCATGGACAAACCACAAGAGAGATTATCACAGTAGGCCAAAGAGTTGATCTCATGATGTAGTTCGTGGTTCATCAAATTTTCTACCTTCTCATACATTTGAATTGGTGAATACAATTGATTGCCTTATAAGATACCAAACTAAATGAATGAAAAATGGGTCCTTATGGAGCTAACATGATAACTAACATCAATGAATTGCTTCTTAGGTGAAAAACACAGATTCGGTGTTCGCTTCCCTATCTTTATTGGTGTGTACAAGTGTCCATATTTCTGCACCTCATAGATGATAGATAAAGAAATGGATTTTATGACACTACATCCATTTGTAAGGAGAAGGTAATTCATATCCGTGGGTTCATGGAAAGGATTCTCGGGCAAAAATATAGTCACTGTCTAGAAGTGGAGGACTATTGAACTAGTTGCGGAGATAAATTTGAGGTTTGACATCGCGACAATTGTAGAATGACCCTGAATCAAATAATTACATTAAAATTGAAGGATTCCCCGCATGGAATTCATGATAATGGCCTTGATATGATTAAAAATGCATATGATTATATTACATCATCATACCTTTCGAAAGTCAACTAGTCTAGAAGAGACTATATGTCACGTGATAATAGAGTTCAACATGTTATCAAGAGGAGTGTTTCTTGCAATGAGAAAGACTTAGCCCGATGTAATACAAGCTAGAAAAATACACATGAAATTTTTTTCGAAAAAAATTGGAGTGAGAAGATAATTACTCATGCCACTCAATCATCCTCTCACCCCGCCACTTAAGCTTCACCACACACAAAAGCAAGTACGATACAACAGAAGTTAAAATCGGTTCAAGATTATCCTTCAACAACAAGTGAACCTGGGTGAAGGAAGGAGGAAAATTAGGGAAAGAAGCATTTTTATGGAATGTAACAATCAAGATATTATTCAACAACTAATAAAATTTCCAATTCTCATGGGTTGATTAAAAACCACTCTGCAATTTTTGGTATTAGATCAGGTGTAAGTTCCAGTGATTCATATATCCAACTTACTTGAGCCTTCGTGTCCCAAGGATGCTTTGCAACCTTACCTAATTCACCATGGATACATAACAACAAATCCTAATCATCAAAAAGAATAATATATTCAGACACCTCCTTAATTTGAGAACTTTCCGCCAATGTAAGAGCATCTCTCACCAAATGCAATGATCATTTGCGGTGAGTTGATTGAATAAATTCCCTCTTGGATCTATGGGGAAATTAAGAAGAGGAAGTGAATAGTCAATCTAGTCATAATCGATCATGAGGTTATTGTGTTAATGAACAACTCTTTCACTCCCAAGAAGCCCATAGTCATCGCCAAGATTGCAGTCAACGAGTATGGATTTTGATACATCGACATAACAACACTGGTGGTTGATAAGGACACGAGAGAAATGACATTTTTAACTATGAAGATTCTAGAGTGATTCCCAATATATAAATTATGGAAAATTCTGCCACCCTTGTTTGTGAATAAGTTGATATCATTTTTGTGATGATATATTTGGTTTAGATATCGCAAATATGAATACAATAAAAAACCTAAATTTTCAATTCATTCGAGATGATAATATGAGATCCTTAAATCAAGGAGCCATGGCTCACATGATCCCTAATATCTCTCAAACATTATTCTCTCTTAGAGAATCTCTCACACGTATCCCCATAATCTCCCTAATACAAGAATAGCTACGTGAGTTATTTATTCAAAAAACTCACAACTAATATACTCTAACATATTATTAATAACGAGTTGTATGAAACTCATATTAATAATATTATAATATAACACTATTTTATATTCACCCACACATTGTTATTCTAACTCACATAAACATGATATATGTGAGAAAGTAACAAATAAACAAGGTATTATTTGTAACATTCCCCCTCTTAGTGTGAACATGGGAGAAGACAAAAACACACTGTAAATGTTGCTCCTTGAAGACAATTCTTAGACCGGGTAATGAATCCATCCAGCTGTCTCATCTACACTCGTAAAGGCGTAGTTCCCGAGTTGAATTCTTTGTTATCATTCATAAAACCTTGTTCCCGAACTCCTGAATTTTGAATCCTCCAAATTTCTAGAGTTCCCAAACTAGTTGGACAACCATTCATGTTGAGTTTACCCCTAAATATTTTCCTGCCCCCAAAAGTTTGATTCTTGAGCACATGTCTCTTTCCCAATATCACTGTAGAGGTTTTATTGAACACAATATTAGACAATACAAAAAAGGAAAACTAAAATCACTACACAATGGAAAGCAAACTGAAAAATATGCCACCAAAACTACTATGCAGCTAGTGGCTGATGAGAGGTCATTGATTGACCTCCTTCCCCTGTTGCCTCCTATCTCCATTTGATTTTCTACTTAGGAAATTTAGCTTTGAGGATAAATTATGGTGCAGATGTCGGTTACCACTAGAAAATGCATCTATAAGGATTTTTTAAAATATATTTTTGGTTTTTGAGCTATTTGCTACTTCATAAAAATGGAAGAAAAATAATTTTTCACTCTTACATAATGAGATAGTACAAAATAAAGACAATACTTGACTTTAACAACACAAATATTTAAAAAAAAAAAAACAAAAAACAATTACACTCTTTTGATATATAAAAAATGACCCAATAATAGTTATTTTAGATGTTTCAAACACAAACTATAAACAATTATGAATAACAATTGAACAATGGCTACTTTCATTTAAATAACAAATTAATAAAATAGATAACATCTAGTGACTTCTTAAAAAATGTTTATAGACTGTCACATCCCACAATTTCATTTTGTTTTGTTGAAAGGATAAGTCACAAAGTGAAGGGTGGTTTATGAAGGTAGGGGATAAACATTGTTGCATATATAAGTATGTAACTACACATGTGTACACACTTATGCGTATTTGCATGCACAACCACACAAAAATTCTTGTTGACCAACGTTTTTAAAGCACTTAATATTTATAACTTATTCTTGCTTTAGCTTGTTGTATGAGGTTATTTTACTTGTTGTGGGAAATGATTCGTAATATTAGGGTGATGTTGGATTGTTGTACTTGTAATGGATATTATAGTGCACCTTGCTTGTTGTCAATGATGATTTTTTGTTAATTGTAACTTGTTTCATGACTATGCTGTTATGTTGTTGGCATGATCATGTTGATTGTTGTACATTTCGGTTATGTATATTGGCATATGCTATAATAACACATAGTATCTTTATTAACCTTCTGTATTGAATTGGTCATTGACCGTGATGTGTTAAAGAGATTATATTTTGGATAATATAAATGTTAAGCTGATTATTTATTTGCTTTGCTAACACAAGTTACTATTATTATCTACGTGGTGACTAGAGCATCATAGACCTTAGAAACACATAAATGATTGTTGAAATTTTGAACTTCGTTGTTGTGGAAAAACCAATAAGAGAAGGTAATGTTTGCTGAATGATTTCATAACCCATTGCTGGGAAAGTATAACAAAAGGTAATATTATGTTGATTTAATAATGATATGAAATAAAATATTGTTTTATTAAACAATATGGTCTAATACCATGTTTGTGGGCATACAATATAAAACACTACGGTATTCAACCCTATTGAAAGTAAAATGATTGCAATGGTTATAAGTTGATGCTTACAACATAGATTATTAGTGGTCTTTGATCAATCTCATGGCATGGATAAATTTTAATAGATTTTGATTTTAAGATATGTTTTGTATCGGTCAAACCGACCCCAAGAAATAATGTTTATGAGAGTTTGATTAGTGAGTATGTTTAGTTAATGGACGACCTATACAAGATTGTGTGTTTAAACTCCATAGTATTCGACCGATCGATTTGGGAACACCATGCAAATGTTGTTGAGTTTTGTGACCATGCAAGGGTAATATAATATGTCTTCACCATGGAATTTGATTGATTTTTCAATAAAGTTAGATGAATGTTAAAAAAATAAGCCATGCAAAAAGGAGGGAAAGGGAGTTATACTCCCCATGCCATGAAGTGGCACCTACATGTATTAATGACATTAAATTTCTCCCTACGGTTCTCAGGAGAAGCATGAAGCTTCTTGAGGAAGCTATTGTGAACGATTTGTGGTTATTTTTGGTTCAATTTTTCTTTTATCATTCTTTCGCTGTTTTGATCTATGCATGTGGAAAATTGGTAACAGTCCATTTTTGGCCTGAATCTGGCTATTTTGGGAGTATTATCTGGATTATTTTTAGCATACTATTATTATGGAATTTAATTGAAATAAAAAGAGGAAATATAAAAAATTTTGGTTTGTGCATGCGAGTTGTTTATATCAGTGAAAATTTTGGCGGCGAATATTCGTAGTTTGGTGAATAGTATAATTCTAGGAATTTGATTTTGGCGAATACTACAACAATGAAAGTTCCCAGGTTTCACCAAAACATCTCATAAATAGTAATCTATCCCATCTGAATAACCAAGGAATTTCCAATCCAAATGTATATTTTTATATTAAATCGCTGCACCGGGATTTGAAAACATTAATGTATTGCCAAGAAATTTATGCATAAGGATTTGAAAACATTAATGTTTCGCCAAGAAATCGACGCATAGGGATTTGAAAATATTAATGTTTCACCAAGAAATCAACGTGCCGAGATTTGAAAACATTAATGTTTCACCAAGAAATCAATGCACCGAGATTTGAAAACATTAATGTTTCACCAAGAAACCTACGGAACCTTATTTGGCCAAGAAAAAATTCCCAAATTTTTCTTGATATATAAAAAAAAGTGATGATCTCCCATGATTTTCCAATTTGCGTATATGCAAAGTATTAGAAAGGGATTTAGCGAATCGGCATATTGCAATTTGCTTACAAAATTTCAAATAAATCTAGGTCTTACTAGTGCCCAACTACTGCGCTACAATTTACATCCTAGAAGCACTTACTGCAGGTGAGTCCTCAGTCTTTTTGAGACTTGTTTTATGTCATGTCACATTTCTTTATATGTGATTCCATATTTGTAAGTTATTACAAAGTGTGAACATCCTAATCCTCATAACCACTATGATTTTTTATGTCATCTAGAATCATAACTAGTATTCCTATCTTAGATACATCTAGATATATATATATATATATATATATATATATATTTTAAATCACTTCATACATCTCCACGAGTTGTTGCTTTGTATATTCTTTGCTTTATTAGTGTATCTTCTTTGAATAGTTTTTTTAATGTTCTCTCTTATTTAGTGTGTGTGTACACACACACACACACATATGTATATGTATGTATATGTATATATATACATATATATATATCTACATAATATATATACACACACACACACACACACATAATATATATATATATATATACACACACACACATATGTATACATATACATACACACATATGTATACATATACATACACACATATGTGTGTATATATATATATATATACATAATATATGTATATATGTATACATATGTACACACACACACATATGTATATGTATGTATATGTATATACATATATGTATATATATACATATACATATATATATATATATATATATATCTACATAATATATGTATATATATATATATATATATATATACACACATATGTATACACACACACACACACACATATATATAATATGTATACATAATATATGTATATATGTATACATATATATGTGTTATCTCGTAAAATTGGCAAGGGAAATTTTACAGATAACCCTACCGAAATTTTGTTCCGATCCCTCGTCGGGGATCTCCTTGCGTTTAGAACGTTGCAAAATCCCTTCCTGGGAAATCCAGTTTTCCGAACTTAGTCATTTTTGGTCTTTTTTGGCCGGGCGCATATAATGACTATGCAACATCAAAAGTCAAATGCGCCCCCTTTAAATCCTTTGGCACATGTTTTCTTGTGTCAATAGGTGTTTTGGTGTGCCTATCTATGTTGAGTCTTTCTTTGCATGCGCCAAGGCGCACGCGCCTTCATGTCAACATATCTTTTGTTGCGTCCACTTTTTGGTGCGCCAAGGGCGCACATATTCCTCTATCGAACACCACTTTCGGTGCGCCTAAGGGCACACATATCTATCGTGTTGGAAAGCTTTTTGGTGCGCCAAAGGGAAAATGTTTTCTTGTGTCGACAGCTCTTTTGGTGCGCCACTTGAAAATTTGGTGGTGCATTTATTGCCTACCTCACCTATAAATAGGCACGTCTACGCAATGTCATTGTCACCAGATGCAAATCACATGATGATTTTTATTATTCTCTATGAGCCTGTCAGCACACAAGCCCTGTTCTCTTTCAAATCACTGTTGTGGACCCGTTTGAACGCATTTCTTCGTTATAAATATCCGGGGTAAGAGGTCCTCTATCTCTTTTATGTGCACTTCGTGCTCTTTTGGTTTTTAGCTTGCTTGTTAGTATGGATTGGGACTAGTTAAAGATCTGTCAAATCATGAACTCGCCCCCCCCCCCCTTGCTGTCTTTTCCATTCTCCCCCATGATCTTCCCCCTCTTTCCAGATCTGTTGGTAGAGGAGAGCTCTTTCCTAAAATGAATAGCTTGGAACCCTTTGTTTAAAGCCATCTTCTATCACCCCAAATGACCCTGCAAGAAGGAGGATTTTGAACCACATATAAATCCCATCAGAGAGAGAACTCAAAGCTTGAAAATGAAAACTATATTTTTCTTCTCCTTTGGGGTATTGGCGCACCCTGCAACATGAAGAATAGTTGTGCCAATGGCACATATGTCGCCCCTGTTACACAAAGCGCAGCCGCGCCAATGACACACATTCCCTACCTACTTCATCATGAAAAGCTACGCCCTCAAGGCGCACTTCCTTAGTTTATTGCAAACACTTTCTTTGCGCCCCCTCATGGCACACCAAACCCATTTGTTGCATCGTTAAAACCTACACCCTTTGGCGCACCCTACGTCTGTGCAACACCAGTTAAATCTGCACCAAGTGCAAATCTTTAAAACGGCGCAGGCGCATCCATCATTGTAATAACAACATGTCATGTAGACCTTTCATGCGCCGCGCCAAGTTCCCTTAAGCGCACAAAAATCATATGTTACACAAACCTTAGGGATATGCGCCTTTGGCGCACCGAAGTTCCATGCAACATGAAAGATATATGCACCATGGGCGCATCCTGTTCCCATGTAACATGAAGAATCCATGCACCCTTTATAAAACACATCCATATGGCGCAGGCGCACTTGTACTTACAACAACAAAGTCTGTAATCATGAAGAATCCATGTGCCATGTGCCTTTTGGCACTGATTTATCCCCTTGCAACAACCCTTTCCTGTGTGCCTTACCTATTTGGCCCTGTAACCTGCAGTATTCATGCGCCCTGCGCCCTGAGGCCTTAAAATTGCTAACTCTTTCTTCTGTCAGCATTTCAATGGAAAATCAAACAGCTGACATGGCTTTCTTGCAATTGGGTTTCACTTCTTATTGTTGCAGATCAGAAACTAAGCTCAGAAGAACATATGTCAACATCAAGCAGGAAACCTATCAAATCTAAAGGCAAGGCCAAGCTCACAGAAGAAGAAATGAAGTATAAGTATCAGAGGGTCAGAATGCCTGAGTCCCAAGCAGAGTGTGACCTAGACATCAGAGACTCATAACTTGGGTCATATTGACATGGAAGATTTATGGGCCAGAACCCAGAGGGTCACAAGAAGTCCATGGATGGACAAGCTGATAGGCAGTGCCCTGCACTTTGTTGGTGGGATCCCAGTTAGTGCCATAAACAACTGAATTTATGACGGTGGTAGTCCTGATGCTACAACAAGGACACAAGATGTGTTCATGGTGAGAAGGGCGAGGTTATAATTAACCTCACTACCCGCCACTTTGAAATAATGCTTGGCATTCCTCATCACCGACACTTTGTGGCCGTCAGCCAACAAGATTGCATCAAGGCCTGGGACGACAATGAAGATCAGTGCATGCAACTGATGAATGAAGTTTATCTGAAGAACCAAAAAGTAGTGACTCGGTGGCCACAAGTCATTCATCGTAGTGACTTTTCAGAGGAACTCAGTGACACCATTACGTTCCTGAGCAGAGTCTTTGGGATTCCCTGATGCCCATTATTTTCACAAGTGGATGTTACGGTACCTTGGAAACAATGAACAAAAATGTTCCTGATCAACGCTTTGAGTGAGCGGAGATCATAAGCAGCATAATCTCCAAGCAGCTACAACAACTTAACGCAACAGGGAGGTTCTATATGAACTCCTACGTTGTTTATGCTGCAGCTTCAGAAAGGGACTACCCAGCTCTGATGCGGTGTGGGGTTTGGCCCCAAGTCAAAATTTATGAATACTATCCAGAGCTGAAGCTGGAAAATAGCATCCCCCAATTCACAAAGATCAATGATGCATTCTTCTACTTCATCATCTACTTGTTGAGGTCGAATATGACTCACGGTCGCACGACCAAGAGCATAGTGGCAGTTACTAAGAAGTGGGGGGCCCTGTTCACTCAATTCCCCACATTTACCTATCTGAGGGCAGTCAATTTCTTGGGGGAACCGACTAGACTTCCGAGGTATGCCGGGCCCAAGTTGATCATGTTGGAGCTGTCGAGGCAGCTTGTCACTTATCACGAAAAGTGCCTAAAGAGAAAGAAGGGTGGAACTCCTTTCCCCCTCACAGTGGGTAGATATACATGTCTCACTCACCACAAGGCAAAAGATATGTTTACAGAACTGGAGCTGCTAAATCTGAAACATGACTTCCCAGCAAGGCCCACCTTCGACCAGAGAAATTGTCTGCCTAGGGCTAATCTCGACCAGATCCACATCCCTCAGATCGAAGATATCTACATTGACATATATCACGAGGTTGAGCTTAGGAGGAAGGATCATTCTCACTTGGCCTTAGCAGAAATCATCCAGTACGGGATAGCCATCATCCCCAAAGGCTACCAAACTACTGAGCAAGAAGTGGATCAAGTATATCTTGACACGGGTGGGGGACGATTGGCCTTTCGTGATAATTGATAGAACCAAAGCACCTCAGACAATTGAGGAAAGAGTCCAGGAAACTCTGCGCAGAACAGAGCATTGGTGCCAGAATGAACGGGATCATATACCTCGGGGTCGATTTTACAACCTCTTTGTTGGGCAATGCACCTCCTCGGGCTAAACAGCAGCCAAAAGGCAAAGGAAAATGCAAAGAGGGTGAATCCAGCTCCACCCAAGAGGAAGCTCCTGAAAGTCCTCCTTTCTGCTGCACCCGAACAAGTTGTAACTCTGGCTTCTCTAGAGAAGGAAACGGTGGAAGATGTTCCAATAGGCCCATCCACTCAGGATATTTCGCCACTACTGCAACAATTAAGGTCCCTTCTGTCCCTTCTCCCTCTCCTCCTTCCCCTCCTCGAGTGACCCAAATGACCATTTCCTTTGGTCGTGCCCTCTCCCCCTTCTTCTACTGTTCCTCCCGCTTCTTCGTCCATCTTCTCTTCTCTCGCGGACCTATCCCCCTCCATTTCTTCCCTCATCTCTGATCTCCCTTCCCTTCCTATGTCTTCCTCTCCTGCAGTATCTCTTCCTCCCGTGAGCACTTCCTCAGCCTCCCTCTCGATGTTGCCTCCAAGTGTCTCCACTTTTTTCCCTTCAACTACTGCAGCTGCCCCCTTCTCTGTTTCTAGTCCTTCTCCTATAAGTCCAACCTGGATCTCCTAGCACCTAAGTCAACAGAAAAGGAAAGTTCCCATCACTCCGATGGACTTCTCCGTAATTCCTGTCAAAAGGGGAAAAGAAGCAGAAGCCCATCACACGCTTCTCTCAGAGTGCTTCGGGAGAGAGGGTAATGGAGATCGCATACCCCAATCCTCTGAAGGATAAAAAGGATCTGTCTCCGACAGATTATACAGTGACTCAAGTCATAATGGGTACGTAATCTGAAAACCTTCAGGGAGAGGCCCCTATCTGTAGTTGATGCCCTCTGCAAGAAGCTTCAAGAAGCAAAAGAAGAGAAAAGGCTACTGAAAGAGCAAAATAAACATCTGCTCCACGCCTTACAGAAGACGGGTAGTGCACCTCCCAACAAATTCTGCCAAGACTCCTAAGCCTCTGAGTCAGGATAAAATTAATGAATATGCAAAGATCGGCAAGCAGGGTATGGCAGTTTGCACCTGGAGGAGCCAAATCCTCAAGGACAGTGAAAGAGTGATCGCCAAGTTCACCGATTTGTACCTGAACATCAACAAGGAGAACAAATAACTCCAGGCATTAGCAGGAGACCCCATATCCGAAGAGCTGGACCATGCTAGGCTGCAATGTGAGACCTTTCAAAGAATTTTCGACTGTTCAGTCAAAGATCTGGTCAAGTTTGGCATTTTCGGTCATCCCTAGGGCCCTCAATAAAGTCCTTTCCACTCTGGATTACCAGATGGATCAACTAGAATTCATCCTTGAAAATATCGATAAGGTAAAAGAAGAATCCCTAGACGCAATGCACCAAATGGAATAGATCGTTCTCAACATGTCCCCAGGGTTGCTTAATCCTTCTTTCACCTTAAGGAAGGTTGATGAAACCATTCAGATTTTCAAGGAGATTGTTTCGCAAGGGCTGGGGCCAGAGGTCACTTTTTGACGCAGAGTCCATCAATAATCTGCTGGCCTATCGAGACTTCATCGGATTCCTTAATAGAAGCAGAGAAAGAATATTCCAGACTCCTAGAGAAGCTCATAGACAAGCGGGAGAATTGCGAGGCGATCAGCGAGTGACACAAGGATCCTTCCCAGGATCAACTAGAGCCCATGATCAGCAAGTTCATGGAATACTGTGCCCAATTCCACATCTCGTCACTCCAAGCAATAGTAGGATATGCCCTTTCAGCCGCGGGATGACGACGGTGAATGAATTCTTAGTCTTCTTCTCTCTCTCCTTCGACTTTCTTTTTGTGAAATATCTAGAGTATGTTGGCACAAAATGATGACATCATCCATGTTGCACCATGGGATGATGTCATCCATTAAGTTGTCAAAAGTCAACATGACTTTGAGATATTTTTGTAGATATTTTATTTAAATAAGTGGTTGGTTCCTTTTTGCCTTCCTTCTTCTCCTTCTTCTATAAATACTCAAATACTTGATGGTATTTGAGGAGGTGGATATCTTTCAGATGAAAAATAGAAGTGAGAAGAAAAGACTTTGAGCTTTTTGTAACAGAAGGAAATATTAATACAATATTTAGACTTTGTGCCGAATACATGTGTTATTTGCATCAGATCTTTCTTACGTCAGATCTATGTGTTTATTCTGTTAGATCTACTTCTATTTTACTGTCATTTATTCATCAGTATTGCTTTATTTGTTTATGCAAGTAGGTTTGGCTCTGTTTAATACCAATCCCAAAACATAAACCTTCTGACCTTTCTGCTTTGGAATTCATTTCTTTTCTCCCTTTGGACCTGATCTTTCTTCATCCTCTCTTTCATTCCTTTCTTTTCGCAAGTTGGAAACACCCCTACTGGGATGAGATCCCAAACCCCCGAAGGTAGAATATTGTGAGACTTGCATAGATTCTTGCTGGTAGAATAGCAATAAACCAGTTTCACTTTGCTGACTCAAAGAGGGGCTATGCCCTGCACACTGTTGGCTCGTTTATCCATAAATCTTCCCATTCGACAGATTTTCAAACCAACAATATGTATACATATATATATATCTATATATATATAATATGTATATGTATACATAATATATGTATATATATATATACATATATATGTATACATATATGTTTATATATATACATATATATGTATATATATATATATATATATATATGTATACATATCTATACATATCTATACATATATATATATATATAATCTCTTCATACATCTCCACGAGCTGCTGCTATGTATATTCCTTGCTTTATCAATGTATCTTCTTTGAATCTTTTTGTTAATGTTCTCTCTTCTGCAGTGTATATATATGTATATATATATATATATATGTATGTGTGTGTGTGTGTGTGTGTGTGTGTGTGTGTGTGTATATATATATATATATATATATATATATATATATATCATTCCGCAATCAATACCATGACTGTTTTTCACTGTCCCCTGACTTTTCATCGTCCCATAGTGGACCCAAAGGATATATAAAATGTGGTACATTTAGTTGGTTTCACGTTCGCTAGGGGCATTTCCTTGGGATACCGATGAAATGGCGACGCGTGGCATAGATAATATTTTTATCAAACAATTTCTTAGAAAATACATTTACATTGATAATATTTTGAGCAACAAAACTCACTAGGACTTGAATTCACTTGTTTCTTGTACAAATTTTCTCTCATGCATAAGGTTGTGTATTTGGTAAGCAAACATTTATAAAAAAAGGTAATATTTAAATGACTAGTTTATAAAATAAATAAGGGTATTGAGAATAAACTACAAAATTCCAAACATGATTTACAAGCAAGCAAAAGCTAAAAGAGAATATCACTCTTTTGAAAATAGAAATAATAAGCTAATTTCTTATTTTCTAGAGATTTATCCTTTTTCCTAGTGATTTTTTGCATAATTTGTGTGAATGAAATGCATTTTTTTAATATAGAAAATAGAAAGCTAGCAAACATGCATTTTGTTTCTCTAATTATTATTTATTTAAATAAATTGAACAAAATATAAAAATTAAATTAGTATCCAATATACAATTTACATGACAAGTGATATTTTTAGTTAGCCCTTCCAATTAAAATTTATAATATTTTAATGATTTTTAGTATTGAAGTGTAATTTTAAATTTCAACATGTATATAATATTTAATATAAAGGAAAAACATCAACATCCAGGGATATTTTTAATTCCTACATCCTTCAAGTTTCTTGAACTCATTTTCCAAGTAGGAACACGATAGTATAAAAAGAATACCCTTATCATGATTGTATCATATGTGAAACATCAAATTAAAGCATTCAAGATTCTCTAAAGAATAATGATACTTTAGCCAGATTTGACACATTGAAATTTCATTGTCAAGCCAAAGAACCCTGCATACATTCTCAACCTTGAATTCAAAGTCTCATACCACAACGATTCATAGATGGAAGACGATATATTCTGTCATAGATCCTTTTAAATGATGAAAAATCTTGGTAATTAGATTATGACAGACCTCATACCTCTAATGAATCAATGATTCCTTCATGAGAAAATGCACACCTTATTTGGCTTGATGACAACATTTAGAACCTATATACAATAGGACAAACCTCTATACATTATGAAAAATCTTGGTCATCGAGAATCCTTCAATAATCAACTAAAGATAGATCATACCTTGGATGAATCAATGAAATCATATTCCTTCATGATCAGATACATACTATACTTTGATTTCAAACTGAGCACAGACCCTGAGATCATCTATTTCATGTTTGATTAGCTACAACAAAGACTTATTATAACTAGAGTGTCTTATCATTTGAATGTCATTGGCTTCTAAAAAAATAATTTAAATTTAAAATTGTTTGTTCTCTTCTCCAACCTCTGATAGATCTTTAGTTTGATTGATTTATCTTCTAATTCTTATTATACTAATGTAACACTCTTGCAAAAATTAGTAAATGTTAAGTGACACAACATAATTTTTCTTTATACATATTTCTCATGTTGAGATGTTTGTGCACATATCAATATCATTTAGTCTAACGTGTTGTATTGTTTTTTCTTTCAATTCTATAGGATTCACCGATTCAAAAAATGGCACCTAAAAAGGGAAGCTCAGCCTCAGGAAAAAATGATATTCCAACCCCTCTTGGTAGTGGTACTGGCCTTTGAAAAATAACATATTATTTTGAGAAACTATCTAAGGAAACCCATCCTTCTCCAAGCGGACCATCAAAATCAAGGGATAAAGATTACATTAAAAATGAAACTCAGAATGAGAATGTTTTCATTTTTATTTGCCTGATGCTTTCAATGACAACAACAATGAAATGCTTCCCCTTGAATACATTCTATTAAATGATGTTGAGTTTGAAACTGTACCACCTACCCAATTGAATGAAGATGACACTGCATCACCTGTTCAGTTCCCAAGTGAAATTTAAAGGTGAAAATATTGGAAGTGGTAGTCAACGAAGTATAAATTACACCAAGGCAAATACTCAGCGAAAACCTATTTCTGGAAGAAAAAGACAGGAAAGAAAATGGGACCTGGGAAGGAGTTTCAAGTTAGAGTGGGTTTCTAAATTTCCATTTATTGAACCTGTTGAAAATTAGAATAAATATGAACCTCCCAAAGAGTTAAAATGCACAATTTGTAGCTAGGGATTGGGCAAGGACAAGACAATACAACTTAAGCTAGACACTATTGAGAAGCATGTAGGAAAGATATATGAAAAGATAATTGTAGATGGCGTTGAGAAGAATGTTACCAGATGGAAAACTACAGATGATTGTTTCCACATTAGGTATGAAAAATATTTTTAAGAGCATAAGAGAAATGAAATAATTTCTGCAGCAAATGGAAGGACAATTACCTCTCAATTTAACAAGATCGTTCAAAATAGTCTTTTGGGTAAAAAAGTTCAGCTAGCTATTGTTTTTCACATTTTGAAAAGAGGTCATCCTATAACATATTTTCCTGAATAAAAGAATATGTTGTATTTCCTTGGTGTCCCACACTTTCCTCATTCTAACTAGTCAGAAAGTAGTGGTTGGGATTGGGAAAAATTCCTAGTTATGGTTGAGAAAGAAGACTTGAAAGAGAAACTGAAGTCTGCATGATACATATATTTTTCTATTGATGAGGTTACAACAGTGGATAATATTTATTGGGTTTGTATGCATGTGTATACTGTTGAGAATTATGTGAGACAACCTCACTTACTTTCCATTCAAAATATGAGAGAGAAATATAATGCTGAAAACCTTTGTGAGTTACTGATATAAAGTTTTAAGGAGATCAATGACATGGATGATGTTGCAATTGCAACAAAGCTAGTATGTGTCTAGGTAGATGGGGCATCTATAATTTAAGGTCATTGTAATGGCTTGTGTGTAAGAATCCAAACATCTCATTTCCCTTATATGATTGACATTCATTGTATGGCTCATAGAATGAACCTAGCTTACAAAATAGTTGGAAAATTTAAACTTGTAGCAAAATTTGAAGACCATATTCGAGAGGTGCATGCTTATTTCTGCCATAGTCCTAAAAGGTTCATGGAATTTCAAATATTTGTAGAAGGAATAAAAAATGAGTATAAACTGTTAAAATATGTCGACACCAGGTGGATCTCATTGTACCAACTAGTTCGTAGGGTGTACGAAGAGTATCAATCCTTATTAGCAGTGATGTTGTAGAATTGCATGGAAGTGGACAAGGCCTCAGATTTTATACATCATTTGATTGATATAGATTCATTGTTGATATTGTGTGGTATCATTCCCATCTTAGAAAAAATACATTGTTTGATTAAACAAGCACATGAAAGAACTATATATATTGTTTAGTTTTCTAGTTTGAGGAAACGAGTTTTTATGACAACAGAATATTTATATCTCAATGAAACTGCTTTTACAGGTCCAAAATTTGATGGTTGGAATGATATGATAAATATTGGAAATGGAAGTAGATTTTTGAAGCTCAATTTATTTGCGGAAGTATGTGATTCTATACGTAGATATGAGATACCAATTTGTACATGTTTAAATTCATATCCGGTAAGATTGAAGAGGTAAAAGTCATAGGGATGTTGTTTAATAACATTGTATCATCAACAAGGGAGAGGTTAAGAGAAATTGCAGTGTCCCTACTAGAAGAAATAAGGGAGTGATTTAGAAGGGTTTATTTACTTGAAACAATGTCTATAGTAAATTCAACCTTTTGGAATCCTGTCCAAAATAAAATACATATGAAGGAAGACTACTTCAAGAGGTTGACTACATTGATTCAACATTTTTGTAAGCCTGTTGATATCAATGGAATGAATATTGTAGGTATTTTAAGAACAAATAGTTTGAGTTCTCAATATCATTAATTCACCACTACAATGAGTCAATAATTCAAATATTTGGATAATCCCTTAGAGTGTGGAGCAATAATCTAGCAATGGAAAAAATTTGGGGTGATTATTATTTTACAACAAACCATGTCCGAATCTTTCTCATTGGCTGATCTATGTCAAACAATGATTTCAGGTTTAGTTGAAGATGAGAGAATTTTGAGTGCCTTTTCCTTTATTAAGTCAAAATTGTGAAACAAGGTTGAAAACATTTTGGAAAATTGTTTGAGAATTTATACATCATGGTACCAAGTGGATAACTTTCCCTACGACAAGGCTCTGACAGTATGGAAGTCAATTACTGAAAGAAGAGGGGATAAAAACAATGACACAAATATAGTAGATGACCCTATTGCAGAAGTTGACTGTCAAGAAAGAGAGAGTCAGTCTTAGATATCTGGTGAATTAAATGATAGAGATGATCCAATTCCATCAAGTTAGGAGCTTCCATTGGTGGATATCCCATGATATAGATGTTCATATAATAATTAATATATTCAAATATTCAATACATTGTTCTGAATCTCAAACAAGCATTGACACTCACCCCAAACATGTGCCTAAAGGTAATCATATTGATTCCATTTCCATTTTGATTGCAAAAACATTACAAATTCATGTTTTAATGAGTATTTAATATATTTCACATACAATGTTGTTGATATCTTTTATAGAAAGCATACACCGTGGATGGTTGGCTATTAAATCACAATGCATTTACATCATAATATACTTTAAGCATATAAGAGTTGTGGTGCTTAATTTTGAGATAGAATAAGTGGCTTTGCATGAATCATTACTGGAATGAAAATCTAAAAAAAATAGTATTCCTTATTCAACTTTCTTGAGACATGCCTTGTATGAAAAAAATGAAGATTGTCATTGCAAAAAATAGAACAATTTTCAAAATGGATCTAAATACACTAAAAAGTAAATCCATGCAAATATATATTTAACTTGTGCACCTCTGTTAAAAAGTTTTCTTCAACCAAAAACAACCTTAATATCAAATGTTTATTAATACAATAAAGATAAAGATAAATTTAGTCTATTAGTAAGATAATTTACTATTCTCATCCATGACCATGATTTCCTCCCAAATAATAGAAACAACAAAACCAAACTGCCACTTCAACTTGGAATTAGGCTCCACAACTTTAACAAATTACTCCATCTTCTGTAACATTCTCCACTCTTCATCTATTGGAATTGCAATTTGTTGTAAATCAGAGTGACTGAAATGTAACTTTGTTAGCAATTCATAACTGATAGTGGAGCTTTCCTTTACTATTTAATGCAAAATTACTGACAAGGTTATCAATAGTTTAATAGAGACAATTTTTTGTTTATCATCTAGCTTCTCAAGAATTCGGTCCTTCTCTTGAGTCATTTTTTCTTTCATCTTCTTCTCGAATGCATCCTTCTTAATGAATTAGCATGTATTGTCAAAAGACATTGGCAAACCAAGCTTTGTGAATTCCTATACCTTTCCATGCAGCTCTTGTAACATTCTTTGACACTTATTCAAAAATTCTTGTGCTTTTCCCAACATAAAACACTTCTGAATGATAGATAATACCTTTATTAAGGAATTAAACCAATTTTGAATTCCTCTGGATGCCAGTTATGTGTCACTGAATTTGTAGATAGCTTCTAAAATTTTATTTACTATATCCTCTCTTAGAGACATCAATTTTCTGCTACCTCTTACGTCTTTGCAGAGCTTATCAAAGATTCTCTGTAGATCAGTCATGAATTATAATAATCTAATCAAATCATCAATTTTTTGGTTTATTTTCCCCCAAATGTTATCTGTCATATTAATCAATGCCTTTTTATGAAATCCAGATAGTTTGATCTTGGAAGACTCTATTTCCTTTTTTGCTTTCGCCAATTCCTATTGAAATATTTCATTTCTTTTCTCATCATCTAGGATCTATTGAAATCCAAATAGTTTGATGTTGGAAGACTCTATTTCCTTTTTTGCTTTCAAAAATTCCTGTTGCAATATTTCATTTTGTTTTTCTCAACATCTTGGCTTTGTTCCCATTTTTTGACCTTTTCTTTCTCTTCCTTCACAACCTCTTTAAATCATCCTAATGTTTTTTGTAATCTATTATTCTTACTCATTTTTTCCTGTAAATTTTTCTTCGCATCTTCTAGTTCTACCTATGCCTGTTCATTCAAAGCAACTGTAGTCATAGATGTAGATGATTTTATCTTCCTTTCTAAATCACATGTTTTATGAACTGCTACTTTTCCTTTTGCTTTCTCATTTTCTAGGTTTACCTCTAACTTTTGAGTCTTATTATTCAACTTAACTTTATCCCTCTCTTCCTTTATTAATTCTATGTAAACCACATCATTATTTCTTTTTGATACATTAATTTTTTCAAAAAGTTTCATTTCCTTAAGATCCATTTGAAGGGAGGTCACATCGTAGTCAGCAGGAAGCATTTCATTATCTGGTTTTACAACTTTGGGAACAACATACATGTATTCCAGGGTATCTATGTTGAGTTCTATATATGTAATACCCTCATTATGGTTGGATCTGAAGTTCTAGTAGCATGTAGCATTTTCTTCTTTTTTCTTTTATCTCTTTATGATTTATTGGAAAACTTAGTTTGGTAATAAAAACTTGAGGTGCTCGTAGGATTGAACTGTTCCACCTTGAATGGAGAAGGATTAATTTAAGTTTGGGGATAATTTCCCTATGGAATAGCATTTTGTTTAGGGGTGGAAGTGGCACTTCTTTCTATAAATAGTTGCCTTGAGCCAAGAGTAACTGTACCTGTGTCTGCCTCTGTCTTCTGCCTCTTCTTGCTTCCTTGTTGGAAAAAATGCCTAAAAAATTCAATGATCTCTATTTCCCTCTTTAAGTTTCTTACACTCTGTTGAATATTACCATCATCACTAGAACCGCTAACCTTAGCAATAGTAACAGATTCATGGCTAACTTCTCGTCTAGGATTTTCAACATGTGGTTGAACTGTTAGTTGAGGATTTGACTCCGGAGTATATTACACTAGATTAGAACTTGTAGATGTTGCAGTATGCAGTGGTCCTTTCTCTGAAGGTGAATCTCCAAGTCTTGACTTGCCAATTTTTTTTCTATATTGTACCTCTGTTGGAAGCCAAACTCCTTGTCCTCTTTAAACCAAACCACCACTAGTAAATCCCAAATTTTTAATAATAACTGCTCCTGTAGTATATTTTTCTTTCAAACCTTCATCGAAACTTGGTTTATATGCGTTACTACTAGGGGGAATCTATAATTCCTTAGAGGTAGTGTCATCATCACTACTTTCCTCTCAAGGATACCCTTCTTTCCATAATTTTCTGAAATCTACAGCTTTTGGAATAGAATCATAGTCTTCTACAAATTTTTGATGGCCTAGGTTCTACCTCATAGACTAAAAGGAATTAAGTTTTAAGCTTGTCTAATTTCTATCTTTCAATTCTTGTTGTAATGGTTTTGGAATGATTTTATAGGAATTTTTATCAAGTTTTGCAGATTGAAAATCCTCTACCTTTTTTTGTGGAGGATCAGGTAATCCAATTTTTTTTTTGAAAAATCTTGAGAACTAATTCCTTGCTCAGGAGAAATTTCATTCATTTCTATTTGTACTTCATCCAAAGAGTTCTTGTTTTTCAATTTTTCTAGCAAGGGTTTTATTTCATATTGAGTTTTAGTGGCAGAGTTCTTGTTCACCACTACCCTTGCTTTAGGCACCTCACATGGGTCATACACCCAGTGAGAGTCAACATCAAACTTAAAACTATGTAAGATTTGATGTGCCACATAAAATGATTTTGTTTAAAATGTGAACCCTCCACATGAGAATGGTACAGAAGGAAATATGCTCTTCTTTTGTTGAGAAACAAAATAGATATTATTTGTGCTTTCCATCTACTGTATATATTCCAAGGAAAAAAATATCTCTGTCACATGTATTGGAAATTTGTAAGTTTGTACTATTGACCCATAAAACCTTAGCACAATATAACCTTTTTGAAGTACTAGTTTTCTTATAGTATTTCTAATCCCAGTTGAATGCAATATCTACATTTCATAGGAAATCTAGCCATTGTACCTTTTGTAAGTGCTTCATACACTGGAGCCCAAAAATAATCTACAAATTGACTGTAGTTTGCTCTATTATCATACATCCTTATCTTAGGGGCCTACTCAGTTAATAAATGCACTAATTCTGGATGGAGCTCAATTGTAAATTTTTTTTCAAACCATCCAGTAAACCGCCATAGAATTAACTAGCTCAAGTAGGTAGTGAACCTAGATGTCTTAGTGTTGGAGCCTTCTTTGATTGTTAATAATTATTTATGCATACATTCTTCAATGTACCCA
This sequence comes from Taxus chinensis, assembly GCA_019776745.2. Lineage (NCBI taxonomy): Eukaryota > Viridiplantae > Streptophyta > Pinopsida > Cupressales > Taxaceae > Taxus > Taxus chinensis. Next base: position 887,653,419 of record CM034151.1, read on the forward strand.
AAAAATCTGTATTGACAAGGTGGATTAACAAAATGGATATTGTATACCATTTCCAGGACAGTTTCATCCACTATCTCATCGCTATCGAAGCCAAGGAAAAATACTAGAATAGAAATTGTTAAGTGGAGAAGAGTATGATACGAAGGAGAGGGATCGGAGAAGATTCATGCTCAGGAGTAAAGCATAGTTAGAGGAAGGGAAGGATAGGGAAGGAAATGCACGTAAAAGACAAGGGAAGATTCGAGACTTAGTTGTTTTCACATGTACGGGCTATTTTTGGAGATGGTGTGCGAAGTACATAAACTGGATAAAGACTTACGCATCAAACATACGATATTTTTGGAAGAGAAAATATCAAACATTTTGCATGGGTTCAAATTAAAAATATAATTACTACCACCAATTGACTAGAAGAAAGATATTGTTAGCAAACTTGCATGCATGGCTATTATTTTAAAGGCGCATGAATATTTTCAGCGTGTGACCTATTTTGGGAATTATGCAAGTAGTGAAGGGAAAGTCACTACCCTTATAAATATGTAGTGATCTGCATAGTAAAGAGGGAAGGTGTGTGAGAACTAAATTACTATGAGGTTATGATGCTAGATCTGATGCACACATGAGCTTGTGGTATTACTTAGTGTAATAAGGTTCTGTGTATTATTGTGTCTAATATAATGGAGTGTATTGGTTGAATCAAGGTATTAATCATGGGTATAACTGGTTCTTGCATTATTGACTTCATTATGGTTATTATTTAAATCTATTACTCTTTTGATCTGTATCTGGACATGTTCTGTAGAATGTTGTATTAATTATGGATCTGAATGCATTAAGTCTTCATCATGCTAACATCCTACAACATCAACCCTAAAGAGGGGCCTAGTTACTTTGTGTGCTTTAAGTGAGTGCTTAGTCTAGGATGAGTGATGTGCTAGCATTCCTGGGTTATTACTGGTAAATTCTAGGCTGCATCATTGGTTCCATTGTCAGGACCTCTTTGTTAGTTTTTTACTGGATGGTTCACAATGAAGACGTACCGGTTGACCCTAGAAAGTGTTGAGGAGTGGATACATGACCTAGAAGAAGAATACACACAGAGGTTCAACACTGGATCTGAGTTTAACATACTGGTATGAGTGGAACAGAATCTGTATGATAGTTTATATGAGATTTTTTTGTTATTTTTCTAGTAGAACTGTACGAGTGGTTGGTTTCTTATGTGTCTAAAAGGGAATGGAGGTATCACTTAGTTGTTTGAACGTAGGAAGAATTTTAGGCCCTATATGATGCTAATATAATTTGGACATGCAGTGTGGATACTTGGTTTCATGGTGTTCTAAATAGATATATTCTAGAGTACTCAATTTCCACTTATTCTTTGCCAGAGGTAACATAATTCTAATTTTTACGATATCCCAGGGGAACTTACCTACAAGACATTCCACTTGAAATAAAAATCTTGATGGTAACCCTAAACTTGGAAATCAAAATGATGGCTAATTAAACCCACCACGTGTTGGGGAAGGAGTAGGTTTGGGGAAAGATGTCAGACCTAGTGGTAGAAAGTCAGAGCGAATAAAATTCACTTAAGTATAATGAGGCAAGTGATATGGAGATAGAGAAATAACGGGATGTTAAAGAGTGAATGGCGTTGAGGAGAGTGATGGCTCATGAAGGATTTGGAGCTCACATAGAAGGCATTGAGCTAGAGCATCAGGAAATCCCTCATTTGGAAAGGATGAAAGGGAACCCCCCTCAGCCTCACGTAGAAGCATGCCACCAGGGAGAACCTGGGCCGTGGGCGTGCATCTGAATCTACCTAGAAAACTTTCCCTTACACTTGGTTTTCAAGTATCTAGTATGAAAAATAGTCAGTAAGATAATTTAGGCAGTGGGAGAGCATAAGTAAGTCATATAGAAAGTACATCGATGGTAGGGAAAACATCTTCATTATTTTTTGGAGGTACCTTTTCAGGTGTATCATCCACCCAAAATTTAAGCGAGCAGAATTTTGGTCTCACTTCTAGGAGTGGTAACACTTCATAGACTATAGGGGTGTAGTTCAGTACTATTGTTAGAACATAGGGAAGTAATCCTCTGGTCTGTATTCGACTACAGGTGGAGGATCATGAGGTATAGGTGGTTCTAGTTCCGGTGGATTTGGTGGTTATGGAGGTAGAGGAAACATGGGAGGTTCTAGATCAGGTGGGAAAGGTTTGAATCAACCCCAAAATAGTTAAATGGAGATGTCCCTTTGTCTTCCAAAGTATAGGGGCATAAAAGGTGCTACTGAACACATGCACATGTGTGAAATCATGTGGCATGCAAAAGGAATCACGGCTTATGAGTGCAGGGAAAGTCAATTTGCCACTACGTTACAAGGGTGCACACATAGCTAGTAAAGAAAGTTTGACCCTGATCATACTTGCATATACTATGCTGCTTTAAAAGATGTTTTCCTTAAAGAGTTTCACATCCCTGAGTTTGAGCAGAAGAGTATAAGCGTGCTCAAGGATATTAAGTAAGGCACTACTGAGAGTGTCAGAGAGTATGATGCCCATTTTAAAACACTTTTATCTAAGATTTCTTATGATATTCACACAATCCAGCATGCACAATGTTTTTTTGGAGGACTGGTTATGTATTTTAGAAGGGTGCTATCACATAAGACATATACTGATTGACATTAAGCACTGGAAACAACTTTACGTGCTGAGGCAGTAGGAAGTATAAACACTAGGGTGAGTCCATTTTTGGAAGCATAGATCATAGCCATGGCAAAAAAGTTGGAGAAGATATCGGGAAATTCATCACATGAGACATGCACAGGGATTTGTTGTACAAATTTTGAAGTGAAAGGCCACACCAAGGATAGTTGTCCCTACAGAATAGTACGTTGATTATTGTTGGACTATGAGATATGCCATTTAAACCATGATGCTAGCCACTACCCATTATTACAATGCGTAATAAGGAATAACATCTCTTGCTACTGTAAAATTTATAGGTCCATGACTCACAATATAAGAATACTGCCAGCTGATTGGTCATATCCATGATGCTATAGATATTGGTGTGAGATAGACAAACATATCGGATAACTCTAAAGGTAATAATGAGTACTAGGATTGGGATCACAATCAAGCGTGCTATGATTGGAATGAAAAATGTTTTGAAGGAGGTCATGGCAGAGGACAAGAGTACCATGGTGGATTTGGAGGATGAGGCCGTGGTGGTAGATGAGGTGATTTTTTTGGCAGAACATGTTATACTTGCATATCTCTTGACCACTACAGGTGTGAATGTCCTCAGAATCTTACATGTTCTTTCTATGGGAAGAATTATAGTTATGAGGAATGCTTAGACTTATATGAGCATCTTAGTAAGCTACATAAATAATAAAAAAAGGTACGGGAATAGTTAGGATATAATGCACTGTGTAAAATCAGTGGATGGCCAAGTTGGAACCAAAATCTGAGGCATTACCTATAAAGATCACTACCCGTGTTGAAGAAACACGCACCAGAGAAGCATTACATAAGAATCCTACTATCACTAAGGAGGAGGTTCTATATGAATGGTACCCAGATCATGTCCATCAGAAGAGGTTTATTAGGAAACCATGGAGGTACTCTAAAATCGTCAGGGTGAAATATAGTATTTAAAGGAGAAATCACAAAAGATGGAGCAGAAGAAAGAAGTAGAGATGGTCCAATTGGATATAGATGACTTGAAAGAGGTGTGCAAGATGTTGCGTCAGGAGAATATCATTCCATTTTTAGGGAGTTAGCTAAAGGGAAACACTCCACGCGTAATTATTGAGACTGAATGGAAAATCTTGGATGCAAATATTCCCCCTCATATCTTAGACTACACCAAAGAAATCACTTTGAGTGTTGTTGTGGATGGATGGATTTTGAGAAATATATTAATTAATAAAGGTTTGGAAGTTAATGTTCTTAGTTTAGATGCATGGGTACAGATGGGGAGACCCCCATTGTAGCCATATTCGAATGTACTGTTCATGGCTAACTAATCTAAAGTCACTGCCATTGGATTTTTAAAAGATGCATCTATTACCATATAAGGAGCCAAGTTCACTGGGGATTTTGACATTTTAGTGCTTGCAGAGGAAGATAGCTTCCCAACTCTACTTGGGTGCCCTTGGTGCTATGCAAATAATGTTGATCTTCAGTTTAACAAGGGTTATATCAATTTTAAAAAACATGGAGGAAAGAGTTATCATCCCTTTATTAGATGGAAAATATGTGCCCTATGTTGAGGCTTTAAGTGAGGAAGATATAAATAGGATTTATGTACGTGCCATTCAGGACCCAGAGGTGCTTGATCCATCTAAAGAAGGAATCCTTCAGTGGTTAGATGCGCAGTCTATTAGCAATACTACAATCATTTCTTGCGATAATTGGGCTCATATTACTTATGAGTTGGTAGGGAAATAAGTAAAGAGAACATTTACGTAGAAAAATAGACCTCGTGTTAGGAGAATAATTAAATACTTGGTACCTTGATACACTGGAGAAGGAGATCCTATAGTGTTTCTGCGTGTTATGGAGGAACAATGGATAGACCAGTTGTAGAGATGGAATATGCTAGCATATACCCTGTGTGGGACATCAATGCGTTGGTGGGTGGTTCACAAGGATAATCTTGTAGGATGGAATGAAATCAAGATTTCTCTTTCCACTCAGTTTTCTAGGAGCAATTCACCTTCTCAAATCTGTACTTATCATGGTAATCAACCTTTTTAGCAACATGTTCAGTAGTGTGAGAGACTCCAAAAAGAGGGGTAGGAAGCATTACCACCTTTTCTCTGGGTGCACAAATTTTATTCCACTTTACAAGGTTGCGCATGTGCTTCGTATGTATATGCGGAACTCCATAGAGAGGCTAGAAGATGACAGGATTTGATTGTAGGAATGATCCAGACATTCGACTATTTCTCTACTATACCTCAAGTAGAAGAGGAATTAAGGGTTATAAAGCACTGAACTATGGGAGATAGTTCCAAGATGGAAGAACTCATTAAGGAGTCATTTGATGACGAAAACTCAGTAGTGCAGTTTTTTGAAGAAACAGAGACAAATGCCACACTACTTAAGCGCACTTACCTTGAGAAAGAAAAAGAAAAGATGGTCTACTTAGTGGATGATGAAGATGTAGAAACTCTGGATGTAGACCATTCAACACATATGTGTGAGGGTTTAGATGGGGTAGATAAGACCACCCGCGCCTATCATGAACCTATGAAAACAAAGAAATTGATTATTGGATCAAATGTTGAGCCTAAGGAGGCCATAATTGGGGATTATTGGTCTAGCTCTAAAGCAGAAAAAAATCATCGAGTTACTACAAGATTATGAGGAATTATTTCCTAGGGGATACCATGAATTCAAAGCCATCCATTAATCATTAGGAGAAATGAATATAAAACTTAAGGAAGGTGCACGAACGGCCAAGAAGAGACCCTACAAGATGAACCCGAACTTGCGTGAAAAATTCAAAGAAGAAATTGACAAAATTTTGACGTCTGGAATCATAAAGCCCCTGGATGATTCAGAATGGGTTATTCCAATGGCGATCAATATCAATAAGGATAGTTAGATTAGGATCTGTGTGGACTATAGGGAACTAAATGCTGAATGTGTGACTGATCCCTTTCCTACTCCATTCACTGAGGAAATACTATAAGGCATTGCAGGGTGTGAAATCTATTCATTTACAAATGGATTCTCTGGGTATCATTAGGTTAGGATTGCATAGGAGGATCAAGAAAATACTACTTTTACTTCTGAATGGGGAAGCTTTTCCTATACTATGATGCCATTTGGTTTGAAAAATGCGCCTGCTGTATTTTTCGCGCATAGTTGTTCAAGCATTCAAATATTTTGTTCACAACTTCTTGTAGGTTTATTTAGATGATTGGAAGGTGTATGTACTTGTTAAGGATCATTGTGACAATTTGCGCTTAATTTTTGAAAGGTTTTGCTAGTTAAGTATCTCTTTAAATATTAAGAAGTGTATATTTTCTACACCATTTGGCACACTGTTAGGGAACATCATCTATAAGGATGGTTTGTTGGTTGATCTAAGGTTGCAGTCATTATCAGCCTAGAAGAGCCTATCAGTCAAAGTGAGGTACGTGGGTTCTTGGGTCATACTGGGTAATATAGAAAATTTATAAAGGGGTATGTTAAGGTTTCCGCACCCTTGGAGGAGTTACGAAAAGGAAAGGGGATGTTCTACTGGGGAGAATCGCAAGAATGCACATTCGAGACATTGAAGGAGAAAATTACTACATTTCCTATTGTGCACTTTCCTTTGTGGGACCAACCATTTCATGTACATGTGGATGCCTCTGGCATGGCCCTTGGCGCGGTGTTGGCTCAGCCTGGAGAAGGTATTATAGATAATCCTATATGTTTTTCTAGTAGAAATTTGACTCCTATTGAGCATAATTATACAACTTCAGAGCGCGAAGCTTTGTTAATGATCCATGTGCTACATAAATTTGGATAGTACTTGCTAGCGACACCATTTTTATTCTATATCAATCACATGGAATTGAAGTATTTGGTAAATAATCCCATTTTATAGGGACACCTATGCTGATGGGTACTCTTATTCTAAGAACTTGATTTTACAGTTGTGGTCAAACTAGGGAAGAGAAATTATGGACAGGATCATCTATCCAGAATAAAGTCAGGAGAAGACACACAGGTAATTGAAGATACCATATTTGATGCACAGTTATACAGGTTACAACTTGTGCCATCAGAATTATATGACATTGCTATTTTTCTACGTACAAGTATGGTGCCAGAAGGAATCAAATCCTTAGAGAAGAAATAACTTTCCATACATGCGACACCATTTATGTTGATTAGTGGTGACCTATACATGTTAGGAAGAGTTGAAGTATTGCACCAATGTGTATTGGAGCATGAGCACTCATATATTATGGAAGAGTCTCATAGTGGTATTACAGGTGGGAACTATGCAGGTGATGCCACTGCGTGAAAAATTATACTCACTAGATTGTGGTGGGAGACCTTATATAAATATTGTAAGGCATATTGGAAGGCTTGTGATCACTGTCAGTGCCTTGGAAAACCAGGTCAAAGAGATGAAATGTTGTTAAGACCTATTACTAGTGCAGAACTATTTGAGAAATGGGTTATAAATTTTGTGGGTCCTATTTCACTAGCCGTGCATAGGACTAGATCATGCTACATCCTATTCCTCACTTGTACAGATTATCTAACAAGGTGGGCAGAAGCAACACCTAGAAAGGATTATACAACAACTACAACAACCATGTTTCTATGGGAAAATATTATTACAAGGTATGGATGCCTGTTGAGTTTGACCAGTGATAGGGGCACACATTTTATGAATGAGACAATCAAGACATTATTGGATTAATTTATGATTGCGCATCATAAGACTATACCCTATCATCCTCAAGAAAATGGCACTGCTAAGGCCTTCAACAAAATTTTGAGCCAGACATTGACAAAAATTTGTGATGTTGGAAGGAAAGATTGGGATTATAAATTTTCTGTCATGCTTTGGGCGTATAGGACAACATATAACAGGTTGAACAAAGACACACCATTTCAGTTAGTGTTTGGCACGGAAGTAGTTCTTCCTATGGAATTCATGTTACCTTCATTGTGTATTGTATGAACTGGAGGTCTAGCTGATGAACAAGAATTAGAAGAATGGATTGAAAAATTGATCAAGATGGATGAGTGACAAGAAATAACATGTTGGATTTAGAAGAAATAAAGGCCAGGATAAAAGCATGGCACAACAGGCACATCAGGGATAAAAAGTTTGATATTAGATAAATGGTGCTTCTTTATGATTCTAATTTTTTGTGCCATCCAGGAAAACTCAAAGTACACTAGTTGGGGCTGTACGTTATCACTCACATACTTGAAATAGATGCTTGTTAGTTAGAGGCACTTAATGGAATACAGTTACCCAGTTACTTCAACGGGAGTAGGATGAAGCCCTCCTATAAATAAGTCTTCTTGGTGTTTGTAATAAGGTAGTTTTTCCATTTAGATTAGGTTTTCAATTATGCATTGCCTTAATGTATTTCCTTATTCATCGTTATTATTTATCAATTTAGTTGGTGTTTTGTGAAATAAGCATGTTTGCGCACCAGAAGATAATTACTATTTGAAAAAAATTTATGTGCAGAGGACTACACATACCATTTGTGTGGGGTGGTTATTGATAAATGGGTATAAGACTATTGAAAAATGGGTACACATAAAGGACCAAACCGCTACAAGTGCTATTTCAAGTTTGGAGAGTTAGAAAAGAGTTTGCTTCTAAAAATGAGGACCATAGATGGAGATAAATGAAGGACCAAGTATAAAACAAGGTAAGAAAAGGCCATGGAGACTACCAAGGGAAGGCGTAGAGGTGAGGTACTCGGGTGCATGGAAGTGTGCTGAAGAGAAGTCCATGGCCATAAGATAGGAATGCATGCTAGAAGGTTATAGCTTGGGCATGAATATTTACCACACGAAACGTGTGAAAATGGTCAATTAATGAGGAATTGTTGGTAGGTGAAGGAGAAATAAATGCACCAAAATTTTCAAAATCTATATAAGGATGGGATGCGAGTTCATTTTTATCATTGTAAATTGCAATAATTTGAAAGAGCTAAGTGCGACTAAGCTAAGCGAAGAGTATTGAGGTGCGAAGAGTGTGAAACAAGACGTGGAGAGAATATTTGTGTGTAGGAGAATCTTGCGTCCCCACTGATGAATGGTTTGAGAAAAGAAGAATGTTTCGAAAGTGCTAGGGAACATGATTTCAAATAGGGCACGTCAATTCAAGATAGCGTTTGGGTTTGCATGTTTTAGAAGATAGAAGGTGAGCATTTGAGGACAAAAAGTTGAGATTAATAGATGGCACCAAGAAAAGCACCTGTCGCAGGAGCTAAGGGAAAGAAGAAAGTTGAAGCACATGTTGAAATTACTTTCAAGAGTAATTTCACATAGATGAAATACCCAAAAGGCATAATCAGTGGCATAGGAATGGAAGTATCACATATATAAGTGATTATAACCACTGCACATCGGATAATAATTAGTTGGATGTGTTGTTGAGTACGAAGACAAACAAGTGCACATACATAGAGGACATGCCAGTGTATGATGACATTAGAGAGAAGTTGATAAAGTAATATTGGAGTCTACCAAGTTGTATGAGCTCCCATATTTTAGAAAATATGTACCTTTTTATTAGTGGTTGATGAGTAGGATACATGAATACTTTTTCTATTTCACTAGACGCAGGGTAAGGCTTACAGCCGCTTTGATTTCAAATATAATAGGATTAAAGAGCACATGAGTGGAATCAAGTAATGACTTGATAGATAAAGCATAAATATTGGACATATGGAATGAGTTATGGTATACCAAGGGTCCATGTGGAATGTATATCGACAAGTTGAAAAAGTACCCAGTGGTACAGGCAGCTACACATGTAGTGACCAAATTGAATTATCAAGAGCGATGGTCGCAAGTGAACACAATGTGGTTCCATGTTGCAAGGAAGATGTCATAGAGGGTAGTCTACAACATTGTAAGCTAAATTTTGGAGACCATTGTTGAGGAAGCACGCACCTATGAAAGCATTAGCTTTGGTGTTATCCTATTGTCTTTGGTATTTATGGAGATTGGAGTTCCCGATGGGCCAAAGGAAAATATTTGGGAGTACCCCAAGGAAATAAATTCACTTGTGGAAAGATTTGACAAGTACTTGTGCGAAGGGTCAATGGGCGGGCCATTTAATAAAAAGGCATAGATGTGGTATGACAGGCTCCGCATGATGTTTGAGGAAGAGTGGCGTATTCTCAAGGAGTTACCTTCAGTGGTGGGCAAGGCAGTGTAGTTCACCGGTGTACCAACACTTCTGCATTGCATAATTTGTAATGAAAGATGGGACTTGGAACCCCTGTTGCAAGCTTCCATATGCCTTCACAGTGCGCTACTTCCAAGCAACAGTCCACCATTTTACTGATGCGCACCACTTGAACTTCATTGCAAACAAGGTAGACTGTGACTACCACACCTTGCAGAAGACTTATGTATATTCAAGCCAGACTGCCTATGTTGAGAGGATAATTTTAGATATGATAAGCATGAAGCCTGTAATTTTGGTAATTGGAGACAGTGGAACCGTGCTTGTATACCTTCAACTTAATCCTAAGTTGGAGGGTAATAAATAAGTAGAGAATGAGTTCTTACTCCCAAGGCCTCCAAAGGGTAAACATAAAATGGAGAATGTGCTAACCCCACAGCCTACAGAAACCATAGTGGTGGACAAGGAGGAACATAAACAAGAAGATAGTGGTGGCTTGGAACATAGAGGATGAAGGCAAACCCATGGATAAGGTAGAAACTGAACACGCGACCACTCTACCATAGGTACAAGAAGAAGGTGATGAATACTTGGATGTAGTCCAAGGAGAGTGTTGTTTCAAAAGGGTATTCAGGAGAACAAGAACCCAAGGTGCTACTCCTCAATTAGTAGGGAGATCACCATGAATCTCTCCACATAAGGAGAAAACTGAGAAGAGCAGGAGAAAATTGAAGCTGAATGAGGCGGCAGAAGAGTATGTAGAAAGCGCTCTCAAATATCCTACACAACCAGAGGACTTGGAAGAGTCGAGGGATGAAGAAATGAAATATGAATATGTGAAGAATGGAGGAGAAGGGGTAAACAAAGGAGAAATAGGAACGGATAATGCTCAAGACATGGAAGATCCACCTCTAAATCTTGGTGCTCAAGTTCTTAAGGGGCCAAGAACTAAAAGAAAAAGTAGAGAGTATATTGTTCTGTATTTTGGCTATGCTAAGGACACAAGTAAGATTTTCCGCGCAGTGTTTTTAGAGCAAGGTGATACCTAAGGAGTTATATGGATGGGACTTGATGGATGAAGACATTACCACCACGTGCACAAGGAAGAAACTATCTTGGTCTATGCACACTCACATGGATGAGGAAAAATTCGACGTAGGTGAATAATCTTGTGTGTCAAGAATATTGAAGAAGGAACCTCAAGCTAGACACATAATCATAAAGCCTACTATAATGTTTGATGAACAGGTTAGTAATGCCTTGGTAAAAGTATTAACATAGGTGGCACAGAGGAACATAGAAAAATCCTCTACTATTAGGGAAGTAAGAGAAGAAAACAAGGTAAAGGATGCTGAGATAACAAAGTTGAAGGGAGAAAAGGACTTGAAACAAAAGAAGAATGAGGTTTTTGTTAGAATGGAAGAGGAGATCAGATACCATGTCCTGAAAGTGAGACCACACTTGGAGTCCAAGGTACATGAAAGGTTCCGTTCGGCTTTGCACTATGTGTGTACTTTAGTCGGTTTGGTGCTTGAGGATGGACCTATATGTATGCCATCACTAAAAGACCATGAGAAGGAAGAAGATAAAGAAAAGGCTCTGGTAGTGTGAAATATTTCATCATACGAGGAACTTCTCCAAACCTTGCAGGAGGAGCTGAAGAAAGCAGACCAAGAGTTGAATATTTTTGCAACTCTGGAGGCAGTCAAAAGAATAAGGACCATGGTAGAGGAAAATGAAGTCCTGAAGGAAATGAAGGATGAAACCTTGGAATGCATAGAGAGATTGGAAATGGTAAAGAAAAAGTGTGAGGCCCTTGCAGCAGCCCAGGAGCTCCATAAGAACAGGTTGGATGAACTTGGGAAACTTATAACGTAGAAGATGGATCTTCTAGAAGGGAGAATGTATGAAATGTCTAACATTATGTTAGTATTACATAATGAGAAGGATTAAATTTACCAAGATGAGTTGGAATTCTATTGCAGTAAATATTCCAGAAAAAGGCAGAGGCCGCATTGAATGAGTGGCAAACATTAGAGGCATAAATAAAAGAAGAATATCCATAATTAATTCTTCTAGTTGAAGAAAAGGATGGTGTAGATTAAATAATTATCCTTTGTATAATAATTATTTACATTCATCCATTCCTTATTCTTTATTCTTTCCATATTAAAGGGATACCATTGTCGGGGTGATAATTCGGGTTAGTGTGGGGTAATGTTGAGAGGACAAGATTATGATACGAAGGAGAGGGCAAATAGAAGATTTGTGCATAGGAGTAAAGCATAGTCAAAGGTGCAGAAGGATAGGGAAGGAAACATAAACAAAATACAAGGGAAGATTTGAGACTTAGTCTTTTTCACATGTACGAGCTATTTTTTGAGATGTCTGGGGAGCACATAAACTGGATAAAGACTTGCACATCATGCATAGGCTATTTTTAGAAGAGTGAATATCAAGCACTTTCCATGGTTTCAAATTAAAAATATAATTTCTAATACCATTTAACTAGAAGAGAGCTATTGTTAGCACACTTGCATGTGTGGCTATTATTGTAAAGGCACATGGCTATTGTGAGCATACGACCTATTTTGGAAATTATGCAAGAGGCAAAGAGAAAGTCCCCACCCTTATGAATATGTAGTGATCTGCATAGTATAGAGGGACAATGTGTGAGAATTGAATTACTGTGAGGTTATGATACCAGATCTGATGCGCACATGAGCTTATGGTATTACTTAGTGTAATAATCTTATGTATATTATTGTGTCTAATATAATGGAGTGTATTGATTGAATCAAAGTATTAATCATGGGTATAACTGGTTATTGAATTATTGACTTCATTATGGTTATTATTTAAATCTATTACTCTTTAGTTCTAGATTTGGACATGCTATGTAGAATTTTGTATTAATTATGGATCTGAATGCATTAAGTCTTCATCCTGCTAACATCCTGCAACAACAACCCTAAAGAGGGGCATCGTACCTTTGTGCGCTTCGGGTGAGCGCTTAGTATAGGATGAGTGATGAGCAAGCATGCTTGGGTTATTATTGGTAAATTCTAGGATGCATCAGAAATGGTATCCTAGACACATGATTTAAATATGTTAATTGGATACGAATCGTTCCCTTTTGGTACCTCTACATCAAATATTAATTTTCATAAAAATGCATCTCTATCTTTTTGATTTGTGGCATGATAATCACTATCAATGTTTTCTAGGTTTATGTGGATGGTCACTAAATATTTGCTTTCAAACCCCAATGCACTACCAAGATTTACCTCTATAATGTACAAAACTTCTTATCCGTTGCCCTTTGCAACAATTTCTTTTTTTGTCTCATTGTAATATTGGGGCACATATATTGATGAGTTCATGGTAGGAGGGAAAACCTCGTAGAACATCATGTGTCATAATCCAGATGCCCACGTTATGCAACCAAAAGCATTATGTCTACCTGATTAGTCCGAACTTCTATTTTTCATGATCTTAGTCTCAGATGTGTAAATAAGCTCTGAATCTCTTGTGCCAATTACAGGATCATAAATATCATGATATTCATTAGTAAAACCAAGGGTTTTAATTTTAAGTAGTTTGGCGTATGGGATTTGGGTTTTAATTTTTCTTTGGGATCCTGTGGAAGTAGAGATGCTTGGAATTTTGAATTTTATAAACCCTCAACCCTAATTTCTCAACCCTTATATTGAAATATTTTAAATAAAAGGATTATACAGTGCTACTTATAAAAAAGATAATATTTAAATAATCAAGACTAAAATGTAGGATGAAACTTACTCAGAAATATTTAAATTTTGAGTTTTACATTGTCCGCAACCTCTATGAATCTATTCTACCTTCTATTGCAGTATGCCTTCTAGAAACAAAATTTTAATTGTCAACATCAATATAAATGATTAGGTATTTCACTGTACTTTGTAGACATCAAATCTAGTCATTAATCAAATTCTATTCAGTGGATGACAATTGTCACTTATCATATGGCCACCTATCATGATTCCAAGCCTCCTCATAGCAAAGGTATTCCCTAGACTCCAAGCCCACAGAATGAACTGATTCAATAATAAAGTTTCGGGTCCATGGTGATAGGTGTTTCCATTTAATGACTTGGCCATTGAAATATTTGGGGGCTGTTGAAACATTTTAAATAATAAAACCCCATGTTTTCCCATAACATGTGGAATAATTCCATGGATTTCCTTTTTCCGTATCCTGATAGATGTGAATCTCTCGGATTTAGGCGGGATGTATTATAATTTTGGGTCTGGGATTAATTGTTCGTTATTAATTTGTTGATCATGGACATTGGAATTGGACTGATCATGTAGCTAACGAGGCAATTGATGGCTTGGGAGTTGAATTAATTTCTAATAATATAGATTATTAAAACCATCCGTAGGTGCTTGTGAGAGTCCGATAGACATATAGGAGGAGTAATTGAAAGAAGTAATTTAGTGAATATTTGTTATCCATTCAACATTCAAGTATCCATGTAAGATGTTGAAGATCAATTGTGATTGAAAGATCCTACAATAATTAATAGTGTTATTAACATCATAGTATACATCGCCTTGATCTTGGGAGAAGATATGTTTATTTAATATAAAATTTTATAAGGGGAAATATTCGAGTATAGTAATTAGAAATAAAAATATAATTTTTCCTCTAATTAATGTCTCTAAATACCCCTTTTATTATAGTGTGTGAATTAGAATTTTCTACAGATACATAAGTACCCTAGTGTTGTAGTGATCATTACAAGTATTACAAATAAATTGAGCATTTTTTATAGCATTCATTGAAGTACTAACATATATGGTATAGAAACATTGCACTACACTTACATTTGACTGGATAGAAATATAAATATAAATTTAGAGTGATGTCTTTGATATTGTATAGAAGGAAGGAACTTGATAAAAATTGAGCTAAGAGGAATATGCATCCCAAATACAAACCCCATATTTTTTAGGTTTAGATGTTGGCACCCTGTTTAGGGTTAAACAAAAGAAGATTAATTTCCTAATAATTAGAGAGAAGTTAAAAAATCTAGATTTATAGATGATATGAATTAAAAAATATCTTCATTAAAGAAAAATTAAACTTGAAAAAGTTTTTTTCACAAGCTTACATATTTAAAACACCACCTTTTAGATAAAATTTTTACGTCTTTTAGGACTTTTTAAAACTCTCTTTTTCCCCTGAAAAAACTAAACATGCAAGTTCAAAATCTAATACCTATCTCCCAGTTGCCAAATAAACCAATTTCCTCAATCTGTTAAACTAAGCATTCATATTCAAAATATATTGAAAATATATTTATGCTATATAACATATGCATAGAAAACATCAAATATTTAATTATTTAACAATTGCGTCACATAATACAAATAATGGAGCTCTTTATTTATCTTATTAACCAAATCCAGTAGCTCTTGATCAAATAATCAATGCAATCGTCACACATAACTGCCGAGCCTTACATTCAATTACTATTTTCAATTATTTGGTGCTTTTGCGCAAGCCCCATTTGACAACCTCACCAAAATTAAGTTGATGAGAGTGCTTTGACATCTAATTTGGCTTCTAGTTCTTATAGTCATAGCCTTGCCAAAATTTAGTTAACGAGAGCATAATGACGTATAATTTGGCCTGTGCTTCTTCTCAACACTTCGATTTATGACATTTTATGGATGGAATTATTGAAGTTGTTGAAGAAGCTATTTTATTACTACTTTTTGACATACTTTTTGTAATGGAATTTGTGAGAAGGGCATCATTATACTCAAAAATCCCTTATTTTACCTCAATTTTTGTAAAGTAAGCACTATCGAAAATGAGGTAATTGATGGCCCAGAAGTTGAATTAATTTCCAATAATATACAATATTGGAATGGCTTGGAAGATATTATAATTTATGATGGGTGGTAAACACAAAGCTCAAAGAATTAATGGTAGCACGTGCCACACTTTGGGCCTTTATTATTGGTGGCCGCTCCCATTCCTCTCTTGTTACCTCTATTTGTTCATGTTTTTGGGCTGGTGAGAAAATGTTTTTTTGGGGTTTCCTTTCTTTCTATCTGCGGGGAGAGAAGGGAAATGGCCCTTATTTCGGCCATTTCCCATAGGCAGCTTCAAGAGGTGTTTCACTATGATTATGTGCTCGAGGCTGAGGCCATTGAGCATGTGATAAAAGATTCCTATATGCAGGACTCTCACAGGGCCAAAGTCAACTTTGAACTCACCATGACATTCATTTCTAATATCCTCTTTCTCTATTCGGTTAAGGTGGATGTCATGGCTATCACGGAGCTCTTTATTTACCCTATCCATTGAGTCAGTTTGCGCAAAGAAATGGATAGGTGCTCTGTCCCAGACCCTATACTCGAGGTGGAGGAAGAGAACACTCAAGTGAATGGCATCGATCATGGGGAATATTTTCTCAACAAGTGGTATAGGGAGCTACTACTATATGTAGAGGTTGTTCACGTTCTATTCTGGCATGGTGGTCCAGAACCTAGCAGATTGCCTCATATGGATCTCACCGATGCTCTCTCACCTATTGACTCAGACATTGACCACCTCAATGATTTTTGGGATAATGCCAGTGAGGCCTATTTTCTTCTGCTAGGTGAGGCCAACCAGTTGTAAGGTAGTGTTTTTGATGGTGGCGGTCGAGCTGTTTCAAGATGTGACAATTATTTTAGATGAGGATTAATACTCTTTTCTAGATTATTTTTTTGGTTCTGTGGCCATGTGTATTCATTGTCTTGAAGCCACTTCTGTTTGTTCGAATGGTGTTTCCTCCTCTGTGTGGGCCATTCAGTGGGGCCTTGTGTTGTCGGTTTATGTTCAGTTTTTCTTTCGGAGTATAGTTGTAAGGGGGGGGGGGGTCCCTTAACCCTCCGGTTCATAGCTCTGGTAAAAATGTTTAAACATCAAATATATATATATATATATATATATATATATATATATATATATATATATAGTGTTTACATTATTGACTTCTTAAATTAGATTATTTCATTGTTAAATTAATTTAAAGTTTTCAATAGATTAAAAAACTATCACCCCTACGTTTTCCCATGCCATGCGAATGAATTAATATAATTTTAATACATTTTATATACTATTTTTTTTATACTACCAAAGGTAGTAATATAGTCTTCACACTAACAAATAATGACTTTCACAAAATCCAACCAAATAATTCCATGTGTATTTAAATACCATTTAACTAAAGATTCAAGTGTAAATTATTATTTTTGTTTCAATTCTATTGGTTGGGCCCTTTATTCCTCATTATGCTAAAAAATTAACTTCTATCAATTGTTTTTTCCTCCGGGGGCTATTTTCACAGGGCTCAAGGTTAGATGCATGTCTCCTTGCTCCGTAGCATTGAGTTGCCAAATTTACTGCAAGTATGTGATAATTTATTTTTTTGTCTCAATTGGAGCACCTGTTTCTTTAATCCGCTTTAGAGGAAATATCTTACATGTTGCCTTGCATTTGGAGTGAAGCGGTTTTCTGTAGGGGAAGCTTCTATTTCATAACATGGGAGGAAGTCAAAGTTATGGATTTTAATTTAGAGCAGTTGGCATGGAGAATCATGGATGCTCCAATGGCATTTGGGTTGCTAACATTCTGTTCATATAACACTTCAACTGTAATATGTAATTTACTAAAGATTGGGGATTAATTATTTGATACCAACAAATATTCCACAATTTTTGTAAATAATTTTCAGACAAGTTGTCTTCTATTTTTTCAAGTGCATCATAACATATTTTTCTTTTTTATTTGTGATTTTGCAAGATCAATAAATCTATGTTGCCTATCAATTTAGTATCAATAGCAGGAGAAAAAGGAAAATGAGATGGGATTTTGGAGGCATTGACAAGTTTACTAATTTTAGCAATTTTACAAACTAATTTCAGCAATTTTACTAAATATGTTTGGGGAATTTACAAGAAAAACTACAATTACATCAATGTTACTCCTTAACATATACAATATTTTTGTCCCATAACTTCCACTCAAATACCTCAAATATTGACAGTATTAGCCATATCATGGGCTTGCTTTTTATTGTTAAAGTGGGTTGAAGGGTCCCATTTCCTTTACAAAAGAGAGAGGCCAAACCTCAGATACAACATAAAGATGCCAAAAAAAATTTCAATCATGACTGCTAGGTATATCGAGAAAAATATATCTAGAACAAAGGAAGACTATAGCTATACTATACTATAGACATTACAACATATATGTAGGTTAATCCCCTGAATCAGAAGACATAAAAAAATAGAACTGGAGATCTCTGTCTCTTAACCACACCCTCCTCAGAGTCCTGAGAAAAAAATTCTTTGGCCAAACTATGCCAAAGATGATTATAAGCTTCTCCTGAAGTTTCGTGAATTTGGATCCACCAAAGTGGCACTAGCTTGATGGGAGAATTGAGGAAAACAAAATTAGGGAGTTTTAAGCGCATCCTTCCAGCATTCGTGTCATGAATGAGCACCACCAACTTCTCTGTGAAGGCTATCAGCTCCCCATGGTGAAATTTTAGTTCCATGACGATGCTCAAATCCACGCCACCCCAAATATTTTCCTCTTCCCTCGCTACCTAGAAAACAACATTACACTTTTGCTCCAACCAAATTTCAGCAAAAAGATGACCAAACCCAGCGAAGAGTAATGTTGACCACATTCGGCTTTGATGGCTCAATTTTAAAAATATTTTCCACAAAAATTGAGGCCACACTGCTATTAAACCTACACCATCCATCCTTAAACATATGTTGTCCCTTAAAACCAATTTAATTTCTCCAGATCACTACTATTACCAATTTTGAAGATCTGTTGCAGACGATTATTAGATATAGACAAACAGAAATCCATTTCCCTTTTATTGAAAACTAAATACAATAGGGGAACTCGAGGGGAATCCATAGGTTCTCACCGACAAAAAGGATGAAAATGCAAAAAAATAGACCCATAATAAATTGGCAAAAAAACAAGGCCCTTCACACGCTCGAAAAGATTGGCAATAACATAGGTATATTTAAGGCCCTTTCATATTTAATGATTTCGATACCACCCTGAATTCCAATATATATATATATATATATATATATTATGATATAAATAGATTATTATTTATATATATTAAATATTATTAATATATATATATATATATATATTTATTTATATTTATATCTAATATATAAATTGTATATATATATTATATACATATATAAATAATTTACACGAGTTCAATTTTCAAAATACCAAACCAAACATCCCTAGATTTAAGATGAGAATAGATCAAAGAAAGTCTCTCTAAAGAAAATAAATATGAATAAAATCAAACATTGCTTAATATTATTTACTATTTG
Organism: Taxus chinensis; assembly: GCA_019776745.2. Classification (NCBI taxonomy): domain Eukaryota; kingdom Viridiplantae; phylum Streptophyta; class Pinopsida; order Cupressales; family Taxaceae; genus Taxus; species Taxus chinensis. The sequence goes on from CM034151.1 coordinate 887,672,750, forward strand.
AATTGAAATAACTAATGAAAAGGTTGGTTTTAAATAGAAAAATAGAATTCAGAATTTTTGATGTCATTACTGATGAAATATAGTGTTTTCACATTTATATAGTGTTTTCATAATTTTGACCTTTTTCATATTTATTTTAATCAAATATATATATTGAAAAAAATATAACATTTTCATTTCTTTTTTGTTGAAGGGTAATGTGTTTTCTAATATCTCATTTACTCTGGGTAAAGCTTAACCTAGCCAATCAAATTAAAGTACGGGGAGCCCTTCAAATTTGATCACTGAATGCAATGATGGCCATTTCAATATATTTCGTAGGAAAGTTCCCTTTTCATAAAGCTTAGTAACTTTTACATATACAAATTTATTAAATATGCCGCTTTTATGAAATATGTCTTTTGCATATTTATTAAATATGCCACTTTTATGAAATAATACTTTTCCATATGTATTAAATATCTCATTTCCTGAACCTTGATGCCATAAAATATAATGTCACTAATCTAATTAAAATTGATAAGACATTTATTAACTATGCGGGTACCAATTAAATCTCTAGTGGAAAAATTTAAATGTGTCATGAATATGTATATTGTAATTAATTAAAACTCAAGTCGAGGGACAAGGCTATCGATAATTACTCGCCGGTGTTAGTATCTCGATATGTTAAATGTTTATTAAGAAGGAAGTTAAGTATAATTGATTTAATGTATAACATTCTATCCGTATTATATTCATCATGATAAAAGGACATTTAAAAGGAAGAAAGAGTCATTTTGGATAGTGACAATAGTTTCAATGCAAATTTTATGCCACTACTTACATTTAATATTAACCGTTAATTCATACCCGGGTTTGGTTGACATGTGTAAAGGTCCATTCGAATAAATCGCTTGACAATTTATAAATTCAAGGCCCATGGTCATTTTCAAAAACTTTCTTTCTTTTGGAAAATCATGGGGGACCAAATTGAGTGCATCGAACAAGTATCAAGCTATAAATACGTTGTGCTTTCTTCTAGTTCTGATACAGAATCAAAGGAGGTTACTATTGGGAAATCCTTTTCCCTTTCTACTTATAGTTCTCTTCCTAATGGTGCTTCCACACCCCCTCTCCTAGCCAATCGACTGCTACCATTATTCCCCTTCATTCTCTTGGAACTTCTTTTGTAGAGCTTCAACCGGATTCCCTGTCTGAGTAACCGATTTCAGAAGTATTACTGGAACTCTTTGTTGTTTATCAAGAATCCCCAAACCTAGAACCTATGGATTCTCCACATGCTGCTATAAATGATGTGGATATGGAAATTGATGGAAATCAATCCCCGACGGTGACCCCTTAGATCGACAATTTAGTTGAAACAATGTATTCCATCCTTTCAAGTCTGTAGCAATATTTTGAGGTGGTTAAAACCCGACAAGACTTAATAGACACCTGCAGAGCTATCATTGATAAATAATGTGTCTTAATACTAACCCTATTTGATACTTTGGCAGAGAAGATCGATACTAATGCAATTAGGAAAGAGGCACAAGAAATGAGAAATATATTACGATATGTAATATTTATGTTATAATATAGTTATAGGCTAAGGGCTTATAGATTTTTTTGTATTCCTATGTTATGATAAGTAATGCTTATGTTATGATATTTAATTCTTATGTTTCAACAAATATATGATATACTCTTGTGGAATTAGATGCTTTTGTTTCTAGATCTCAACAACTATATGAGATACTCTTGTTTATGTTTTAAAAAATATATTTTACCTTGTCAACACCTATTCTTGTGGATACTCTTGCATTTCTACAATGTTGCGCCTTTCGATTTTTCTTATCCTTCTTGAAACACCAGAATTTCTTCTTCATTCTAGGTTATTTACAATGTAAGCACCGAAACCCTACCTAGCCATTTAACCTACAACCCTTGAACCCCCTGCTCGTATCGTGTGCTTGCTGCATGATTCCCTTTAGCATCATCAATCGCCACTAACTTTTCTTTTCCTTTTATTTTCAGATGTCACCAAGAAAAGGAACAAGAGAAATCATTGAAATTGACCATGATTAAATGTCAAAGATTGAGGAGGAGAATGAAAATTGTGTTCTGTGGAATCATTCACTACCTCAAGACGTTTGGGAAAATGTATTGCTTTGGCTTCCGTTAGAATCCATATGTAGGTTCTCTCTATTTTATAAGGAATGGAAATAACTCATGTCTTCCACCACATTCTTTAGGAATTACAACGAAACAAGGAACAAACATCCATGGATACTTGTAAATCATGATAGTGGTCATCATTGGCTGAGACATGACTATAACAGTAGGACATGGAAAATTCTAAAATTTTCATGGATATCATGCTTTGATGGGGTACGGTTTGAAGATACACATTGAGGAATAATATTATTTTGTTTGAGTGAATTGAGCTACATTTTAAGGGTATGTAATCCAATGAAGGTGAGAACCTCCTTCAATCTTCCTCAAATCTTATTAACTAATGAATGGAGCTTTTATATTTATGTGCTGGAAATATTGGTTGTGGATAACAACAAGGGGTACAAAGTGGTTCAAGCAAGTGCTAATAGATATGGAGTTAGTATAGGAAATGGTACTATAGAAATTTATGATTCTTCTATGGGGACTTGGAGGATTGTGGCAAGATCGAGAGATTGTTTCTTCTATGGACCAGTTGTCTTCAGAAACAATTTTTTCTTTTTAATGTCATATGAACCTATGTTGGTTGTGAGATTTTATAGCACACAAGATTATGATACTATTCCTTTTGTGTTGTTACCTTTAAGATATGGCAGAGACCATTTCCCTCACTACAAACCAAGGTTGGTTATATTTGAAGAGAGGGTAATACTTGCAGTATCAATTGTAGATGGGGACCGTTTGGAGGACATAATTATTTTTGAGCTCAAGATTGAGTTTGGAAGGAGGAGAGGAAATGTTTGGTGTTGAAAAGAAATTGCAAGGGTGCCCCACGCAATGTGCCAGTGTATTTCTGCGAGGAAAAGGATATTCTTATTTAGTTGCACTACATTGGGAGAGTTCTTGTGTTTCAAAAAGGTGTTTTCTGGAAATATCCTAATCATTTGTTTTCATTTAAAGCAAGGGTCTTGTTTGTGGCTGCCAAAATATATAAACACAACTGACATCTATTATAACAGTGGCATTACCTTTGAGCCTAGGTTGATTTAAGACAATTACAAATTTTTTTCCTAAAACAAACATACATATTTGTAGCATCTTTTCTTATTTTTACTGTTATGGTCTATATTCTAAAATCCAAGTATCCAAAAAATGGAACATTTTATATTTAATGCATGATTATTCTCTATTGGAAATTAATTTTTCACTTTTAGTGGCATGATTTTTGGTTTGTGTGTTTTTGGCATGTTTTTAGAATCTTTGAATTCTATTGCTTTCCATAGTTGCATGGAAATGCATACTCGGAAGTCATATTTTATCCCTATTCACATGCATGCAATGCTAAATGTGCATTTAAATATGACCATTTGGCATCTTTATTCGATTTGATAATCGATTATTGAATGATCTGTTGTTGTTGTTGTTGTGATTAACGATGAGAATTTTGCCAAGACCCTGTCAAATTTAAATACATGCAATTTTTTAATTTTAGACATAGTAATTAGGCCCCCCATACTATTTTTCATTATTTATTAAAATAAATTAGCTTTAGAAGGATACTCCATAACATGGTCTTGTTTAAAAAACACATTTTTACTGCTGCTGCTCATGCCTGACATAAAAAAATAATAGAAACCAATGGTGTATCCTTGATTATTAAATATAAGTTAGTTTTTCCTTATTATTAAATTTATTAATCCTTCTCGGCCCATTAGACAGAAAGGTGGCAGGATTCCAGGCCTCCCCAAGTCAAATGCATTCTCCAAACCCTAAGCTTGCAGAATGAACCGATTCAATAAAGTTTCAGGTCCGCGGTGTCGGTGAGGCAAGGCATAGTGGTAGTGAGTAATCAGAAGATACCACATGCCATTTTCCTATTCCTTTGAGTGGCCAAATGTCACACATTCAAGACACTTGAGCATAAAGGGAATACATGCAAAATAAATAATTTTTTTGGGGCCTCATTATAGTCAAATTCGATGGAGGGTACTCACGAAACAAGTTTCAAGAGATTTTCCATTCAATTTCCAACTATTTTAAATATTTTTTACCATTTTTCGCTGAAAGAATGAAACATGTTAAAGGTATATTCGCCAAAACCATGAAAATGGTTACAGGTATATTCACCGCGATTTCTATAAGTTTTTTTGAGGGGAGTTCCTTAAAATTTTCCCTGGTTTAAATGGTTTGTGGATATTTTTGAGGGATTATTCATGATGATGGGAAAAATAAATAAGTTCAGTTTTAATATTTCTTTGACATCAAAATTTAGGGAATATGGAAGTATTGGTGTGGATTTTTTTTTTAGAAAATGAGAAGGAAGGAGAAACAACTTGCTTGACCCAGTGGGAAATTTGTTAAGGAAATAAAAGGAAAATTGCAGAGGATTCACTTATAAGCATTGATTTTATTTCTCCCTTCTCTGCTGTTTATTTTTCTATAATGTTTATAAAAAATAGATCTTTGCAAGTTGTTGGATTTTTAGATTTTTTTTATATAAAAATATGGGAGTTCAAATTTGTAAGATATAAACATAGGTTTATTTTCTTGAGTGTTTTAGAATCTAGAAAAATGGAAATAGAGTACATGTAATACTTGAGAATATTTATTTTGTTTGTTATCAACCTTCAGCTACTCAAAAACATGGTTACTTGTCTTTAAATTGTTTAAATGAAATTGTTTTGGAAACGTGCAAAGTTAAAAGTAAAACCCATTTGTGGCTGTAATGATAAACTTATCGATGTGTATAGTTGACATTGTGAAACAAAAAAAAGGAAGGACCTTCTTCTGACCTAACTGTGGATATGTCGGTTTTCTTGAATAACTAGAAGTTTGTATATGGGTATTTTAATTTTATTTGGGTAATGGAAAATTATGTAATGAATAATATTTGGTTCAATGAACTCTTTTGATAATGGAATAAAATGAGTATCCAAATGTATGGGTTTATTTTAAAAGGTTGGTGTTTAAATTGACCTATGTATTGGTCGATACCTGTATTGGGGTTTCGGTCTAAACTTGATAAGGAAGTTTATAATAGTTATTCATGTTACATTACTATCCCGAATGATCATTTTAGTAAGACTGTAAACTTGGATTTTGATGACTGTTTATTGAAAAAATGGGGGTTAAAGATGGTTCACAGGTTGAGGTAGTTTTGAAGAGTGAAAGGATTTCTCAAGTATGTACATAAATAATTGAAACTTGTATGTTTAATTGGGACCTTCATCCGGGGGTTCTTCTATTTTCAAGCGTAAATGATTCTATTTCTTGATTGTACATTCATTAATGAATTCTTCAAAAGGCCTAGGTTTCTAATTGGGTAAGGATTTTTTTTAAAACAAGTAAATTTATGAAGGCACGAGTTCTGTGACTGATAAATCATGAAGGAATTTTTAAAAATAAATATGCTTTCTACACACATGATAATCAGTTTAAAAATAGTCTTTTCCTTCATAGGGGTATATCATTGTTTGATAAAATTAAGGTTTTAATCTTCAACATTGTTTGATAAGATTAAGGTTTTAATCATTATCATTGTTTGAAAAGTTTAAGATATTAATAAATATCATTGTTGATATGATTAAGGCATTAATTAATATCATATTTGTTAAGACTAAGGTATTAATATTTACCAATCCTGTCGTAGTGGATATCATGATTTGGTGCAATAAAGAGAAAGAAGTAGTTGTTGATTACTGATTGGCTTCTTGACTTTTTTTGTTAACGTTAATTATGTTATCATCTTTAGATTGATCCAATGTTAAATGACTGATATGAACCAAGTTATCTTTGATTGCTAGTAGTATGTTTATTAATCATAATGATCAAAATTATAACTGGTAATGAATTCATTAATTATGATTAAAGTATAAGTTTACTCGTTGTGGCATGAAATGGAAATGTAGGTAATAGGGATTACCGCATTAGTCTCATTTCATTGAGTAAACTTGATACTATTTGGAAAATGAATAAGTTGGAATTATTAAGATGTTTTATTATATACATTGTATTGAAATAAACAAAAAAATGTGATGAGAATGAAAAATTCATGTCATTTCTTTTCGAACTATCCACTTTATCATCTTTTCTCTCTCCTAAAAATGGCAGATTTGAGTTATATTTTGTGGTTGAATAAAGAAATGTTATGCATGTTTAACATGCATGATTATTTTGATTTGATTATATTGATTGTAGTGTACTTAAAATGTGAAATATATACTCGTAGATTATAAAAAGGGGCAAATTAGCCTTTTGTAATAAAGGATTCTCTTGGTAATATTATTGTACTTTCGTAATCACTATTATTGTTATAAATATTAATGCTAATATATACTTTGTATTTTTAAATATGACATATTATATTGCTGCATTACAACAGAATGTTATTGTATAAATGGAATGGTGAAATTCTATTATTATTCGATGATTTAGTATAACTTGAATATGTTACATATGTATGTTAGTATGAAATGATAATGAAGTAAATGTATTTATGATGTAATTAGCCATGTTGTTGGTTGGAAATTTGGTATTTAGACACAAGCAATAGTTCAGAGGACAACAATACCTCCTCATTGGAGGAGTGGTTTCCTTATTCACAAAAAGCTGGAAAATCTACCTATTTACAAATATATAATATAATAATATGTAGATGACAATTTTGGTGTAAAGAATGTTTCCATATTAAATTATTCTCAATACAAAAGATAGAAAAGGTGTGAGAATTTCAGAAGAGGAAACACTAGTTTAAATGAGAAAGAATGATAAGAAGAAACACAAAGTTCAAATTTCCACCTATCTAGAACACAAGTATTCTCCTTTGTCATATAAGATTACTTGATATTGTTAAGAAAAATGAGTGAAGAAGGAAACACTTTCAGATATAGAGATTGCAAAATAACACCTTACTAATGCATGCATGAAACTTTAGGAACACATGAACCTATATATTTGAAGAATCCACAAGATATAAATTCAACAGACAAAACGTTCTTCGCATTGTAACATATGAACTGAACATACAATTTCACATTTAAATATACTAAATTAACATTTGCAATATTAAGAGATAGAAATAGAAAGAAAACAAGAAAGAAGAGAGATAAACTTCTTTTGTATTTATTTCAATTGTTCTATACCTTTACATTCAAAACAAACAATCCAACAACCCCTTTACAATGAGATAAAATCCTTATATAAAAAGAGGGGCGGTTGTAACCAACTTTCTCTTATCCAATTATCCTTTAAATTAAGTGTTATAACTTAATTAATGTATTACATTTAGTTAGCTCTATTTACAATATCATGTCTTTGAAATAATAAAGCCAACTATATATATATATAGAAAGGGATTTATGAACTAGAAGAGGGATCACTTAAAGATGGTGCAAATGGAGTCTTTATCTCAAGTATATGATTTTGAAATTTGACTAAGGAACCAATGATGTCCGCGATTCTTGGGATGTTTTGTTTTTCATAGCATTCAACTAGTTTCCCAAGGATTCTTCCATTTCCTTTCCAATGCCTACATTCTAAAAAAAACCTTTGGTGGACTCTATGACAACATTGTGCAATTAAGTGATTTCCTCCATCTTCTCTTTGTTAACAGTCTCATACTTGAACAAATATTATTTGATGAGTGATCTGAAATTTTATTTGATCTCATCTAATGGGTTCCTTTTCTGTAGAGTTTTCTTTATAGAACTGACACCGTAGAGCTTGAAATTCAGAAAATATCTTAGATTTAAATGCATCTCCTTTTTGTACCTTGATCTTTAGTTTAGTGATTTCCTCCTTAAGTACCTTGATCTTCCACTCAACATTGAACACCCATTTTTAGGAGAGATTACTTTTTGAATCATCAAAAACTTTGTGTGCAAGGAGGATTTTCTCATCTGTAGAATTCATGATTCCAAGATCCTGAATACATTCCAACCAGATTTTAAGCTCCTTCTCAGATCCAATGATTACTGTATAAAATTGAATTTAAGCCAGGGGTATGTTTTCATACACTTTATATTATTCTTCTATGAAATTAAAACCAGATACCAACATTCCTTCAACCATTGCCTCAATTTACTTTCCATAAGAAGCATGTTTATGGATATCTTTGATGGCTTAAACATATTCATTAGACATAATAGTGGGGAGGAGGCATTGAGGAGAGAAGAGTAGGATCAAGAGCTTTATCACTGATAAGAAAAGATTTAATAAAACCAAAAATAACTTGTACCTATTCTTCTAGCTACTCATGTGTTTATTTACCTTTTTCTACCCTATTAATGAATTTGGAGACCATTTCCTTAAAGTTTTTAACCTCTCCCTTAGGAGTAGATTTCACCCAATGAGATTCTTATCAGTTCCAAGTCAGCAATGGCTAAGTATTTTTCATCATTTTCCCCACTTTGTTTTTCTATCACCAAATATTGCTAACCTTTTGAATCAGGAACCAATCTAGATGTGGCCTTGAAATTTTTAACAGGAGTGGGAGTTGCACCAACGAGGGAAGTTACATAATCAAATCTTAGAGAAATGACTTGAGAAGATTCCTTCCTTTTCCTGTTGTCAATCATGGGCTAGACCCATGTGAGGTAATCATTGGAAGGTGGCGTAGAAAGTGGGCCCTAATGCAAGTGTGTTAAGAGAACCAAGAGTTTGGGTAGAAGATACTTCTAGAGTGGGTGTCTCAATACTAGAAGAAGAATTTTTCTTTGGTTAGTGATTTGAATTTGGGGATTATCAAATTTCCAAAATATTGTTCTATAACCTCCACCCTATCTTCCTCATCTTCTTCTTTTTCAGTGCTTCCACCCTCATAATTACTTTCTTCATGTTCGTCTATTTCCTTGCCTTATTCTTTTGGAAGATGAATTACCTATTTAATTACGTGGAATCCCTCTTTTGGTTCATGATTAATTACCTATTCTACTTATTTCTCAACTATCTCTTAAAATTTCTGAATATTTTTAGCCTTATCCTTCTTAGATTACAATTTAGTTTCATATTATACCTGTAAAAGAGGAGTTGATTGAGTTTGCAACTCAATGAGTGAAATATAAACCTTCTTATTTGACAAAGAGGATTCTTGAGAAGAATGTTGTGTCACACTTGTCCTCTATGCTTTAATTTTCTTGTCAAACCAAAACCTTTTCCTTACCAAGACTAGGTTGATTATTTCCATAAGATTATCTTTCTCCTTCTGAAACAAATTAATGATAAGAAGATGTGTGTGTTGAATAGATTTGACATATTTAAGAGAATAAAGATCTTCATTGTCATTTTGAAAATCCTTTGGAACTTTATATATATTGAAATCTTTGATCTGTTGTAGAGAAATTCAACAAACCTCCTTCTTACTTCATACTCATCTGAATAGTCCTCCTAATAATATTCTAAAGTAGGAAAATGATAATAAGTCATCCTGAGGTGCTTGGAGACAAAATGTTTAATATCAAAACAATATATATTGTGGGATGAGTACAAATTGAATGTAACAATTATTTTTTCCACATTTTGAGCATCCAAAATTGTCCTGCCAGTATAATTCCCCAAAGAGATTAGGAATTGGATGCTTGTTATCTTCTTATCCTTGCATGCATTATGAAACATGTCTAATTATCTACAAAACTCTACAAGAACTATCTTTTCATTGCAATACATAGGTAGCTTATTTTGCGTACCTTCATACCCTGCTAACCTAATATATGAAAATCTCCTGAAACTGAATGAACAAGCTACCACATGTTGAGATAAATTGCTTTTTCTCAGCAAAAACCCTCTCATTTGTATTTACCTCAAAGAGTATAACTATCTACATGGTAAAAGCATCATTGACTCTTATAAAATTGTGTTTGCTATTTTCAAAGGTTGGTTGTGGGTAGAAATTTGTATACAGGTTCATTCTTCTTATCCTCCTATGGAGAGAAACCTAACCATTACCTATAGGATGAAATTGATTATATGAGATAGGAGGCCATGTAGAAGGTCTTGATTTGTTGCACACCAAAAAACTATTCACTGAGATTCTCACAGATCATTTCTCCCTAACTTACGTTTTGTTTTCCCCTCAAAAATAATATTGATGAAGACACTCATCTGGAATTGAAACTCATTTGTAGAGGGGAGGCCCATTAATTTAGATAAAAATGTTATCATATCAGATAATTCATCTTTGAAATCTGATCTATACATGAATTTTGGAAGTTAGAGGCTCCTCTCTTTGGATTTTTAAGCCATGATTTTCCTATCATTGCCTTATATCTCTCCTTGTCTTGTTTAAAGATATTTTGAGCCTGGGCCTTAGATAGAAAGGCATGGTTTTAAATGACTGGGATTCTAAGGGCCACATTAATACAATTAGCATCCAATTTGGAAATGACTTGGCCTTGAGGGTCCTTTATTTCTTTGGTACCGGGGTCAAAATGAGAAGCACAAGTAAAGATAATATCTGAGAACTAAAGAGGGAGGGGGAAGGGTGGTAGCATAAGAAATCCCACTGTCCTTAATACATTAGGCTAAGGGAGTAGGAGTATCTTCATAGACACAGCCCCAAAAATCATCTAGGGTTGACATGTCATACATCATTGTCCCAAATGTTAGGCATAAAGGTTTTAAGAGAAAAACTACACTCAAATCCCTCATAATGGAGCTTCATGGTGACAAGGTGGGAAGAAAAACCTAAGGAAATAAGATTTAACAATGGAAATAAGACAAGTGAAAATTAATTTGATTTAAAATGAATGCAGAGGGATCCTCAGATATCTTACCTTTATCTAAGGAAGAATGATAGTCTACTCAGGATCACAACACAACTCAAATTTTTGAAAATGGTTGGGAAATGCAAGATTTATGACTAGAAATGTACATGAGGGAACGAGAATGGAAAATATATAACACATTGAATAATCTCATATTGTAATAGGTGAAAAATGAACTACTTTACCCCTTTATATACCTTTTTTCATTTGAAGACTGTCTTGTAAAAATCTCATTTTAGGGTTTTTCAGTGTAATGCAAAGGACGAGAAAACATGTGGAACAATTTACTTATTTTCCCATTATATTAGAGGATATGACAGAGATGCGGGGACAAGAGAACTTGAGGGAACAAGGGACTAGAGGGGCTTATACCTTTGAATTGTCCATAATGATATAAAAAGGCTTCAATGTGCAAAAAAAGTGGGTCTGTGGGGAACAATAGGACAAAAGAAACATGGGTCAATGACCGCCCTCAAATGTCTGCAAACCATGCAATACAAGGGAATACTTCGTCAAAAATATTGCGGGTTTAAAGTTAATGCAGATACCAAGAGGATGTGGAGAATGAAGTCCTGGGAGGAACGAGAGTCATGAGTTCTATAAACTCCCAAAATATTTGTAATATAAAGAACCACCTAGCACTGTGGGTGAGTTAGGCATTCAAGGAATGTAAGGCCTATAGGAACAAAGGGTCTTAAGGAACAAATATCTCCGTAATTCCCGCAACACAAAGGAATTGATAAAAATGAAATGTGGGAATACAAAGAAACAAAGGAAATTTCCTCAAGACACTCAAAACTCCTCATAAAAAAAGAGAAAGTGTTTTGCAGGTGAAGCGGTAACATGGGGAACCTAAAGGCTCAGGAGAACACATACCACTTGTTCCAAAAAAACTTGAAATAACCGCAATACAAAGGAATTGGACCCGAAAACACTAAAAATGACTAACTGTTGGAAAATTTTAACTTTTGAAGACTTGAGAAAGGTAAATTTTTTTGATTAAAGAGTCACTTGACCAAAAATTTTGAAAAAATTGAAAAATTAAACTTTTTTGGGTAAGTGACAACACATGTGAAAACATTTAAATGAGTGCAATATAATGTACCTTCTTAGAAAAAATTATGCGAATAACAATTAACTATTACATGTGAAAATTTCATTAGACACATATGCATGATCAATGCAAGAATGAAGGAAGATGTGTTCAATCATAATAAAGATATTAATGAATGTAAGTTACTATTTGAACATAAAATGTTAACTTTATAAGATTGAAGCAATAAGAAAACATACTAGTGAATTTTTATAGCAGCAACATACACTGTTAAGATTGAGTGATATTGTCAAAAGATCCTACTGGAACTAAGTATAAATGTACATTAGAAACTCATGACATAGTGAAAAAGTACATATCTGTCTTAAATGAACTAAATAGATCAAGTGATTACTATTGAGCATTAATGACGTTAAAATAATGCTATGAAATGGATAATCCTTGTGCTTTTCTAAACCTAAACAATGTTCATAGATCACTATAGTTTGATGATCATACAAAATAAGGTATATACATTATTCATTGACTCGAGGGGATCACTGTATACCTCTGTCGTGATTTGGATATCATCATGAAACTTAGTAAATTTATCCATAGGATGAAGGCATACAATCTTGTAAACAAATGAAATAAAATGGTTAACTATGAACTTAATAATAAGAAAATGGAAAAGAATCTTGATAGTATGTTGAGATTATTGTGATCACATAACTTTATATTTATATGATTCCCTTTCTTGAATTTTTTAATTAACCCCAAAAATGCCAACTGCCAAAAAGATAAGATGATCAAATGGATAGGAAGGACCCAAAAAATGTGAAAAAGGTATAAAGAATTCAGGGAGAGGGGAAGGGGGCACTTGACGTTGGCATTCTGGCTGGGTTATGGTGTCCATACTTAGAGAAACTGAAGGTTCATATGTTAGATTGAGAAGGAACGTGTGCATGGCCAATATTGGCAACATAATAAAGAATAGATGGCTAAATACACGGGTTAAATAATCCTCTTATTACTTAGGAATCATATGAATAGTAGTATGCAATCAGGAATAGATAATTACCCAAAGTGTGTGATTTTGTGTCTACAAAACCATGCTCTAGTGATGGATTTTCATGGCTTGAGAAGAATAAGAATTACCATGATCCCATATTCATACTCAAATTGCACCAAGAATGTTCTTACATCCAATGGAAACTTTGTTATCTTCTTAAAATTCTTGCATCTTAAGGCTTCCTCTTAATGTCCAAAGATCATTATACATCATTCTTCCCTTTCCCCGAGAGTTGGAAAATTGATATTGTCATGAAAACATTCATCCTCTTCAAATTGTAAATTTAAGTGATAATCATCTACATGAAAAATGCACTCTAAAGGAGTGAGAACAAACTCATTTATTTCCCATTCAAAATATTCTTTGAATATCCCAATTTTTGGATCTCAGCAAGTGCTTTACAAAATAGAGTCCATATCATTGGGACGGAGGTCTATATCATTTTGAAGAAATTGTTGTAGCATCGAAGTATGTTCAAGAAAAATCGGGGCTTGGGAAATGGTGAGCTCAATATGATTTTTAATTCCTTCATAAGAGGGATGCACATTCTCACTTTGTTGTCCAGAACCATCTTAGTTGATATCTATCCATTCAACATCTATTCTAGCATCATTCTAAAAAAAATACTTGGTATCATTAGAGGATTGATTCATGACCCTTGAGTGTAGTAGTAAGAACAATCTCAATAATTGTTCTACATTAGGTTGAGGGATATCATGAAGTGGTTTGAATGAAATCGATCCTGAGATATAATCATAAAATTTATTTTGATCTACATTATTATCCTCATCATTGTTAAAAGCATACTTATTCTCACATTATGTATCTAGATTGGCTCAAAAATTCTCATCTACTGATCCTCATGAAAAATCATAGGAGGAATATCTTGCATATATATGGGGGAATATTCCATAGGGACTTAACTTTAAAATAGGAGGATAAAATCAATATACCTTAATGGGTTGATGATGAAAATTATTCACTATGCCTCTTCATAGGGAAGTAGAAATAAAAATATATGTAGAATTCACAAATACTCTCTCCTACCAAGGAGATAGGGTTGAGGTCATCTAACTCAAAAATAATGATTCCATCGCAACATTAAGGGTTGGGTTCTATCCAAATGTTTACACCCTAAAATTGATTTGTACCTTATATGTATATGGATAGCCTGATGTCAAGGTATGTTCAATATTGAAGTTGATAGTTCTTGAATAAATGAATCTGCAACCTTCAACCATGTCTAGTCTATAATAACTGGCTTACTAATATAGTAAATAATCCATATGACTCATAAAATTATAACATAAAACATATGGAAAGGATAAATAATAGTTCTATCCAAGAGATGGTTGAAATATAAGTGATCTAGGTGTGCATACTAGTTAGAATAGATGTTTTGTATTAGATACTATTCCTAGAAATTGCTCCTATGTAAAATTGTGTAGTTTGGGCTAGATTTACTCTCTTATAAGATCTGGTCCCAGTTTACTATGATTCACAACACCCTATATGCAGTGGTGATTAGTTAACTTCCATGCTTCCTGGGAAGGTCCATAATTGGAAATCGAAATCCATTGGTCATCATCCTCATTATGGGTTTTCAAACCTATAGCACTTCATGTAATTACGTAATGAAATATGCGAAGAATTTTTACATATCTCTATTAGAAAACTACATTACTCAATCTTCTATATAAAATAGGAGAAATGATATGTGTGGGTAAGGTAGGAATCAGCCCTGATTGATTATACTGCCCCTTTAGTGACAATCCAAGTTTTGTTTGAGTTGTTCATTCCCCTCAGTTTCAGGAAAAAGGAAATGGGACTCATGTCCATTTGATCATCCTAGTGATAGAGTACAAGTAGAGTAATTTGCAATCTAAGACTAACTCACATATCAGTTCCCTGCAACATTTCTATGATAACATGAGAAGTCAATAGTGGACATGTAACTATATCCATAGAATAAATATGTACCTTCATCTTTGTGAGTTCAATGTGAAGTGATGGCTTTGATATGCACTTAGATGCTAAAAATCCCTATTTACATTTTTCCTCGTAGGATTAACTTTTGAAAGGTGCTTGGATCCTTGAATTTCTCTCACTAAGACATTGAATCTAGGACCTTTCCAGTTCTTAGTAATGGAGGAAGCTAGACTCTTCGAAATTTTTTTGAGTTATTTAGATCATGTGTGGTGGATACTGTAAGGGATATGCATATTTTTTATGAATCCATTTATGACATCCAATGAGTTCTTTAGTGCCTCATGTTTTGTAATAGGAGTGCTTGATGAATGCCAAGTTCCACCTTCATGAAGTGCATTTGACTTATCTTATAAAAGGTGATTCTAAAGGTTATATATTGTCAATAGAGGATTGACCTAGGAGATAATACAATGGCTTAGATGTATCCAATAATATTTAAGTTGAAGAAACACCTTGTAGTGCGAAAAATCATCAAGGGGACAATACCATATCTTGTTAGTTTATACCACGTAGGTGCTTGAAGGTGACCATACCTTCTTTGCACAATCTAAAGTATACATCCAAATTTCAGTGATAGGTGTAAAGATCAGAATTTCCTGGGAAATATTCTTTGAAGCTTTTACAAATACTCTATTTTCAAAATGTCCATTAATTCATCACCTTACATAAGGAATTCAGTGATAGAGTAGTGGTATAAGATATTATAAAGTTCATAATGGAAAAGAGAAGGATATGTTCAATTTAGCTTAGAATGTGGGCATAAGTCTTTAGTGGATACGGAACAAATCTAAATGTCTTTCATCATGTGACATAGGACTGAGTTATTCTCAAATCGGGATCGTCCTACAGATGTATCCCTACATCATGATCTTATGGTCACATAGCTATGGAGTGCTTCAAAATGTGTCATACCACTCTTTCAAGGCTTTCAGACTAAATTTCATCACAATAATTCAAGGTAGATGTCATAGAAAGTTTTAGACTTGCTATGTATAGTGCATTATAAAAAACTATCCACATACTTCCATACATGGTAGATGTTTCCATACCCGCTCAATTTTTTTTCAATTATATAAGAAAATAACTCCCACATGGAATTTCTAACATAAACAATCAATACGCAGATTTGCATTTATTAGTGCAACTTATTGGGAGTATATAATCACCTAAGATTCATCCACTTCCCTATGCTTATAGAAAAATCATTATATCATGTTTATATCCTTTACAACAGCTTCTTTCCTTGTTAATGATTAGCATAGTTCTATTATTCTATGCATTAAGGTTTGGTTGTAGATTATTTCTTGAAGTAGAAGACCCTACATGCTATGCTTGAAGTCTCCTCCTTACAAGAACCGGTCCAAAACCGTAAATGATCAACAATCTTCATTTTTTAGCTACCATCATCTAATTATTATTTTTCATTTTTAGTTATTGGATATAATCAATTTAATTTGATAATTGATTCATTGTGCGTCAGAACACTAGAATGTGACTAGGGATCTTATCCTCCCTTGATTTGGTGTATGACTTCAAAAATTATACTATCTCCTGAGATTCCTTTTCGTTTTCCATTTTATTATTTTATTAATATATACTTTTTGTACACTTTCCTTCCTTGGGAATTACTTCTTCATTTTATTACATGCACATGGGAAAATATGTCCCTATGTAGAGTTTTCAAAACCTAAGGATCCCCGTTGATGTAGATATCTCATGTTTGAGGAATCTTAATATGAGCTTTATCAATCATAATATATCCTTTCACTAGAGGACATTCGCTCCTTAACATATGCATAGACATGGTGCAACTTCCCATTATATATTCAAGTGATGCACATAATCACTTGGTTAAATGTCTCCTCATCGATAATGGGTTGGGATTCAATATGTTGGCTAACATAGGCCCAAGATTTTAATAGGGATTACTCCACTAAACCTTTTGCATAATGTGACCCTGCTATGTTGTACATGGGAGTAATTTTTATTTCACAATTACCTGAGGGGAAAGGAGAGGAACTTGGCTGAATTTTTTCACTACCATGAGTATTCCTAATAATCCCAGAGTTGCAACATCCTTTTAGGGCATCCTTGGATACACACCATGCACATTATCCCATCCACTCTACACTGAATTTAGTCTCAAACAACCCTTATAATGCACTAGGCTATTTATGGACTTTTCATGGTAATATAGAGCACTTAAAATATGGTCTTCAATATGCATATTTATAATTGATACAATCCCTTACGAAGTGCATACATCCCTCTAGATGGCTTAAATACAAGAGCACTTAGTCTTGAATATATTTACCCTTATTTCATGCAAATTGATACAAAGTTGGTAACAACTATAGTCCATAATTACTTCAGAGAGGATCAGTTTCACTATATAAGGGATTGGTTTAGCATGGAAAATGACTTCATGATCCTATTTTTTCTCATATGTGAATCATGCCACATCATTACCCTGGTTACATGACTCTTTGCATTCCTGTATCAAGGTTCTCTCCACCCCAATTCATTCTTCCTAGTTGGAAAATAAAAATGAAGCACTTCTACTTATAATGGTTATGAAGTCTACCACACTTCTCACAATTTTAGAAACTAGTTTATCCTAAACTGAATAGGATGTTACACAATTTCACCTAATGAATACCTAGAAATTTATGATTTTTCTAATGAAGATTCCCTTCTAGAGTACTTGAGGGAATATTGATTATAATGGTATAGCTTAGATACCAAATGATAGAATAGAATAAGATTGCAATGACCAAAGAGGGACGGAAGCCTCACAAATATTATTGATCATGAAATCAGATTACATAACAATGCAAGAGCTGTAATATTTATAGATATTAGACAGTCTCATATGGATAGACATGACACCCTAGCAGACACCAACTACGAGATGATAAGACCCATCTCACATGCACATGCAATTACTACTAATACCAATATTGAATGTTATCCAACATAACAATATTGAATGCAAGTCCCTAGACTTAGAGTGCACATGTTGCACATTATTAAATAAAATACAATGCAATAAAATGCAATAAATATGCCTATGCTAAATTATGCTAACATTCCCCCCCTTAATTTTGCATAGTTTCCAATGAAGTGGAGAGGAACTCTCTAAACAGTGTGAATTTGTCACGTGCAAGTGACTTAGTGAAAACATCTGCCTTCTGTTCAGCTGTAGGACAAAAATGGAGCTGTATGTTGTGCTTCAAGACATGCTCGCGTATGAAATGAACCTGTACTTCAATATGCTTGGTTCTCTCATGAAATACTGGATTGTGAACAAGCTTTAGAACTCCTTCATTATCAACATATACTGGAGTATATTTCTCATTGTGGTAGACCAATTCCTTCCAGTATTCGGCGTAGCCATATTGCTTCACAAACAACTTCACCTGCAGCTCGATACTCTGCTTCTGTAGAAGAGTGAGAAACAAAGTTCTGTTTCTTGCTTCCCCATGATATCGGTCCAGATCCCATAAAGAAGACGAAGCCTGATGTTGAATTTCTATCATCCATGTTTCCTGCATGATCTGAATCTGAATATCCTGTCAAGAAGAAGTTGTCATTCTTCTTATACTCTAGACCAAGGTCAATTGTACCCTTTAGATATCTCAGTATTCTCTTTGCTGCTTTCCAATGACATATTTTTGGTTCTTGCATGAAGCGTGATAAATAGCTTACAGCAAAGCTGATATCTGGTCTAGTATATGTCAGGTAAATGAGACTCCTGATCAACTGCCGATAGAGAGTTGCATTCACCGGTGGTGATGGATCGGAACGAGATAACTGAAGTCTCGCTTCCATAGGTGTAGCAATAGGAGTGCAGTCCATCATCCTGAATTTCTCGAGCGTTGTCTTGGTGTATTTCAACTGAGACACAAAGATATGATTCTCTTTTTGCCATACTTCCAAACCAAGACAATAGTGCATGAGCCCAAGATCTGTCATGTCGAACGATCGATTAAAATCCTTCTTTGTTGCATCGATCATCTTCACAGAACTTCCTGTAATGACTAGATCGTCGACATAAACAACCACAATGACAATCTCCCCCCCTTACTTTTTGAGGTAAATATTGGGATCATATGGATTCCTATAACAAATCCATGACTGTACGAGATGCTCATCAATCTTGATGTACCATGCCTGGGGTGCCTATTTAAGGCCATACAGAGATATTTCCATGAGTCTGCATACCATCATCTGCTTCTTGACCAGGTACAACATATCCCTCTAGGTTGAGTCATATATACTTCTTCTTGCACATCTTCATTCAGGAAGGCATTTTTTTACGTCCATCTGATGGAATTTCCATCCAAACTATGCAGTTAGAGCAAAGATCATCCTGATTGTCTTGATCTTAACTGTGGGAGAAAATGTATCCTCGTAACTTCAATGACTTCTTTTTGTGCATACCCCTTTGCTACAAGTCTTGTCTTTATACTTGTCAATCTGTCCCATCTGATTTTGTACTTAGTTTTTAATATCCATCTGCATCCAATGGGTTTCTTCCCTGGTGGAAGATTGACAAGATGCCAAGTGTTTTTTTTCATCACTAACACATATTCTGAAGTCCATAACATCTTTCCAAGCTTTTGACTGTAGGGATTCCTGGACTATTGACGGCTCATCAGATTCAACAACTCTACTTATCAAAGCAAAAGTTAACTTCTTCTCTTGCTTTACTGCAAGTTATATGGTCCAGGGGTGGATGATATGCCAGGTGGAGCATCCAATTCTTGCATCTCTTATTAATGTGCTAGTACACCACTTGGGCATACTTCTAAACTGTTCCCATTGGATTGTCATGGATTCAGGTTTGATCAACACCAACATCCCCATTCATCAATTTCATCTATCTAGTGGGAACATCCACTTCAATGTCTTTACAACTGGTGAAAAATATACATGTCTGGTGAGTCGTAGAGGAGGAGACATCTGCTTCCTTATTCTCAAAAAATTCAACATCTCTGCTAGTGAATAATTTTCTAGTGCTTTCGGATCCCATCAATTTGTACCCAAGAGTCTTCTTCAATGTACCCAATGAAGAAAAATTTATGTGAATTCATGTCCAATTTATTTTTGTTATGCTTGGGTGTGTGCATGCTTGCTTTACACCTGAATACTCTAAGGTGTGCAATATGATGGTTTCCGATTTTGACCATGCTTCTTGTGGTGTTACTCCTTCAAGAGAAAATGTGGGCTCTCTGTTCAAAAAATACACTGTTGTTTTTGCCAGCTTCTACCCAAAATGTCTTTGTTAAGTCTAGAATCGTTGATCATACATCGCACCATTTCCATTATAGTACGATTCCTTCTCTCAACAACACCATTCTATTGCGGTGTGTGTGGAGGAGGCATTTTTTGATGAATCCCGTGAGTTTGTAAGTAAGTCTTTAAACTCATTGCTGGTAAATTCCCCCCCTTGATCTGAGTGGAGAGTTCTAATCTTGACGACTAGTTTCGTTCTCAACCTGCTACTTTAAACTTCTTAAAATGTTTCAAAAGCTTCACTCTTGTCTTGCTTAGAAGACATAAAATCCACATCTTTCTTGAATAGTCGTCAACACATAGCATGAATTACTGAAATCTAGAATGACTCGGTTGCATCAGACCGCAAAGATCAATATGAACCAAATCAAGCTTACCATGAGCTCGATATGTATTCTTCTGAAATGACACTCTGTGTTGTTTTCCATCTCGGTAAGTAAGTGAAACATTGTCAGTGTATCCTGCTTGAAGAGATAGGCAG
The DNA here is from genome assembly GCA_019776745.2 of Taxus chinensis. Taxonomy (NCBI): domain Eukaryota; kingdom Viridiplantae; phylum Streptophyta; class Pinopsida; order Cupressales; family Taxaceae; genus Taxus; species Taxus chinensis. The sequence goes on from CM034151.1 coordinate 887,693,539, forward strand.
CCCATGTCACCATATTACACCTTTTGAAGTGTCTCGAGATATTTGAAACTTACATGTGACCATAGTCTCCAATGCCACAATTGTGCTGAGGTGGGGTGTCTTTAGCCACTAAATGCTTGGTCATCTCTTTTGAACAAAATCAAGTTGGAACATGCATTCCACATTGGAGGCTCTTCGCAACTATTTTCGAGCCTCATGATTTATATCTGAATTAAGCACACTGTTTTTTCCATTGGAATGACTATCAAAGTCTAATTTTTAGGTTGTGATCAAGGAGTTGAATGACTGAAAGAAAAATATCTTGGTCAACCCAGGGACATATAAGACATCTGATGAGTCTACAGTTACGTGAATTCCAAGGGGTAGAGAAATGTTCCCAATCCCCTTGACACTGTAAATGAAGAATCATCTCCCAATGAAACATGATTCTTGTTGATGGTGTGTCACTCAGTGTGAAATAGAACCAATCTCTGTACGTCTAGTCATGTGTTGAGTGGCCCCCAAATCAACATACCAAACATCACTATATGACGTGGACTTGGTTCACTTGATCGAGAAGTGAACAGAATACATGTGGTGTAATTCATCTGACTGTTCTTGTTGCTCAACAATATTTCCTTGTTGATGGGGTCTTCTTTTCCAGTTCCCCTGTTTCTGCCCATGATTGTTGTTGTTGTCAGAATGTCCCTTTATGTGAATTACTGTTACCTTGATGGTTATTGGGTCTAGAGTTACTAGATGAACCCTTTCTTGTAAGTATTATACCAACAATATTTTAGGTCATGTCCCCCTCTTTTGTAGATAGGACATTACTTCTTTTGTTGTCTGTCCCCTTGACTTTGATTTTGATTTTGAGAATTCTTGATAGGAATTAGGTTTTCCTTTTCCTTTTCCTTTCCATTTTTGATTGAGAATAAAGTTCCTTGCTCCTCTTCATCATCCTTATGTATGTTCATGGTTTCCTCTTGTTGTAGTAAGATTTACCAATTTTTCAAAACTAACTGTGTCCTATCTGACACATATTAGATAGTTATAACAAAAAAGTCTGTAAGAAGAGAGGGAGTTCTCTCAGACACAATTGAGAATGAGGACTTCATCATCTGAGAGTACTTCTCCCAGGGCTAGATAGTGAAGCCCTCAAAGTCTGCGACTCTTCTCAAAGAAAGCTTCAATTTTCTCATTCTGCTTGAACTTCAGATGTGTGTAACTGACTGATAGTAAATTCAGTATAACATTCTTATTCTTGGCCTTGTAGACTGTTCTCGACTTATCCCATGCTTCTTTGGTAGTTGTGGCATCTCTGAATGTGGGGTTACACATCATCTGGACACACCAAACAAGATGATGAGGTTGGCCTTTCTGATATGGCTCTATCAAACTGACCTTTGTTGTGTTGTATCATCTTGTTGATCTGGTCAGTTTTACCATTCTACAACAGGCCATAGATCTATTCAAACTCAAGCTAATGTCTTGATTTTTCGGTCTTCCATGCAACATAGTTATTTCCTCTAAGTAGTTGTGAATTCTAGCAATAAAAAATTTGGGGGCATTGGTGCACCCATTTCTTCAATCTGAATTTTTGATACTTCTGAATTTCTGACAAAGGTTTTGGCTCTTATCACTCCAGGTATTATGGTCTCCCAATCTCAATATACCGTCAGTTCGATATACTGAACCTTTCTATATACACTGCCCTTCTGATATACCCAACAGTACGTGGAAGAAGATCACCCTTTCAATATACCCATCAGTACGGAAAGAGGTGTTAACGCACGTGAAAGAATTTAGTACGTGGTACTGTAGACAGTACAGAGAGGGGTTTGTGCAAGCACAAACGAGATGGGAGGGCTCAAATGTGTGTGTATTGTGTCCTTATTACTCATTCCAGATGGATCGATTTTATAGGGTCACTATGCCCATTACGACATTTAGGGTCAATGCCCAGATAACATTGTGTTAGGTGTTAAGTGCAGTAGTAGTCACGATGACATCACCCGTAAGCACTTCCCAGAGGCACCGTATATACCGAACGATGTTATGAGATCAAAGATCTCATGTGATAGAACCAAACATAAAATAAAAAATTTGCACTTAATTTTTTTTTTTACTTTATGCACCAAGATTAGTAAAAAATTCTCCAAAATTACATCAAAATGAAGTTTTTGTGTCCCCCCCTCTTTAGAAAAAAGGGTCCAGAATCACAAAATACATAATTTAGGCCAAAAACATATTTTTACCCCCAAATAGGTATTTTTCCGCTAAATTTAGCGGTGGCTCTAAATGTGTTTGGTGAGATTCTAAATTTAGAAATCTCCCAAAATGTATTAATTTCTCCAAATTTTCCAAAAAAAATAATTTAAGAAAAAATATGGAGAGAGTGGGAATTGAACCGCTGACCTGTTTGTTCCCAAGATCCAAACAAACAATTTGAATATTGTTTTCACCTTTTCTCACAAACCGTGATCTAGGTTTTTCTAAAATTTTGACAGCAGCATCATACAATATTTATCTTAAAACCCACAAAATTTCAGAAGAATCAGAATCTTAGTTTTTGAGATCTTACCAATTTACCAGCTAGATCTGATTTTTTTTCAGAAAAAAATGATCCGACTTGTACAGACTTTTCGTCACATGTAGAGGCCGAATCTGAAGATGATGTAAACTGAAAAGTTGTGCGCCTCTTTCTTATCTTTCTAGAAAAAAAAACGGGACATCAATCCGACATTGTATGAAAAAGTTACGTCACTTTTTCTAAGAGCTATCTGTTGGAATTTTGTTGACGGGACTGCTTCAACCTTTGCTCCCAAATTCTTCACACCTCCACTTTCAGATCTGATCTTTTTTTTTCTTTAGATCTGCAATTTTTTTTTTTCAAGATCTCTCTCCTTTTTTCTTTTTTTTTTAAGATCTTTTTTTTTTTTTTTTCACAAATCTTTTTATTTTTTTAGATCTTGCAATTTTTTTTTCAAGATCTTTTTTTTTTTTTAAAGATCTCCAAATTTGAAATATTCCGCCAATATTTTAGATCAATTGACTATGCCAATGACTAATCAAAAAATTTTTACCTTCCAAATAAGTGGATAGGTCAAATTTTAGTTGAGGGATGCTTGGAAGGAATGGAGGCTGCTGGATGCTTCAATGGCTCTCCTTTGATGCAGATCTTCTTCTCCAATGGATCCTCTCCAATAGTGCTCCTCTTCAACCTTGCTTGGATAGAACCAAATGATAATAATGGTATGCTCTGATACCAAATGATAATAATGGTATAGCTTAGATACCAAATGATAGAATAGAATAAGATTGCAATGACCAAAGAGGGACGGAAGCCTCACAAATATTATTGATCATGAAATCAGATTACATAACAATGCAAGAGCTGTAATATTTATAGATATTAGACAGCCTCATATGGATAGACATGACACCCTAGCAGACACCAACTACGAGATGATAAGACCCATCTCACATGCACATGCAATTACTACTAATACCAATATTGAATGTTATCCAACATAACAATATTGAATGCAAGTCCCTAGACTAGAGTGCACATGTTGCACATTATTAAATAAAAGACAATGCAATAAAATGCAATAAATATGCCTATGCTAAATTATGCTAACAGGATAGGGAGTGACATTACTGATGACATACATATACATATATATGAACATATGTATATATATGTATGTACCTGTCCATGTATGTATGTATGTATATGGACATGGGCATACATATATACATATGATATGTATATATACTGCATACATGACGCTATCATACATGTCATACATATCATCCCATGGACATACATACATACATACATCCCATACACCTATGTATACATATACATATGGATATATCCATGATCATATATATATATATGATGATAGGTATATATCCTATATATATACATATGTATGTACTGTACCCCTGTAGGTATACTATGATACATTATGTACTATATATACATGATGAAATATAACATTTTGGATCGTTGAATACAGATGAATGAAACATTAATTGATCTATCCCAAAGTTAATTCAATGAAGACATGTAGATAATGACTCTGTCAATAGATTAGTCCTTATGACACTATCAAGTTGATATTGGTTAATATTGATCTTGGGAAAAGACCTTGTTCACTTTCTCATACACATCGAAAAGGATAAATAAGATGATTGATCGTAGCAATGATAATTTTGGGTGTAAATTACTTTTCCATGAATTGTTTGGTGAAAAGGACCGCCATTGTTATGATATAATGATTAAAAATATGTTTTTTAAACTAGAACCATTAATATAGATTGATGACTTAAATGATAGTTTTGATTATCTTTAAGACAGTTGAATGACTAGCAACTTCGAGTTATATCATTAGATCAACTATGTTATAGTGTACATGTGATTGTTGATACAAATAATCGTTCTACTGTCATATAATGGAGCTTAGACCAGATTAGATGCATGTCAACTTGAATTTCATAATGAAACTAGGAAATTCTATGATACGTCAAAATAGGGTCCCAGTTCTATGAAATGTACCAAATTACAATTATTCCACCCTTATCGGTTACAAATAACATGATGAATTAATTCCCTCCTGAGGATTAATCCTTGTGCACACTGTCTTTGCATGTATGACTTCGTCGTGCGATGAATTGTTATCTATTTATAAATAATCCCTATTTAGGATGCTTACTAGTGTTAGAATTTGGTGTTATAGTACCTTATTGTTCCAAGAGAAATGTGAGTTTTGCGTAGTTGTAAATGGGTAGTTGGCCAATTGTATGCACCTCTATGAAATTTCACCTGTAAAACGGTCTTTTGAATGAAGGATATTATCAACTTTAAAAGATTTTCTGGAGAATAACCATACTTTCTATTATTGTGAACTATCTGAGCTTATGAGTTGTAATAATGATTACACTTGGATTTTCAAGGCAACTGAGAGTTGTAATTTGATATTGCAGAATGAACCCACATTGTACTTGATGCAAATGATATTCAAGTATTTTAGTGATTAGTAATTAATGGGTTACGAAGTTCATTAGGAATGTCAATTAGTCTACTAGAGTCTAAATCAATGAAATCCTCATTAAAATGGTTTAATTCAAATAAGTTAGAACATGGTAATATGGGCGCTATTATTGGACAATGAAAATGGAAAAGGCATAATTTGTGTGAAATAATTCACCATAGTTTCTTGACTCAAACATAGAAGAATGTAGGGGAATGAGTAAATAATGACTAAGTTATGGTATTTAGTAGGAACTTGAAATCTTGAGGGTGGGATGGATGACTAGTTGTCCCCGTTATGAAATCAAATTAGTTTAACGACATATATGATGCACAAAAATGTGCAAAAATACAATGTCTTGACAAGCGTCACTCATTTATCGGCCCAGAGGAATGGAGGGGGGGCTAAAACATGAGCACCTAGATGCTAATTTCGGTTATCATATTATGAGCTAAAACTCAATCAAATGCTTAAAAAAGAATATATATCTTGTCCAAAGAGTTACTTAACGAAAAATATAGTTAAGGTGGATTTTAATACTTAACACAATAAGTTAAACTTATCACCTAGTCCTAACAAGTGAGCAGTGCATAAAGTGACACTTTGCGTGATGGGGATAATCTCAAACTGGACAATAACTAGCTAAGTTACTAAGAACATTATAGATAACATATAATTTGACCTACATGCTCTAAGAGGGGATGAAAAAAAAATTTATCTCTAATTGTCTTCTGCATGGAAAGTGAAGCATGAGGACACCTAAGTGTGCCTTAGCGTAATTCGGGTTGACACGTGTACTCTAACCGTACCATTTTTACTTAGGACCAAACATCGTACCGGGAGGGGTACATACTTTAATTCATGACGAGAGTCATTAAGCTAATCATTATGGCATTTCCCATAGGGGTCCTATAGCTGGAACTATTGACCGAAAATGCACACTAAATTCGAAATATGGCGATGGATCCTATGAATTTATGTGCCTTTTTAATACGTGGGATAAAATAATCTTAACTATCAAGACCGTTAGCCGTGCCTGTAAATAATGAGATGCCTAGAGATGACTGCATGTGGCTGATGGGAAATCTTTTTTCTTACACCTTGTGTGCGGTCATGAAACTAAGCATGCAAAGCATAGATTGAAATCTTTGGCACTAAGTAGTGTATTAGCTGAGCTACACTGGAATCAATTCATTGAAGTTTAGGCACTCTTACACGGTGTGAGATACTAGATCGAAACTCAGTAAACTGATTTTCAAGTAAACACTTGGATCCTAACATCAGTTCTCAAATACTAGATAAAATGGGTTAACCTAATTACAGTTACAATGTTATCCTATATCTTAGAATAGACCTGATGATAAAGGGGATCAAGTAGATCTGAATTGACCTTTGGAAATTTTGCCGTACATGGTTCAGGAATGCTTATCATATACCTATTCCTAAACTATATTTCTTGATGGACCCACTTATTGATGTCATATCATTATCATTGAAGTGCATGAAATGGGGTTAAGGGGTTTGTTTAAAAAAATCACCTTACATTTGGAAGTTATTATACACAATGGGTGTTACCATTTAGAAAGGATAGGATTTTTTTTGGTTTTGATTTTCAGATTAAGGATTAAATGTGGAACATAAAATATTTCTGGAAAGGTCAATAATCTATAACAAGTAATGAATAACTAAGATTTTTTTAGAACTAATTTTCAAAATTGTTTTTTGAACAAACAATGCAAAATAGTAAAAAAAACTAGGATGGCTTTAGCTTGAATGGAAATGTTCAAGGTTGTTTTGAACAAACATTACAAAATAACAACGAAAGAGGATAATCTCAATTTTATTTCATGGGTACCAGTTGATTATCCATCAAGCTATATAGTTATTTCTTCCAAAAAATACATAAAAAACAAATGAATGAAAGAGGAAATGGATTTTTTAGACCTGATTTTCGAAACATTTTTGAACAAACAATGAAAATAGTAAAGGGAAAAGTTATCCTACATTTTGTTAGGAGCTATCCTACAGGAGGTTGGACAAGTCACTATACTAATACTTGTCTAAATGGATTACATGTACTAGAAGTAAATGCCATCATGAATACAGACTATACCCCAAATGTAATATTAAGAATGGGACCATCACCACAGTCAAATTTTGGTATTCCTCACGGGTGTTACTAGTCAATATAGAAATAGGGGCGCTACCCATAATTGTTATGGCCGGTTCCCTCAATAGATAAACAATTACTTTGGGGTTCCTGTGGTACTCCAAGATAATGAAGTAATTAGGACTATGTCTAAGTACTTCTCATAGTTACAATAGATGGGTATAAACCCTTATCCGAACTTGCAATGCAAATATTTGCAATTAGAAAGTTTATGAAAAGTGTAACAAAATTTGATTTGTAGGTTATCTTAGAGAAAACACAACCTGTCACACAAAGTGTTAGTAAAAATGTTTTAAATGATGCTATGACTATAATAGGGCATTTCCTGAAGACATGAAGCGTGCGCATGCGGGCAACACTGGATTAGTAGTTTCCCTGGGTAAACATGAGATCTACCAAGAAATCTTAGAAAAACATCTTTGACTGGTCATAGGGTGTTCTGATTTTCAATATTGTTAAAGTCGCTACGTATGTCACACATTGAGCATCCAACGTGACTTTGATCAACATGCAAAAGAAATGGATTGACCTACAAAACCCTCATAGAGTGCATTGCATTGTTATAACTAAAAGTAATCAACAAATTAGAAGCCAGAATGTCCTCACATATAAAACAAGTTAACTTATAACTACGCAGATAGACAGAAAATTGAGAGACATGAAAGAGAAGTTACCATAGTACACTAGCGTATGAACAGAGAAAATTAATGGTAACAAGTGAAGTGATACCCTAACATGTGCTATGTCCACTAGTTCATGAGCGATTTTAACAATAACACATCAAGATGATACACTAGATGCGTACAGTGGATACGATAGCATGTGAATAGTTATTGACTAGAAACTCCAAACAAGTGTATACGGTAGACACGTGAAGTGTAGTACGTTAGCGCATGTAGTGAGATGCTAGCGTGTGTAGTTATATAGTACCGTAAATCATGATGCAACACTTAGCGTGGTATATGTACTAATGTTTAGTGCTAAGTAACCTATATTATGATCAAAAAACAAAGTATAAAAATATGATTCCAATTCGATTGAATTTTGTAACTAGCCCTAAAAAGGTTGACTACTCAAATTACTAAGATGATCAAGCAGATACAAATTGGACCCAAGTGATGTCTACAAAGTAGCAAAGAAGCAAGGGGCATGTGAAAGTAGGTTAATTTTATGCTAAGTGGTGGTGTCTAGACTTAGAGAAATATGTGAGTTTTTCCTACCAGGTGTGGACCTAGAAAGATGGATATTAAAGACCAAAAGTGGCAACATAATGAAAGAAAAGATGGTCAAAGACATGGGTTAATTAATACTCTTATTACTTAATAATCATATGAATAGTATTATGTAATAAGGACTAGAAAATTACCCAAAGTGTGTGATTTTATGTAAATGAAACCATGCTCTAGTGATGGATTTGTATGGCTTGAGAAGAATAATATAGAACGTGATCCCATCTTCGTACTCTTGCTGCATCGAGAATATTCATGCATCCAAAGGACACTTTGTTATCTTCTTAAAATTATTGCATCTTGAGGCTTCCTCTTGATGTCCAACGATCATGAGACACCGTTATGCCCTGTTCTCAAGAGAAGGAAAATTGATCTTGTCATGAAAATAGTCATCCTCTTCAAAATCCAAATTTAAGTGACAATTCTCTACATGATCATGGAAATTGGAAGGAGTGAAAACAAACTAATTTCTTTCTTATTTAACATCTTCTCTAAATATCCCACTTTACTTCCCTGAGAAAGTGGTTTCAAAAGTAGATTCCATATCACTGGGCTGGAGGTCTATATAATTTATGAGAAATTATTTCAGCATTGAAGTATGTTCAAGATAAATCAGTGCTTGGGTAATGGTGAGCTCAATCATATTTTGAATTCCTTCACAAGAGTGATGCACATTCTCACTTCATTGTTTAGAACCAACTTGGTCAATATCCATCCATTCAACATTGATTCTGACATCATTCCCAAAAAAACAATCTTTGGTTTGATCACAGGAGCATATTTTACCCTTGAGTTGATTTTTCCATATGATTCCTTGGTATGCATTGGTGGAGTATTCCTGATTGGTGCGAAAAACTTGATCCTGACCACACTTCCAAGAATCTTACAACTTTTCACTTTATTCTAAACAATTCTCTTCAATGAAAATTAGCTCAAAATTTTCCCTACTATCTTCCTCCATGGCAGAGATGTTGTTTTCAAGATTGATGACCTTTAAAGGAGATTAAAGAACTTTCCTTATTTTGTACTCATGAAACTCTTCACACAATGTGAAAGAAAAAGACATGTTTTTACATCGTCTCTTATTAACCAAGGCATTGGGGAGGTCATATAACTCATCCAATGGCTTCGTCTTGACATCAAACATTGGTGTCTCAAAATGAGAAGCACAAATTGATTCATACCTATTTTGTATGTCCATATCCCAAGTCAAGAGTTTAAGATTGAGTTGAGGGTCTTTAGTTTCTTCCGCAACCTTTAAGATGTCTTGCATATATAAGTATTTGAGTTTTCCATATACTCATATTTATCCTCATTGGATGGAATTTTTCCTTGTGATTCTAGGAGATGGTTAATAATATGATCCATACGTTCCCATGATTCATTTGAAACATAATTTTTCACCTCTTCCATGCTTTTTGTTTCCCAAGATTCACTCTCTTGCAAGCACGAGCATAATTGATTCGCAACACTTTCTGAAAAGGAGAATAGGTCCATGCTCCATGGGAAGGGAAATCCTTCAAGCTAAAAATACATTTCATCATCCTCTTGATGGGAAACAAAGAACCATTATGGGGTATAAATAGGGGAAGAATTTTCAATTATATCTTCATCACCCATTACTGAATCTTCTTGTTCATATAGAAAGTAAAATTTTTCGTACTCACTGTGATGATGATTCTTCTCCTTGAGTGGGATTAGGTTGTGTTCAAACTGTTCATTCTCATTGGATTAAAAAAGTAAATGGAAATATTCCATTAAATCATCCATGATCGAGTCAAGAAGGGAATTTGATTATTCTATTGTCTCCATTTTATTATGCAACATTTCTACCTAACTTGAGGAGTCAAAAGTGGAAAAGAAATTTTCCATGAATAACTTGTCTTCATTGTCCTGAGTCCAAAGTGAAGGATGGATTTCTTACACTTTTTCACATATCCCCATTCCATTATTCAAAATATTAAAATTTTAAAGGAGATTAACTATGATTACCTTGAACTCATCATATTTTACTTCTTTGGTGGAGTGTTCAGAAAGAATTGAATCATCCATCATGCAACAAGGATCTTCTTCTCTTGAATCCATTTCTCCTCCAATGAGTTGTACCTCAAGCTAGAATGAATTGATGAATGGAGATTCCACCACCATGTATTTTTCATCATCATAAAAGGTGTTCCTTTTATTTTCAATAGAGGTTTCAAGAAGAATACATTCCTCATAAGCATCTAAGAATCTTCTAGGGACAAACACCTTGTAGTGTAGAAAATATTTGGGATCTTCTTGGGTTTCTTCATTGTTGAAAAAAAGAAGTCCTTTAAGGTGTTCATACCTTCTTTGCAAAGCTAAAGCATACCTCCAAGTTTCATGATAGGCTTCAGAGTCATACTTTTATTCTATCATGCTCTGAAGCCTTTACACATATTCTCTTTTCAAAATGTCCATTTGTTCGTCACTAGATGCAAGGAAGTCTTCTAGAGAGTGGCAAAAGAAAGACAATGTTCTTATTTTTATAGTGAGCTATGTGGAATTTCAATAGTCTTCTTTAGTGGATATGGCAACATCTAGTCCTTTTTCATTTTCCATAGGACTGATTTGAATATCATCGGGGTCTCCCTCCATAGGAATAATATCTTCTTCTTATTCCTTGCTATGGAATACTTCAAGTTGTTCATAATTATATTATAAGGAAGATTGGAACTTCCTTGTATAGTGATTATATTTATTTTCACATACTAAATTTTTAAGGGTTCCATTTCATCATTTCCACATGCAAGGAAATCATCCCAAGGGAGGGTGGTGAAAGACATGAATCTAAGATTTTCATTTAGCCGTGCACGATCAAGAGTATTAATTTCAAATTCTTGTTCTTCTTGGCCTACATACAACTACTTGTATAGTATATGTTCCCTTTTAAATAGCTTTCTGCCTTATTCTTTGTCAACAAGTTTTATTTTATTTCCTTTTTCTGGTAGCAGATTATTGCTTGAAGGAGGATACCTTTTTGTTGTTCTTGAATTATCCTCCTTACAATAACTAGTACAAAACCATGGCTGATTAACGATCTTCATTTATCATACACCATATTATTATTCTTATTCTTTGTTATCACTCATTGGTACTTCAATCTAATATGGATATTTCTTCATTGTTTTTGAGAAATGCACGTGAAAGAGATTCGTTCCTTGACGAAGTCAACTTCAAAAATGGTTTTTCTTGAAATATGATTTTTTTAATATATACTTTTTTGTATTTTTAAGGTAGAGATATTTTTTGGGTGCACTTGGGAAAATATCTCCCCAGTAGAGTCATAAATAAGTGTTGGTGATAAAATTTATCAATTGGGAAAATTAGGTGTCTCCACCAACGTTCATGGGGCTACACCCCTCTACATTGAATGGTGCACCTCCCATTATTAAATGTAACTAATCTAATCCTATTCTAAATGTTGTGGGCTGGTCAAATAGGACTGGGATCACATAGGGACACTCCAATGAATTTGTGGAAAAGTTCTTGTATGGGGTATACTGGAGGGAATCATAGTGATGAGGGGAAAGGAAAGAAATTAGGGAAGGAAATTTATTGCCACGAGTAGACTAATTGTAGAGTTCACACCTAATAACTCTCTAAGGTCATAAAGATTCAACTATTCTTGGAAAGTGCATAAAAGAGAGAAATAGAGAAAACACAAGAGAAGGAGAATGGAAGAAATGTAGCTTTATTTCATGTACATTAATAAAAAGTTCAACAACTACAATCCACAATTGCTACAGAGTGGAAAATTTCAAAATCTAGGAACCTTTAGAATGGAGAGACCATCCCAATTTATAACAATGTTAATTGACCTCTAATCTCCCTTCACATGACTCTTTGCATTTCTATTCCACTTGTGACCTTTCATTTTCCATTGGTAATAAAAAAATAAGTATCTCTCTTAAAATTTTGAGAAAATACTTTTATAATTTTAAAATAGGTCACATAAGTGAATATGACAAAATACAATGATTGCACCCAATGAAGAATTATAAAGGAGAGAGAAAGGAGAGGGGGAGAGATAGAAGAAGAAATGGGAGTCATATTTCTGATGAAGAAACTTCCTCATTGAATAAACTTACAAATTATACCTTCTAGAGGAGAATCGTTTGGAATTGGCACATGTTACTAGAATACTTTGTTGAATTGAGTTATCACAGTTGTCAACTTATGTTCTCTTAGAATAAAAATGCAACCCAACACCTTGATCCATGTTCCTAAAACATCCTTGATATTTTTACATCGATGATGGTTTCTCCTTTGAACACTTTTAACTACTTTTCCCCTTACCAACTATGATTCATAATTTCATCTTTGTACATTATGCATAGAAATTTTGGACCATCGAATGAGTGTTTAAAACAATGTTGAGATTTCCCGAAGTGAATTCGATGATGACTTGTAGAAAATGCTCCTGATGATTCCCTATGACACTGTCATGCTCTGTTGAAAAATATTTCTCTTGGAATGATGCACTTTCTCGTATATACCGAGAAGGGAAGTGATGATTATTGTACCATTGACAAAAAATAATTACCATTCAATAACATAAGGAACCACCATTCTTGTGATATTATGATTACACATATGAATGAGAAATTGGAACCATTACTTAAAAGGTGAAGTCATGAAAATCTTGTTATCCTGAAGACATGAATGAGCACAATTAGAAATCGCCAAGCATAAGTTCTTTGAGATTCAATGAGCTCTATGTGAGTAACACATTTGAATGCCCAGATGATGGAGTTGATACTAATTTGATGAATGTGCACTTGAATTTCACGATGACCAAGGCAATTCTCTATACTCGAAAAAGGGGGGTTTATGCTTTTTAGAAAATGGAAAATTTACACCCTTTTCGGTTTCGATCACTCAATTTTCCCTCGTGGTTAATCCCTATGCACATTGTCTTTCTTGAAACTTCTCTTTGTGAATACTTACTAATAATAACAAGTCCCTATGTATAAGGATTAATATTTTTAGAAAGTGGTGTTATGGACCTCATTTTTCAACAAAATCAGTTTTTGTGATATGGATTTTTCATTTTTGTTGCACCTTTAAAATTTCACCTCAACCCGGTCTCCAAAATGAAAGATTTTAAAATTTAAAAAATATTCCACGGTATTTGCTTATTTTCTACAAAAAATCCGGGCTTTGCATGAAAATTATTTCTCTTGGATTCTCAAGGCACTTGGGAGTGTAGGTGAATTTAAAATTTCCCCTGTTGATTCGTGCAATGGTCTTCAAGATATGATCGATTCCTCTTTATGGTTTATGAAGTTCATCTGGAAAAAAATCTTCTCTGGAGTCTTCAAAAATTCATGTTTGTAATGGTTTTATATTTGTTAGATCATGGAAACATGGGGGAAATAAATAGATAATGCAAACAGAAAAAATGGAAATATGGAAAACATTTTCTAGAGTTCTGAGAGAAAACAAAAGAATGTGGGAAAATGAGCAAAAACTGACTAAGTTCTGGTTTAATAGGAATTTAAAATATTGAGGGGGGAAAGGCACCTTTTTTCCCCCATTGTACCCTTGGTTTGGGAAAATAGGTGCACAAAAATGTTCCTTAGCCCTTTCTTGACAAGTGTCACTCATGCACCAACCAAGAGGAATGGAGGGGGCTAGAAATGATCACCTAGCTAATTTTGCATCGTATGATGAACTAGAGGGAAACCAAGGGGGAGGGTGAATTTTTTGGTCACCATTTTCCCTTTGGTTTTGTACACTATGTGAAAAAAAAATCATCTTATCCCTTTCTTGACAAGTGATATGCATGTGAGAGTAGCTGAGGGGGCTAGTCAAACTGGTTTAAGGTGCTAAGATGAGCCGTCAAGGTCATATGGTGTGATGAACATGCTCAAAGGGGGGAGGGAATTTTTTTTCTCCTTTTGTCCCCATGTACAGGTAAAATGAGGACACAAAAATTTGACTCAACCCCATGCTAATACGTGTTGCTGAAGAAATTTGACTAAGTACCTACCATCATACATTGAGAAACAACTTGAAAAGACCCTAACTTGAGCTCCCAAATGACATTTTGCACACTATTCTATATGAATTTGACTGGAAATGAAATTTTTAGAAATAAGGGATGGCTCCCATGCCTTTTTTATTCTTAAAAAATCCTCAATTACCTCCTTTTTCTCAGGACCGCCAGTTGTTCTTGGAAAGAATGAGCTGCTTAGAAAGATGCATGGGGTTTATGATGAATATAAGTTTTTCACCATTTAGAGGACTTAAAATGATTTCAATTTATATATTTTTTGGCTTACAACTCATTATGGAGCTCCCAAAATCACCTCTTGAAGTTCAGGTACTCTTTTGTGGTACAAGCTCCTTCGGCCTCAAAAACTTGCTTTTGATGAACTGGCTCCTGAACCTCTAAATATTTATAGAATATTCATAAATAAGTTTCACTATTATCTTGTCTCTTGAATACACCTCCTTGATGAATTTGGGCCTTCTACACAACGATGGAGATTGTGGACTTGCCTTATGAAGGTTGATGATAGCCCTTCCTAAGATTACTTGAAAACCCACTTTTTGAGATATTTCTCTTGAAGTTCTTCAATGATATTTTTATTCCTAAATCGCCTACAGGGAAGGATGAAACACACTTATGGACCATTGGAAGGACATGATAGGGCTGAAACTAAGGATAGGTTGACCTTGGGGTGTCTGGAAAGGTATAACATAATTGTTTTTTTGACACTAGGGTATGGTTGTCCTATTTTCAATTGATTTTTTCCCATGAAAAAACACAAGAAAAAATATTGTAGGCTCAATGGTTAAGAAGTTAGATAAATATTATAACAATCCTTTAGGCTACTTGAATGGGATAGCTGCCTTCGAGAAGTTGGTAATGAGTAGAAATGACCAGTTTAAGGTAAAACAACTTATATTGATTGGTGGCATTCAACTAGGGAATCACTAGGATGTTGAACTGTCATTGTTAGTAGGTTTTGAAACTATATTAAAATATGCAATTAAAACTGAAAAAGGGTATATGACATAGATAGGTGCGGACTAACTATTGTGGAAGCAGTGTTCAGAAAAACAAAAAAGGATAGAACATAATATACAAACTCGTAAAGAGAAAAAGTATAAAAAAGAGTATCAATTCCTTCTTACCTATAAATTTTAGGGAAAAGAGGTGGAAAGAATATGTACATAAAATGTTAACTTCCAAGATGAATATAAGAAAAAAATTTGTTGTAATTTCCAGAAAGAAGGAGCAAAACAACACTATAGTGGCTAAAGAAAATAAAGAAATTGTTCCTAACGAAATATCAGGTTAGTTAAGTAGGACTTCCTGTTGTTGTTTAAATTTGACACTATTATGATGGAGTTTGTTATATCTAGTGATTAGATGAAAAATGAATGAGAAATATGATTTTTTTTTTCATATGAAAATAAATTTATTTGAAATGCATACATGTGTCTGTCAATACAACATTCACATTGTTTAAATTTCACCATGGAAATTGGAGTTATAGGTAAGTTCATTTAAGGAAATATGACGTATTTACTGTTACGAACTTATGGCAAAGGTTAATTTGTATGAAAGATAACCCAATTCCTAGAAATTATGCTATAGGCAATAATTATACACGGAAAATAAAGGAACAACTTAAATTATCAAGCTTATCATTAGCTATCATGGACTATATAACCAAAAATGTGTTGTCTGATTTAGATAGGTAGATTTGATAGTTTTTTCTTGGGTTGTAAGTCCATAAAATGTGTTCTGGGTTTTATTTGGGTGTTCAAGTGAGTGTTGAATAAAATATTTTAATCCTTCATGTGAACATAGGATCATAATACATGGTTTTTATCGTACACTATTTTGAAGATAAACATTATTTTTATAAAAAGGCTCGTGGAGCCTTACTCCATTTATGGTGGCTGTAAGTTAAAGGTTGAGACTGTTAGTATTAATATTAACTCGTTTAAAAAGATGTTAGTGTAGGTATCTCTCTTTTTATCTCAATGGGGGGATAACGAGCTAAACTAAAACCTTCAAAAAACTTAGTGGTAGAAGATGTTCGGCTAGACAGAGATTTAACTATAAAAAGTCTTTCTTTGTTATTTTAAATCAAGGATCTCGTATCTTCTTTTACGTGTATTATAATAGGTGAAATATGTGATGATTTATTTATTAATATGGTATTAAAAAAATTTATTCTTTACTTGGGTAAAATATATGGGACATTCGAATGGTTTCATTGGATTTGTCCAAGTGACCTTCCCTATAAAATATAGTTAAGTTATTAATTATTCCGTATATCTTGTGAATGATTGTTTTAATTTTGATTGAATTAAACATATCCTTAAGTATACTTATTATTAATACATGAATGGAAGGATTAGTTTGAATGGTATGATACTTAGGGATATTGATTGATTGAGGGATGTAATTTGGTTTGTTAAGTGATGATACTCCTCGTTGAGGTGGTTGCCCACTGTTGCATTCTTAGGTAACATGATCAATATCTATTTGGGAATAAACCACGACTACTATTTAAGTATCGATGAATTTTATATTAATAGACGTATCATTAAAATGGAAGACAATTAGGATCTAACAACAGTAGGGATATGTGCTATAAGTTGACACGTGCATCATGAGTAATGAGGAAAGAACTAGTTTTTATTCTGGACTTAAAAAAAAGGATTTTATTTTAGTATGAATTAAATACAACCATAAAAAATACTACTAAGTAAGACTTACCTAGTTGTAATGGATTGCAAGATCATATCTATTCAGAAGTAAGGATCGCCTCATGATATTTTGATTATTGAATTAATATCAAATAAAATTTTGAGTATTTTCAGTAGGTATGGATGAACTGCTTATAAGTGATTAAAATAATTGAGAATACTTTTTCAAAGATGCGTTGTTTCTAAATCTGGTGTGGAAAGTGTTTATGCTAATTGACAAGTTAGAAATGTCATTTCTTATTGTGAAAATAAAATAACAACAACACTTTCTTTGGAGGTTTTGTATCCCAATAGGAACTTTTCTGCGGTAATGGAATTCCTTAGGTAAAGGGGTTGGGTGGAACACTTCTAAAAAAAATTTGATTATTTATTATTAAAGCAGGAAAATTGAATGAACATGAACTGAATTATGCTCCCTGTCATGTGGAACTTTCTATCATAATGTATGAATTGCAAGACTTAAGATAGTACCTACTGGGGAAGCTTCCAAAAATTGGAAACAAACTAATTAGGACTGAAATATACCTGCATGTAGCCTAACTTTGATGCAAGATAGTGTAGTTGGCTAGAGATTTGTCCCAATATGAACTTATAATGCTTATTTTCAATAAAAATTTGAAATGGAAGGTATGTGGAATTACTTTATGCATCATATTATGGGAATTAAAAAAATTCTGACTGACTAAGTTTTTGAAAAAAAAGTGAATTTTCAGGAACGGTCTTTCATGGGTAAAAACCCAAAGAGAACACTAAATTGTGTGGCAAGGATGCAAAAATCTCCACTGAGATGTGTTTAGTCCTTTTTTCAAAAGTAAAAATTCTTGTAGCCTATAAGGTTAGCTTTATCACTCATAATGCTTGGGATGCATAATGTTTCCATACTCTTGTGTAAAAGATTTGTTTTGGACGAAACATCGTTGTTATAAGTAAATACTTAGTAAGGGATGAACTATATTTTATTTTTGGGTAAAACCATATGAAAAAAGGAAAATCATTGATGAATTTGGAAAATTGTGAGATTGTGAAAGGAATGGTCTAGAAAGATAGATGTAATAATGAAACAAAATAGTTTGAGAATACTTAAGGGAAATTAAAAAAAATGTTTCTTTTTTTTCAGTGATATTTGACTTGATTTTGACTATCTGTTATATATACTATATAATATTTTCTATTATAACTAACTAAAATGAAAAATTATGTCATATTGCTGACTGTGTGATAGTTTTTTCTAGTTGAAAGGATGTTACAGCCAATAAATTTGAATTCAAATAAACTGAAATTTAGAAAAATTGTATGTTTTTGGATGAATTGTTGACTATTTTTCTTAACTGTGTGAATGTGTTTGATTATTTTGATTGTTATTAATGATTTAAATCATTGCGAAAATTATTCATTAAGGGGGAAGTATGTCACATCTCGTAATTCCATTTTGTTTCGTCGAAAGTATAAATCATAAAGTGAAGAGTTGTTTTTGAAGGCTAGGGGATAAACAATGCTGCATCGCTGAGTATGATGATACACACACATATGCATATCCAAAAAAAGTATATACACACTTATGTGTATTTGCATTCATAACTACGCAAATGTTCTTATTGTCCAACGTTCGTAAAGAACTTAACATTTATAACTTATTCTTTTTTTTTCTTTGTTATACAAGGTTATTTTACTTTGTGTGGGAAATGATTCATAATATTAGGGTGTTGTTGGATTGTTGTACATGTAATGGATATTGTAGTACACCTTTTTTTTTTGTCGATGATGGTTTCGTGTTAATCATAACTTGTTGTATGACTATGCTAAACTATGTTGTTGGGATGATCATGTTGACTACTGTACATTTCAGTTATGTATACTGGCATATGCTATAATAGCATGTAGTATCTTTATTAACCTTCTATGCTGAATTAGTTATTGATTGTGATGAGTTAAAAAGATTATATTTCAGATAATATAAAGGTTAAGTTGACTATTTATTTTCTCTGTTAACATGAGTTGATATCATTATTCATGTGCTGACTAGAAGGTCACATACCTTATAAACACATGAATGTTTGATGAAAGTTTTAACTCCATTGTTATGGCAAAAAATTAATGTAGAGACTATAAATTGCTTTAAGCACTTAGAAATATATGCACAAATTCATTATTTGATAGCCCCTGTTGTTGAACTCTTAGTTTACTCTCAATGGCTAGAAATTTAAACTTCCACCTTTCTACCTTCTTGGGGGATTCTGAGTAATCCTTAAAACCTTGTTTTAGCTCACATGTAATGCCCTTTCACTGACCAGGATGATCAATTCTTGATGACAGTCCTAGTAGTTTTTAAGTTGTCTTCTTGGGCTTCTTACTAGCCTCAAATACCCCTATTCTAACCTATGATGTAAAATGACATTCTCTCAAGCTTGATTCCTTAAACCTCTCACTTACCCTACTTAACATTTCCTTATTCACTCTTCCATTCTCTTGTTAGTTACTTATTCCAACTAGATTTCTCATGTACAACTCTTGTCTTGGAATCTCGTTGTCCTATTTGTCTCACATTGGCTCTTTACCCATGGAAATGTCTACCAATAAAGGAAATTTTATCTATTCATACCTCTTTATACTAAATTAAGCATTAATTTCATGCTAGAGGCTCCCAAGAACGTTCACTACATCACCAATTCTCCACATCGATTCTATAACTCCTAATTTTGTAGAATGGGTTTGTCAAGTATCTCAGTCTTACTATGAAGAATGTAAGAAAATTTGATCAAATGTTACACCTGGCTCGAGTTAATTCTCAAGTTATCCTCCTCCCCTCATTCATATGCCCTAAATTCAATCTTAGAGCTCCACTTCCTAAAATTTATTACTCAACTTTCTAATTTAGTTCTCTTCCTTAGGCCACTTTTCAACACAATCTACTTTAAGACTCACTATCATGGTGATATAGGGGTTAAGAATATCCTAACACTAACTCACATGGGAAGAAGATTAATAAATATATTAAAGAAATTAGTATCAAACCTTGTACCTTTTTCCTTCCATTAAAGCCTCCAAAATTGTAGTTCTTGCCAATTCCTGAGATTGCACAGGTCCTCTCACATTTTCTAGAAAACCGTCAAAAGATCTTGATGGAAAATTAAGTATTCACTCTAATTATTTTTGTAACACTCATGTCTTTCCCTCATAGAGATATATTCGAAATTACAAGTTATTTGGTTCGTTCACCATTGAGAAAATTGATTTTTCTTCTCTCGAACTCTATTTTCAGAGTTTTATCTCAAATATTGCCCAAAGAGAAGAATTTAAGACTCTTTTCAATATTCTTCCAATAATACCTTCCCTGCAAGTTTTTTAAGGTTTGTAACAATCTTTCTAAGATCTCCAAGTTCTTAGTAATTCATAAACAATATCCTTCTTCTCATTGTATTCTTGACTGTCATGCTCTGCTAAATATGAGGGTTATGAGACATGGTATACAACCTTCAAGGCATCCTAACACTTGATAGGATTACTTCCACTACTGTAGTTCTCACTTAAAAATTTACACACACAATCAATCCTTCTCTCAATCACAATATTCATGATCATGTTCAAACTTTCTCAGAAATCTTCCACATGCACTACATTGGAATGAAGGCTTTGTGCTATAGGTTTATAGGAAACCCTGGGAATAACATGCAACTCAAATAGTCAATTGAAATCATTAGTGATATAGTAAAAATGCTTTCTCACTATTTTACGATCACTATGCGAAGGTCTCAAAGCACTTTCTTGCTCATATTTCACTCACTATAAGATTTCTATCACTGTCATTAGACTTCTCGAACTTCTCAAACATACGTAGTCACTCAAGAAACAAGATCACTCAAAAGAATCTCTGATAATTTCTCATCTATTACCAACTATCCATGACCCCTTACTTTTCATATCATGCTTAGATTGAATCATGATATAGTCACTATTCACTATTATAGGGATTCATAATTCTTACCAAAATATATTAATTCTCAAACTATGAAATCAACCAAGATCCCACTCACTAGAGTTCCAAGGGTCATATCCAATATCCACAATATCTTTGACTAGACTTTGAGATTAAAATGCACAATAATAAAAATAAGATCATAGAAGAAATAGTTGCACAACTAAGTTAATAGAGTAAGAAAGCAAAAACCATCAAAACCTGAATTCTTTCTTTTTTATCTTCTTGAAACATACATATGATTCATACCTAAATAGGAATGGCTAAAATCAGTTACACTAAGCTTCTTATACCTCTCCATGTTACCCTTACTTGAGTTTTTTAACTCATTTTGGTCAGTTACAAGTATAATAAGATTCCATTCTAATAGAAGGGGTTACTTAATAAGCCTAGGTTTAGTATTTCTAATACATGACATAACTTATACTTCTAGAAAATTACTAGTGCCACTATTACCTCATTCCAACCTTATACATTATTTCCAAGGTTCTAGAAGACATTAAAATACTTCAATTAAGCCAAAAATGACTAAAAATTCAAATTTTACAAAAAGGGGGGGGGGAAAGCTCCATTTGAATTTCAAAGGGCCAAGATACTAACTAGCACTCAAAAATGGCTTAATTGAACCCCTAGGACCTAAAACCACATCTAAACCAAGATTGATGATAAATTGATCTATTTATAGAGATGGATTTGATGATCTTGCATCATACTCCAGGGGTAGGAAAAAATGCACCCCACATTTCTTCTTCTTCTTCCAATTTATTGGTATCTTTATTCTTACTCTAATGTGATCTTCACCTTCATCTTCCTCTATCTGCGTTGCCTTTTTCTTGGATTTTTATTCATAGTTACCTTCTTATTCTTGAATGAGTTTTGGTATTTCATAGGCTTCTTCTTATATTTCAATCATTACACCTTCTTCTTGCTCTTGTTGTTGTTTCCCTTTCTTGAGTTCATTTTCTCCATCATATGCCTTCTTCTCTATTGTTGCATTATTGCCTCTTACTTGTTATTTTTCTATCTCTTAAACTTGTTCTTCTAGCTTATTTATTTGATCCTTTTATTGTTTCTCTTTCTCTATTTTGAATCTGATGTCCATCTCTTTTTCACTTGGTTTCTCTTTGTATAAATCATGCTCTAAAGTTGTTATTTGATATTAAAATTGCTCCCAACTCTCATGCACAAAGGAAATTTCTTGGTTATTTATTTCCTTTTGTTCTTAAATTATCTTCTTCTTGCTTTCACATTCAATCTAAAGCTCATTATTTATTCTTGCAAACACACATCCAAACATAGTGTTAGATTAAAAAATGAGAGGCTTGGATGCCTCTTCAAATTCCTCTCTTCCTGATTTTTCTTCAATTTGCTCCCTCTTAGACTCTAATTCCTTTCTCACTGCATAAACACTCTCATCACCTTGTTCATTTGTCTCAAGAAAATTTAAAAATGCTTCTATTGTTTCTTCTTCATCACTCTTATTTTTTACCAATACCATTTTCTTAACCACCTCTCTTTCTTGCTTGGCCATGTAATCTTTCTCATATTCTTTTGTCTTCTTTCTTCTTGTCTTATCTTTTTCTTCAACTGTTTTATTTTCCTTTTCTCTACAATATGCTTAACTTGCCACTTGGCTCTCTTCTTTATAACTATCCTTGTTTCTTACATATGCTCTTCTCTCTCTCTTTATATGAGCACTATTAAATGTGCTACTTCATGCATTAACTCGGTGATTTTCTGCTAAAAGCACATCTCTCTTTTATTTCTCTTATACTCTTTCCTTTCTCTCTCTCTCTCTCTTATTGCTCTCTCTTCTTGTACCTCATAATCTATATCAATCCTTGAATCATCTATACTGCTATTTATTCTTTCTATTCATCATCTACTAGGTATGATTTATGAGATCTAATAGCCTTTAATTTTGTTTCCCTGCATATCTTCCTTTGTTCCATCATCTTGGCTATTTTATTTTTCCTCTCTAATTCTTTTATTTTCTCATGAAATTTCCTTTTCTTGACCTATTCTCTTTCTGCTAATGATTCCCTCATCCACTCTGGCATCCTGTATCCATGGTCCATGACTGATTATACATTACTCTCTTCATTCATCTCCATTATCAATCTTCACTATACAGACTCAAAAATAAATGTTAGTCACAACAACAATTATTCATTCAAATTCCACTTCTAAGCTCTGATACCACATAATGTAGAGCCTATAAAATACATCATGCACTTAGAAAGATGTGCACAATTTCATTCTTTGATATCCTCTGTTGTTGAACTCTTAGTTTATTCTTAAGGGTTAGAAATTACAACTTCCACCTTTCTACATTCTTGCGGCGGGGGGGGGGGGGGGGGGGGGTTTGAGAAATCCCTAAAACCCTATTATAGTTCACATGTAATTCCCTTTCAATGATTAGGATGATCAATTCTTAATGAAAATCATAGTATTTTTTAATTTATTTTCTTGGGCTTCTTACTAGCCTCAAATACCCCTATTCCAACCTATGATGAAATAATGACCTTCTGTCAAGCTTGATTCCTTAAACCTCTCACTTACCCTACTTAACATTACCATCTTCACTCATCCATTCTTTTGTTAGTTATTCTAACTAGATTTCTCATGTATTGCTCTTGTCTTGGAATCTCATTGTCCTATTTGTCTCACATTGGCTCCTTACCCATGGAAATGTCTACCAATAAAGTAAATTTGATCTATTCAAACCTCTTTATACTAAATTAAGCATTATTTTCATGCTCAAGACTCCCAAGAACGTTCAATATATCACCAATTCTCTAAATTTATTCTATAACTCCTAATTTTGTAGACTGGGTTTGTCAAGTATCTCAGTCTTACTATGAATACTGTAAGGAAATTTGATCAAATGTCAAACCTTGCTTGAGCTACTTCTCAAGTTATCTTCCTCCCCTCATTCAGATTTCCTAAATTCAATCTCAGAGCTCCATTTCCAAAAATTTCTTACTCAACTTTCTAATTTAGCTCTCTTTCTTAAGCCACTTTTTAACACAGTGTACTTTAGGACCCACTATCATGGTGATATAGGGTTTAATACTATCCTAACACTAAATCACTCATGAATAAGGTTAAGAAAGATATTAAAGGAAACCTTGTACCTTGTTCCTTCCATTAAAGCCTCCAAAATTGTAGTTCTTGCAAATTCTGGAGATTGCACTGGTCCTCTTACGTTTTCTATAAAACAATAAAAAATATCTTGATGGAAAAAAAAATGTTCACTCTAATTATTAAGATATCACCCCCAATGCAATATTCAACAAGAACCATTGAAATAATGGTAGTTCTTCACACAACTTCGCCTAGGAAACAACACGGGTCTAGACATTCTTAACATGTTGGGGAAACGAGATTTCGACATACAAAATAATTGGAGCACGCATGACGTTCCACATGATTTACAGATAACTGGATCGTCATTAATTAAGAGAGAGAAGGAAGACACAACTAATAATAACATACATGCCACACCACCATCTTCGACACTTCCTTTCTCTCCAGAACAACAGATAGTTCTTGATACCATACTACCCCATTCAGCAAACAAAACCCTTCTACCTCCACTAAGATTGATAATTCAAGGAACGAATGGCACAGGAAAATAATTTCTGATAAATAAAATCCGGAGTTCATTCACAGCATTAACCACATCTCCCTCACCTCTACTTGTGCTCACCCCTACTGGTGTTTCAACATTCAACATCTTCGCATCCACAATCCATGCAGCCATGCGTATTCCACTCAAAGAACTGAACCCCCTTGAAGGTAGTGCATTATCTTCTTTTCAAGAGTCGCTGAAACATATAGAATATGTTCTTATTGATGAAATGAATTTCATCGGGCCAAATTTGCTGAGAAAAATTGACAGTAGGCTCTGCAAAGCTTTCCCACACTCAAAAACATCTGAATTTGGGAATAGATCATTCATCCTCCTTGCTGACCTTGGCCAATTACCACCGGTCGCGGGGTCAATCTGCCACTTTTGTGAAAATAACCAAAAAAAGATAAGTTCACAAAAGAACCCGCCACTTCATATCTCCGAACAACCAATCAAAATCTTCCAGGGCCGCGGGGCCAATGTAACACTTTTGCAAAAATAACAAAAATGATAATTTTGCAAAAGAACCCATCCGCCCGCAACCAATTACATATGTCCACGTACCCGTGGGTTTTGGGGCTAAAATTTGATGGGGAGGATATGCCCGTCATCTACGACTGTGGAAAAATGCAGAGAAGAGGGAAAATCCACCATTTTACGCCTAATTTTCAAATTTCTTTCACGAACAGAGAAGTTGTGAACAATACAAGGCATGACGATCCATGGCCAAAGAAAAGATTGGCAATTTCATTCAAGTGAAGGCAATAATAAAATTTTCACACGTCTAGATGGGAAATGGAAAATTTATCAAATCACGTAGACTGGAGAATTTTAACAACTTCAAAGCACAAATTCCTCCATCTTTTCAGACCTATTAATTCATTTAATCATTTCTCAAAGGCACCAACTCAAAATTTTCAATTTAGACTCGGAAAATGAGGGTAATTTTGAGGGCGACAACATACCTAATGATTGTTACTTGATGAACACTCACACGATGCTCGTGTACGAGTTCGTTGACAATGGAAACTTAGAGCAGTGGCTTCATGGAGATGTGGGACCTTTAAGTCCTCTCACATGGGAGATCTGAATGAGAATTATTCTTGTAACAGCCAAAGGGTAATCCATCACAATAATAATATATAGGATTTTTATTTGTAGTACACATATCAACATAAGGCTTCACATTTGCGGCAATGTATGTTGTTGACAACAATGTGGGAAATCCATTTGATTTATGATCATGAATTTTGTTACAGGCTATCATATCTACATTAGGGGTTAGAGCCCAAGGTGGTTCGTAGAGAGATAAAATCAAGAAACATTGTTCTGGACAGATAATGAAATGCCAAAGTTTCTGATTTTGGGTTGGCCAAGCTTCTGGGAACCGAGAAGAGCTATGTTACAACTAGGGTAATGTGGAATTTTGGGTGAGTACTTATCCCAATCCTGATTTATGGCTAATTCTATAATTCAAATCCCTCACCTTTGTAAATGTGCTAAATCATTAAACTAGTAGCATGGAAAATTTCTTTCCATGAGAAGAATTCCAACACATAAAATCAAGTGGCTCATTGGGCATCCCAACCTTATTATCAGACCATGGAAAAAATTTGATTGGAATGTTGGGATGGAAAATCACTTTCCATCAAAAGAATTTTAACACTAAAATTGAAGTGGCTTATTGGGCATCCCAACCTACCATCAGACCATGGAAAAAATTTGATTGGGATGTTAGGCATTTAGGATCTCTCTTGATGGATTTTTTTTGGTGGTTGGTCTTTCCTATCTAGGTATGTGGCACATGAGTATGCCAACACAGGAATGTTGAATGAGAGAAACGACGTGTACATTTTTGGAGTACTTATAATGGAGATAATTTTAGGAAGAACCCATGTCGATTATGGGAGAACTGCTAGAGAGGTATTTAAATTCACAAATCCTTTCACTCCCATGTTTCTGATGTTTTTCATACCCTGAATTTACAATAGCAAATGACTTAAGTTAGATAAAAAAAAATTGTATTAAATATATTATCATGTAGAAACCTAAACTGTTATTTTTGTAAAGTGTAATATTTATCTATTTTGTCACATTCTCCATGTTGGGGTGAGCCCTTTTTTTCCCTTCTATTATTCTACTTTATTTTATCGTTCATTGAAAACTACCCTCTACTTTGATAGCACGTCCACCACTACTTTACTCAACACTTCTTGTATCCAAAGCAGAATTTCTGTTCAAGGGGTATAAAATGTACTCATGTTTAGTGAAAATAAAATTGGCCACAAAAGGCTACCATTCATGATATAAAATCTGCAAATGTAAAAATGTCTTCATGTATACATGTTTAGTTCAGATGTCATGATATAAGATTTGCAACTCTATATGTACAAATTTAAATGTACACATAGAAAAAATCAATGTAATGTTTAATCTATATTCCTACACCACCACTATCAATCACACCCCTTATCGACTATACAAAAAAGGTTTTTTAAACAAACAACCAACCAAACAACCGATGCAACAGTAACACAATTACCCCGAAAATAATACAAACCACATCAACTACAAAAGGAAATTAACTATCCAAAACGGTATCAAATGTATCCATGTTTAGAGAGAAAAAAATGGCCAAAAATGGCTACCACTCATGATATAAAATCTGCACATGCATGGAACTCTTCATGTATTCATGTTAAGCTCAAATAATATAGTCAGCAAAATGCTACCTCTCATGATATGAGAATTGTAAATGTATATGTAGGAATTTTTAACAAGTCTGAAATGTAGAGAGAACCTTTAAAAGAAGTGGTTCATCTATATTTCTACAATTACAAAATCAATCACACCACTTATCAACATCAACTACAAAAGTAATAACTATCCCTCTAAATCAAATAACATATACCATTCGGCGTTCCCATTGCATTGTGTGATTGCTAGTTTTTTAACACTCATGTATTTCCTTCATAGAGATATATTCGAAATTGTAAATTATTTGGTTATTTCGCCATCAAGAAAATTGATTTTTTATTCTCTTTAGCCCTAGTTCAAGGGATTTGTCTCAGATATTTCTCGAAGAGAAGAATTTTAAGAATATTTTTGATATTCTTCAAATAATCCCTTCCCTAAAAGTTTGGTGAGGTCTGTAACAATTTTTCTTAGTAATTCATAAACAATCTCCTTTTTCTCACTATGTTTTTGACTATCATGCTCTGCTACAGGTGAGGGTTATGAGATAGGGTATACACCCTTCAAGGCCTCCTAACACTTGATAGGATTACCTCCCCTACTATAGTGTCCACTTCTAACTTTACACAGAAAATTAGTCCTTTTCTCAATCACAATATTTATGATCATGTTCAAAACTGCTCAGAAATTTTCCACATGCACCACATTGGAATGAGAGCTTTGTGCTATAGGTTTATTAGAAACCCTGGGAATAAAATGCAACTCAAATAGTCAATTGAAATCATTAGCGATACAGTAACAATTCTTTCTCACTCTTTTTTGGTCCCTATTCCAAGGTCTCAAAACGCTTTCTTTCTCAGATTTCACTCACTGCAGGATTCCTATCACTGTCATCAGACTTCTCGGTATTCTCAAACATACCTAGTCACTCAAGAAACAAGATCACTTAAAATAAACTCTGAGAATTTCTCATCTATTACCAACTATCCATGACCCCTTACTTGTCATAACATGCTTATATTGACTTATGAAACTATCACTATTCACTTCATAATTCTTACCAAAATACATTAATTATCCAACAAAAAAATCAACCAAGAGCCCACGCACTAGAGTTCCAAGGCTCATATCCAATCTCCACAATATCTTTGACTCAACTTTGAGATAAAAATGTACAATATCATAAAATAAATAGTTGCATAGCTGAGTTAATACAATAAGCAAGAAAAAATTATCAAAACCTGAATTCTTCCTTTTTGCGCTTCTTGAAACATACATCTGATTCATACACGTGTAGGAATGGGTAAAATCAATTCTTATACCTCTCCATCTCACCCGTACTCGATTTTTTTAACTCATTTTGGTCAGTAACAAGTATAATAAGATTCCTTTCTAATAGAAGGGGTTACTTAATAAGCATAGGTTTAGTATTTCTAATACATGACATAAATTATGCTTCTAGAATATTACTAGTACCCACTATTACCTCATTCCAACCTTATACATGATCTTCAAGGTTCAAGAAGACCTTACAATACTTCAATTAAGCCAAAAAATGACTAAAAATTCAAATTTTGTAAAAATGGAGGGAAAAGCTCCATTTGAATTTCAAAGAGCCTAGATACTAACTATCACTCCAAATGGCTTAAATGAAACCCTAGGACCTACAACCACACCTAAAAAACCAAGATTGATGATAAATTGATCTATTTACTGAGATGGATTTGATGCCCCGTCATCAAACCGGGAAGAGAATGTAATGTTTGTTGAATGATTTCATAGCCCATTGTTGGGAAAGTATAAGAAAGGTAATAATATGTTGTGTTAATATTGATATGAAATGAAATATGTTTTTATTAAAAAATATGGTCTAAGACTATGTTTGTGGGCATATAATATAAAATACTATGGTTATAAGCTGATGCTTACAACATAGATAATGAGTGGTCTTTGAAAAATTTCATGACATGGATAAATGTTAATAGATTTTGATTTTAAGCTAAGTTTTGTATCTATCAAACCAAACCCAAGAAATAATGTTTTTGAGATTTTGATTAATGATTATATTTTGACAATGGTTGACCTATGCAAGATTGAGTTTTTAAACTCCATAGTCTTTGACTGATCGAATTAGGAACACCATGCAAATTTTGTTAAGTTTTGTGACCATGAAAGGGTAATATAATGTGTCTTGACCATGTGATTTTATTAATTTTTGATTAAATTTAAATGGATGTTAAAAACATACATGCACAAAAGAGGGAAATGGAGTTAGATTCCCCATGCCACGACGTGGCACCTGCATACATTAATGACAATAAATTTCTCCCTAGGATTCTCAGGAGTAGGGTTCAAAATCAATCATGTCACAACCCTTCCCAAGGCCTCAAAACCATCAGAAAGGGGTGGGTTAAAATTTTCATGTCAAAAAAAATTTAAAATGTAAAAACCATTTGACAATAGAGAAGTGCAAATTACTTTTGAAATTGTCTAATGAAGGGCTATGGTGAAAAATGCTTGTCAACAATTTGTGTGAAATTTTTAAATCTTAAAAAATATTTTTGATGACATTTATAAACAATCAGCTCCAACTTTCTAGGATATGTGCATGAATCATAGATACATTAGACAAGACATTAAGAAATTATCAAAAGTTTAAAAATATAAAAATAATATTAGTATAATACTATTAAGGTCAAATCCCAAGTTTCTAACAAGTTATTGATGCTAGCTCAATGAATACTTGAGCACAAATACCTAAAATCCAAAGATTTAATTTTACCGTTTAGGGTTTTTCCCTTTCCTTGGGATTAATTCAAACATTTTGTTTGTCGCCTTATATTTTTTTTTCTTCTCTGTTGTAGGAGCCACCTTCAGAGGTAAAGAACAGGGATATGATCGATTTGCACACAAATATTTGCCCATTTGGGAGCATGTACAACTTGATTAGGAAAAAATCAAGCGTAGAAAGTGGCCACAAGAACGATATGGGTTGAGATGAATATCTGAGGTCGTGCTAGAGCTTGGAGAAAAGTGTTAAATTGATTTCAAAGGGTGACTTCAACTTGTGACTCGCAATGTAGGGTGTCAAGAAGGATTTATGGGAGCCACATTAGTGCCAAAGGGTGGGATGGACTTGCAATGGTCTTGATCCAGATCAATTTGAACTTGGTATGTCGACAAGCTAGGGGATGAGATGATTGGATTATCTCAGTTTGTATGCAACAAAGAAGGAGCTCAAGGAAAAGATAGTTGGTGATTACTTTCATGCAAAATAAAGGTCGAGTCACTTGAGAAGTTCACACATTATGACCCTTGCAAATAAGAATTGAACTAAGTGTTGAGTTGCTCCCTAATGTAAAGGTTGATTGGACCTATTTGAGATGGAAGAATGCAGTGCGGAGGAGAGAAGCTCTTTGTAAAGGGGCGAATAGGAAGAAATAATCTTCTTTGTCCATTGAAATCATCCCTCCAAGTCATCATTAGTATATTCTCTCTAACCATTTTTAAATAGTAGTGATGTTGAGGCTAACAAGAACAATTGTGCTCAAGACAATGTGGCTCAACTATATGCCTAAGGAGTTGAGAAGGAGGGTTGTGGAAAAATTCATGGAGGATTATGAAGGGTGAGTGTGTTTAATGGAGTAGTCTAATTTGTTAACACAATTTTTGTGTGTAGTAGATCTGAATGCATATCGTGCACGAGGTGAAGCTCTTGGCTCTGAAATCTGACCAAGAATATCTTTATCTATCAATGACATAGATATTGTGGGTGTTTCAATGTATAGATGCACATGTTTTCTTTATTTTAATTGAAAAAAATCCAATTTAATGCATTTTACTAGTTAAAATTTATACAAGTTTTAATTTTAGTGGTTAAATTTTGAATGAATTTTTTTATCGTAGTGATAAAATCCAAACCGGTTTTAATTTTAGCACTAAAATCCAGGTAGAAGCTAAAGTTATTTATTTTATTATTTACAATTTTTTCATAATGATTATTATAAGATATTCTAGTGTCACACATGCATTTTGATGGTTTTTATGTGTTTATTAATTTGCTTCTCGATCTAATTTCAATTGTTTGTTTATTTATTTATTTATTAAATTTATTTAATGATTATTTTAGTTATGATGATTTTTAGAAAATTAGAATATTGCAAATTTGGTCTTTCATTACATCATAATTTGATTATTTTACTAGTGTAAATGCATCTTAATTTTACACCATTATTGATTGAGGGTCATTTTGTTTGGATTACTAAATTTTTCATTTTATTTAAGGTGCCAATCAACTCATATTTAATTTTATAAAAAAGAAAATTATCATTTCAAAAACATATTCTTAATTTTTGTAACATGAATACTTGATTTATTGTTGTCATATGAAGTATAAAATATTCATACTACTTTTCATCATCGAAAAGCTGGTCCAATAATTGCCCTTCATAATAAAATTCAAACCAGCCCTTCAAATTTGATCCCCAGTTAGGAGAAGCATGAAGCTTCTCAAGGAAGCTATTATGAAGGATTTGTGGTTATCTTTGGCTCATTTTTTATTTTACCATTCTTTCGATCTTTCGAGATTTGCATGTGGAAAATTGATAACAGTCCATTTTTTGCTTGAATCTGGTTATTTTGGGAGTATTATGTGGCTTATTTTTAGCATACTGTTATTTTGGATTTTGACGTAAATAAAAAGAGGAAATATCGAAAAGTCTGGTCTATGCATGCAAGTTGTTTAAACGATAACTTGTTTAGGAAGTTTATAAAGGTTATTCATGTTACATTATTCTCACAAATGATCATTTTATTAAGACTGTAAACTCGAATAATGTTGACTGTGCATTGAAAAAAAGGGGTTAAAGATACTTCACGGGTTGAGGTAGTTTTGAAGAGTGAAAGGATTTCTCAAGGCTGTACATAAATAATTGAAACTTGTATGTTTAATTGGGACTTTCATCTGGGGTTGTACTCTTTTCAAGGGTAAATGATTATGTTTTTTGATTGTGTATTCATTAATGAATTCTTCAAAAGACCTAAGTTTCGACGTGAATAAGGAATTTGTTTTAAAAAAGTAAATCTTTGAAGGCATGAGTTTGGTGACTGATAAATCATGAAGGAAATTATTAAAAGTAATCTTCTTTCTACACATTTGATAATCAGTTTAAAAATAGTCTTGTCTTCATAGGGGTATATCATTATTTGATAAGATTGAGGTTTTGATCTCCAGCATTGTTTGATAAGATTAAGGTTTTAAGTTTATGGTATTAATTAATATCATTGCTTATATGATTAAGGAATTAATAAATATTATTATTTGTTAAGACTAAGGAATTAATATTTACCACTCCTGTCATTGTGGATAGCATGATTTGGTGAAATAAAGAGCAAGAAGTAGGTGTTGATTATTGATTGGCTTATGTGACTTTATTATGTTGACGTGAGTTATGTTATTATTTTTAAATTCATCCAATGTTAAGTGACTGCTATGAAGCAAGCTAACTTTGATTGCTAGTAATATGTTTTCCAATCATAATGATAAAAAGTATAACTGGTAATGAATGAATGAATTATTATTAAAATATAAGTTTCCTCATTATGGCATGAAATGGAAATGTAGGTAATAGGGATTAGTGCATTAGCCTCATTTCGTTGAGTAAACTTGATATTATTACCTACATTTGACTAAAGAGAGATTACGCATGTTTAACATGCATGATTATGTTGATCAATTTTATCTGATTGTATTGATTGTACTATACTTGAAATGCAAAAGTTATACTCGTAGTTTATAGAAGGGGAAGATTAGCTTGTTATAATAAAAGATTATCTTGACACTTAGATTGTACTTTTGTAATCATGATTTTAAAAAAAAATAGTAATGCTGATATTTTCTTTGTACTTTTAAATATGACATCTTATATTACTATATTACAACAAAAATTTATTGTATAAATTGAATGCTGAAATGTTATTATTATTCAATGATTCATTATAACATGAAGTTGTTACTTATGTACATAAGTACGAAATGATAAAGAAGTAAATATATTTATGATACAATTAACCATGTGAAAAAATTTGAATGGGTGTGATATAATGTCCCTTCTTAGAAAACAATTATACACATAACAATTCATTATTACATACGAAAATGTCATAAGAGACATAGGCATGATCGCTGCGACAATGTAGGAAGATGTGTTAAATCATAATAAAGATATCAATGAATGCACGCTACTATTTGAATAGAAAATGTTAAATTTATAAGAATGAAGCAATAAGAAAACATACTACTGCATTTTTATATCAGCAACATACACTATTTGATATTGAGTTGTATCCTCAAAATATCCTATCGGATTCCACTTTATTTTAGTTACTTCGATATGGAACGAAGTATGAAAATACATTGAAAAATAATGCAATAGTGCAAGATTACATATCTATCTTAAATAACTAAATAGATCAAGTGACTATTCTTGATCATTAATTATGTTTAAATAATGATATGAAATGGATAAGTCTTGTGCTTGTCTAAACCTAAACAATGTTTATAGATCCCTATAATTTGAACATCAAACTAAAGAAGGTATATACATTATTTAGTGACTTGAGGCGATCACTATATACCTCTATCGTGATTTGGATATCATCATGAAACTTAGTTAACTTATCCATAGGATGAAGGCATACATTCTTGTAAACAAATAAAATAAAATGGTTAACTATGAACTTAATAATAAGAAAATGGAAAAGAATCCTAATACTATGTTGAGATTATTGTGTTCTGAAAGGAAGATAGGTTTCGAATGGCTTATGTGCAATAAAAAAAAAAAGGCTTGCTAGCGCAATGCCAAAACTATGGCCATAGTAGTGCAAATTAATGATTGCATTATTTGTTCATCATTTCTTCTTTTAATTGTGTTGTGAGATGGGGTGAAGTATTTGTATGCTTCCCTGGCTGAAAAAAAAATATACACATGATTCTATGTACCTACAAAAGGTCTAACCAATAATATACAATGTATATAATCTCATATAGAGTAATGAAGGGGGGATCGAAAATGATCTTTAAACCCTTGCGGTTGCACATGGTTATCATAGGTTTTCAAGATGGATTCTATAACATTAAATAATGTTGGAATAATTCAAAAGTTGTTGAGAATGATAACATTTATTACAACATTATAAGAACTTAAGGTATTTTGTAAAATCAGTATGATGGATCAATCTGTTGTGTGTTGATAATCATTAAAGGCATAATATGTTGAATTGTAACTGATGTGTATTAAAATCATTGAAGGCATCAAGTTAATTAAATTGTTTAAAAAAATTCCCTTAATTGTTAAAGCGTAATATGGGTGTTACATAGACTTAACAACACTAAAACTTATACAAACAAAGAACTAACTGCAATACACACTACGACCCTATTTTCAAAATTAAGGTTGAATTGTAATTTAATAATAAAAAATATTCATTCTATTTAAAAAACATTCTAAACAAAGTATGAGTATTGTGAAACATACAAGAAAACATTAATCTTTTTATAGTGACTCGGAAAACATGGTATGACTTAACGGTAGTGAAGACTAATAAAATAACAATTAAATGAAAATGGCGAATGGGGAAAAAAATAGACATGCGCAAATGGTGAGTGAAGGAGATGTGTCCAAGTCAAATCTGTGGAGAATTTCCAAGCCATAGACATTATGATGAGATGAAGGTTTTTGAATTCATATGGAGCCTATCGTGTAGTCTAGAGATGACAATAGAGTGGTCTGTGCCTATGATATAATGAAAGATTGGTTTGATATTGACCCTTTCTCGTAAGAATGGATGAGGAAGCCTCTTCCTTCGATGAACATCAACACTAAAGAAGTTGAAGATGAAAGTATAACCCTTGATGACCCTCTGCAACATTGTTATGCTTCACCGATGAAGATTTGTCTTTTGGACACCTTTTACCATTTTGAGGCTTCTTGAAATGATGCATTTTTACACATTCCACATATGCAACGAAAAAGGTAAGTGATGTGCATTGATGAGTATAAAATTTACATAAATTAATAATTCCTTATTTAATGTAGAATAACCATTCCCAACCATGAAACATCGTGGATACTTCTTGACCAATCGCGCATATAAATGAGAACTTGAAACAATTGCTCATATAATGCAACCATGGTCATTCTGCCACCCCGAGGACATTGATGGAAAAAATTAGGAACCAATATATATGAGTAACAATTCATCTTTCATTCCACTACAAGAATGAGTTGTTCATTACCATTCCCATGAATAATTTTTCCAGAGAAACAGTCACCACTTAGTGAAATGTGGATATTTACATGTACTTCTGAAATTGGCATTTCTTGTTTGGAACATATTTTGGTCACTGCATCTGTGAAGGTCAGAATTTTCTTCCATTTAAAAATTTAACCTCCATGAAAGCTTGAATTAGAAAGCGATGAAAAGGAGGAGCATATGTGATCGTCTTGAGCTCATTTTTATCATTTACTATTTTTAGCATGTTTCACATGGGTGCCCATTCTTATCAATTTTACCAATTTTTGTCAAATTCGCAACTTTTTTATGTTTTTCATTTGAAGGAGTATCTTGAAGTACCAAAAAAATACCTTTTCCTTTGACTTAATATTTTTAGTAAGTGTTCCCATATAATCATACTAAAAATATAAAGTGGTCTTCTTGGTGTCAGATTTGAACAAAACCACTTGCAGAAGTTTACATAATTCATTTCGAAGCTCTGCTCCAATTTTCGAGAGATTTCGCTCACAAGAACCCTAGGAAGTGAAGAGGTACCTTCTTTTCCTTTCATTTTTGTGCCATGGCATCCATTAATAGAGTCACATTTTTGAAAGTACACTTTCCCACCTCAGATTGAAACAAAATCCACTTCACCAGAATAGGTTTTTCATTTGGATTATGAGTTCTAGATTTTAGCTTGACTCATTTGTCGAAATGATGAGATATAAAAGAAAAAAGACCAGGGAAAAAAAGGAAATTTTTATTCCATTAAAAAATATAGGCAATCATTTATTTTTCTTCCACTTTCTCCTTGAAGGTGCTCGAGAAAGAGGAAGATTGCAAAATATTTCGTTCTGATCCGTATGATGCTTTGAGAGATATGAATTTTTCACGTTATAGGGCACAAAGTCACTATAGAAAAAATTGAGCGTGGTTTCTACAAAAATAAATATTTCTTGATTATCATTCCTTTTTTATCATGAGAACATGGAGAAAATATGGAAGGAAAAATGATTGAAGAAAGATTTCAGGAGAAATTTCTATAGCATTTATGGAGTATTTTACATATGGAGGAATAAAAATAAAAAAATTGTAACTTTTGTATTTTAATGTTTAATGGGGGAGAGGTGTATTTTTATGTCCCCTTTTTCTCTTTGGAAAAGGGAAGAGAGGGAGCATGTATTTGTTTGTTGATGAGAGAGAAGAGATTATTTTTAGCACCCCGGGGATGATTTTTGGTCATGTGAGGAAGCATGAGGAACCGAGGGGGGAGGGGGAATTTTTGTTTCCCAATTGACCCATTGGAATGGGACATAAGGGGAAAAAATTCACCTTATCTTGGTGATGACAAGTGGTAGACCAAGGTTGCATGAGGTGGGGGCTAGAAAATTGGCAAAAAGAGCTTACTGAGCATTCCTAAAGTCATCTGATGGGTTAAAAGGCTTAAATGGGGGTGCGGTGATTTTTTATGTCCCCATTATCCCCTTCGGATGGTATGGAAGGGACAAAAAATGTGTCTCAGCTTCGTGCTAACATGTGGCACTGGAAAAATTGGTTAAGTATGGAAGGCTTACCTTGGGAAGGACCTTAAGGATGAAGTTTTCAGAGCTCTAAGAGGTATTTTTTTATAAAAACGTATATGATTTTGGATTCAAAATTCATATATAAGAAAATTGATGGTTCTAAAGGTATTATTCCTCCTGAAAAATCCTAAAAATAGCCTTCTTTCTCAGGGTCATAGGGTGTGCCTGCCAATAATGAGATGTGGAAAGAAATATCTGGATGTTGTGAAAAATATGAAAATATCACCATATAGGGGATTGCATAATATTTTAAAGGGTATATTTTTTGTCTTCCAAATCATTCTGGAGCTCCTAGAATTATCTTTCTAAGCTCATGTGCGTTTTTGAAGTGCAAGCTCCTTCACTGCCAAAAACCCGCTTTCACTAAAACTGTTCCCAAGCCTTTGAAAATTTCAAAAATATTAAAAAATTAATTAAAATATGTTCTTCGCTCATTGATATCAATCCTTGATGAATTTGGGCTTGAAAATGCACTCCAAAGGATGCAAACCTTCCTTAGAAAGGCTAAAAATAGCCATTCTTAAGTCTACTGAAAGATTTGTCTTTATAGGTACTGTCTTGGAAGAATTTCATGAACTTGTTTTCATATTTTCATCACATGGGAAATGTTATCAAAACAAATATGAATACTTGTAGAATGAGAATAAGCATGCCAAAGAGGGAAAACTAAGTCGTAGAAGTGCTTAGGAGGGCTTACGAGAAATGTTTTTGACAGTAAGGTAAAGTTTTCATGCTTTCAAGTTGAATTTTCCCTTGCAAAAACACATGACAACACTACATGATTTGTTTATTCAAAAAACTCACAAATTATATATTCCATCCTATAAAATTAATAATGAGTTGTATGATAACTCATATTAATAATATTACAATATAACACTATTTTATATTTACCCACATGTTGTTATTATAACTCACACAAACATGATATATGTGAGCACTAAAAAATAAACATGGTATTATCCATAATGTCTGAATGGAGAAATATAAATCTCAAACCATTAAACTAAAGGAAGAGAATCAAAAACTAATTTCATATGTGCAACACCTAATATCAACCTAATCTTGTCTACTATTCAAATTCCAAATGTAGTGGTGGTATCATATTAAGACACCCTTGCACTATCGGAAGAGATAAACAATATTGGTTGTGCAACCAAGGCATGGATTGACAATGTTTTGATACAAAGTTTGCGAGTTATTGATGAATCCTTGAGAATCTATGATAAGGTTCATGCTTATCTAGATTCAATCCTACATTTTGGAGAGTATTTTTTGGTCAAAATAAACACTCTTGATAAAATTTCTCTTGATATCTAAGAACTCGTGAAAATGGGCTTCTCATCTATTTTCAGTTAGGGAATATTGCATTTCAATAATTTTGGACTTCAAATCGAAAAGTTGATTTTTTTCCAAATTCAAGAAGATGGAGCTTGAGTATGTTCGAGTTCAATTTGATGATGTGAATGACAAATGAAAATCAATTGTGTGCATCATTAAATAATTAATCACAGAGGTCCCTGTCAACTTCATCGAGTAACACAATCAAAGGAGCTAAGTGTAGTATCTCAAAGAGATATTAACTGATCTAGTTAAGAATCATATGATTCTTTAGTAACTTTTGGTCCTGATTCCATTTAGAAGCTCGTTAAAATATAAAATTTATTCATCAACATGGAAGAGAGAATGATGGAGTTTCATGAATTTCCTATTAGTATTATATATATGTAAGTCATCTATGTGACTTTCCTTGTACATTACTTCCATTTTAAGACACCCCTATAAAATTGAAGGTGGAAAATACCTGGCGAATATCCCCGTAACCACTTTCAGCGAAAGGCGAATTTGACAGTATTCAAAAACAAAATTTTCGCCTGGTTTTTCAAGGCTAAATCAGTGACGTGCGACAACAGTAATCCGTAATGACGCACATCACTGGTGCGACAATAGCTCCTGATGACGTGCGACACTGGAGCAACACTAGATTGTAATGACGCGCTTCAGTTGATTCTATTGACGCGCGACACTATTCTCTATTGACGCGCGACACAGTCACAAAATGACGCGCGACATTACAGTCTATTGACACGCGACATTGTCCTCAATTGACGCGCGACATTGTCCTCAATTGATGCGTGACATTGTCCTCTATTGACGTGCGACATTGTCCTCTATTGACGCGCGACATTGTCCTCAATTGACGCACGACATTGTCCTCTATTGACGCGCGACATTGTAATCTATTGACGTGCGACATTGTAAACAAATGACGCGCGACACTGTAATCAAATGACGCGCGACACTATAGACAAATGACGCGTGACACAGCCTTCTATTGACGCGCGACACTTTAATCAAATGACGCGCGACACTATAAACAAATGACGCGCGACACAGCCTTCTATTGACGCACGACACTGCTTCCTATTGACGCGCGTCATTTGAAGCAAATGACGCACGTCAATAGGGGACAATGACGCACATATTTAGGTTATAAATACCCTTATGCCGCTCATTTTCTTGTTTACGTTTTCCCGTTCTTGAATTTTTGCAGGTCTAAATCTTTGACAAAGACGCAATTACAGCTATAATGTCGACTTCACATGCCTCCCAATTGCAAGTTCAGCAAGAAAATGAAGAGAATCCAAGTCAATCGATTTCCAAGATAACCTACAGGAATCCCTTATGCCCTCACATCCATACGGCTTTAAGGATGTCTCCAGAATATCAAGGTATAATTGAAGAGTGTGGATTTACAGGGCTCGTTAATATGCCCCATTTCGAAACAGATCTGGATATTTTGAATTACCTTCTATCATGCTACAATTCAGAGGACGGTATATTTTATGTGACTCTGAACGATGGCCAAATGTTCCAATTCACTATTGAACCGAATGACATACATTGGTTTACCAGCCTTCCTATCAGAAATTTACCAACAGTTACAACCAAGGCAACACTCATGGAAGAAAACAAGAAATTTCTCGAATCAAAGTACGGTTTCCATGTTGATTGTAAGTATAACTCGTTTTAATTCAAAAAATTTATTCTGTTTTTTATTCTGATACAATTTGCTGTTATAAATTGATAGTAATTTTCACTGTTTCGCATTTGCAGCCCATGTCAATAAATCCAGGCGTGGTGTAGATACACAATCAATTGCACACCACTTTCTTGCTGCACTTATTGCATTTTTTCAAGCCAGAATTGTTATGCAGGGTCGCGAAACAGATATACCAAATTGGGCCATTGCATACATTTGTGCCACTATCTCAAAACAAAAATTCGATTGGTGCACATTTCTATCCAAAAAAATAAGAGCTGACATATCAAATTCGAAAATGTCAGAAAAACCTTTCATTTATTCAACAAACTATCTCCTCGGCTTCTACTATGAGGCACTTTTAAATTTAAAAGCTAAAGAAATTCCTACTTGCTCTGATGAGGCTTTGAAGAAATTCTCAATTCCATTTGCAGAACAACAGGTATAAACTATTTAGTTTGTAATTGTATTACAATTTTCTTCATTACAGTGCGCAGTTATTAAAACTTAAATTTTAATGTTTTGCAGAGAAGATATCTTGAAGCCATTCCCAAAAAAAAAAAGATGTTGAGAGGAAGAGGCCAACTACACGCGGAGGCTTCGGGGGACTCCCATTCTGAAATGGAAGCTCACTCCTCTCCAGACCCTCAACAGTTTGAACTCGTTAAACGCCAGAGAAGTAATACATTCTCATATATTAATTACAAATTCCAAAGTTGCAGATTTATTTTTCAATTTAAATTTTAGCAAAATGAATTGACAACATTTAATATTGATGAACAGCATGGACTATGGAACCTTCTTCCCCAACTCACTCAATACAGTCGCATGCATTGATATCTTCTGAACAGCCACTGAGTACAACTCCTACAAGGCCACCCGTAGCACCGAAAAAAACAACCCCTCGACAACAAGGTACAACTTTTCTATAGAACGTTTAATTTCGTAGTTTTGACTTTATGAATTGTTTTAATATTTTTCATTTTTTCTTGTACTTTTCAGCACATGTCAGTCATGATCAAGCCACCGCATCGACACCCACCCAACCATTAATTTTTAAAATGCCAACCAGAGGAACAGTGAAAAAGAACATTGGTAAACGCATGAGTTTTGCTTCCGGCCCCTAGTGGGACACTAAACCTTGACTCCTCATTTCGAATTCCAACTCTCTCACTTGGTGGCTTGCCCAGCGCAACGGGCATATCTGTTTTGAACAATATAAATTTAGATGAAGATTATTTGGGCATTGATAGCAATGACCCAACTGGGTTTTTCGATACCCGCGAGATGATTCAAGGCCAGCAGGTATACTTCAGTCTTCAAATTTCAATTTTAATATGCTTTACAATTTTTAATTACATTCTGATTTATCTAAATCTAAATCTTCAGTCTTCAAATTTATTTATCTAAATCTTGATTTATTTTTTCAAAAACAGGATCAGCCCACCCAAAGACAGAAACAAGGAGCAGTTGATCTTGGTCATGGTGAAAGCCCCCACACTTCTCCAGCAAGATCGTCTGCATCAGATTCAGATAGTGAAGAGTTTCCACCTTTTCCTTTGGAGAACTTAATTGGTAATGATTGTCAATCCCATGTCAGTGAGTTTATTATTCCTCAAATCCAACAGCTTATAGAATGGGAGAAAAGGGCTAAAATTCTTATCAATGACATTATTAGTCGTTATGAAAATTATTGGCAAAGGGATAGTTTATACACTGCAGTCCAGAATCAACCTGCGAAGATGGATTCCTTACTTACCCAAGTAAAATGTGGGACTGTCACATTTAATAACGACTATAAAGATGGCATTTTAGATAAGGCACTAAACAAATTGGAAAATATTAGTGCCGAGACCCAGGCATATTTTAACAA
The DNA here is from genome assembly GCA_019776745.2 of Taxus chinensis. Lineage (NCBI taxonomy): Eukaryota > Viridiplantae > Streptophyta > Pinopsida > Cupressales > Taxaceae > Taxus > Taxus chinensis. Next base: position 887,735,790 of record CM034151.1, read on the forward strand.
ATGGTCAAAGGACAAGGATTTGGTATCAATCGCAAATGCCGAAAGAGATAGAGCGGTTGTAAGTACTATTACATTCTAACAATCATTTTTGTTAGTTTGAAATTTTGAATTTACATTAATATTTTGAATTGACGTTACTCTTTTTGTGCAGTTGAAATATGAAAATTTGAAGAGTCAGGCGAAGGTTTTGCAAGTTCACTTGGAAACAGCAAAGAACAGCTTATCCGCAGCAAAAAATTTGAAGCAAAATATTGTTTTGGTTAACAAACAAAACAATACACTAAAGCGGATCATTAAAGAGCATGGTCTCGACCCTGACATCTTGTTCAAAGCCAAAGCAGTTGCTGATCCAAATTTGCTGTCGCATGGAGATGCAACAAATCAAGAAGAAAGAATTATAAAAAATCTGGACAGTGCTGCAGAAGATCTTATAAGTTCAGGGGTTATTTCTGCTGTTGGGGAAAGAGGTGCAGCCAGAGTGGAAGAAGCTGTTGGGGAAGAGGGCAGAGCAGAATTTTCTAAAGAAAAAGAGGGTTGTGAAAATTAGAAACTTTTATTATTGACTAAACTTTTAATATTGAATTTGAAAACTTCAACTATTGAGTTTGTACTATGCTATTTGAATTTAATTATATGGTGATTAGATGGTGATTATCATGAATTATATGTATGTTTCTTGTTTACTTGCATTGTCATGAATAGTATGTAGACGTAGATGATGAATGATGAAAATTGATAATCAATGATAGATGATGATGAAAGACGATGATCGATTTAATGTGTATAATGTAAAATTTAGTGCCTAAATATCTTGTGGGACTTTAATTATCTTGAAAATTATGTCGTGGGACTTTAATTGTATCTGTGGGGTTATACTGTCTATGAAAGTAGACTTAAGGTTGATAGGTTAAGAATCTGTGTTGTACTATGATTTTTCAACGTGTTGAGGACTTCAAAGTGTGTTTGGATTTTATGAATGACCTTTATCAGTCTAAAATAAAGATATCCAAGTCAATGATGCTAAGGTCTAGCAATCTGTCCTGCTATCTAGTTGGTAAAGCTCATCCTTGTTAAGGAATTCATGAATTGAATATTGGAGTGTCAAGTGCAAGTTACTCTGTCAGTGCTTCAAGCTGACTCAGTCCTAGTTGGTGATGAAAATTATCAGTGCTTCATGATGTACAAAGTGAAAGAATTTCATCAAGGAGATTTATAATTCTCTAAAAGTGGTATAAGACCATGTCAAGGTGTTGATTCATCAATGTCTTGTAGTTCTAAAAGGTGACATATTAAAAGGACCTTGTTTTATGCCTTAAGAAATGTTTTCACATCTTTGAGAAAAGCTCAAGGTCTGTCAAGACCCAAATGTCATGCTATATGTCATTATGTGGTCTATCATGGTGCTGAGACAAGAATGTATTGCTACTACAAGAAGATGTATTGTGTAATAGAGGTTATACTTCTGATTCATGCTCAAAGTTGGGAAAAATGAGTATCTACAAATGTTATAAAGTTGAGAAATCTCATATTGATGTTACCTTGTCATAAGATTTGTGCATAGTAAGGAAGAGTATAACACATTGTTTCTATATGTCATTATGTGGTCTATCATGGTGTTGAGACAAGAATGTATTGCTACTACAAGAAGATGTATTGTGTAATAGAGGTTATACTTCTGATTCATGCTCAAAGTAGGGAAAAATGAGTATCTACAAATGTTATAAAGTTGAGAAATCTCATATTGATGTTACCTTGTCATAAGATTTGTGCATAGTAAGGAAGAGTATAACACATTGTTTCTTAAAGGATTCTTAGAGGTCAATGCAAGGTTTGACAGTGGCTCCAGGAATGCGTTGATTCAAATGCTCATCTATCTTTGCATCACAAGGTTATTGCCTATAAAGGTTGTGAGTTAATGAAAGTGTGAAAGATGATGTGATATGTGTAAGGTAATTGGAAACAGTCTCTTCCTGTACAAGAAGATTCATGGTGTATGGTCAGGTTATCTAAGATGAGCTTTGTAACTTTGTTTAACCTGATGAGTGCAGTGGAAAAGTTTAAACAAAAAAAAGATCTTAAGAAAACTGATGGAACCAAGAAGGGGAAATTAATTGATGTTCCCAAACTTGATGCAAATCAAGCAGGAGGGAAGAATTCTGATCAATGTACTTTAATATTAACGGAGGGTGACTCAGCCAAGGGTCTTGTGGTTTGAATCAGGGAAATGTGAATATTGAATTTGGTAGTATTGTGACATGTTTCGACATCACTTTCCAATTTAATTTTTTGTTATTTTAGTTATCTTTATCCTATCAGGTGGCAGGAATATCTATTTTTTGGGAAGCTACCACTCACCAACAAATGGAGAATAAAGAGATAGTAAATAGAAAAAAAATCCTTGGTCTACAGGAAGATAAAATATATTAAAAATAAATTAATATAATTCTAAGAAATCAAGAAAGAATCATCACTGGTAAGAAATTAAACATAATTGCAAATATGCTAGGGTTTAGCTTACCTCTTGCGTATTAGATTGCTGTGAAATCATCAAGGGTAACGTGCTAGATCTTTGTTTCACATGACATTGTAGATGGAGGGGTGAGTTGCTTGACATTGTCAGTCCTGAGAAGCGCCAGCAACATCTTTAAATATATAGACCAACAATATCTTTAAAGGTCAAGTAAATATAAAGAATTAGACTTGTAATGTCTTTAATGATAACAAGAGCTGAAAAAATGTAAGGTAACAAACAATAAGATTATGTTGAAGAAGATACCTATTTAAAATTGAAATCATCACCGGTAATGTGCTAGATCTTTGTCTTAAAAAATTCAACACAAAAAATTGATTAGTAGATAGATGGGTGAGTTGCCTGACGTTGTCAGTCCCGAGAAGTAAAAGCTTCCTCGGACGGATGTCAACCCACGTTTTCAAAAAATAAAAATTTTGTATTTAACTAAATGTAAATACATACACCTGTAACATCTTTAATTATAACCAGAGCTGAAAAAATGAATAGTAACAAACAATAAGATTAAGGGGAAAAAGATACCTGCTTAAAGTTGAAATCATCACTGCCACTGGTAATGATATAGATCTTTGTTTTAAAAAAATCCAACACGAGAAATGGATTAGTAGATAGATGGGTGAATTGCCTGACATTTTTAGTATATAGACCTGTAACATCTTTAATGATAAAGATAAAAGATAGATAAAGAAGATACCTACTTAAAGTTGAAACAATCCATTATCAATAGCTTCATCAAAGTCGATGATGTCTTCTGTAGAATGTGACGAAGAGCCAATTACACTCTCAAGGTTGGGAATATTTGTACTTGTAGCTGTATTATTTACATCTCTTTTTTCGCAAAGGGAATTCCAGTGAGCAATTGCTCTGTCAAAAAATGAATAGTAACAAACAATAAGATTAAGGGGAAAAAGATACCTGCTTAAAGTTGAAATCATCACTGCCACTGGTAATGAGCTAGATCTGTGTTTTAAAAAAATCCAACACGAGAAATGGATTAGTAGATAGATGGGTGAATCGCCTGACATTTTTAGTATATAGACCTGTAACATCTTTAATGATAAAGATAAAAGATAGATAAAGAAGATACCTACTTAAAGTTGAAACAATCCATTATCAATAGCTTCATCAAAGTCGATGTTGTCTTCTGTAGAATGTGACGAAGAGCCAATTACACTCTCAAGGTTGGGAATATTTGTACTTGTAGCTGTATTATTTACATCTCTTTTTTCGCAAAGGGAATTCCAGTGAGCAATTGCTCTGTCAAAAAATGAATAGTAACAAACAATAAGATTAAGGGGAAAAAGATACCTGCTTAAAGTTGAAATCATCACTGCCACTGGTAATGAGCTAGATCTGTGTTTTAAAAAAATCCAACACGAGAAATGGATTAGTAGATAGATGGGTGAATCGCCTGACATTTTTAGTATATAGACCTGTAACATCTTTAATGATAAAGATAAAAGATAGATAAAGAAGATACCTACTTAAAGTTGAAACAATCCATTATCAATAGCTTCATCAAAGTCGATGTTGTCTTCTGTAGAATGTGACGAAGAGCCAATTACACTCTCAAGGTTGGGAATATTTGTACTTGTAGCTGTATTATTTACACCTCTTCTTTCGCAAAGGGAATTCCAGTGCGCAAAAAATGAATAGTAACAAACAATAAGATTAAGGGGAAAAAGATACCTGCTTAAAGTTGAAATCATCACTGCCACTGGTAATGAGCTAGATCTGTGTTTTAAAAAAATCCAACACGAGAAATGGATTAGTAGATAGATGGGTGAATTGCTCTGTCAAACGGAAAGGTTTCGAGGGAGTATCGTGAAACGTAACACCTCATGCAACTTTCCAGATTTTTATCCAGCAACCTGTTTCTCAGTTTTGATTTTATAAATGACAATGCACTGAAAACTCTTTCATCCTCCACAGACCCCAAAATCATTGTCTGGCATAATTCATATAGTCTGAAATACTCACTGATATCTTCTTGTAAGATAGAACTTTGATAGATTCCTCTCCACAGCCTTGTAATAGCACCACTTTCAGAAGGTTGATCTAAATTCTTATATTGGTTCCTCATTGTTGTTGCAAAATTGGTTGACTGAAACTTTAATAAATCGGCATTCAGTATACCTTTGATTTCCGTACCCTTGAGCTCTGACGTCTTTGTAAATTGTTCCATTATTGTACCCATTGATTTATGGAAATGCTTACTGACAAAGTCTGCACGGCCACCTTCTGTATTCCAAAAATTTGGATTCATCACACCCATGGCTTCCAGAATTTTATCTTTACAGAAACGTTCCCTAATTTCTGATGACAAGGTTTCTGAAATTTTTTTAAGCTTTATTCTGGTTTCAACTATCACAGACTCAAACAAATTACGTGTCACAGGAACATCTTCTCGTTCCGATCCTGTAATATCTTGACGTCTTTGCAAAATGTGCATAGGTATTTCCTTCCCATTAACAGAGATGCATAGGTGATCGTGGATATTAAATCTCAAATAGGTGTTAGGATTTTTAAGATCTAATAAATCTCTCCAATTTTCAAAAACAGGTGCATCAAAACTATCCTGGGAACAATACAATATATCAAGACTTTGACATACCATTTTCCTCATCCGTATAAAATCCACAATATAGATCAATCTGCCCTGTGCATGCTTCATCAGTGTATTGATCTCCTTTAACATTGGAAGAATACCAACCAATGTAAGCAAAGTCTCCAAATCAGTTAAGCGGAACAACAGGTCCCTTGCCCTATCAACTTCATGACGGTATTTGTGCATGAAACCAACCAATGAAGGATACTCCTCACGAACTCTGCATGTTGGTTCATACAAAGAGATCCATCTAGTCTCCACATCCTTCAGAAGTTTTTTGCCGTCTGTAATTCCAATTGCAAATTTTTGGAACTCGAGAAAACGCTTTGGGCTGCTTGACATATAGGCATGAAGTTCTCTTATGAGGTCTTCTAATTTAGCAACATTTTCGTGGTTGCTTACCATTTTATACGCTAAATTCATTCTGTGAGCCATACAGTGAATTGGTAGCATATATGGGGCCACTGTTGTTTGTAATCTAACACACAGCCCTGTTCGGTGACCCTGCATGACAGATGCACCATCTGCTCCAACGCATACCAACTTCGTAGCAATTTCATAATCAGTCATACCAGCAACATCTTTCAAATGAGAAACAACTATTTTATATAGGTTTTCAGCATTGCAGTTTTCAACCATTTTCATAACACCCAACAGATGAGGAGTCCTTATATGATTTTCTAAAGTATATATGTGGATACATACCCATGCGGTGTTGTCGACTGCTGTCACTTCATCAATTGAAAGAGAGATAAAGTTTGCTTTTTTTACATTCTCTTTCAAATCTTCCTTCTCTATCATCGAGAGGCATTTTGCCATTTCCCATCCACTACTCTCAGACCAATGAGACTGAGGTACATTCAGCATTCCGTTAAATTGATACAAAACTTTGAAATCAAGGAAATTTGACATCGCCCTTCCTTTTTTAAGTATTTGAAAAAGAGTAGAGAATTGTATGAATTTTGCATGTAGATTTGTTTCTTTCATCTTACCAATATGCGATGTGATTGTTCCTCCCTTTTCCAACAGATGTCTGTGTTTTTTCTGCTCTGCCTCATATTCCGCTGCGTATCTGACATGCATGCACTCCTTTTCAATTTTCCACCTATGTGTTTTGATTTTCTGGCCATCCGCCCCTGTTACAGTTAAATATTGTTTTCCACAATGTTTTTCTATTGTGTCCAGCTTCAGTTGCATTTTTTGTTGCTTTCCCAATTTCCACGTACATATTGTACATGTACATTCACATGGGATTTCTTCAGAATTTGATGATTGTACAGGTTCAATAAATGGAAATTTAGCTGCCCAATCAAACTTGTATGTCCTGCCAATGGTCCACATATTCTTGTTTGTTTTCAATGCTTTACTTTTTTGAGTAGAATTTTGAGCAATATCGCAATCACCTGGTTTCCTCTTTCTTGGACCAGAGTTTGATATTGATTTCTGTCTTCCATTTTGCTGAGTGTTTGTATCTGTGATATCTAGCTGCACTTCTGGTTGCACCCCAACAGGAACAATATCTTCAAGATCTGGCATATTATCGTAGGTTTCATTTGTTTGACTGTGATACTGTGCAGAATGCATGTCCACCTCAATAATGCCTTCCACACAGTCAGTATTCTGATTCTTTTTGGTGGCATCTATATGATTGGTATTTACATTATCTGTATCCGCAGAGTTTCCAAAATACTTGAAGAGTGATTTCTGAAATTTCTTACTTACTTTTAGGTTATTCGTATTCTTTGAGCTGGCACCTTCCATTATTCTGAAAAGAGTCCTGCGTCAGCAAAAGAACCAAGAAGCGACTCTGTACAGTCTCTGAGGTCTTGTCGCGCGTGAACTGTCTGATGTCGCGCGTCAACACTGCCCAAGTCGCGCGTCAACACTTCCTCTGTCGTGCGTCAAGCCTTCCTCTGTCGCGCGTCACTTCTTAGCCCAAGTCGCGCGTCAGTATAGCTCTTGTCGCGCGTCAATACAGCTCTTGTCGCGCGTCAGTACAGCTCTTGTCGTGCGTCAATACAGCTCTTGTCGCGCGTCAATATTGCCCTTGTCGCGCGTCAACACTGCATTTGTCGCGCGTCAACAATCACAGGATAACAGTAATATGAATCTTTGGTGCAAAGGGTATGCGAGTTCAAATTTCACAGTATTGGTAATTTGGTAAGCTACTTGAGGTATACTACCCGGCGAATCACATAGGTTTTTATAGGAGATGTTTTCAAATGAAGGCGAAGCCGACCCCCCCAAAAAAATATACTTTATATTTTAGGCGAACAGGACACCGACCCACTCCGAATAATTCGCCTTTTCAAATTTTCCTAAAATGAAATTTTCGCCATATTACGAATATTCGCCGCTAAAATTATCCCTGGTGGCAATATATTTTTTATGTGCTGCCATGTAATTTTCTAAGTGGGGTCCACATGTACCTACTCGTTTGAGATATTTTAAATTCTTTATTTAAATCACCAGAATTACAAACTTATTTTAATAATGTGACTTAATATGATTAAAATAAAATTAATTTATTAATTTGAATTAATTTAGTTAATATAATGTCATAAAAAAACGTAACTACTTTGTAACAAACATTTGGGTTATAAAAGGAAGTTAGATCTCATTTGTAAAGGAATTTTGGAGAAAGGAGAAAAATATTGTTTATAGAGAGAAATAATGAGAAACTTTGTGTTCTTGTGCAACAGGAATAAATGAGCATTTATGCAAAACTTTTTGTCTTGTACTTGTTTATTTTATTAATAATTTATTATTCCTATGTTTAATGATTGTGAATGATATTTATCTCTATGGATTCTACACCTTTTATTAAATCATCACTCATATATTCTATTGGTTTCTAAAGTACATTCAAGTTTATGATCTGCATTTTCTTAATCTTGCACGCACCCCCTTTCTTAATTCCTTATCCATTCTCTCTTGCTCCTCTTTCACTTCTTCTTATTTTCGTCTTCTTATCCACTTAATTTCTTACCAAAACCCCTAAGTATAATTTTGAATGCATAGTTCTATATAAAATTTTGGTTTTCAATAAGGAAAACGTCAATCATCATCAAGGAGGTACTTTGTACCCTTTACACTATTGCCATATTTTGCACACAGGAAAAATCACATGCCAACGGGATGTTTAGGGAGGTTTAAGGAATTTTTCAGTAAAGAGAGACCCAAGAGGAGGAGCCCCATGATACCCTTAATCTCATATCGTCTCTTACCCTTAAAACATGTACACCATTTGGAAAATTGGAACAATTATATTTTTTTTACTACTGCAATCATGAATTTCAAACATGTGAAAAAGTATACAAAATTTTAAAAAATAATTGGGCGAGAGCTCTTCGATGGTGGTGGTGTCTATTGTTGTAGACTGAGATATTTGAAAAACTAAGTTGCTTACCTTATACGATATGCAAGTTGCATTATTTTGATTTTTCACAAGCTCAACACTTGATTAATCTCCTTCACATTATCCGCATACATTAGAAGGTGAGATGGTTTCCTTAAATGGATTTATATTGTATCCTTGAGATCGTTGTAAGTTCTGGTGAGTTCCTACATATTTAAATGTATGATCTCTTTGGTAGGTGAATTGTGATACACGACTGCTTAACAAATTTATTTAACTCCACCCCCGTAAGGTTTGTAAAGCTGAGTTAGGTATTCCACTCAACCACTGACTCCCCAAGATCTAACAGATATCATCAAGGTCCCATACTTTGCAAAGGCGGGCATTTCTAGGCTAGTATGAATCCAAGTGAGTTGACTTAGGTGGAAACCTCATATCCTCTATCTTAGACTTTCATCAATACAAATACAATAGTAATATCCCACATAAAGTTCCAAACCAACAAAGATCTCTTACTCTCGCTCGCCTTAGAAAAATATCTCCTTGGGTGCACATATATTATGTGAAAAATGTGGTAGAGGAAACATTTAAACAACACCATAACTCACTACTCCAATGTTGAGATCACCTTAACTCATGAGCCCCTAAACCCTAATTTATTATAGATATACAAGCTATATATTTTTTAATGGCTTTGTATGTTTTGTAAACCTTAATTAAAGATTTATCCATTCACATATCTTGTGAGTTAGTTGGCTCACCTGGCTAGAAAGTTAGTTCATACTCCTAACCACCATAAAAGGTCATGGGGCCAATTTCCCCACCTCCAACTTTCTTTAAAAAACCAAATCCACCCCAAATTAAACATAAATACTACTTCTATAATGTATATATTTTTTGGGCTGTATAGCCTAATCAGTTATATAATTTTGGGTTAACTATTGCCTAAATAGAGGTTCTAGATTTGAACAATATCTTTAATTTTATTAAAAATTTCTTTAAATGTAGCCAAATTTTTAAATCAAAAACATTTTTTTACAAATTGATCCTTACACTCAAAAATATTTTTTTTTGAAAAAAATACAAAAAATTTGGAACAGTTTTCTTATTAAAAAACACAAAAAAAAACAAAACAAAAATAAATAAATTTGTGGGGCTTGGGGGTGGGGGTTAGGGGTTATTGGGGGAGTGAGATATTCTTTTGAAAAAGATATTTTCATTCAAAAAATTGCATAATATTACTACTTATCCAAAACTGACAAAAAAAATATTTCTACAAACTAAATTTTGATACCTAACTTGGAAATATAGTTTAGGGAAAAATTTATGCTTGTATTTTCCATAAAAAAACATTAATTGCTAGAAAATGGGAGAATTTTTCATATTTCTTTTCTACTTTCAAAGGGGGAAAGCAATATTTTATTTTGAATTTTCAATTTCTGCGGTATATTTGTAATATTTAGCTATTTTATGTAAATTACATTAAAAAAATAAAAAATAAAAAATAAAAAACTCAATATATTTTTATCTTAAGCAATGTTCATTGTATGTAGTGTCTTTAGTTCATGTTTAAGGGTAAAATCGCCACACTTGAACTATTTCATCTAACACCGAATATAGCTATTAAAATGATGTCTATAAAATTTTCCTTAGAAATTGTCACGGAGAAATAAGGTCACATTTTTTGTCACTAAGCCATCCCTTTGTTACCAATTTGGCACAATCGTTAGGCATAAATATTAAAACCTAGAAAAAAATAACTATTTATGGATAACACCCATTGTTCAGATGGATCCTTCTCATGTACTGTACATGTAACACGAACCAATATTATGTTACATGTGTTAACAAATCTATCACATAAACTAGTGAATTTTGAGAGGATGAGATTCTTGCACATACCAATGGGTATATGAGAAGGGTACATATATAGAGATATTTGATATATCAGATTGATGGTATATAGTGAGGGAAACCTTTTTGGAGTGATAAGGAAGCAATCCATCACCTTGATATAGTTTGTGCATGAAAACAATGTGAAATGGTATAGATCTATTCCTTTTGGATTCATAACTCCCACATAGAGATAACTATCCTATATGGAAAACCAAGATCAAGACTTGTTTAGAATTTGAAGATATTTAGAATGTTTGTGATGACTCTTTCACTAAGCATCCAACACACATTGATCAATTAAAAAATGTAGTCTCTGATTTGCCAACTTAATAGCTATGCGCACTCGCACTTCACCTAGGAAAATTTGTATGCTCACCCGAAGTGCTCATAGCTAGCAAGTCCCTCTTTTTTCATACTTACCAAATTATTAGAATACATGTTTATCATATCCATAATCAATACTTACATTAAAACATGAGGAATAATCAAGATAGTTCAACAACACATATATTAAGGAAAGTACTTAATCCATGAAAGAAAGAACTAAGATAAACTATATTATCAAGACACCATCTGCGGATACATCAACCATAATTATCCTCCCACATGCATCCTTTAAAAAACATAATTAAATGGATAACAAGGAAACTGAATATATCATAGTTAAATACATCAATACAAAAGACCTTAGCACTAGTAAAAACTCTCCATCATACGATCACTCCTAACAAAGACACACATTAGATATATATAGGCATGGAGAATTTCCCTTCATCACCTCATGAACATTCTTAATAATAGTTGTGCATACAAAATTAGCCTGCATGATTTTTACAATATCTTCTAATAATTTATTATCCTCAACATACAACATATTTTAATCATATTATTAGCTCGACCCATGCATGGTTCTTTTCTTTTTCAGAATTTCCAAATATAACTTCCTTTACGTGCGTCCCAAGCCATCCTACTTTTTTTTAACACCTTTCTTGGTCACCGCTCCAACTGTGCTATTCTATTTTTAGCCAAGTCTTTGGAAAACTAGATAATTCATGAATTATATCTGCTCATGTGTAAATATTTGTGCACTGATCCTTCTTGTATGCACGCCCCTTTCAACAACCATTCGCGCACGATTTGAAACCTTCATGTGTGGCTATTAATTATCCATATTCCCTGCTCAACATCACCCCACACTAAAGTCATTTCCCATCCTCAGAAATGTGTCACCCAACTTATCTCTCCAATGAATGAATGAATCAAATAATGTTCAGAGAATAAAAAATAAGGCCCAAAAATATGAAGATTCGAAGAATAAGGACTCCCAAATTTTGTGCATGATGCATCAAGCCTCAGGTTTCTAGAGGATCTTTTGGAACTCTTCACTCAATGTATCTTTCAACTTATTCCACTCAGCGAGATCTTCTGTGACCTTCCCGAGTGATTCCTTTACAATACCTAGAATTTGGTCAGGCACCACTTCATCCACTCTTCCCTTGATTTCCTTTATGACCACACTTAACTCTACAATTACCCATTTGATCGTATCAATTCAATCCATGACTAAGGTATGGATTTTCTTGATCTTGAACTCCATAGTTTCCTTAATAGATTTTATTAGTTCCTGTTGTGTTGATAGTTCCGACATGACCTTTTTTTCGCTCGAGCTTATTGGTTGGTGTATTTTCCTATATTTCCTTCAACTTTGCCTCCTTGGAGAATCGTGTACTAAGAATAGGGTTACTCTTATGGAATCTACCAAAGGCCAAATTAGCCTTGTTATTGACCTCCTTAACCCATGTAAAAATAATCTCAAGCTCAGCTATTTTGGCCTCTATACCCACTTTCTTCTGTTACTTCTCATCAGCCAATTATTCAGTTGATGGCCCCGTGCCACTCTTTATGTTCATAAGCAACATCCCAACTAAGTCTTCAAGGTACTCCATTTCATCCTTATAATCATTTAAAGCTTGGCTCACCAAAGTGGGGCATGCACCCACAATGTATTTCACTAGTGCTCCTTCTCTGTCATAGACTTCCTTCATGCACTTCTTCTCCCCCATAATGTCATTCTTCAAAATCTAAACTTCATGCTCCTCATTCTTCTTTTATTTTACCATGAGCCTCATGGTACCTCCTTTATCCAATTTTTTGTGTGTAACCTCAGTTATAATTTTATTCAAGGCATTACATGCCTCCTCATTGGTTAGCCACATGGCGTCAAAAGTCTCATATTTCTTCCCCATTTCCTTCTTAAATTCTAGTGTGGAGTAGGAATTGTTGCTAATATAGAATTATGGCTCTTATGCATGCTCCATGATATCATATTCTTCATTCAAGAGATCCTTCCTCTTTCATGCAACAAGTCCTAATCAAGAATATTCTCCTTTGGCACTGTGCTTTAATATCTCACCCTCAAAACCTTTGTAGGATCGTAAACAAAGTCATATATGGTGATTGAGGGGGTGTTCGTTTCCTTACTGATTTGGCCTTAGTACATGTCTTTATTGGTGTAAACAACCCCATGTTAGTCCCACCTCTAGCACCCTTATCTTCCCTGATAACATATGTATCATTTCCATCCTTTTCTTCCTTGGTATCCTTTTGGGTACTACACATTTATTCTTCATGCACTAGTGTTTCTTCCCTTCGTGGGATTTTATGTTGTTCACTCTCTTATCCTTTCTCTGGGCTAAGAGCTACATCAATAAGTAGTTCTCATTCATCTTCTTACATAGACTTATCATGCCCAAAATTTTCTACCACCCTTTCGTCTGCATATTATTCATCATCAGAGACAACTTGGGCATATGTGCACTCATTCTTAGCTCTTAGTGGACTTACCTTGGTTGGTTAAAAGGATCATGTACCTCCACTGTGTTTCCTTATTTTGTATTGCATCTCTTTTCTTTTCCCTTGATCCAATGTAAATTTTTCTTCCTCTTCCTCTTCTTAAGCCAGGAATTCCTCTCAAATCTTCCTAGGTTGATACATTGTGCTCTTCTTTGGTGAAGGCATTTGGGTGTCACATACCTAAATTTATTCCCCATCATCTGTCTTTAGGTGTGAAATGAAAAAAAATCCTACATATCATCCCTCTGATTGTCACATTCATCATGGGGTTAAACTCCAAGGTGTCTGACTTAGATGTTTCCAAGTATGTTGGACTAAAAGTATACCCAAAGGTTGTGCACAAAGTATGCAAGTGTGAGTCAACTTTGTCTGCATCAAAATTCATTTTTGTGCATCCTTGATTCTATTTACTTTGCATTTGAATTTTTTTTTTTGTGAATGAAAACAAAATTTTGCACCATGGCCCAATATCTCCTTTAGTCATCATGAACCTCACAAGGCTAAAGTGTTGCATTACTGCAAAATTTTCTTGATCTCTAACCTCTCTAGGAAGATCCCATAGTATACATCATTCATTCTCAAAGGCTGAGTGTATCCTCTTGTACCATTTATTGGCCTCACTTTAGATTGATTGTTGAATTCCCCTTCACATGTAAAGTCTACAAATTTAACCATTGGGGATTGATTCTACTCTAGGTGGAACCACATATAATCATCTGGTCCATCAGGGACACCAACTTCCCAGAATACAATCAATAAAAGGATTTAACCCCTCGTGATCCTAGATCCTTCCTCAGTCTATGCCTTTACTTCCTCAATAATTCTATCAGCGATGAACTGTGCAATGTTATACTATGTTTTATGTTTCATCTTATGTGTAATATAGAGGAATTTATTGTTGACTTCACCCCATCTCTTTGAAGCTTCAAGCTTGCAGCTAACCAGTCGGGTTACTAGCCTAGTAGCATGGTATGCGACCGTCTCCATGTTTATGTCTCAACCCCCTCTGTCATATTGTAATTTTTTACCCAATTCATCAATTCTGGTTTCATTGTGCTATTCAAGATCTAGGTATTTCCTAGTCTCCTAAATCCCTATTACTGTCTGAATCAGATGGGATTTTATCCTCATTCTTATACCCGCGAAGTAGAAGTAATCCTCATGCACCGTTGACATCAACCATTGAAAGAGGTGTGCATGCCTCCCAAAATATGGCAACTCAAATAATTTTCAAACCCCTACCTATTCAAGAATCTTTCTTACTGAGTCATCCTTCAATATCTGGCCTTTAGTGTTCCTATCCGACAACTCCCGTAACATATACTTGTTTAATATTTCCTCATTCCTTGACACCTTGTGATTAAACTCTTTGATTTTATAGTTCACGATATGTGAGGTCCATTATTGTGTTATAATCACCACTGAAAGGTATTACATTTCTAGTAACAGTTCCTTGGGTTGATCCTTTTCCTCTAGTTTCATACCCTTACCCTTGCCTTTACTATTTCCCTTTAGTGGTGATGAGGTAGCTGTCTTAGGTGACATTGATTATTCCCATGTTTTCACTGCAATATGTTCCCTATGTGTTCTTTCTCCTCAAACACCAATTATATGCATTGAACCCTTAGTTTTTCTTAAATTCCCTTATATTGCAGCACTTGAGCCCTGTGAACCCTAACCTTTCAATTTTGAACTCCCATTAACCCTACTCCACCTGTGCTTCCACGTTTTTCTCAAATTTTTGCAAATACCTAGCAATGGATATCCACACTAAATTATTTTACATGCTTCTCATTTCTTCTCGTTGCACGATTCACTCTTTTGTACTTAGTCATTTAGTTACTCAATTGGTTTCAAATGTAAGGTAGCAAATTCTTGATTTACCCCTTTTTAGATATTTTTCGTACTTTAAAAATCCACCGAATTACTTTTTAGTTGTAAGCTCTTTCCTTATTTTATGTTTTCAAATTACTTTCTACGTTTAAAATGTTGTTACTTTTACTAAGAAACTATTTTCTCTCCTCCATACCTTTCTTTTACGCACAATAGTCATAACCTTCTGGCACACCACTACTCCCTAAGTTATATTCATCCTTGCGCGCTCTACTTCTATACCACAACCGATCTTCCTCTCAACATAATACCAAGTAGTTCATCCTATTACTACTTCACTCACGCTACACTACGTGGCCTCTTGCTATCATGGTTTCATGATATAATAAATTTCCTTTGAGCACCATCATTTCTAACCTTCGGCACACTTTCCTCCTTTTGCGCACCTCCATCCAACATTCTTCATATTATCTTGCACACCTTTGAACAAACTTCAAAGTTAGTACCATCATCCCCGATTTCCTTTTCACGATGTTACACCTTCTCTCCTCCCACACTAAACATATGTATGGTCCTCTACACATCAAATCAATAGATAGTAATTAGATTCCTGCACGCAAGCACACTTATTGCAAAAAAATGAGAAAAGAAATTAAAAAAAAAAGGGAAAACTACTCTAAATTTTAATACTTCCTTATTATAAAATATGAAATAAGCTTATTTATAGTAGGGCTTTAGCCTACTCCCATTGAAAAGAACGAGAAATACAGTTCCATCTAGAAAATAAAAATGACATGCTCATGATTCAATTATCTTGGTCATTACAAAGGTCCAAACCAATGCACCTTCAATTTCCGTGGATGGTGTGCAAACTTGGAATAATACAGAAGCACCATCTAACCAAATTCAAAAGAGTTGTTATCAATATTACTGTCATGCCAAGCCTTCTATCTCATCTTTTCTATTTTTTGAATCTAATGCAAAATGGCGCACCACTCATCTAGCTACATTAATTTATCAATGTTATCATTCACAACATGTTCATCATCTAATCCTCCTATGCACACAATATGTAGGGATGGTAACATGAGCTCAACAGGTAATACAAACTTTCTGCCAAACACCAATTGAAAAGGCATGTCTTTGTTCAACCTTTTATGTTGTCCTGTAAGCCCAAAGAAAAAATGATAATTTATGATCCCATTATTTTCTTCCAACATGATTTTTTTTTTAATGTTGTCCCAAAGTCTTGTTGAAGGATTCAGTAGTTCCATTAACTTAAGGGTGATAAGGTGTATTTTTATGGCCCCCCACCATAAAATATGCTAACAAGATTCTTATTTTCACATTCAAGCAATGAGTTCCTCTATCAGTAATCAAGCTCAATGGAAAAAAAAACCATACCTGTTGATGATGTGTTCCCAAAGGAACCTAGATATTGTGGCCATAATATAATCCTTTATCAGCACAACCTATTCCCACCTTGTTAGATAGTCTATGCATGTGATTACATAGCATGCTCCAATACTATGTATGGGTGGTGAAATAGTCACTACAAAGTCAATGGACCATTTTTCAAAAGGTTTTGTGCTTTCTATATAGGCCTCAACAACATTTCATCCTTGTTTCCTATCTTTCTAATCCTCTTACATTGATCACATGCTTTAAAAAAATCCTTGGTATATTTATACAATGTCTCCCACCAAAGACCTCCTAAAAGGATCTTATGCGCAGTAGCATCTCCAACATCATGGCCTCTTGTTATCCCCCCATAATGGCTTCATGCTCATATTGAAGAACAAACTGGTGCAAGACCTCATCTATTCCCATTTTGTACAAGTCTTCTGTAATAAATTGATAAGGTGCAACACGAATAATAAGCTAATTTTTCTCCAAGGTCTTCATTCCTTCTTGTGCAAGTGTAATGCGCAAGAATACTATTATGCACTTAAAATCAACTAGTTTGCAGTTCAACCTAAATAATTGTGCATCAAGAACAATATCTTCAATACTTTGCATGTCATGTCTAGAATTTATCCTTTATAAGTGATCATGTCCTAGATTTCTCTTTCCTGGATTTACTACCACGGTAAAATTAAATTCCTAAAACAGGAGTATCCACCAGCAGATGCACCCTTGTAAAATAGGTTTGTTAACCAAGTATTTCATAGCCATGTGGTTTCTATCAAAGATAAATGGTGTGGCCAATAAGTATTGTCTAAATTTATGAAACAAATAGATAATGGATATTGCCTCACGCTCTTTCTTCATATAGTTCTACTATATTAGTGTCAAATTCCATATTATAAATCGTATGAGATGATGTACATTACTTTATCCTAGTTATGCCAATATTGTTCAAATTTTCATTCTAGATGCATTTACATATATGTGGAATGGGTTATTCCATAAATAAAAACACAATATAGGAGTTGTGGTAAGATTTTCCTTCAGTTTTGTGAATTCTTGTTGTTGCATGTCACCCCCAATAAAATTTTCCTTTAGCCTTGAGCAATTCCTCCAAGGGTGTAAAAATCTTAGCATACCCCTTGATAAATATTATGTAGTAACCAATATTCCCTAAGAATCTGCACACCTCACTCTGATTAGTAGGTTCTTCTGATCCCAAAATCAATACAATCTTTGTTGGATCCACCAACAATAATTACTTACAAATTATATGCCCAAGAAAATTTCCAAAGGGTATAACAAAGATACACTTCTTACTATTAATAGAAATTATCAAGTTCTTGCATCTCTTAAACATGATCCTCAAATTGTCATAGTGATCTTTTACTAGCCCATAAATGGTCCAATCATCTAAATATACCTGTAAGAACTTATGAATAAAGTCATGGAAAACCAACACAACTGTGCGCGAGAATATTGGTGGTGCATTCTTCAATCCAAAGGGCATCACTCTGTAAGAAAATTTTCCCCATTTAGTGGTGAAAGTAGTATTTTCTTGATACTTGTGCATAATGTGTACCTGGTGATACCCTAAAAATCCATCAATAAAGGAATAGATCTTTCCCCCTACGACGCCTTCAAGGATTTATTCTGTAAATGGTTTGGGAAAAAGTATCTATAACACATGAAGAATTAAGTACTTTGTAGTCCACACAGATCTTGATCCACCCATCCCTATTAATGTTGATTACCATCAAACTGACCCATTCAAATTCCTTAATTGGCTCAATGATCCTAGATTTAATCATTTCATCAATTTCTTTCTTGAATTTCACGCATAGGTTAGGATTCATCCTATAAGATCTCTTCCTAACCGGAAGTGCACCTTCTTTCAACTTAATCTTAATTTATCCTAGTAAGGGATGCACATGTCTGATATCATCATAACCTCTAGGGAAAAATTTATGAAAATCATGCTACATTTCAATGCTCTTGAAAACCTCTTTCTCTGACCAATAGTACCAAATAATAGCCTCCTGAGGCTCGTCCTTATCACCGATATTAACCTTATTTGTCTTCATAGGAATATGATATGTGTGTGATTTTTCATCTATAGATTCCATGACCTCGTGGATGCCTTCTATGTGGCTAATGTCTAAGCTCTCTACCTCTTTATCATGTATGAGGTACACCCATTTACATTTTTCCTTCTCTTGTAGGGTGTGTGCCAATTGAATTTCCTCCATTTCTTTTATATATTCTCTTTCCATTATCTCAAGTTCACGTAATTATTGTAGTAGTAATTCTTGGACACATTTGTGTTATCTCCCAGTTTGATGCACTTCATAATTTGTAACACCTCATGTACTAATGGATTGTTACAAAAATAATAGAATGTATGTATCATACCTTTTGTCATGTCTTGCCAGCTTGTAGTATCTTGCTTCAGTTCAACATGCACATACCATTCATGTGTGCATCCCTGCAACATGTAACTAAAATTATGAACCTATGGGGATGGTGATAATTCATCCTAGTCTTGTGCCATTCTCTCTCACAGTTATGAATGTGTATAAAAGTAGGATTTTTCCCATCAAAATCCGGTATAAGGCAGGGAACATTTTTCCGAGATAACCTTGTTCAAAAGTTTATTCTTACCTCATGTCATCCTAAAAGGTTATATTTATGTGTCTCTCACCAACGTGTCACTATTTCACGTAAGATATTGACCATCATATTATGCCTATCTCCTTCATTCTTCATTTTTCTTCCATATCATGAAGGAAGGAATACGATTTTTCTTTTTCTATGTATTGAGGTAATTGTACCTTACCCATGTTCCTGATTGTTCATGGCCAAATCATCTAAGTGACCCTTCCTTTTTACCTCGTAACCCATTACTTCATAGCTACCATATGCATATTTTTCACAAGAAACACTAGTAGTGTCACTAATAGATTTTGCGTCTTCCCACTGAATTAATCCTTCCTTAGATGGTTCAATTTTTTCAAGGTAACACATTATGCGAGTATAAAATCTGTTAATCTCTTCTTCACTCACAGGTTCAACATAACGTACAATCTTCACATACTCTAGATAAATGACTACAAACTATTATTTCTTCTCAAAACTGATGTATCATTTATCGAAGCACAAGTCCTCATTGTTTGTATAACACCACGGATGCCCAAGAAGTGCTAGAAAATTATCTTCCTCATCTAGCTATAATACATCAAAATCACCAGTAAATGTTTCTCCCTAAATAGTAATTTAAGAATCCTTGAGAATCCCAATAGGCATGGCCCTTATCTTATTATATATATATATATATATAAGATATTAGAATATAAACGTAATCATGGTCTCCCCATCTGGTTCCAAACATCCCACGTTATAACCTTGACATCTACACTTATGTTTATTAAGATGTTACTTACCATTCAACCATTTATTACAACATCGACTACAATTTCTTTGTCATAGTCATGGTTCTTGTTGGTTGTTAAATTTGATCTTGGGAACAAGAAGCATTCAGGGGACAACAATCCCTCCTCAATGTGCAAAACGTTCCCTTATTAAACACAGAAAAATAGGAAAAAACTACTTATTCACAAATATACACATTATCAATTGAAGATTGAGGATTTTGATGCTTTGAATGTATCCATCTCATAATATTCTCAATCTAAAAAAAGGATACATGTGAATTAATGATTTCAAAGAAGATAAGAAAGCAACACTTTCAAATATATAGATATCATAATAATATCATACTAGTGCATGCATTAAATTAAAATATTAGATCATTCTCATTTGAATACATAAAATTAAATCAATAGATACAAATTTCCAAAGACAACATCAATTGTGAGAACACAAAGTTTTGTATTCAAACATATAATGATCCATGGAGCTCAGGAAAGGAGAGAAAAGATAGATGAAATTAAATGAAAGAAAAAACTTCTTTTGTATTGATATAATTCAGTATTTTCACTTTTCAAAGATCTGAGTCCCTCATTCGAATGGTAAGAAATGTGCCTTTAATATCCTTTAAAGGTGGTTACAAGAATATCTTTTCAGTTCCCCTTATTTTAATCAAAAGATTAATATCTAATCAAGCATTATAATATTCAATTATCTTTAATACCCATAATCCATGTCTTGGAAAACTAACAAATATGTTAATTAAATATATCAACATTAAAGAAGGGAATAGGAGCTAGGAGTTAGGGATCTTGGAGGAATTTTTATAACACTCTTCGCCTTAAGAACTTGGCTTCTAAATATATTAAAATATTCTTCTATGTCCATGCCTAAATGAATAGTTGTGTTAGCAGTATCATGAGTCCAACTGCCCAGACACTTCTCCATTTCTTTTCCAAACTCTACATGTTACATGAAGTTTTTGTTAGCCCTTGCGATGGTTGTCTAAAATGTACAAGTTTCTTTCATCTTCTCTTCGGACATAATGTCTTGTTTGAATAGGTTTTCTCTAACAAATGCCTTGAACTGAGATTTGATTTCCTGAACCATGAATTTATCTCCATAGTTCTCCTTGAAAATATGGAAATGAATATCCTATAAGGTAGATGTGACACCAGATTTAAAAGCTTCTCCATTTTCCAACATGTTCCTGAGCTCTCCAATGGCTTCTTTAAGAATCTTTATTTTCCAATAAATACTGAAAATTGATTTCTTGGACGAATTTGAATTTACATCATCAAATAATTTATTTTTCAGGAGGATTTATACATCTCTATCACTCATCAACCAAAGATCCTATATACATTAGCTCCACAATTTCAACTATCTATCTAAAGCACTTAATGTTGTGGTAAACTTCAGTTGAATTTAACAATTCTGTCATATGCTTTATATGATTCTTTAATGAAAGTTAAGCCTGTGATTATCATGTCGTCTGTATGCAATAATTTTTTAGCTATGCAAAGAGAATTAGAACTAACACATAGTAGTCCTAAAATAAAGCTAAATCAAAACCTATGCATCTTCATGCTTAGAGCTTAAACAAGACTAATCTACCAACATCCTTGCATTAGAATATGAATAAACATTCAAACCAACATGTTAATCCATTAATATCTATCTCTATTTAATGCTAATCAAATGAAATTAACCTATTTATATCCTTAGCAATCAAAGGGTTGATTGTATGTTTGAATCCCAAGGTTGTCAAAATGGAGTCTTGTCAATCTATGGCTACAAGGCCATTTGACATATCTCCATATGACTTCAAACTTGGAAGAATGAATGCAAGAAATAAAAATAGCTAGCTCCTCCAATGAATAATGATCTAAGATGATAAAATGGCTATATATTAGGCTCTATGCACATTTAGGTGTAAGAATAAAGGTAGGAGGAGGGATATTTATATAGCCAAATAAATAAAAGAATCTCTACATCCCTTTACATGTGGGATAATAGAGAGGTTGGGTTATTTGTGGATAAGGGAGGTTTAGAAAGGGTTGAGTCAACCTTAGGAGAGTTTATTTTGTCCTTTAGTGACTCATGGGGTTTTAGGGGATTTAGTAATTAACTAAAGTGATTAATTAATATGTGTGTAAGCTTATATAAGCTTTTTAGAGGAATAATTAGCATGATTTAGAATATGGGAGTAACTTAATCAAATAAATGATGATTTATTGATTTAATAGAAGAGAGAATTTATTAATTAAGAATAATTAATTAATCTAGATAGAAAGGGGAGCTGATTAAAAGAAGGTCATTAATCGGTGTCGTTGTTGGATAGAAGAGTTAATTAATTAACGTAATGAATTAATTAACAATGATAGTAGAGAAAATGTGTGATATTGATGATATGTCATCAATTTTTGGGAAAGAGTATAATTATCGCAATTTCAATATTTAAATTAATTGAGCTAAATTATAGGTGTCTACATTTTTCCCTCTTTGGGGTGGCACAAGTGACGCCACTTCAACGATAGTAGAAAAATAAAATTTTGAAGACGTAGAAGAAAAATTAGTAAAAGTGAGAGATGCCCCCTCGAGTGTTGATTGAGTGATGATAGAAGGTGATTGAAGATCAAAAAAGGTGACATAAATGGACAAAGGAATGGGTAGGGGAAGGATGCCCCAGGTGAATTAGAAAAATAGTGTTGATAAGAGGGTGATGTATAAGAAATATGGAGAAGCAGAGAAAATAACTAGTTTTCATCTCTTGCATTGGCAACAACCTTAGTGTCATCATTTTTTGAAAGATCTAGGTCATCGGTCCTTATTAAAATCATAAGCATAAAAAAAAATTAGAATTACATGAAAATCCATACTACGAACAATTGTCCATTGCTGAAAACACCAAATCATTACAACATAAAAAAGTAATGCAATATGAGAAGGAAACAAGCTCATTTAATAGGGAAACCTAGTAGAAACACACATATTCCAACCAACAACGGTCAAGACAGTTGTACAAATATTTTGTTATCAAGATGAAGATCCCCAAATGTTCATGATTGACAAAAAGGGTTAAAAAATGATTCCCCTAGCAAGGATACATGTAAGGGGAGATGATAAAGGACATTCAGGTCCAATTATAAAGCGTTCTTGTGCAACGAAATAGTATTAGGCAACTAGATGTGTCCCCAGAGTACTGACGAAGCAAACATGATAGCTTTGTAAATGGTTGTAAAGTGGATGATCCACGAATCATTTGATATGTGAACACGTGAAATATCTAGCAAGATATGGAATGAATTCCATGCGTAAGACACGAGTTTCAGCCGTTATGAGATGGTTGACCTAGTTTTGTAAATTTTACAATTTTTAGGATTTTTTTAAAAAATTTGAATTTTTTTTAGATTTTGAATTGATTTAAAAAAATTTTAAGGATGTATTTAGAATTTTGACAATTTGGATAGATAAGAAGTCATAAGAATCAACAATAATCTCCTAGGAGCAAAATAAATTCCCCAGGGAGAAGAAAGAAGAAATATGCAGCAAATAATGCCCCAACACAACGGAAAGATTAACAAAATAATTATTTAATAAAAAAATTTTATTCGATGGAGTGTGCAGAAGAAGTGACGTCACCTAGGAGAAATAAAATTTTCCTAGTGAGAATAAATGAGTATCAGGTGCAAATTAATGTCACAGCACGGTGAAAAATTAAATTAAGTAATTATTCATGGTGAGTAGAAGAAACAATAGAGTGACAACGACAGTCGAAACATGCCGTCAGGAATCACGGACGGAGAGAAAGGTGTAATATACCCCACATTGGGGCTAAATCATTATGATTAATTCATTTATTACCAACCATTTCTGAAATTTATCGTGATACGCTCGATAGTGACGAGGATGATGGTGAGAGGACAAGCCCGCAGGAGACATGCCAACTAAGTTTGGGAGTACACTCGACATGCATATCCTACTCGAGACAGACATTTTATACATGTATAGATGGAAATTTTGGTGTGGCACATTTGTCATGGGATGATGTATTTTATTTTTGATGATTGATTATAGGTGTTGGATGTATCATGATGTTATATGGTATGATTTTACACTTTATATGTATCATGATGATAGTTGAGATGTTTGTACCACATGTGATTGATTTTGACATGATAGATTCATAAATGATATCAATTGTGTTGTACATGTGATGCTCTAGATTAGTGGACTGGATGACACGATGATATTGATGTGGGGGGATAGATTTTTATATCTCTGATCCCTCTTTCTTCCATTTGATGATATGATATGCGATGATTAGCTTAGCATTCATGTATGATGTATACTTAGCTTTTTATTTATATATGATTTAGAGATGATGTTAGATGTGATGATATTGATGGAGATATGAAGATATGATAAGAAAAATATGTACATGTGACAAGCAAACACAAGCAAATGTTAACAAACTTAACCAAATATACAATACTAACCAACATGAATTAACACAACTATGTACAGTTATTTACAAGCATGTAAAAACAAACTTCATATGTATAAGTAATAATGAATCTAATATAAGAAATAAAAGATGAATCTTATCAAAGTATGTCTAAACAACACACTATACAAATGTACAAACAAGCAGTAACTATACAAGAAAACAATGTACACAAACAAAGAAAGAAATAAGATAATGTATGTAAACTAAAGTTATGTTTTTGTAAGATTGTTTTGTGAAACACTTTTCTATTGTTATTGTGTTTTGCATTTTTCTATTATTTTGGATTTTGATCATATTTGAATATTTTTGTGATTTTTGAACATATTTGAATATTTTTGCGATTTTCAAAAATATTTGAATATTTTTGTGATTTTCAAACATATTTTAATGTTTTTTTTATTTTCAAACATATTTGAATTTTTTTTCAATTTTATAAGGTTTTCTAAAGCTATGCACATGTAACCGAGAAGCATGGATGCCCCCAGCATTACACGGAGAATATACAAGAGTAGGCGTCACGGGTTTATAAACAGGAAGGTGAAATTATAGAAGTGCCCTCAACATTAAATGGGGAGTATAAAAATACCGCCCCTTCACCGATTTACAAGAGGATAAAAATCCGGATCAAGGCTTGACAGGAGAGGTTCATAGGCAATCTAGGATGTAGGTGCGGAACTAGCCCTAGGCTAAGTAAAAGTACTCTCCAGATGCAAGATGCTTGTGAACAACGAATCCTCCCAAGGCAACTTAAACTATTTTTCACCAAGGGACCTATCCAAAGTTCCACAATTGCATGGTTTTCACAGACGGATGACTTGATTTCTCTTTTTATTTTTCTCTTATGTTTTTTGTATTTTGATCTTTTTAAATTTTTTTGTTGTTTTGATTTTTTTAAAATTTTACGTTATGTTTAAGCATAGAACCGCTTGAGTTGCATGGAATTCATAGGATTTTGGAGCTCATTACCATTGGGATGGGAAATTTTGTATGCTTCTTTCTATATTTTTCTACAATGACATAAGGTCCTAACCAATGTGGTTCAAAATTGCCTTTCTTCTCTGTTTTTGCCCTTGTGCTGAATTGATTTTCTTTCATGACCAAATCTCCAAACTCAAAAAAAACGAGGTATGATCCTTTTGTTATAATTTTTGGAGACCCTGTTCTGATACACATTGAGATGGTTAAGGGCATGGATGCACTTTTTCATGCAAGAGTTATAATTCTTCCAGCCTGGTCACTATCTAATCCTCATCCTTGTCCAGATAATCCCTAAGAGATATTATCAGGGAAGGAATCTCTATTTCCAATGGGATGATGGATTCAGTTCTAAATACTAGGGAATATGGTGTCACACTAGTAGGAGTGTGAATGGAGGTCCTATAAGCCCAGAGGGCTAGGTGAATTTGTAAATTTTTCCGGTTGTGACCTGTCTTACTCACCATATTTTCCATGATCTAAACCAATGTTTTGTTAGTGGCTTCAGCCTTCCCATTACCTTGAGGATAATATGGCATAGACAACTTCAATATTATTAGAAATTGACGACAAATATATTTAAATGTATTGTTTTTGAAATATTTTCCATTGCTAGTAACTATGGCTCTAGGAATGCCATAATGACAGATAAGGTGATTCATGATAAACTTTGAAATCTAAGCACCCATACCATAAGTCAAGGGAACGACCTCTACCCACTTAATGAAATACTCTGTGGCTGTGATGATGTGAGTATGGTCATCAGATGAGGTGGGGGTGAGTTTTACTATCAAATCTAGTCCCCATTTAGAAAATGGCCATGGGGTTATGATCGGTTGTAATGGCCGCAACGGTGCATGGATGAAATTTCCATATTTTTGACACAGTATGCATTTGCTAACATAGTTTTAGTAATATGTTTCCATAGTTGGACAATAGTCACCTAACCTTAACAATTTATTTTTCTAAAACCATTCTGTTTGTATGGGCGTTGCACACTCCTTCATGTACATCTTTGATTGCTTGGAATCACTTTTTTTACATATAGAAAACACAACACATTCCCATCGTAGCCATGATGATAGAGTGTATCTCTTAAGAGGGTGTAACAGGATATCTAGCAGATAAGGCTTTTCTTCTATGAGTGGGAGATATCACGAGGGAATGTATTGTGTTTAAGATAGGTGCAAATGTGTGAATACCATGGGGAATAGGGACCAATAACTTCACAAGCCAAGAAGGATTCCGGCCTGTCATACACAGGCTAGCGTAGATTCTAAAAAAAGAATGGCATATCATTTCTCTCTAGAGGAATTCGTAGCATAGAACCTATGATATCCATCACGTCTATAAATCTATTTTGTGCCCTTGGAATCTATTCAAATGTAATATGCACAAAATATTATTTCAAATTTTCTATTAGTTTCTTGTAGGGGATGATATTTTCATCCTTAGCCTTGTATTCATCGTTGAATTGTTTAATGATCAATTACAAGTCACCAATGACCTTGACATGACAGATATCCCATTTGATTGTTAGCTTCATCCCAGCCATGAGTGCCTCATATTCTGTAGTATTATTTGTACAAGGAAAACCAATATGGAAAGCTTGAGGTATGGGGTCGTCTGAAGGAGTAATTAACACTACACCTTCTCCTAAGCCATGGAAAGTGAAAGATCCATAAAATTTCACTTTCCACATGATAGATTCCTTAATATACATTAATGATACATCTGGCAGATCCAAACTCATAGGTTCTGTTCCTTGCAATGGTGCTTCTGCTAACTAATTGGTGAGCACTTGTCATTTAACCGAATTTTGGTGTACATACTCAATGTCAAATTCAATTAACAAAATAATCCAATTAGCCATTCTTCCTGTAAGGGAGGGTTTTGAAAACAAGTATTAGAGTGGGTAAACTTTAGATATAAGCTTGGTTTTAGTATTCAATAGGTAATGACGAAGTTTTTGGAAGGTAAAAACAATAGCCAGATAAGGCTTTTCAATCTGAGGATAGTTGAGCTCATAATAAATTAAGGTACGAATGAGATGGTACATGAATTTATCTCTGTGACTTAAGTAATATTGGGCAAGCAACATGCCAATAGAAAATTGAGTAGTAGAAATATATTACAAAATTGGCTCACCGGGAGTTGGAGGCATGAGGATAGGAGGATTGGCTAAGTATTGATTAAGCAAAGCGAAGGCCTGCTATTGTTATAGTCCCAAATAAGGGCAAGATATTTTTTAAGAAGATGGGTGAATGAATGGCATTTTTCAGTGAGATGCGAAATGAAGTGGAGGATTTTTTTGTATCTTTCCTTGCAAGCTACAAAGTTGTTTGATGTTTTTAGGAGGAATTTCAGTAATGGCGGTAACTTTAGTTGGGTCTACCTCAATCCTCCTTCGTGATACAATGAAGCCAAGTAAATTTATTGAAAATACACCAAACACACTTATTTAGATTTAATCTGACCTTTTACTCCCGCAAGTGTTCGAAGATATGCCGCAAAATCTCAGGGTGATCTTCTCTTTTCTTGGATTTCCCTAGGATATTGTCCACATATTCCTCCATGATATCGTGAATCATATCATGGAAGATCAATGTCATGGATCTTTGATAGGTTGCGCATGCATTTTTAAGGCCAAAGGGCATTACCTGATAATAGAAAGTCCCCTAAGGGATTGTGAAGGTTGTCTTGTGCTGATCTTCATCTACTATTTTTATTTGATTGTATCCTGAAAAGCCATCCATAAGAGATAACATTTCATATCCTGCAGTTGAATCAACAATCATATCAATGTTGGGCAATGTCAAATCATATTTTGCACATGCCTTATTGATGTCTCTAAAATATGTACATATTTTGATCCTGATAGGTTTCTTATGCATGGGGTTTATATTTGATATCCATTTCGAGTAGTCAATAGGTCTAATGAATCTTTCCGCTAGCAACCTTTCTAAATCTTCTTTAACTAGAAGAGTCACTCATGGATGCATTTCTCTGAGTTTTTGTTTGATGGGCTTGGCGTCTGCATGCACAACTAGGTAATGCACTACCAAAGTTAGATCCAATCCCGACATATACTTATATGACCATGTGAATATATCTACAAATTCCCGTAGAAGAATGGTGAATGTATTTTACTCCCATGCTGAGAGCGAAGCTCCCAGCTTGACTATCTTTGGGTCATCTTTTGTTCCAATATTCACATCAATGGTTTCTTCTACTAGCAAGTATCTAATTCAATGTACAAACCCTTCTTATGGTCTTCAATTGGAATTGTATTTCAAATGCCCATGAATTCTGCAATGGCCTCATGATTTTCAAAGAGGTCCAGTGGTACGTGACGTTTTTGGTCCCATTCGACAAGGAAAGGGTAGACAAGGTCAATTTTAGGCTCAGTGGGGGTTAAGGTAAGGACAACAATATCCATGAAAATTTTCGTGGAGGCAAGATCCTCATATTGGCTACAATGGGAATCTGTGTCGCTGTCTAAATAATCAGAGCTATCTTCGTACTTAGAACAGGTAACATCTTGATCATTGGGTGTGATCCATAAGGTCAAATTTTTATACCGTAT
Source organism: Taxus chinensis (assembly GCA_019776745.2). Classification (NCBI taxonomy): domain Eukaryota; kingdom Viridiplantae; phylum Streptophyta; class Pinopsida; order Cupressales; family Taxaceae; genus Taxus; species Taxus chinensis. The sequence continues at coordinate 887,764,775 of CM034151.1, forward strand.
CTTTCTATCTTGAAATGTGGGAGAGGAACTCGTTCTACTGGTCCTTGTTCTTTCTTTCCACATATTAGACCCTTATAGCCCATAGAATACATCATTTGGTTAGACTTCTCATATTCAAGGATTTGGTAACAAGTTCGTTGAGTATCCTTCGGAACCCAAGTCATAGGTGGGTCCAATATTTTTTCTTCAGCCATTAATCCCCTAGGAAAGAATGTCCCAATATTTCACTCATCTCTAGGCCATCTGAAACAATAGTTGGGTCAACCTCTCATTTTAGGTGAAAGTGATAGGTCTAAAAGTAGGAGAGATTGTTGTTAGCGATAGGTCTAAAACTAGGAGAGATTATTGTACATTATATTCTCCACAATCATATTCCAGAACTTTCATCTCCCATGAATCAAATGGAGAAGTCTATGTAGAACTTAAGTAATCTGAATCTACCCATGATTTCATGGCTTCTGATTGAAGAGGAATAGCTCTATTAGCATAGGGACATGTATAGGTACCCTTACGAGAAAAACTATTGAGAGATCTACAGTGAGTGAAGGGTTCTGGATCTCCTTATATTGCAATAGTATGTCCCTTGTGTTTCAATTTGATACACTGATGGAATGTTGAAGGAACGAAATGCATGACATGAATCCATGGTTGTCCAAGAAGCATATTATATGGAAGTTCCAATTCTAAGACATGAAACTTTGTCTGATGACAAGTTGGTCCTACCTTCATTGGTTATGTGATTGTTCCAGCTGATTCCCACTCTCTGTTGTCGTAAGTAGTTATGGTAATAATACAAGACTCTATATATTCTTCTGTATGTCCTAGTTTCTTAATTATTTTTAAAGTGCATATATTCAACTCTGATCCGTTGTCCAAAAGCACCCGTTTTATCTTTCGGTGGGTAACAAATACCTTAATATATAGGGGGAGATTATGTGCATGATCCTCAATAGGGATATCCCTATGATGAAAGGAGATGTACTTAGCTTGTGCAATGTTTCCCACCACATCTTGAAGATGTGAAGCGTTTACTTCTAGTGGCACTCCTGGTCCATGAATATTTTTATTCAAGATGTCCTTATGTACATTCGATATTTTAAGAAGATCCAGAATTGAAATCTTGGTAGATGTCTTCTCAATTTGTTACAAGAGGTTGTAACGACCATCTTGTGGGGTAGATGGAGAGGGTTCTGGGATCGTGAGATGAGTGCACCTTGTTACCAAAGTGTAATCCTTTTCCTTGATCTAAATGGTATTCACATGGTCATTGGAAGAGTGAATACACCCAATGAGCGAATCGTAGTGATTATTGTCACTCTTACTATAGAGGTAGTTTACAACCTTGTAGATTTTAGATGAATCTCCTTGATCCGACCTTTTCTCATCTGATCGACCATGTTTAGGGAATGGTTCTTTGAATATCCCCATCTTTTCATTTGGCGTTTGAGTTTCCTCTGGGGTGTCAAATTCTATTTCTCCATTTTCAATGAAATCTTGGATGTAGTGACGAAGTCTTAGGAACTTTTCTATCTTGTTTCCCTTGACACGATGTAAATCACAATAATCATGCTCTTTTATACCATGTTAGTTTAGGAGCATTGTCATCAAAAGGTTATGTCATGGGATAAGTCACCATGTGAACTGCATCCAATTGCTTCAATATTATCAACAAAGGCTAATTAAGAGGAGTGAAAGTTCTACATTTAGGTGGTGGTTGAATAGGCCCTTTGGCTAGTTTAAAAGGTTGACTAGTTTGAAACCGTTTGTACGCATTTGGAATATTTGATTCTGTCTCCAACCATGCTCTTGTTTTTGTTAAAGATTTTTAGATTTTCTGTTGGTTTGGCACTTTGATTTATATTTACAATGTGATTTGATGGTTCCTTTGGCAATGAGGGATTTTTGTATTTGTATGCCCTTTTCTATGACCTCTTCAAAGGTATGAACACAATGCATTTGCAAATGGAAAGGAATGTGTTTGTTTATATTGGGCACGAACATACTCACAAGTTATTTTTCATGAAATGCGCAAGGGCAATAGCTGGTTATCCCTCGCAATCTTTGCAAGAAGCTAGTAAATTTTTCATTGGGAAATTTGATGGGTGTTGTCATTTCCCTTCATTTAATCAACTTATTTTTGATGTCATATCAAACCAGGGGTGTGTTTAAAGCTATATGCAACAAGAGTACTTTAACTGATCTAGTAGTTGACTGTTACTATTTTTATATTTTTTGGGGGATCTCTTTAATGTCTTAAGGACTTCTTGGTAAAACCTTATTCAAACTCAAACTATGAAAACTTGCTGAAAGTAAAACACACTGAAAGCTTGCTAAAAGGAAACACACCGTGCAGAATGGAAACACACTTGCTGTTGGAAAATAAACACACTTGCTTCTTAAAGTAAACACTCTTGCTTTTGGAAATAAACACACTCAAATTAAAATGCTTGAAAATAATTGCAAGAAATATAAAGATTTATCTAAACACCTACAGAAACAAGTATACAACAGAGTTTAACTGAAAGAACTAAAGCAATACAAAATTAACAGATCTAAGCTATTTTCTAAAGAAATATAAATACCAAATAAATGAATATCCTGGTCCTTGGGGGAGTGGGCCCTTGCTCCTCCTTGAATCAGGATTTTAACAACTCAGAATTCTCTCAAATCAGAATGGATATTTTATTGATGAAAACATTCAGTATTACAAAACGTACTGGATCTGGATACTTAATCTATTTCTTTTCTTTGTTCTATATCTATCTCATTCTAATCTATATCTTCTACTCCAGGTCTCGGTTTTATATACATTTTACAATCACAAGTTGTCTCAATGATTCTGATGAAATCAAATCATGCCCAGAATAGATGCTGAGTTAGATGGCAGTTGATCAGATAGTTATAGGATAACTCTTCCTGGATCTATGTTCAGAAATCTTCTCATCCTTCATGATTGTAGATGCAAAATATCCAGATGTGGTTTAAAATAGGATAACTCCCATCGGTTCTAGAACTTTGGAGAAGTTCCAGAACCATAGGAAATTGTTAAGAACCAAAACCTGTGAGAGTTCCAGAGCTGTCCCCAGGAGTTTTGGAACTAAGTCCAAAAATTCTGGAACTAAATACTGGAGTTTTGGAACTAAGTCTGAAAAGTTCTGGAACTAAATGATGACTGTGTGATGGAGTTCTGGAACTAGCTTGGAAGTTCCAGAACTAAGCTGTGTAGGAATAGATGCTATCAAAAACATATTGAACGCCACATGCTTCATTTCCTCGACTGATTAGACCTGCTTTATTACAAAACTGAATTTAAACACACACTATGTTAGGAATTTTAGAGCTTTTAACATTAGGATCACAATCAATCAAAATATAGACAGTTACATCCTAACTCATATCATATCAACTAAAAGTCACACAATGCAATCAAACTTAATCAAAAGGAGAGTAAGATGAGATCATATATTATACATTAATCGGACATATTATGGCCTCATCAATTTCCCCCAAACTTACTTGTTTGTAAGTCTTCTTTACAAACTCATTCTTCAAAAGTGGGATCATATGTTCTGCATTCCATTTGATTGCTCAGATCAAAGGGCTAAAACTAGATTTTAACATGCTTAAGCTCAGATGTACTGTACCCAGCTCCTTTTTCTATATTTCCTCTCCCACTTTTCAAATTCAGTAGGGTCTTGAGGTACGCTGTCCTGCCAATTATAGACATGGGGGTGATAAGTAGAGGTGGCCTTATTCACATTCCCATCCATATTTGGTTGTAGATTTCATTGACTTTGGGAATTAGTTGTGCATAATCTTTATCTCTAAACTCCATATCAGATTTGTAGGGGAAATTACTTCCCTTATTTTAAAGCAACAGTAAGGAGTTCCCACCTTTTTGAGCATCCTTCATAAATATCTTCAAAATTTTCCTCCTCATAGAAGGTGAAGGCATCATACTCTTTTGCAGAATTGCAGGGTAATTTGTCTTGGAATCTTTATCAAAGGCATGAGTTCTAAAATGTGTGAGGAAGGTTGAAGTATTTACCATAATGAGCTCTCATGCAGAGGCATTTATTTGAGCTAGCTTTCAATAAAAATCAATATTCTACCTTTGGCTTCCATGCAATTTGGTTTTGCATAAAGAGAGAAAAATGCATTGAGATGGCTCTCCCCTACATACAAGTTAATCATAAATCATGTGTTTTTCTCTAGCATATAATTGCAAAGATAAAATTCACATAGTTTGATTTTTCTTGGTCAGGATTCTTGAGTCAGAGATGTCTCACAACTTCCATGACCATGTTAGATTCTTCTTAGACCAGTCATGATGTGAAGCTCTTCACATGCAATTCTTAGTGTTGTTAGCAATATAATCTACCTTCCAAAAGCACACAATGTGCAGGTATAAGGTCTCCCTATACATGAAATTTCTCACTCATAATATAGATCATATGAATTTTGGCTAGACATTTAGAGCTGACTTCCTTCCTCATAATATTGTAAGCTTCCCATTCCTTTCATAACTTCATGATTGGTTCCTCCAACTTGGATCTTTAATTCCTCTTTGACGTTTTGGAATCATCTGAGCTTTGTACAAATATCTATCCCATTGAACTATTTCAGTTGAAACATTTTCTAAAACATTTGTCAGAGGAGTGTTGATACAAGACTCTATTTACAGAAGTCTGTACCTTTTCATCAATAAACTATCAACGAATTAGACATGGTTGCTGATAATACCTTAGTGTTCAACATATAAGATGAGTTGAGTCTTCAAAGTGTATCCATTTTGGAACAACTCTATAGCTTTGAGATTCCAATTCTCCATTTATGCAATCTTCATACTTTGGGTTGTAGACCTTTTCATGAATAGTTTTTATAACTTTCCTCTTGTCTAGTTGATCATTAATTAGATGACTCAGATGGATTCAACTTGTATTAAAGGAAATTGTTCCTTTTGGTATCCAAAATGCCAACCTTTTTCTTCTTCATGTGACAAAAAGTTGAAGGTTCAGACCATATTTCCTGTAAAATGGATCATCAAATCTCTCTTATCCTGGAAGCATTTCAGATCTGAATTTGGCTAAGGTGATATTTGTAAAAGAGATCATATTGATAATGTGGGCCACTTATTTGGAACATACTTTTGTCTAATGACATACTTCATAATATAGTACACCTTGACCTCTGATGAGTTTTTCTGTATCTGGGAAGTTCTATGACTAGTACTGGATTTGACTACATATGAAGGTCTTGTTCCTGTCTATTTATAAATCTAAGGTTGATGAGCTATCATCAATCAGAGACAGATAGGGTGAAGTTAGATCTAAGAGATTTAGATCTAGATAGAAGAAGGACTTTCCTTCTGAAAGATAAAGTAAGGCTCTATTTTCTAGACTCGTCAACTATAGTGGCACTTTCAATTTCAGGTTGGTATGTTGTTCTCTTTCCAATTCCCTAGAGTCCATTCCTTAGGGAACATTGATCTGTAATCAAGATATTAGTTGAAGGATCAGATCTTGTGAGACTCTGAATTGCTACTCTGGCTTGACCACACTATTAGCCTTTAATCAACTATGCTTAACAACATGATCCCCATAGTGTTGACTAAGTGATAGATTACTTTATAGTGGAAAACCAAATGACATGCTCCAGGCCTCATATGAATACTAGAAGTGACCAGGTGAAGATGCAAAACCTATTTTAACAAATCAACTTTTTGGATAGCTCTTTCTGAATGAGTCCAGAATTAGGATAAACTTCCAAAGAAATAGGACCATTATGGAGACCAGTATGAATAACAAAAAGAAGTGAGTTTTTAAAACTATCTTTCCCCAAAGATCTAATGAGATGCCAAAAAAGAAGATAAACATTTAAACCACGCCGCAAAAGAGGGGTAATCCCAATTTGTACACAACCTATATGAGAAAACTTGTAAGCTTTTTGTTTCTTTAGAAATTTAACATCTACAAGATATATTAAGGGTATATCATACTCATTCTTTTGGGAATGTGTGACTTGTATTATTGACTCCCTAGTTTTTATAGTAGTAACATTTTGAACTAAATGGAAGCCCATAAATAACTTATTATAATCTTCACTATAAGGTATTTTGGGCAATTTACAAGCAGAAAGTGGTTCAGATTCTTCTTATATGTCTACAAAAAAAATTGTTGAGAAAAAATCTGAAATATTTATGAGATGTTGATATTCTTCTCGATGTATTTTCATTTTCTCTTCTCAATCCATAGATGCTACTCATTACCAACGATAGGAGATAGGTCTTACAATATCGGCCTCAAAAAAATTGTGCTCACCTTGGCAACTTACAAAGGAGGCTCGTTTCTTTTCCTGAACTTACATCGTATGAACTAACTTCATAGATGAATAGGAAGAGAACTGGAAAACAAATGATATAAATGAAACAAGAGATAGTCTTTCAAAGTGAATATATTTTATTACTTTTGCTGATGGAATATTATAGAGAATATTCGACACCGCTATAATACAAAACTTGAGAGCGCAGTGGAACATAATCACATAAAAAAACATATTTATTGTGTCTAAGCACATACAACAAGACAAACATGCTATGAAAAACAAAAACAATCATATACACCAACTATTATTTCCAAAAACCAAGAAGGCTAGGAGATCACACAACAATAATCATGAGTAACATAGTACATGCATGTTTCCAATCATCAACTGGTGTGGTTTTTTTTCGTATGTCCACACTAAGGAAATAATGTTGGATAGTTCATATATGAGTGCATTATTAAAATAATATATTTAGGTGTTCCTGTGTGCAAGTGTGAGTTATAGATCAGGTTATAGTAGGGAATTTTGTAGGGATTATTGATAAGGCTTGACTCCTTGTGTTAAGGGATATCTTAGGCCTATATATTTGTAATTGCCAATCCGATTATGGCCCTAAATTTTCCCTAATGAACTTCAAATGGCCATATCTTTCGATCTCCGAGCATTGGTTATTTTGCAATATCTTCCAGCTCTTACATTTGGTACCCGAGCATGGTGAAATTCTCTACAAGATTCCAAGAAGTTTTTTTTAATTTTGATGGATTTTGCAAAGAGAAAATTAAAAAACTCCATCCAAAAAATTCAGCAAGTAGTGTTCATGTAACATGAACATGATGTTTCAACTCACCGTTTTTAATGAACGGAATGAGCTCGCATTCATCTCCCAGCATGGTTGAAAATATGTCAGGGAATGGGTCTGTAAGGATGCCCATGCTAGTTTTGATGGCATTTTGGTCAATGGTTGAATCTCTCCCACATTTTCTCGAACATTTCTCTCAAACATGGGCTCGTCCCTTGTGGCTGAAAATGCCAGATTTGGCTCATTTTCAAAGGGTTGACACAGGTTTTTTGTGTATTGCAGGTCCCCTTTCTCATAGTTTAATATAGTGATATATATGGTGGAGTATATACAGACCTATTTCTATAGATACTGCAACTCAGTTTTTGCCTAATCAAGTGAATTGTGAATGCAACTCAATTTTGATGTTAAAATGGAACAATACAAGCCCTGTGATTAATCTTTCAACCCTCTGCTAGTGTTGTTTGCACGGTAATTTCTTGTTCGTCATTACAGCTATCAGTTTTGTGCAAAAGTGTTGTATTTTGTTGCATTCTCATGGACTAGTGGTTCTAATTCTGCAGAAGTGAGAAATGCTCACCACTCCTTTGAAAAAATATCATCACCTATTAGCATTAGTTTTAGTGGACGCTTTTTGCAGTTGTACCTGACGTCCTAAAACTAAAATGTTTCACCTTGCGGGGGGAGAATAACTTCAGATGTAGAATTAGGAAATGAGCTTCAAACATCTGCAATTGTGCTGAGTAGATAGCCACACTGATGGAGTAAGGAGGCATCAGAGGAAACAGCCTCTAAACTAGATGATTTCTCTTCCATTTGACCAACGTCCCATGCTACGCAGAAGCTAGTGATGGCATATGTATGGTGTGAATCACATTGGATGTTTCAGTGATGGTTTCCATTTTCTCAGAAATCTGCTTCAACATCCAAGGGGTGCTGTTGATTGTGCAACAACAGGTATTTTCTTGAACTTGCCAAGAGAGTTTTGTTGGAGCCCAAATTTCTTCTCCAGTTATCCCTTTGACAGGAAATGGTCCTCTGGCTGTAATAAGTGAATTAGACCATGATGGTAAGCTAGATTGTTCTAACATTCCCAAGAATATCTCTGATCCATGGTGCTAGCAATGGACCTAACTAAAAAGAAACCCTGTGAGGTTTATTATGTATCTTCGAGGCATTGGTGGCTTCTCAGTATCTATCAGAGTGGAATATGAGCATTGTGGGGGGGAATACAGACCAATCTTCCATTCCCATTCAGTACCCGAAACTGACTGTCAGTCAAGTTAAATATTTTACTATCCAAAATGCTACCCTGTCAAAGTTGTTTGGGATCAACTGGCAGCCTTCAATGACAAAGACTTTTATTATTTTCATTACGATTATTATAGGATAGTACTATGTGAAATTCATTTTCAGTCTATCTTCTATTGTGCAAGACTTGAGATATGCATGTTATCTTTCCTACATAGTCCCCTAATGTATAAGCATTGTGATGGACAATAGCAACAATGGGTAATTCCAGACACATGGATCTTGATAGGGTATTGTACAGAGGATCTAGGAATAACCATACGAGGTTCTTACTTGATGAGGTTCCTGGACATGTTCTAGATTTATGACGTAAGCTTCTCTTACCAATTCATGAATTAGAGAGCCTTTTCTTTTAGATCAATTTCATGAGTCAGAGAATTGGACAAGCCATCAAGGGTGAGCATATTGCTAGTTGAGAGTATGGATGTTTACTTCTTCATCATGTGAGCAGCTAAGGGGATTCATCCTCTAGGAATTCTGTATTTACATTCTGTAGATCCCCATAATCTACTTGATTTGGTAATTCTTCCTTGATATCGTAGTGAATTGGTTATTTAGTTGCCTTCTATACGTCTTGGCTAATGGAACCTCTATTTTTAGCTGCAGAACCTTAGTTCTTAGCTACAGAACGTCACGTGAATTCCCTGTTCTGTTACTGTGGAATAGTTTCCTAACTCATAGGAAACTATGCCTTCCTCAAGATACTTCTGCAATATTTATCTGCATCTTGATGTAAATGCAATCCGGAATGAATTGACTAATGATATACCATTATTCCGCTGTCATTTTATTCCATCCAAATCAATATCATGATCTACACACTTGTAATTATAATGTATAAATAGATGACTCATCATACCTACTTTTTAAATTAAGTCACATCACCCATGCAAACATTTAATCAACCCTAAATGAGCTAAAAGACATAATTACCATCCTTGATAATGTAAGCCTTTTGTTATAATGACTCGCCATTCCTACAAGTGGAACAAAACATGATTAGAAAAGACAATTGGAATTCAAAAGAATTCATTTATTTGAACTAGTCAAAAAGAGATCAACCACCATTTGCTGGTTTTTACTTGACCTTGAGAGAAATGTTTTTATTATATATTGTTATATATATATATATATATATATTTTTATTTTTTGGGGGGAAGAAGACGCCATTTTCTAGTTTTCATCTTCTTCCCTTTATTCTGGATCTATCATCTAATTATTTGATCATTTTGGAAGAACTGAGTTCTTCCATATGATCAAATTCTTTTTCTACTTCAATCTTCCTAAAAAATTCATTCTTAGTGGGAGGATTCCTATAGAGTTTCAGCCTATGTCCATTGACCAAGAGTGTTTCTTGCTACTACCATCAATGGGAAGTAACTGAATAGAACCATTGTCAAAATTTGATCAATCTGATAGGGTCCCAACCATCTGGTTCTCAATTTTCCCTTGAACTGTTGGTACTTAGAGTCAAACAGTAATGCCCAGTCTCCTACTTTGAATTTCCTTTTCTTGATATGTATGTCATGTCATTGCTTCCTTTTCTCTTGAATCATCTCTGTCTATTGAAGTTCTTCCATCCTTAATTCATCCAACTCATTGAGTTGAAGGATTCTTTCCTTTTGAGCTACATTTAACTCAATTCCCACCTTCACTGTTGTCCTCAATGTTTGAAGTTCAAAGTCTATAGGAAACAAGGGCTTTTTCCCATAGAATAACTCATATGGTGAAAACCCCTGTTGTAGTTTGCCAAGTTGTATTGTAAGCCCAGATAACTTCAGGTAGTCTTTTTACCCAATCTCTTCTGTCCCTGCTTCAACCATTTTGGTAAGGATGTTTTTCAATTCTCTGTTTGTTACTTCAGCTTATCCATTTGATTGTGGATGATAAGGAGATGAATTTCTATGATTGATCTGATAATACCTTGTGAAATCATGGATCATGTTAGACATAAATTGTGGTCCCTGGTCTAAAACTATGCTCCTTTGTGCTCCAAACTCTGACCATAATTCTGTGCCAAAGAAAATCAGCAAATGCTTCTTCAGTGGCATTTGTTAAATGCTTACACTTCTACCCACTTTGTCACATAATCAGTACACACAAGAATATGTTCCTTTCCTTGTAAGAGGATTTAAATGGAACCAATAAAATCCAACCCCCATCTCTCAAATGGTTTAATCACTACTTGAAGGTTGCAGAGGCATTTCATTGGTGAAAGTTGGTTGTCCCATCCTTTCACAAGGATCATACCACCTGATATATATCTCTTCACATCCTATATACAGAAGATGGCCAGTAATAACCAATGCCAAGTATCTTGTGAGTTGTTCTTTTTACTTAATAGTGTGTCCTCCACTTGGTTCATCATGACATTCTCGGAGGATACATCAAAGATTTCATCCTCTCTTACACACCTGTGCAAGACAAAATCAGGACCACACTTAAATAGAATTCCATTTAACCATTTGAATTGTGCACTGGTTTTAATTAACTTCTTTATTTGTTTCTTAATGAAAGAAGGAGGGAACTTCCCTATTGCAAGATAATTTTCCATATCAGCAAACCATGGTGTACTTGCTGAGATTGCAAACAATTTGTTCATCTGGAAAGTTATCCTTGACTAGATCTTGCTCCCCTGTGGTGGTTAGTCTTGACAAAAAATCAGCTACCACATTAGATTTACCTGGATTGTCCACAATGGTAATATCAAATTCTTGCAAAAGTAATAACCATCTAATGAATCTTCCTCCAACCAATGGTTTGTTCATTAAATACTTAATTGTTGAATGATCTGTGTGTACAAATATCTTGTACCCTGTAATATAATGTCTGAATTTATTGATTACATAAATTACAGCAAGAAATTCCTTTTCAGTGGTGGTGTAATTCTTTTCAGTTGGGAGTAAGATTCTTGCTAAGATAGTAAATGGCATACATCTTTCCTTCTTCATCTTTTTGTCCCAATACTACACCAATGGAATAATTTGAGGCATCTTTTTGGATATGAAATAGGTTTTCCCAATTAGGACCTCTCAATATTGGGGCATTGATTAATTTTTTTTTAATTTCTTCAAAAGCATGCTGGCACTTTTCATCCCAAATAAATTCACAGTCCTTGGTTAGAAAATTAAACATGGGGGCAGAAATTTTACTGAAATCTTTTATAAAAGCATCTATAGTACCTCAGCATGTCCTAGAAATGATTTGATATCTATGGGAGTCTAAGGGATAGGTAAATCTGAAATAATCCTAATTTTGTTTTGATCCACCTGAATTCCTTTTTGTGAAATATGGTGTCCTAATACAATTCCCTCATCCACCATCATCAAACATTTTTCATCACTAAGAGACAGGTTGTGTTGTTCACATCTTGTTAACACTCTATCTAGATTTCTCAAAGCATCTTCAAATGTATCTCCATGTATAGTGAAGTCATCCATATATACCTCAACACAATCATTTGTTAGATCAGCAAAGATTGCAAGTACAGCTCTCTAGAAAGTTGCAGGAGCATTGCATAAACCAAATGGTAATACTCTATAGGAGCAAAGGTTCCCCATGGACATGTAAATGTAGTTTTATCTTGATCCTTAGCAGCAACTCTGATTTGATTGTATCCACTAAATCCATCTAAGAAATAAAAGTATTGTTTACCTGAAAGGTTATCTAGGACTTGATCTATGAATGGTAAGGGAAAATAATCTCTCATTGTGGCTTTGTTCAGTTCCTTATAGTCAACACATATTCTCCATTTTCCATTCTTTTTGGGAACAATTACAAGAGGAGATACCCACTGACTATCTGAGATAGGGTAGATAAAACCTACTTGTAATAGTTTTTCAATTTCTTGTTTGACTATATCCCTTAAAGCATGGGTTAATCCTTCTTTGAGGTTACCTAACTGGTTTAGTGTTTTCAGTATAGATGTGATGAGTGCAGATACTTGGGTGAATCCCCTTCATATCTTTGTAATCCCAAGAAAAAGCTTTAGTATGATTTTTTAGAACATCAAACAATTTAGCTTCTTCATCCTCTTCAACCAGCTATTAATGTTTAAAGTTTTACCCTGGTTGAATTTCAACATGTTTGGTTCTAATATGTATGATGAACTGATTTGTTGAAAGGGTTTCATTAAAGTATTTAATGGAAATGCATGTGGTAAAAACATATGGTATGTAGCAACATCTCCAAAAGTTCCTTGAGAAAAATACTGGACAAAAGGACAATAATGAGAATTATGATACTTATCTCTTTGCATAGGCCAAATTCTTCATCACTGCTACTTTCCAGAAATTCTTCACCACTCCTGATGTACTTGAAACTGAAGCTAGATGATTCATCCTCTCCCAAGAGAAATCTCATTCCTCCGGAGCAAAATTATTTTCAATCAAAGAGAATTGTTGTTGTCGTGGTTCCGGAACTAATTGCCGCATGGTTCTGGAACTAAGTTGACAGGTTCCAGAACTAACTTCACAAGTTCTGATAACATGTTCTACAGGTTCCAGAACTAATTTCATAGGTTCTGAAACTAAGTTCATGGGTTCCAAAACTATTTCTGATTGCAAAGGACAGATTGGTTCTCATCCAATGGTGGATTAATCATCTCTTCTACTTCTCTTACATGATCCTGCAATGTGATCATAGCCAAAGAAGACAAATTTTGCTTATTATTTTTCAAGAGAATCAACCCACAATTGTTCATGATTGTCAGTAAAAGGTTCGTGCAGATGGATATAAGGAAATTGTTTAGAGTTCTTACCATTTGAGATTGTCATATCACCTGACCTGTAATCAATTAAAGCAGTAACTATAGCTAACCATGGTCTACCTAAAATAATGGGATAACCCAATGTTTTACCTTTTGGTTGTAATATAAGGAAGTCAACTGGATATTCCCATGACTCAACCCATAACCACCACATCTTCAATAATTCCTTCTGGTTTTGCTACAGACTGATCTGCCATATGCAATATGGTATTAGTAGGTTGTTATACCTATTAATGGTAATGTTTTCAGAGTATCCATTATCATTACATTGATAGCCACTCCCAGAATCTACCAAAACATTATGTATATCCTTATTTCCTATAGAGACAGAAATAACAGGACTTCCAAGATCTCCATATTTGGGAAGTAATTTTTCCTGCTAATAAATCAACAAGTTTCCCATCTACTTTAATAGTCTTGGGGTACTTTTTATTTCTTCCAGGGATTTTTTTAGACATAACATTTTGATTAATTTGTTCAATTCTGGAATGTCCTTAATTCTTGTAATAGTGGCTATTTCAATATTCAATTTCCTTAATTCCTATACCAATTCAGACTCCTTGATTTCTATAGCTTCTTTGAATCTCTCTAGAAATGGAGTCTCAGTAGTGTTGCTAGTCTGGCTTCCTTTTCTTTTCTTTCTATATCTTCTTTTGGAAAACTAGAACTAAGGGGTTTCATTTTCTTCTGTCATTTTAGTGATTATAAGGGGTGGACTGCTAATGATTTTTCCATGGATCTAGTTTGAATATCCTTACAATCCATAACATGTAAATCAACTGATTTTTCTGGTTCTGTTTCATAAACAAGAGTTGTTTGTTTGTTTCTTGGTTTGCTACTGGCTGTGCTTGGTATTTGCGTTTGGACTACATTCTTAGGTTTTTGAATTTTGTGCAGGGGATCCCATGATGGCGTGTTGATTCTGATTTGGATATGTTCTTCCTTGAAGCATAATTACTAGGGTTCCATCTAGGTTGTGACCAAGCATAAGGATTTCCTTGACCAGCCCATGGTTGTTGATGTCCTTGAGCATACCAAGCTTGATTTTCCCAATCTTGAGGGTTCCAAGTTGGTTGAGGTACCCAAGGTGGTTGTCCCCAATTTTGTGGTACTTGACTGAGCAAGCCCATGGCATCATCCAGGGATTAGGACTGATCTTGGCATAAACTGTCCCTTGGTTAGGTTGTCTCTAAACAAAATTCAATTCTTTTGTTGTGGATGATGTACTGGTTTGTTTAAGTTGATTTTTTAAATGAATGGGAAGTAAGAGAACAAACATCTAATATCATGTTCTTTAGATTCATAGATAAGACATACTTCCATGTTTTATCCAAAGGACAATCTCTTATTGCATGCTTCTTCCTGCATCTAGGACAATACATAGCCAATGGTTCAGTTTTGGCATTTGCTTTAGCTTGTAATCCATCCATAGTAGAGGTTAATTGAACTAAAATATTTATTTTAAAGTTTTCTAACTCATCCATTAGTTTGTTCATATATGGATTCAAACTTTTCATTGATTTTCCTTTTCTAGGTCCACCCCTTGTTTTGGAATAGCTTCTACAAATCTCCTTAATTTCATTCATCCTTAATCTGATCAATGTCTCCACCTCCTATCAAGTTAAGGGCTTCCCTAGATTCGTCATCCAAAAACTTTAAGAAAATGGTTTTACTTAACTCCTCTTGAAGTACAAATCCACATCTTTTGCTCACAAAGAGGAATCTATCTAAATAGTATTCTATATTTTCATCCTCTTCTGCTTGATTTTGAAGAATTATTCCTTCCTATTTCTCCCTCTACAATAATCCTGGTATTTGTCTAGGAAGGCAGTTTCCATTTGTGCCCAAGTGGTAATAGAGTTGGATGGTAATCCCATGAACCACCTCATTGCTACATCCTTCAAAGTGGATGGAAACAACTTGAGTTTTTGATTATCTGTTTTGTAGTCATAGGTCTGACATAGTACCTTGAACTCAAATAGAAATTGGTCAAGATCTTCAGATGAAATCCCTCTAAATGTGGGTAAATGTGTAGGTGAGATATTTTTCATTGATGTGTATCATCATCTCCAATTGGATTGGATAGGTAAAGGTCCTATCAAGTTCTCTTTCAGCTTCTCATGCCACTTCATAAAATATTTTCTGAATTTTTTCTCCCAATCAATGTGGTATGTTGTATGCTTTGGGGAAGGTGAAAAATCAGGAGTAGGAGGTTGACTACTCAATTGAGAATCAAAAATTGCTCCTAAATGGATCTTGAGAAATAAGCCTTTTCCTAAAAGTTCTACTTCCTTCAGGTGACTGATCTAAGAATTCCAAAGGTGGCAATTCTATTTCTTGTATGACAGGGGATGATGGTGCCTCCAATTCTTGATCAATTTCCTTATTTGGGAGGACTAGAGGATGTTATGAATTCTTGTGAAGATATGTTTTTGAAGATGTTTTTTGGGAGGAATCTACCCTTATGAGTCTCTTGGTCTACTCATAAATTTTATGATATAGTAGGGAAGATCCTTCAACTACTAGATGTATGATTGTTGCTCTTGCTAACACCTAATTAGAAAATTCTAACTAGTGTGTCCCCCAAAAATGCATGCCAAAAATGATGGGTGTCATTATTCCCCTTCATTTAATCAACTTCTTGTTGATGTCATATTCAAACTAGGGGTGTGTCTAAAGCTATATGCAACAAGAATAATCTTGGTCAATCTAGTAGTTGACTGTAGTTATTATTTTTTATATTTTCTGGGGATCTTTTCAATGTCTTAAGGACTTCTTGGTAAAAAACCTTATTTAAATCATACTATGAAAACTTGTCTGAAAGGAAACACACTAAAATAAGCATTTCCTTGGAAGGAAACACACTTTGCAAATGGAAATAAAATGCTTTCTTTTGAAAACAAACACACTTACTTTTAGAAATAAACACATAATTTAGAATTGCTTGAAAAATGATTGCAAAAGAAATAAGAATCTAATCTAGAACACTTGCAGGAGACAAGTATACAATGGAGAACTGGAAGAATTAAAAAAGAGATATAGAATTAACAGATCTAAACTATTTTCTTAAGAAATATAAATACCAAATAAACAAATATCTTGGTCCTTGGGGGAGTGGGCCCTTGCTCCTCCTTGAATCAGGATTTAACAACTTAGAATTCTCTCAAAACAGGGAATGGACTATTTTATTGATAAAACATTCAGTATTACAAAACGTACTGGATCTGTGTACTTAATCTATATTCTCATTCTATTCTATATCTATCTATCATATTCTATATATCTTATATCTATCTACTGCAGGTCTGCTTTTATATACATTTTACAATCATAGTTGTCTCAACGATTCACTGATGAAATCGAATCGTGCCCAGAATAGATGCTGAGTCAGATTGTGGTTGATCAGATAACTGTAAGATAACTATCCCTAGATCTGTGAGTCAGAAATATTCTCATCCTTTCCTGATTGAAAGGGTCGTTGATGCAAAATCACCAGATGTGGTTTAGAATAGATAACTTCCATCAGTTCTGGAACTTCAGAGAAGTTCCAGAACTAATAGGAAATAATTAAGGATTAAAACTTGTGAGAGTTCTGAAAGCTATACCCAGGAGTTCCAGAACTAAGTTTGAAAATTCCAGAACTAAATACTGGAGTTCCGAAACTAAGTCCGAAAGTTTCGAGAACTAGGTGATGAATCCTGTGACTGTGTAATGGAGTTCCAGGAACTAGCTTGGAAGTTCCAGAACTAAGTTATGTGTAGGAACATATGCTACCAAAAACATACTGAACACTACATACTTCGTTTCCTTCAACTGATTAGACCTACTTTATTACAAAACTGAATTTCCAACACACACTATGTCAGGAATTTCAGAGCTTTTAAACATTAGAATCACAATCAATCAAAAGATGGAACAATTACATCCTAACTCATATCAGATCAAATAAAAGTCACAAAATGCAATCAAACTTAATCAAAAGGAGAGTAATATGAGATCATTTATTATACATTTAATTGGACATATTATGGCCTCATCAACGTTGTTTGGTACCACAAAATTATGCTATGGTTATAAAAACTCTTTGCTATGTTTTATGATAAACATTTCAAACAAATTTCTACCAATTTAGGCCATGTGAAGATAGACCCACGTTTAGGTAAGAAAGTTAACCATTTTGAAGAACAGAGTCATCAAGACTCTTCGGAACAAGTTGGAATCCCCAGAAAAGTACTATCTCCATTCATAGGCGCAGTACATGGCACGAAACATTTCAACATTCACATAATTCCATCAGGTCCTTCAAATGGGTCACCTTTGTGCACTCATGTATCCTTCTTCAAATATATAGCATTTTAAACTATTTAGGGACAGCCCAACTCAGCATTTGGCTTATATCAAATGGATAGGGAATACACTCACCTAATGGTATTTAACTATAGTTACCATAAGACTAGACAATTCTTTAGATAGATAAAGGAAGCATGAAGCTTCCAAGGACCAAACTACATAGAAATGTCATTGTAATATGCCTTTAGTTACATCTCTGTAGGGATAAGCTACAGTTAACTTGTACTTCCAATAAGCCTCCGAAGATCTAGCTAATTACGATGGGTGAGTTATAAAGTTAACTAATTTTGAAATACAAATCAGTCTACTGCACAGTTTTGGTAAATCCTCATCTTTCTTTGCATGGAATCGTGACCCAACTAGCTATTTGTCCAGCTATAGCCTTTCCTTTTACTAAAGATCCGGGAAATGAATCAACAATATCAGGCTTAACCCAAGGTCTGTCCTTTTCATGGAACATGGAAATGTTTCTACAGTTCCTCTAAGTTTTATTCTAAATTAAGTTGTATCCTGCATAAGAAGCCCTAATTCAACTTGGAAAACCACATCTATCATTTAGCTACATTTGAGCCATGTACATGTCCAGAACTAGATTGTCTGGGTCCCAAGATTAATGGTCGTTATCCTTGTTTGTCCAACATCCTCTAAGTAACACCAAGATTCCTACCTCCCACTAGTTCTTAATACTAGTCCTTATGGTTTGAAGACCACTCTTGTGCATAGCAAACTCTTTATCATTAGTTTCAATGAAATGAATTCATCTAACAAGGAACATCTACCAAGTCAAATTCGCACGAGCACTCTAAAGTAATCAACACTATGATCAAATCTCTTCTAATGTACCTTTATGCAAATAATGGACTCGAATACCTATTTCCTCAAGTCTTATTATGGCACAATAAAGATGGATTTACAGTTGAGCAATTTGAATTTTCACATGCGCATTTGTAATTTTGTCTTGGAAATTCTAAAGCCTACTTTTTTAGCCCATCCACAATTTGTTAAATCATGTGATGATTGTTGCAGATCTTTCACAAGCCACAGTTTTGAGGCTCAAGAATGTTATTTATTCAAGTTACGTGAACCAAAAAAGAATGTTTCAAAACAGGATTGCATAACATATCTCCAGTAGCAGTTGCAAACAAAGTTGGAATTCCCTTAATGCATAGTAGAACAGGTGGAAGTACTTACCTGATATCAAATTACACATGTTTTTCCATGCCAACTCAATCAAGTGATGCATACTTCCTGAGGTCTTGATAGATAGGTTTAAATCAGTTTTAATACAAACCAAAGGATCATGTCATGGCTACTAGTATGTTCCCTGTTAAAACCCAAAGGAATCAAGTATTCTTAAGTAATGAACACCATCCATTTAATGGGGGTAGGTGATCATCTGATAACCACCAAGTACACTAATTGCATGATTCATTATCCAGTATCGATATTCCATGTAAATTGATCAGATGTCAGTTAGTCAATTGTAGTGGACACCACAATTGATCACTAGCAACTATTTGTTTACTGCTAAAGTTTATGGTTAATTTTAGACTATCTAAGGTCATTGAGGGGCGTGGAAAACATGCAAAGTGTGTAACCCCAGCACTTATTTTCAATAATCGAACAGGTACATGAAGCCCTGTCACATTGATCTTTCACAGGAAAATGCTGAGAGTCCTGACCAGCTAGGACTTGTTGAGGTTGTATATGGCTATACATTTCCTAAGTATAGACGAATTTCAACCATGGGTTTCTAGTTTTGCCAATTGAAACATTGTTGATGTAAGTGCAAAAAATTGTTTGCACTGGGAATTTTCATGGCTCCTTCAAGGAATTGATCGTTTAAACCAACAAGGGTGCATGGAACCTTTTTAACCTAATTTGTGGATTTGACGATCTTGACATGAGTCCATTTGGATGGTCCTTGGTACTATATGATGATATTCCTCTTGCTATAAATTTAACATAACTCAACATCACAAACATGGATAGTGTTGGACTCTAAATGGTAGAATACAAGTTCAAGATCTAGAATCAGACTGACATTAGGGTTGGTCCAAAGATTGATTCTTATCAATAAATTCCATTCTGTAGTTAAGGATACCAGTAATATTGGTGTTGAGGAAATAGTTGGCCTCACTTTGCATTGATGATTTCATCTAGGTTATGGCAATTGATAAAAATATGTACAAAATCCCTGCTTCACCCCTATGTATTTCTGAACATCAGAATGATTGTTTTAACAAGGGCTCAAGGGTGGTAAGCATGGTCCTTGATATGGCCTGCAAGCCCTTCGAGCTCAGCTCAACTTGGGTGTGAACAAAGGATAGCTCTTGGTGGTATCTGAAAACCAATATGGACTTGTCAACAAGTTATCTAAAGCTGATATCTTATTGCGGCAATGAGAATCATTGTGCAATAAGATCTAATGGAGTATCTCAGTTGAAATTTACCACTCTTCAATGGCATAGTGGGCAATAATGTAGGCTTCCCATACAATTTGTAGATCTAATGTGAAAATTGTCACATTCTTTGATGCAAATGTGGTCATTAAATTCAGAACCTTCTTATCGAAACACAGTGAAGTAGAGATACTGCAAGCACCTCCCGTTGAATCATACACAACGTTGGTCTCAAAACAACATGTAATTACTTTCTTTAGTAGCACCCCAATTAGTTTGACCTAAGGCTTATGAAAAATGGTTTATGTGATATTTCATCCTATGATGAATTTCAATATCCTTGCGTGAGTACCAAGTAAATCTGTCATTTGATGCACTGCAGTTTCTCTATTCTTACATCCTTGAAAACATAATCTGTTTACTTTTTGACCTAACCCTCTCCAAATCAGACTGCATGATTCTAAATAGCACAAGTTGTTTGTTGTAACTCCTTTACTATGATAAGAATTTTTAGGTCCTTCCCTCAAGCATTAGTAATTCTCCAAGCAAATAACATTATTTAAAATGGGATTAATATTTGCTTTCGATTCTCAAGATCATCCAAGGATGCAAGAGAAGCTTCATACACAACAAATAATCTAACTAAAAATGTAAATAAAATATTTGCAATCAATGAACCATTACAAAAAATTGATCTGATGTTCATTCCCTTAAACCAAAAATGAAAGATGAATTGTTTCCAATTTACCAAATGTTATAAAATGAAGACTAAATTTATTTTTAATTCTCAAGATCAGAATAAGTTGCAACAGAAGAGAATACACAAACTTTAAGCCTATTTTACATAGAAATGGAAAACTTAAAATCAAAGGACCATAGAAAGATGCATTGTAAAAGTTCACTCATTCCATTAAGGAAACATGAATTTAATCAAATTTCCAAGTTAATCCAAATGTTAAAAAAATAGAGATCAACAGTTTTTTTTTGATTCTCAAGATCACCAAAAGGTGCAAGAGGAAAGCATACTCAAGCTTTTGTATAAATCAAGTAAAGCATGGAAATAAAATATTCATGAAAACATTAGACATGTTAGAAAATGACTGGTTTTAAAATAAAAGGAAAACCTGCAATTTCTGTAAGTATCCCAAATTTATGCATTCATTGCATAGTTAACTTCAATACCTTTCCAACGCAAAAAAAATGGATCAATTGAGTTCAAGAGAAAATGTTATGGCCTTTGGAATATGGGTTACACATTTGCTCTTATCCTCACGGGTATGCACTTGACATGCACTCAAAAAATGTCAAAAAAAGTCCCTTAATCTGCAAAATGGTAAAAATGTTCCAACCAAGATTCAATTTTGACAACAAGACATCACATTAATATATGAATAGAAGACTCAATGCTATCCTTTAACCTACATTCTCATGGAATTGAATAATTCAAGAAATTGACAAAACTAGCATGTAGAATGATGAAAAAGTAAGCTCTAAAAATGAAAACATGTCCTTAATATTGAAATTTTCTCACCAAGATTCAATTTTTACAACAACCCACCCCATTAATATGTCAATAGAATACTCAAAACTATCAAAAACTAACTTACAAGCTGCAATACCTTAATTTCACTCAAGAAATTGACAAAATAGCATGTAGAATGTTGAAACAATAAGGTCTAAAAATGAAAACATGGAGAAATCTTGAAATTTTCCCATCAATTCCAATTTTGAAATAAATTCACCTCCTTTGTACCTACAATAATTTTTTTATCTGTTGCAAAAAGAATTATAACTAACACCAAGAAGTCCTAAAAAAAGCTAAATAAAAATCTATGAGGCATCATCATTCTTAGAGCTTAAACAAGACTAATCTATCCCAACATCCTTGCATTAGAATATGAATAAACATTCAAAATAACATGCTCATCTATTAATATATATCTCTATGAATTCTAATCAAATGAAATGAACCCATTTAGATCCTCAAAAATCAAAGGGTTGATTGTATGTTTGACTCCCTAGGTTTTTAAGAATGGAGTCTTGTCAGTCCATGGCTACCAGACGATTTGACATATCTCCATATGACCTCAAACTTGGAAGAATGAATGAAATAAATAAAAATAGCTAGCTCCTCCAATGAAGAATTCTCTAAGATGATAAAATGGCTATAGCTTAGGTTATATGCTCATTTAAGTATTAGAAGAAATGTATGAGGAGGGCTCTTATATAGCCCAATGGATAAAAGAATCTCTACATCCCTTTACATTTGGGATAATAGAGAGGTTGGGTTAGTTTTGGATAAGGGAGGTTTAGAAAGGGTTGGGTCAACCTTAGGAGAGTTTATTTTATCCTTTAGTGACTCATGCGGTTTGGGAGGATTTATTAACTAACCAAAGTGATTAATTAATAGGTGTGCAAGCTATATATAAGCTTTTTAGAGTTATAATTAGCATGATTTAGAATATGGGAGTATTTTAATCAAATAAATGATGATTAATTGATTTAATAGAAGAGATAATTAATTAATCAAGAATAATTAATTATTCTAGATAGAAATGGGTATTAATTAATTAGAAATAACTAATTAATCTAGATAGAATTGGGAGATTAATTAATTAGAAATAATTAATTAATCTAGATAGAAAGGGGAGATGATTAATGGAAGGTTTTTAATTGGCGTCATTATTGGATAGATGAGTTAATTAATTAACATAATGTAATTAATTTACTATGATAGTAGAGAAAATGTGTGATATGATGATTGATATGTCGTCAATTTGCGGGAAAAAGTATAATTAGTGCAATTTAAGTATCTAATTTACTCAAGCTAAATTATAGGTGTCCATAATCAACTAAGGCTTTCATTGTCTTCCCATAAATGGCATGTTTATGGATGTCTTTGATAACTTACACTTCATTATTACTTAGAATGACAGGTGGTGGAATAGAAGCTAAGGGGGTTAGGTCATGCACCTTGTCTTTTGCTGGTAAGGACCTGATGAAATTTGAGAGGATTTTATTTTGCTCTTCCAACTCCTCCTGTGTCTGTTTGAATTTTTCAACTCTTTTAATTACTTTATACATTGTCTCTTTCAGGTTGTGTACTTTACTCTCAGGTGTTGATTATCCAAGGGGAATCCTTGTCAATTCTAAATCACTTATCAACAGGTCATGATCATCTTTTTCAATATTGGGTTTAGAAATCTCCAAGAATTGTTGGCCTTGAGAATGTGATACTATCCTGGATGTGACCTTATATTTTTTTACAGGTGGGATAGCAATAGTACCGAGTAGAGCTACCACTGCATCAAACTTAGGAGAAAAAATATTAAAAGTGGCTTTCCTTTTCTTGCTTTCCATAAATGGTTGTACCCAAGTAAACAAATAATTGAAAGTGGAGGGGGAAATGGGCCCAAGTGCAAGTTCTCTCATTGCACTCAAAGTTTCTACAACCACTTGTAAAAAACTCATAGATTATGAGACTTGGTTCTTCAATTGATCTTTTTGTTCACTACTTTCCTCAAGATTTTTTTTCTTTTATTTTTCTTGCTCTTTTCCTTTGTTGTCATCATCACAGAGGTCCACAACTGTTTCAACATCAGGCACTATTTCCAATTACTTTGGAGAATACAATTTCTCACTCTCCTAAATGGATTCCTCCATCTTCTCATCCTTATCACCTTTTCCTTTCTTTATGTACACCAGAGTTGAAGGTTCAGGTGGAGAGGGAATAAATTTTTCATATGCTTCAAGATTCAGTATAGGAATTTATTTTTGAGGAGTGGAGGTTTCTTAAGAATAAGACATGGATTTTCCTTTTCTAAATATTTTCATTTCCCTGTCAAACTAGAGCTTGGTTCTTACCAAGACAGGTTTTGTGAGCTCCTTTAAATCATCTCTCTCCTTGAAAAACCAATCAATGGTTTCAATAGGAGTGTTCCTGAGGGATAGTTTTTATTCAATGTATTGCGGTTATTAATCATCATTTTGAAGTCCTTCAAGAACCTTGTACACATCAAAGTATTTAATTTGGTGTAGGGGAAGTCTACCATAGTATCTTCTCTGGGCTTCATACTCATAAGAAAAGTCATCCTAGTAGTATTCAATATCAACGAGATGATAGAAACCCATTCTTAAATTGGTGGTAGTAAATCCCTTGATATCAAAGCAAGTCCTTGGATTTTAATAATGGAGGGTAATGGGGGGACTTGTCCTATCAATGTATTGGGCAACTAAATTCGTCTTGCAAGTGTAATTACCCCATGTTATTGACAAGTGGATGCCTACAATATTTTGTTCCTTAGAAGTTTTATGGAGCTTATCAAACTGCCTACATATCTCAACTAAGGCCATCTTGTCACTACAATACATGGGGATTTTCAAAGGTGTTCCTTCACATCTAGCCAACCGTATGTAAGATAATGTCCTTAACTGAGTGTAATTTCTACCATAGACATCGATCAATTGTTTTGATTCAACTGAGAATCTCTGAGTGGTGTCACCCTCTAGCAATATTACAATATACATGGTGAATGCATCGTTCACCCTTCTAAATATATGGTTAATGATCTTCAAAGTTAACTATGGATGATAATCATAAATAGGAGAATATTTCTTTTCTTCAATAGGGGAGAAACCCAACCATTCTTTGTATGCAACAATAAAATACATCAAGTAAGAATTCATATAAAAATTCTTGGTTCTTTGGAAATTCGCAAGTTATTCAGTGAGGTTATCAAAGATTATCTCTGCCCAATTAATGCTTTATTTTCTTTCATATATGATATTGACATCAGGACACATCCAATAGTGTAACTCAATGGTTGAGGCCATCCCCATTATTTTGGAAAGGATGGTGATAACATCTGATAATTCTTCCTTAAAAGAAATCCTATACATAGTCTTTGGCAACTTTGAAGCTCCTTTATTTGGATTCTTAAACCAAAACTTAGCCACTCTAATTTTATATCATTCATTGTCATGATCAAATAAAATTTGGGGCTGATCCTTAGTGAGAGTGTTTGAGCCTTAAATCATGGGAATTATAAGAGTAGTGCCCTTTGTAGTTGATCTTGATTGTATGTCAAGAGTAAAAATATTGTGCAATGAACTTCTTAATTCTCTGGGATTTTTTTTGAAAATTCACAACTTCGATTGCACTTGCAAATTTGAAAAATACTAGAATAGGGGCTTAGTTATGGCTGCAAACAGTGGCAAGTGAGAGAAACAGGATGCAAGACAATAGGCAATACAAAGAGTGAGGTAAAAAATGGTCGATTACCTTGACTATTTATACAAAATCCATTTGAGTAAGTCAGCGGGACGAATTTAGTGTGGCAATCAATTTTTTATGTCAACCTAAGATGGTGAAAAGTATAAAAGGTGAAAAAAATGATCACAATTGGCCCATGGGACAATGGTTCACCTAGGACGCGATGAGCCAAAAAACTTGTAGTGAATTGAAAGTGGAAAAAAGGGACTTGCGAGGAAACGAATGTCAGGGAGCACTCAGGACATGTGGGACGTGATGAGCCGAAATTTCCACAATACACTAGAATCAGGAAGATTGGAAGAAACTTGAATAGACAGTCCTTGGGACATTGGGACATGATTTCTCCAAAAAATCCAAAGTACCCGCAACTAAAGGAAAAGAAATGTAATGCAAATAAAGTTGGGAATCAATGAAATGGGATCCTAATGTAACTTGGGATGCGAGGGACATTAAAACCTGAAATATCTGCACAATTAAGGTAAAGTCTTAAAAAGTCAAAATTTAGAAAAATGAATAACTGTTCGAAATAAAATCTTCCTTTATGTACTTCACAAGGACATCGTGATAGTCATCTTACCCAAAATTTTAAATTGAAAGAGGAAAATATATAGTTTCTGGGAAGGTGACAACAACTAGTTCTTTCTGGGGATGAACTAACTTAGACAAAGGAAAACAAGGTATGATCAAGAACTCTAGAATATATAGGAAAGACTAGGTCAGAACCATTGGGAAAATAGAGCCAATACAGAAGACACACACACATACAAAAAAATAACAACAAACCAAAAACCAAAAACAAGCTATATACAAAACTATACAAAGGACTGCCTAGTCACCTCGGACTGAAACATGTTTAGATATTACCCACTATATGGCAATGGAACAGAGGTTCTATTCATATAGTTCAAATAGAATGAGTTTTCTCTAGTAAAGTTTCCAATTTTGAATATACTAGGCTAGAGAGAATCAAACGTACCATGAATTCCTTGAGGTTCTCACCTTTTATCCCATAGTAGAAAAGTGTCTCCAACCTAGAAGTCTCTAGGTCTGACTTTCTTATCAAACAGTTGTTTCACCTTTTGCTAGTGTGCATAAATCTTATCAACCACTTGCAATATTTCTTATTCTAACTTCTATAGGTACATGATTATCTTCTCCAAAGCACTGGTGAAATTTGAATCTTCAATGGCTTTTGTCAACTACAAGGCTAATAGCTTCACAGTCACTGAAAGTTGAGCTTTGGTTCTATACACAACTTGGAAAGGAGACATCCCAATTGCCCTTTTGGGTTTGATTCCATCTACCCAAAGAGCATCATAAAGCTTCTCATTCCAATTCCTTTGAGATTCATTGACAAACTATCAAATGATGGTTACCAAATTCTTATTTATTGATTCTGCCTATCTATTTCCTCAGGGATAGTAATAAGAAGAATGTGCAAGGGAAATTCCATACCCATAGCAAAAATCCATTTAACTCATAAGAAGAAAAGTTAGGAGCATTATCAGGTACAATTTTTCTTCGGAATCCAAATCTAATCATGATGTTTTCCTTGATAAATTTACACACCACTTCAGAAGTTTTACTCTTCATCGAAATGGCTTCCACAAAATCAGTGAAGTAGTTAGTGGTAGTTAGCACATGAGTGTGTCTGGCATTGGAATATGGGTTAAGGGTACTTATAAATTCTAGTCGCCATTGTTGAAAAGGTTCCTCTATCACTCTTGGTTTAAGTGGTAAGGTAACTAGCTTGGGATTTCCCACAAAATTCTGGTAAGCTTCACATTTTCCTATGCATTTGGAAACATCTCGGAATAGGATTGTCTAGTAATAGCTTACATGAAGGATTTTGTGTGCAATCATAGTAGATGAAAAATTACCCCCATAGGCTTGATCATGAAATTCTCTAAGGAAACTCTTATGTTGTTATTTATCCACACATATGAGAAATCTTCCATTAATCACTCTTTTGAATAAGAAATTTTCCCAAAGTACATACTATGCAAATCTCAACTTAATGGTTGTCTTTTCTTTAACATTTAAATGATAGGGGCATTCTCCATAAGTTAGGAAATGGGAAATATCAGCATACCATTCATCAGTTGAACTAAGAAAAAGAACAGTGGGTATATTTATGTCTTCCTAGAGTGTATCAATTTTAGAACCTTTAGCGATCAATTCACAGAGTCCCTAGCCTTGGAATAACTTAGTTGGCCTGATGTCTATATCATACTCCTGTAATTTTTCCACCCAATTTCCTCTTTTAGTCCCAAACTATTGTTGTGTGAGAATCAATTTAATTGTTATGTCAGGCACAAAGACAACTAAGTGAGAATTGAGGATATAGAAACGAAATTGTTGACTTCCTTGACAACAAAAAAAGCATGCTTCTCCATTTGAGTATATTTCAGTTCATGAGCTTTCAAAACATAACTCATAAAATTAATAGGTAATTCACAACCCTCATGATTTTTCTATGTCAGAATAGCAGCCAAAGTATTCTCAGTTGCATAACAATAGATTAAGAAGTATTTCTCAAGATTAGGATAAGCAAGAGTTGGGGGTCCTGGCAATTGGTTTTTTGACATTTTTAAAAGATTATTTTCCTTCCAGTTTCCAAAAAAAGTATTGCTTTCCTTTCATAATCTGGGCTATACTCATAGTTAACTCTAAAAAATCAGGGATAAATCTTCTTAGAAATTTTATCTTTACAAAGAAAAAATGCACACCTTTTTTACTCATGGAGAGGGGGATTCACTGAATAGCTTGGAATTTATTTGGATCCATGTTAGTTCCTTATTTGGAAATGATATGCCCAAGCAAATTTCCTTCAATGACACAAAAAATAGACTTCTTAGGGTTCAAAGATATCTCCTACTCCTTGCAATTCTTGAGAATAGGTTCAAGATGTTGGAAATGGTCTTCCCTTATTTTAGAGAAGATAGTTAAATCATCGAGATACAAAAAAATACATTTTCCTTTCAAGGGCACCGAACGCAAAATCAATTTCCCATTGGAAATTGGCACCAACATTAATCAAGCTGAAAGGAATCCTTTTATATGAAAAATTACCCTATGGAGTTGTGAAGGTTATTTTATGTTGATTTGGAACATCAACTTCAATCTAGTTATATCCAGAGAAACTGTTCAACATAGATAGCATTTTAGAGCCTGTAACAACTTGTAGGATTTGATCCATCATTGAGATTAGATAATATCTCTATGGGAAGCTTGATTCAAATTTTAGATATCCATGCAAATTCGAATCTCACCATTCTTTTTCCTTATTGGCACAATGTTGGCCACCCACGCTGAATGATGAATAGGAAAAATTATCTTTTCTTTTAAAATATTCTAAATTTATTGATCGATAGTGTTTGCAATCTTGACGTTGTACTACCTTTACTTCTACTAGAAAGGTTTGATCCTTAGTTTTAGAGGAATATAATGCATCATTTATCTTCGGTTAAAATATTTCATATCATCATATGAATAGGCAAGTACATCTACATACCTTCTTAATAATCCTATCATTTTATCCCTTTCCTCCTGTGTGCAGCATTTTCTAATGCTGACAAGCTTGGGTTCTTCCTTGCTCCCAATGTTGATGTTTTCATACTTTGTTGATTGATGAACTCCATGTGACACCTTTGACTTAATATACCTGTCATGTTTGTCAAACAAATATTATAGAATCACTAGTCCCTTGGGAATATTCTTACCTTTTAATATAATACAACCATCATTTTCGGATTCTTCTTCGAATCCTTCTGTAGATGGCACGAAATCACGAAGAGGAGCTTCAATTCCTTAAAATTACAGCTAACTGAAATTATCCTGAAGCTCAAAGAAAGAGAGAAAATGCTACTCATCATTAAATGCTTGACAATTGTTCACATTATCTGGCACACTTGGCCTATGTATCATCTCAATTGTAAACATTTCCTAAGAAAAGTCAGTACAAGGGATCATCAAGGATCTTGAGATGGCCAAAGCATCAGCTCTGGTGTTATTTTCTCTAGGAACTGCTTCGATGGAAAAGGTATCAAATAATTCAATTGAGTCCCACACGAGGTTTCTATAATACTTTAGTATCTTGTTTCTAACCTGGAAATCCCTATGACTTGCTTGACGATGAGCTCTGCATATCCTCATGCACAAAGACTCTTAATTCCCATTTCCTTTGCCATTACCAATCCCAAAAGAAGAGATTCATATTTTGTCTTATTATTTGTTTTCTCAAATTGAATCTTATAGGAAAAAGGATAAGAGATTTTGTAGGGGATGAAAAAACCACACATGCCCTAGAACCAGCTGATGAGAAACTATCATTGAATTTAAGAATAAGGACAACACTAGGATCAAGTGTCATACCTCCAGTGGCCTTCACCTCATTTTCTGACATGTGATCATTGTAATTACCAAGACCCATGTCATCATAGAGAATTTTTGGTGTAGGGTCATCTATTTTCTCCATAATATACTTAGGTTGTTTCTCAGGTAATGATTTTTTAACTTTCCCATTCATTGGAATGAATTCATGTGACCAACCAATATGAATTTCTCCTCCTACTTCTTTGCAAAAAATTCTACTCAGAAACATACGGTAAGATGGGGGAATATTTTCTACTAAAATGGTGGCCTTGACTCTTTTCTCGGGGAAAGAAGCAAAGGAAACTTGTGCATCTTTGATCATTCTTACCAATGGCACCTCCTTACTCTCAATAGAATAACATGAGCCCAGAGTGTGGATCAAGGTCAACCCTAAAGTATGAGAAACTTTAGATGGCATCATAAATTCTGATGCTCCTGAATCAATGACACAATTACTGATTCTATGGCTAGCTATGAGTAACGTGACATAAAAGGGCTCAACTTTTTCAATTGTAGGAGGTGCTACAACCATGATATTTTTCTGAGGTGAAGAGGTGGGAGTAGGTAAGAGGCATTTAGAGGTGGTAAGTGTAGAATTGGGTTTGGATTTGACAAACTTGACAACCTGAGAAAAGGCATTAGGGTGTGTCTGATGGAACTTAGCTTCTGAAATATGGATCTTATTTTTTTTATATGATCAATTATGTCAAATGAACCAGAAGAATATGGGGAATCTAATTTGGTGTTTAGGGATGTTTTGGATATAGGTATTGAAGCTTCATTGAATTTAGGTATATGGGAAGAAGTAGGAGGGGTGTTAGCATGGCCTACATTTTGAGTGGAGGTGGTTAGGATAGGAGCTCCTCTTTTTGAAATGATTGGAATGGTATCTGGTACTTCCTTGGATTTTCTCGTGGGTTGTATCACTTATTTCTTCTTGTTCATTTATTCCATGGTCATGACAAAATATGATTCACTATTCATGTCTACTACTACCTCATCATAATCATCCTCATCATCCATCCTTTCAGTGGTGAGGAAGTTAACTTGAGAATCATCCACTTCTTCTTTCTCCACACTTATTTCATCTTTAGGATCCTCATATTCTTCATCTTTTATTTCATCATCTGATTCCTAAACTTCACATGTTTTATTAAATTGAAATTTGAGAGTTTTTCCTTCGATTTCTAATTTCAGTTGAGTAGAAGGAAAGTGGTTTCGAGGTCTAAAATTCTTCCTCAGAATGTCATTGTAAGGAGTACTCTGGACTAATTGCTTTTTGATAGCTATGGGGTCATTTGCTAGCTTCTGCACCAGTTGATCAGAGTTTCTTCTTGAAGGAGAAGCTTTAGATTTAGGGGGCTCTTTTTTAATTTCCCAAACATTATCAAATCGTCTAAAAAACTTATGGACAATCATTGATCAACATCCATAGTAGCGAGATTGGCTCTTATCAATGCATAGATTACTTCTGGTAGTTAAGCATTTAGGAAGAAGCACTTCTGAATTTGGTTGACAGGGTGGGTGGCCGCTAGTATTTTATTTACTAAATTATTTAATTTGGTGATGAATTCTCGCATGGGCTCATATGGTTTTTTCTTTATCTCAAAAATTTGAGCAAGGAGAGAATGCATGTCCTCAGCAGGTTTGAAATGATTTTCAAATTGATTTCTCATGGTATTTGATTCAGTGATGGTGCCATCTGGGAGGTAATAGAACTAATCAGTGACATTTTATTTTACGGTCTCCATAAAGAGTCTCACAAGAACATCTTCATTCTTAACTTCAAGTATCCCACATGCTATAATGAATGCACTGATGTGTTCATCTGGGTGCACTTTTCCATCACCCCTAATTTTTGGGAAATTCTTCATATTTCCTTTGGGTAAATCATGCAGTGGTGGAGGAAGATCCAAAATACCAACTCGTTCTCCCCAAGGTAAAGGTTCTACCATCCTAGGAAAGACTATTTTTAGAGGGATTGTAACTCTAGCAAGAACTAAAGCATGAATGCTAGGGCTTGGTTGTGTTTAGCAACCAACGTTTACTATAGTTTTATTTTTGGCAGGAGTGCTTATGGATCTTGTTCTCTTTCTCTATTAATTCCAACCAAAACCTTTCTATTCCAATAATTGAAAATATGAATCTTCAATACCTCATGATCTATGACCTCGTGTATATTTTTTGTCCATTAGGGTGATATTGTTTTTGGTCTGATTGAAGTTTTTCGGTGGGATGCAAAAAATGTGCCCCACGGTGGGCACCAAAAACTATTGGTTGTTAAATATGATATTGGGAACAAGAAACAGTTAGGGGCTAACAGTCCCTCCTCTTTGTGGGAGAGGTTCCATTATCAAACGTAGAAAAATAGGTAAAACCTACTTATTCATAAATATACACATTATCTATTTAAGAGTGAGGATTTTGATGCTTTGAATGTCTCCATATCATAATATTCCCAATAAAAAAACAACACTTTCATATATA
Organism: Taxus chinensis; assembly: GCA_019776745.2. Classification (NCBI taxonomy): domain Eukaryota; kingdom Viridiplantae; phylum Streptophyta; class Pinopsida; order Cupressales; family Taxaceae; genus Taxus; species Taxus chinensis. The sequence continues at coordinate 887,796,862 of CM034151.1, forward strand.
TATATATATATATATATATATATCATAATAATATCATATTAGTCCATGCATGAAAGTAAAAGATGGGATCATTCTCATTTGAATACAGGACATTAAATCATTAGATATAAAGTTCCAAAGATAACATCAACTGCGAGAACACAAAGTTTCCTATTCAAACATATAATGATCTATGGATCTCAGGAAAGGAGAGAACATATAGATGAAATTAAAGGAAAGAAAGAACTTATTTTGTACTGATATTATTTCAGTATTTTGAATTTTCAAACATTAGAATACCTCATTCGAATGGCAAGAAATGTGCCTTAAATAGCCTTTCAAGATAGTTAACATGATGTCTTTTCAGTTCCCCTTCTTTTAATCAAAATATTAATATATAATCAAGCATTATAATATTCAATTGTCTTTGATACCCATAATACATGTCTTGGAAAATTAAAAACTATATTAATTACATATATCAACATAAATGAAGGGACTAGGAGCTAGGAGTTGGGGAAATCGAAGGAATGCTTGTAACACTCTTCATCTTAAGAACTTGGCTTCTAAATATATTCAAATCTTCTGCTATGTCCATGCCCTGGGGAATAGTTGTGTTGGTAGTCATGTGAGTCCAACTACCCAAACACTTCTCCATTTCTTTTCCAAAGTCTACATTTTCCACGAACTCTTTGTTAGCCTCTGAGATGGTTGTCTGAAGCATACAAATTTCTTTCATCTTCTCTTTAGACATAGTTTCTTGTTTGAACATGTCTTCTATACTAAATTCCTTGAACTGTGAATTCATCTCTATAGTTCTCCATGAAAATGTGGCAATGAATATCCTGGAAGAAAGATGTGACATAAGCTTTAAAATATTCTCCCTTTTGCAACATGTTCGTGAGCTCTCGAATGGATTCTTCAAGAACCTTTATTTTCGAATCAGTACTGAGAAACTCATTACTTGGATAAATTTACCTTTGCATCATCGAATACTTTATTTTCTAGGAGAATTTATACATATGTATCACTCATCAATCGAAGATCCTAGATACATTTATTCCACAATTTCAAATCTCTATCTAAACCATTGAGTGTTGTGGTAAACTTCAATTGAATTTTAACAATTCTATCATATGCTTTATATGCTTCTTCAATAAAATTTAAGCCTATGATTATCATGTCATCAATTAAGGCCTCCATTTCCTTCCCATACATGGCATGTTTATGGATTTCTTTGATAAATTGCACTTCATCATTACTTAGAATGGAAGGTGGTGGAATAGAAGCTAAGGGGGTTGGGTCAAGCACCATGTATTTTTCTAGTAAGCACTTGATGAAATTTTAGAGGATTTGATTTTGTTCTTCCAACTGCTCCTGTGTCTATTTTGATTTTTCAAGTCTTTCAATTACTTTAGACATTGTCTCTTTCAGGTTGTGTACTTCACTCTCATGTGTTTATTCTCCAAGGGGAATCCTTTTTAATTATAAATCAATTATCAATAGGTCCTTTTCATCTTTCTAAATCTTGGGTTTAGTAATGTCTAAAAATGCTGGCATTGAGAATTTGATACTATTTTGGATGTAACCTTATCCTTTTTTGCAAGTGGGGGAAGAGTAGTACCTAGTAGAGATGTCACTGCATCAAACTTAGGAGAAACAATGTTAGAAGTGGCTTTCCTTTTCTTTCTTTCCATCAATGGTTGTACCCAAGCAAAGGAATAACTAGAAGTGGAGGGGACAATGGGCCCAAGTGCAAGTGTGCTCATTGCACTCAAATATTATACAAAAACCAATTCTAATAGATATGTCTCAGTTTGGGAAGTGGGAACTTCCTTGACATGGAATTCCTTAGCAGATGTTTCTAAAACACTCACAGATTATGAGACTTAGTTCTTCAAATAATCTTCTTGTTCATTTCTTTCTTCAGTATTTGTTTTCTCTTATTTTTCTTTCTATTTTTCTTCACTTTCGTCATCATAGAGGTCTACAACTATTTCAACATCAGGCACTATTTCCAATTGCTTTAGAAAATAAATTTTATCACTCTCTTGAATGACTTCCTCCATCTTCTCATCCTTCTTGGCCTTTATTTTCTTTATCTACACCAGAGTTGAAGGTTCATGTGGATAGGGAACAAATTTTTCATGTGCTTCAGGAGTCAGTATAGGCATTTCTTTTTTAGGGGTGCATGTTTATTGAGAACAATACATGGATTTTCTTTCTCTAAATATTTTCATTTTCCTATCGAACTAGAGCTTGGTTCTTACCAAGACAGGGTTTGTTAGTTCCTTCAAATCATCTCTCTACTTGAAAAACCAATCAATGGTTTCAATAGGAGTTTCGCTTGTGGATATTTTGTATTCAAGGGATTTCATTTCTTTATCATCATTTTGAAGTCCTTCAGTAACCTTGTACACATAAAAGTATTTAATTTGGTGCAGGGAAAGTCTACCACATTATCTTCTCTGGGCTTTATAATCATAAGAACAATCAACCCAGTAGTATTCAATATCAACGAGATGATATAAACCTATTCTTAAACTGGTGGCAATAAATCCCTTGATATCAAAGCAAGTCCTTGGATTTTAATAATGGAGGGTAAGGGGGGAAATTTGCCTGTCAATATTTTGGGAATCTAATGTCATCCTACAAGTTTTGTTACCCAATGTGATTGGGAACTAGATGCCTACAATAATTTTTTCCCTACAAGTTCTATGGAGCTTATCCAACAGCCTAGAGATCTCAAACTAGGACATATTGTCACTATAATACATCGGGAGTTTCAAATGTGTTCCTTCAAATCCATCCAAGCATATGTAAGATAATTTCTTGAACTGAATGTAATAACTACCATAGACATCGATCAAATATTTCTCTTCATCTGAGAATCTCCAAGTAGTTTCACCCTCTACAAATCTGACAATATACATGTTGAATGCATCATTCACCCTTCTGAAGTGATGGTTACTGATATTCAAAGCTAACTGTGGATGATACTCATAAATAGGATCATGTTTCTTGTCTTCAATAGGCGAGAAACCCAGCCATTCTTTATATGCAGCAATAGAACACATCAAGTAAGAATTCATATAAAAAGTATTGGTTATTTGGAAATTTGCAAGTTATTCAGTGAGGCTATCAAAGATTATCTCTGCCCAATTAAGGCTTTGTTTTCCTTCACATATGATATTTATGTAAGGACACATCCAATAGTGGAACTCATTGGTTGAGGGCATCCCCGTTATTTTGGAAAGGAGGGTGATAACATCTAACAATTATTCCTTTTAATAAATCCTATACATAGTCTTTGGCAACCTTGAATATCCATTATTTAGATTCTTAAACCAAGAATTATCCATTCTATTTTTATATCATTCATTTTCCTAATCAAATAAAAGTTGGGCCTGATCCGTGGTGAGATTGTTTGAGTCTTCAATCACGACAATTCTAAGAGCAGTGCTAATACAATTTGCATCAGGTCACAAAACTACCTGCCCTTGAGGATCGATGATCTCTTTTATCTTTGGGTTGAAGTAGGAACCAAAGGCTAGGATGGTATCAACACATTGAACTAAAATTTGAAAACCCGCTAGATGAGAAATTTTTATTTCCTGAATTAGTTGATAAATGGGGTTAGGGTTTTGGTAGTCAATTCATGCCCATAAATCATCCAATTCAAGGTGATGAGCTTCAATATATCCTATGTTTGGTATGGTTGTCTCCAAGGAGGATCAATGCTCATGCCCTTTGTAGTTGATCTTCATTGTATGGAAAGAGTAAAAATATTGTACAATGAAATTCTAAATTCTTTGGGATTTATTTTTGACAATTCACAGCTTTAATTGCACCTGAAAAATTTGAAAAATACTAGAATATGGGCTTGGCTATGGCTACAAACATATTGAGAGTGAGAGAAATAAGACAAAAGGCAACAACTAATACAGGGAGTGAGGTAAAAAATAGATTACCTTGGTTAATTATACAAACTCCATTTGAGTAGGTTGGCAGGGGGAAATTAGTGTGACAATTAATTTTTTATGCCGACCTAAGACATTAGAAACTAGAAAGTGGAAAAGGAAGAAAAAATGTGCACAATTGGCCCATGGGACAGTGGGACAACTGGGACGCGACGAGAAGAAAAACCTACAATGAATGGTAAGTGGAAAAAAAAAACTTGCGGGTAAATAGAGGTTGGGTAGCACTGGGGACATATAGGATGCGATGAGCTGAAATTTCTGCAATACACTAGAATCAAGAAGATCGGAACAAACTTGCACGGACGGTCCTTGGGACATTGGGACATGATTTATCTAAAAATCTGAAGTACCAAAAAACATAGGAAAAGAAATGCAATGCAGACAAAGAGGGTAACTAACGAACTGGGATCCCAATGGAATTTGGGACATGAGGAACATTAAAACCCAAAATATCTGCACAATAAAGGGAAAATCTTAAAACCTAGAAATTTAGAGAAATGACTAACTGTTCGAAATAAAATATTCCTTTACGGACTTTCAAAAGGACATCTTGATAGTCATCATACCCAAAATTTTAAATTGGAAGAGGAAAATATAAAGTTTCTGGGAAGGTGACAAAATATCTAAGGTAATAAATTAGCATATACGATCTAGTGCTCCCATTCATTTACAGCATGCGATATCTTCTTACACAACCACTCTCCAATTAATGGGAATATATTTTTGTGCTGCAACATTCTACATATTTCCTTCAAATCATATATATCCCTTTCTGGAAGCTTAACGCATTTCGTGCATTACCTCTCACATGCCTGTTCCTTCAAGTATTGAATCTCAACATGTAATTCCCTTATTACACCCATTGTTTCTTGATATTCCTCCTTCAGATGATCCACATCCGGAAACTTAACATGGATGACCTCTTCCTTTCTAATAAGGGGATTTGACTTGATATTCTCTTGTGCAAAATATACTTTGGTGTGCATTGTCACCAATGGAGGTTCAAGACCTTGATCAACTTTCTTAGGCTCCTAGTTTTCTTTCTTAGCGTGCTCCATATTGATCATTGTCACACCCTTGTCATTTTTGTTATTCTTTCACATATGCACATAAAGGTCTAGATAGTGTTCCACCTTATGTTTCTTTCCATTGTACATGAACACTATACTGGTAGCCAGGGGAGCTACCAGTATAACATGTTCCATGCACAAACCTACCTAAACCTCCACCATAACCTTTGCCTCAAGATCCTCCTTAGAATCCTCCATTTCAATTATTCCCATTGTTTCTCCTATCATTATTATGTCCTTCTTGATCCTTAGAGCCTATTGCTATACCATTCAGGTGCAATCTAGTTTCACAGGATTTGTGGATGATCAAACAACCTGTAGTCATAAGTATCATGGGTATGGGCATAAAAAATGTTGCACTACCTAAATACATTATTGTGGATCACACGTTGCAAGAGGGGGAAATTAAACACATCATGATTCTTATGATAAATTTCACAAAATTGTAATAGTGTGCGCACAGTCCTTCATAAACAAATATCCTTTGCATGCCCATCCACATCGCAATTCGTGCACAATAACCCACTTCATGTCTCATACGTTGTATTGAAAGAGAGATTCTCCACATTTTTATCCATATCTATTATTTTCACCTCCAAAAATAGAATTACTCTAGTGTCTACACTCCCTATTATTTCATTGCACAAAGTTACTTCCAAATCCTCACGTTGATCAATATATGTTTTTATGTGATACGACCCTTCGGAATGGAATAATAAACCCTCCTACAAACTAGTGTGCATGTTAGCTCAGATGTATACAATAAGAGATATTAGATAAAAAAGGAATTTAATCTTGCATCATACTCTTTTACACTCTCTAAAAGATCTTGCTTATGTCCTTAATTTCACTGATAATCTACTACTTAAATATAGGGATATGAAATTCAGCCGAAAACACAGTGCACAGTGCATTATAATCCCCCATAGTCTAGTGTGGATCATACTTACTATACCAGCTATGTTTGTTCCCCTAAAGTGTAGTGGAAAATTGGATTTCCTTTCGATCAGAAGCTATAATTCCTTTAATGTGCCATAATAGTTCACACTTGTGCATGTGATTTATTGTGTCCTCCATACCTCTATATTCTAGAAAGTGGAGAGACACCTCAAAAAAAATTTGAGGTGACTGTTATTGTGGTTGTTCAGTTGATGTATGTATAGGTTGATTCGGTGGAGGTTAGGGACCCTTTCTTAGAGTAGGACTACACCCTTAACCTGAAACCTCATTAGGATTTACTCTTTGTGGTGGATGAACCAAACCTCTTGAGCCACCTGAGCCTCCTACACCACTTGTTGTGACCTATGGAAATGTATATGTACTTCCTTAAGTCCCAGTTATCATGCAGGTTTTATCTCTAATTGTATTTTTTAGAGCATCACCTAATGGATTGCTACCAGTGGCTTGTGTGCCAATAATATGACCCGAGGATGCACCTAAGAATATTCCTCCAAAATTACTCCCAAGCACTGGTGTGCTACCATGTCAATAGCATTAAATTTTTGTTCTTCCTTATTCGTAACTAAAATATGTCTACCTATGTCTCCTACCCAACAGGAAGATTTTGCTTCCTCTCCTTCACTATGATACTATTCAATAAATAATTTTGGTTATATATAAGACCTTACAAAAGGTTGATGATGCTAGGATGAGTTAGATGCATGACTTTGGTTCTCGTTGTTTCCTCAAACTCACTCTCATTAGAAGTCGATAGGGTCTCTCTACTACACTTTCCTAATGTCAGGAGGAGATGATATTGCGGGCCCTCGCCTTCTGCAAGGTATTGACTACTTCTTCCAGTCATCACTCTCCTAAAACTTAATGCCTCATAGACCACCCTCTGTCATGCCTCTTTATACCCAATTCGGTGTTCCTCCCTATATATTTCTTCCACTAGGGCTATTGACATCCTTTCCAAAACTTCTCCTGCCCCTACGCATGGTGGGGTTTTTTTTCTTTGTTGGTATTTTTTCCATTCCCAACTCAAACTTAAAGATATTAATTTGCAAAGGTATTACGCACAAATAGGATCCTCTAGGCTCACAAAAAAACCATAATTTTTCTTCCTCTAGGCACAACTAGGCTAAGATGGCATATTCCAAAGTATAATTTTGTAGCACACCTTTTCACTAGTGTTCAAATACTCTAGTCCAAGGCTAATTTTAATAAAAAAGCATCTGATAGTCTTCATACGTCTAAGTTTTCCTTTTTGGACAAACACCCCTATTTCTCACATAAGCTGATATCCATTCAAATAATTATAAAAGAAAGAAACTGAATAACGTCTCATATAGGTAGTCATACAAGTTGTCCTCCACCCATTTTCACACATCTAAATTAGGTCATGTGCTAAAATTCTTAGCAAACACATCATGGCATTAATTCACCTAGTCATCAATGTTCTCAAAATAAATCTAGAATGCCATGTGCATGCAACAATCTGGCAGACAAATTTTAAAAGAGGTCTTGACAATGGAGCCAAAATGTAGTCTTTGTTTTCCCCACTTAATAGTTATGCGTGTTGGAACTTCACCCAAGAAAATATAGATGATCAATTGAAGAGTGTGCAACTAGTAGGTACCTCCTTTGTTATGTTTACCAGAGTGTTAGTATGCATGTTTATCATATCCATAATCAAGACTTTCATTCAAACATGATGAATAATAATGATAGTTCAACAACACATATAACAAGGAAAGTATTTAATCCATGAAAACAAGAAATAAGATCAATTTTATTATGAATAAACCATCTATAGATACATAAACCATCATTATCTAGCCACGAGTATCCTTTACAAATGATAATTAACTGCATGACAAGGAAACTAAATACATAATTGTTCAATACATCAATGCAAAAGACCCTAGAACTAGTAAAAACTCTCCATCATATGGTCACTTCTAAAAAATACACACATCATATATATAGGGGTGGGAACTTTCCCTTCACCGCCTCATTCACATTTCTAATAATAGGAGTGCATACATAAAGAGCTTGCATGCTTTTTACAATCACTACTAATAATAGATTATCCTAAATATACGACATGCTATAATCCTATTATTAGCTCACTTTGTGCATGGTTTTTTTCTTTCTTTGCATTTCAAAATATAGATTTTTTTACGGGCATCCCAAGCCATATTTCCTTTGTGTATTTTTACACTTTTCTTTGACACCTCTCCAACCGTGCTTTTCTTTTTTTTAGCAAAGTCTTTGAAAAATTAGCTAATTCATGAACTTTGTCTGCTCATGCACGAACCTTTACATGTTAATCCTTCCTATATCTTCACACCCCTTCATGCACCCTTTGTGCATGGTTTCAAAGGTTCATGTGTGACTAGTTCTTATCCATTTTCCTTTCTCAATAAATTTTTTAATAGAGCTAGCCAAAATGTAAAGCTCATCATTATGTTTAGAGTAAAAAATGAGGTACAACCTCACATAACAGATGCAAAAATAACTATATAAAATTAGGAAATAATAAAAAATAGTGTACTAAGAATAGAATCACAATGCATTGCTTCATCTCCAAATCCATCTACACATTATAAAGCTCAATTCAAATGATAGAATCAAATCTTTATTGAGACATTTTATAACATTAAGGATATCACTCCTAGTAGTTTAATGATACGATGGAAGATAAAACACTTATACCCATAGTGTTTATAGGATTTCCAAAATCCTACAAATTGTTTTCCCCCACACTTAATCTTTGGAAATTAAACCAAACTTTTAATATTTGGCTATCATGTTGCAATAAGACGGTTATATGAACAATGAAGTAGAAAATGAAGACCATGCACTTGCTTCAAACTTTAAGGGAAAGAATAATCATAAATTATCCAAGAATCAAGGTAACAACAACCAATAAAATAAACAAAAATCTCAAGGGTAATCCAAAAAATAAATGTCCTATTTTTTGAAAATGGATTTATTTAAAATATTGTTGGTACAATGGTATAAACCAAGGATATTCAAGTAATAATTCCAACAATAAATAATCATCTCAAAACTTATAAAGTATCATTGACAATATTAACAAAACTAGAAGAAGAAGCCAAAAAACCAATGGAATTTTGCAGACAAAGAGGAAGGAAACAAGGACAATGATGTCCTATTTAACACTCAATCAAGTGAAGGATCATTCTCATCTAGATCAATTTGGTATATTGAATCAGGAATCACCCTCAATGTGACTGGAAGAAAGTATTAGTTCATAAGATTATATCCTTCAACCATTAAGAATCATGTTTCTTGGGTGATGATACTTCCTACCGAGTTAGAGGAATAGGTAATATCAAGTTTCCTATTAGAAAACATGACTATATTATCACCAAATTCTTGTATGTTATCAGACTCGCTAATAGTATTCTATATATCAATCAATTTATAGATCACAATATGAAGTGTGAACTTGATTGTACAAGTGGAAGAAATGGTGCCTAGTAGGCATACAAAGAGAAATATATAATTGCTACATGTTCATAAGGATTTTACAAGATGTTTCAATTTGATTTTATTCCCCCAAAAAATAAGGAACTCATTACAAATAATAAAAACTTTGCAAAATTTTCGTATTTAATTTATGCGCACATGAGTTTTAGATTCATATTTCCACTTAGCCAAAACAATATGGTTCAAGAATTACCTCATCTAAATAAGGATATATAACTCTTATCAAGTTTTTTTGAATAAAAGAAAGATCAGGCACCATTCCCAAAGAATCCAAGTAGATCTATGGGCCTAATAAATATGTTTCATATTGATATTTTTATAAAATGACTAAAATGTCAAATGGATATCAACAATTTCAAAACTTTGTTGATGACTATTCATGAAAAATATGGATATACTTGTTTCATAATAACGAACATAATTTTTTAGGTATTGAAGTATTTCAATGCTCTTGCTAAAACTCAAATTGGATAGAAAATAGAATCACACCACTCATATCAAGAGGGGAATTCACTAGTGATCCATTCTCATCTTATTTTTAAAAACTTGACTTTCTTAGACACATGAATACATCTTACATTCCATAGAAGGATCCTAAAAGCCCAATATCACGGGAATGGTATGTTATATGATCGAGGGTGTATGTTTGGCAAGAAAATACTTGAAAAAATAAAAATAATAATAGTTTAGTTATTAAACAAGTCACAAAAATTTCTACTTTACAAAATCACTCTACAAGAATCATGGTCAGACAAGGTTGGATGAAAAGTCCACTCACACATTTCTTGGAAACAATTAACACTCAATGGGTGTAGACATCATGTTTTTTTCAACCCACCTACGTCATCTTAAAAACACATTATTTAACCTAAAACCTATTATAATAGCATTATCCTAAGTCTCATTATCATCATCTAGTGAAAACAATTTTATTGTCTCATAAATTACCATTTACCTACCTTAACCACTTTAAAATTACCTTAACCACTCAAATATATTTTATCCAAGCATCCTAACCTCCCCAACTTTTCCATAACCTCCTCCCAACCATTTTCCCTCATCAAAAACCTAAAAACCCCTATTTAATAAGTGGTTCCAACCATTTCTTAAATGTTTTCCTATAAAACACAAATCGTCGGCGATCCTAACCAATTTATAATGATTATAAATAGGATTTTTTCCTCCTTTCTTAGAGATTTTCATAAACCTTTTTCTCATAATTACATTTATTTTTGAATCAAAAGTGAATCTACATCGTTTCTAGAGATCATTAAGGACCTATATCGACCTCAAGATCTTGAAAATACATCATTTTGATTGTATTTTATCAGTCATCTTCCAAAAACTTGGTCATCAACTTCAATCAACTCCATCTAACAATTGGACACATCTTTCAACTTACTTTCTCATAAAAATTTATTTATCTTTGTTATTTCATAATTTACATTTTATAGAAGCATAAAAATAATAATATCATCATTTAGAGCTCTATTTATCATTTTTTCACTAACATTAAAGATATTGACGATTAGATTGAGTTCCTCTATGACATCCAAAAAGAAACTAAGGAATTTTGGTATGACTGGTTTGAGTTTGTTTAGATTGCCTCCACCCTTTCCTGGGACACATTTGACATTACACAAGATTTATACTTCGATCATAAATTTTAGAGCTTCCTATTATTTATTTATACATCTTTTTCTATTACTTATCCTTATCATTATCTTTTTCAATCTACTTAATTGTATCAAATTAAGATTAAATCCATTAAGGTAGTCCCTTTGGATTCTAGGAATTGGCCTTTTTCGAGTAGCTCGTTTATCCATTTATCTAATATATTTTGTTTAGTTGTCATTGATCTACAAGTTTATTTGTCAGCCTAAGAGGAAGGAGCTTTATAAAACTATATCACCATTCATCATCACGGGTAGTGGTTAACCCTTCAATCTTCTGAGGTCAGTTTTTTTTTAATTTCATTTTATTAAGTTAAAATTGGAAAGAGAAAAACTCTGGTAAATTCAGGCACACCCGATGGGACCTAGTCCCTTCTCTTTCATTTCAAATTAATGCATTTCCACCTCTAGGTTTTGTACTCTCTATAATTCATAATGATCCAATCAAACTGATAGCGATTTTGGTGAATCACTAGCGATTAAAGTAAATTGCCAATAATCTCTGTAGTTTTTCTTGATTTCTCAGTATTTAGCCTCTAAAATTCATTTTTATTTTTGTTCTTTGTTTTCCCTTAACCTTTGCAGGGTGCTACTTTGGGATATTTTTATGCTGCGTTGTAGTTGTGCTAAAAAAATCTAAAATTTTGTAAATTAAAAAGGTAGTGTTTTACATGTGTGTCTATTTCCTTTCTCTTTCTTTTAAAGTATTGCATTTTTTGTCTGTTTTCCTCAAAAAAATCAATCCTTATTTTCCACTTACAAAAAACCTCTCACTTTTTTTGATCACATAACTTAATTAAGAGGTAAATATATTACATTCACTTAATCTATCCCACACAAAGCCAAATCACATCAAACACAACTTGCATCAAAAAATTCCTACCTAGGTGGAATAATTTGATTTCAACACTAAGAGGAGAAGAGGATTCAGTGTTTTGGCTGAGTATAAACAATTGGTTTCTAGTATATTATCTAAGCACCCAACTCTCTTATTGTTGTGGAACGGTGAAGTGAGTTGGTAGGCCCCAATACAAAGCCCCGTATTGAAACCAACATAGATTTGTACTCACGTACCTTCAGGTATATCGATGATTCCAACCTCAAACATAACCTAAATCCATCCATGAACCATCATTTCCATGGATCCCATCAACCATTTTACACATTTCATACTTTCTATCCTTAATTAATCAAGATAATCGAAAAAAAACTCTTTTGCGTGATTTTCCTACTCTTTGTAATTTACAATCTAGAATCATTTTGTTTATCTTAGGTGATTTTTTTCATTCATGGTTACTAATAGACAACAATACCACCTACAAAATTATGAAAGTATGATAGAAAAATTCCAACAATCAATTGAAAATATTCATACTCGCATCAAGGATACCTTACATTTGCTTGAACAATGATGAACATCTTTATCACCCCAATCAGAAGATCAGAAAACTCCACATTCTCCTAGTAGCTAATTTGAATAATCTAAAATACCTAATCCACATAGTCCTTGTTTCTTTGATAGCAGGGATCCTATATTTTCTGAAATTCTAGACTCATAACCCTATTTCCCTTAATGTATACCATTCTTCCTGGTGTGTTCATCTCCAACCATTTACACCTAAATCATGGCCCCATGTATCTAGCACCCCTTATGACTTATCCAGGATCATTGATCCACACCATGAGCCCATTGTCTACTAAATAAGCCCTTATCCCACTAACAGTTAATTAGGAGCATTTTATGTTTTGTCATCATCTCCTGTCATCTCCTTTGACCTTAATGTGGTCTCCTCAAAGGACACGACAAATTAACAACCTACATCTTCACCAGACCTTTCATCTGGCTCTATATCATCTCAAAAAAATACCGATACATATTCACCCACGTCAAATTTTTTAGTCTCTTCTACCATCCAACCTCCTATAAATTTAATAGTCATCCCATCAAGCGCATCTCAACATACCCTATCCAAAAAACCCACATCAGTTTTTAAAAACATATTCATGTCTATCTCTACATCAATACCACCTATTAATACTAGGTCTATATCTACCATCCATTCTTCTTCACAAAAATCATCTACCATCCCTACTTCCTCTGAATTCATACCTCAACAGTCTGTTGTTCACCCAAAATTCCCCCTGTTCTTAAGAAGGTGAAAATTTAAAATTTTGGATTTAAGTATCCTTTCTGTCAAGCTAGTGATGTGAAAAGTCGGGAAATTGAGAAAATCTGCATTTTTGGGTCATTTTGTGTGTTTCTCGGGCCTGTCGGACATTTTTGTCCCTCGTGTCCCAAGTTCATTTGGGCCCTTTGTTCCCCGATCAGCTGATTTACCTGAAGTTTACCTTTTTCGGGCCCGTCGGAACTTTATGTCCCGAATGTCCCAAGTTCACCCGGACAAGTTGTTCCATTTTCGGCTGATTCGCCCGAACCGCGTACTTCGCGCTTTCGTGTCCCTCGTGTCCCAAATGAACCAAGTGCCATTCATGCTAATTTTTCCCGCTCTACCCAGATATGTTGCTTTTCAAATTGGTAGGTATGAATTGAATGTGCATTCATTGCCTTTTCTCTCTCCTAAATGGCTATATAATAAGCAACCCCCTATGCATTTTTCACACTGCTTCCATGCTATCCTTTGCTCGAACCCTTGCAATTTAATTCCCTGCGCGCGTATCCATTTCTTCTACATTTTCATCCCAAGTTTAGCTCGTAGCTCTGCTCTCTCTTAATTGCTATCAACATGAAGATCAAATTCCAGGGGCAGGAGCAAATCTCACCACTAGAGTCTGTTGTTCCCAATATTGGGGACAGTGAAGCTCGTCATCTTGACTTTGGCGATTTTTGGGCAAGGATGGCAGATGCAAACCCTACACCAATGGTGCAGATGATTCACGACAGCGGTTTGGCTTTCGCTGGAGGTTTCCCAATCTCGGTGCAATGTGCTGATACAATGCTTTCATGCGGATCTCACTTCGACCCTGATTTGAGCGACTTAACCAACGTACATGGGGAACTCGTCGCCAAAATGGATGCTACCACCATTAGTACTGCATTGGGGATTCCAGAGATGGATAATGCCATAGTTATTTCCTAGAATCAAGCACAGGCCCTGTTCAACCAAGACAGCGACAAATACAAGGCTCGAGTGGCGAATTCCTGGCTCAAGAACCCTAAGAAAGGAGCATCTCGTCTATCCAAGACTCTTTTCTAGGCTGATTTCAATGAAGAATTGTCAGATTTTATAATCCTACTGGCTCAGGTTATGGGCTTACCCTCCACTAACGAATTCCATTTCTAGATGTGCCCACTCATCAGCATGGTATGCGAGGGAACTCAAAATATCAACTGGGTGGAAATCATCAACATGAACTTGGCGGAGCAGCTTTCCAATGTATAGCAAACGAAGAAGTTCTACATGACTTCATACCTGATATATGCTTGGCGGCATGAAGGTAATGGTTTGGTTTTTCTTACATTGATGCCCACAAGGATGATCCCGTATATGCCTATTGCCCGCAGTTCACCCTAGAGACCATCAATCGCAATTTCTGAAGGGTAAATGATGCTTTCACCATGTACGTGGTCAGGCTCCTTGAAAGTGAAACTGCTAGAAGGTTTTCTGATGAAGCCATGAGCCTGATATCGCACTACGGTGCCTATTTTATCCAATTCAGAAAATTCTCCTATATCAGGCTTGCTGGCTATGAGGGCACTCCTCTGAGGCTTCCCATGTTCTGCAGTGATAAGATGGCTTTGATAGAAGTATGCAGACAATTAGACAAATTGCACAGAACCTGCAGACACAAGAAGATTACTGGTTTGCACTTTCCCATCTCTTTGGGAAATTACACTTGTAAAACAGCCCTGGACACACAGAATATAGAAAGAGCCCTGGTTCCCATCACTGTTCATTTCTTCAAGCCAAGAACTTGCTTCGACTTGAAGAAGTTCATTGAGCAGAACATCAAGATAATCTATCATCATAGGGCAGATACACAAGACTATTGGGCTGATTGTGCCGATGATTTTGAGGCTAGAAGGAGGCACTATGGCAGGTTCTCTCTGAAATTGATCCAAGAACTCGGCTTGTAACAAGTTCCTGAAGGGCTCCAGGATGACAACTCTTATCTATATTAAGTACGACAATGTGGTTAAGCACACTCCCTTAGAAGATTTGGATTGGAACAAGAAAGAGAAAGATGATCTGGCCGAGATCCTAGCTCCAGTCTTAGTCAGAACTAAGATTTGGTTTGATAAGAAAGTTCGAGAGCTTAGGAGGCACTCGGGAGAATCCTCCTCTAAGGATGTTTCAACACCAAGGAGAGAAGCATCGACTCCAAGATCAGACACACCTATGCAAACCCCTCCTGCCTCATCAACACAAGGACCTGCAGTTTCTACTCCTTCATCCACCCAAGTATACCAGAAGAAGTTCAAAGAGGTTAAGAAAGAGCCCGTGGAAGATGATCCTTAGAGAAAGCAGGCAGAAGTGCCTCTGGGACTAGAGAACATTATTGTTCTCATTGAAATTGAGGAAAGTGAAGTGCCAACTCCTAAAAATGCTCCTGAAGCTCCAACAGATAAAGATAAGGAAGTCCAGAGCTCTGAACTTCCAAGTGCTATTGATTCCTCTGCAGCAATTGTCTCAAGCGCCCTACTCACATCTCAACTTGAGACAACAGCTGCAAACTTTGAGCGTCATGAGCTCTCTGTCTCTTGGTCCTCTTGCCCCTCCTACTGCTTCCTCTTCCTCTTTTGCATGGGTGCAACCTCTTGTTGACAGTAGGAAGAGGAAATCTTTCTCTCGGAGCTCAGGACCAAATTTTGATGTTGTGGTAGCCTTGTTAGGCACTACTCCTTCTCGTGCCAAAAAAATCCAAAATCACCTCAAGGATAGTGTCTAATGCTCAGGGTCAGCAATTCCTGGAGATTGCTAAGCCTACTGCAGACAAATCAGAGAAGGATTTGCAGGCGGCTGACCTAGAACTCTCAAGGATTCCTTTGGGAGAATCTACCCCCAAAGGATAGATACATAACCTCCAGGAAACAGTCACAAGAGTCATTGGGAGGGTAGAGAAAGGGCGGAAAAATATTGAACAGTAGGAGGAACAAGCCCAGATTCTCACTGGTTTTATCAAATCTCTTTTGTCTAAGGACAAAATTTTGGACCCTACCCCATTGACTACCCTTTCGCCACCTGTAATTTTGAGCCAAGATGAAGTACAGAGTATCAAAGACATGCACAAGTATTCCATCTATGGCAGAGCTATGGAGGCCATGGTGGAATATATGCTTGTTGCAGGATTGAACTTCATCGATGAAGCTTTCAAAATCCACGGGAAGGTGAACAATTTGCAGCAGAAGCTCTCCTCCAATATCGAGATCATAGATAAAGAGCTCAAACTTTGGAGCAGTTGCATAGTAGACCTCTGTCTCATGGGATAGACAGATGAGAATATTTTATTGGCGAATAAGGTTTTTGATGATGCAAAGGATAATCTGTCAAAGTCCTGGGTTTACAGCGTGGAGTGGAAGATCAAAGTCTTGGAGGAGGCTTTGGGAGAGCTGAAGAATAGCTGGCAGAAGGGTGAGGCTTTCAAGACACTGGTGGTATCTGCTTTCAAAGATATACATTGTCATCTTCAGGATGAAACTTCTGGTGTGCCTCTTTCCTTGCAAGAAATCAAAGCTCAATTCAGAGCTTTTGTCAAAGATAATCTATTCGAGGAAAGCTCCATCTCCAAAGAGAAAATGAAGGAGATATGCTCTCTTCAATCTGCCATTGAGGAAGCAAATAAAGACTATCATACTCACGTCGAGTTTGATAAGGAAATGGAGAAGTGCCTCAGATTTTGGACTCAATCTACAGCCAACACGTCAATCCCTCATGGACGAGACATAGCCGAGGCATTGAAGAGATCCAGGCAGCGGATCTTGAAGTCAGTGGGTCCCTCCCAGTCATAACCACCTGTCTTCTTCTCCTTATTCTTCTCTCTTATTCCGATTCTTTTTCTCGCATTCTTTGTAATAAGTTGGGGTATTGCGATTGGCAATCCTTAACTAATCTTTAGTTAAAAGAAGTAGTTACCGAGTGTAAATGATTTGTAAACTATATAATGGCCTCTCCTCGCCATTCTGAAAGGAGGAAGAACTTGGCTTATTTTCTGAAAGTGTAAATAGATCATAAATAAATTAATACAGAAGGGCTTTTCGTTCTTTGTCTATCTGATCTCTTTTATCCCTAAGCTTTCATTTAATTTTGTGAAGATCATTTGTCTGTGCTATGTTAAGAAAATTTGTGTTTTGACGGATGTTATTTACAGAACTTTGTGTCTTTAAATTCCATCTTATTTATATAATACAAATGGTCTTGTTTCAATTCACTGTAACTTCGCATACATAAAGAATTACTTTGTTATCTATAATTCTGAGTGTTTCCCTTCTGCTCATTCTCGTATTCCCTTTCCTCAGTCCTTTCGTAATTGATGATATTTATAGAAAACACTTTCGTAATATACAATTTCAACTAGGAAATCATGTTTTGTATATTTGTAAATAGGTTCGTTTCTGAATAAGGGAACCTCTCCCATTAAAGAGGAGGGACTTCTTGTCCCCTGACTGTTGCTCTTCGTAAATTCCTATTTGACGACCAACACAGTCTCAACCAATCATTCACTCTTCTACCCCTTAGCAACACATACGACAGTAGTCACAACCTCTTATACACATATTGTTTCCTTTCTAACATATACCTCAATTGTCAAAACCCCTTTCTAATATCAGTATATTCAACCTTCATAGCCAATAGTTTCACAACCATCTTATAACATTCTATTGGGTACTCCTTTTAAACTAAATAGCATACAACCATACCAAAAAAAAAAAAAATTATCATATAATCAACTTGGTTCATCCTCATACTATACACAACAACAACCGAAACATGACCCTCTCAAGGATTTAATGAACATAATATTTAGCCTTGAAGCAACTTCCATAGGTCCCAAAATTACATTATCATATGATAAAATATGCAATGAACCTATTCATCTGTCTGTGCCATGCAAATCTTATCCTCCCTCACTGGGAACTTCCTAAGTTCTTTAAATTCTACACTAAAGAATACCCTCAACAATAGATTCAGGCCTTCTGGCATGTTTCTTACCTCATAGAACATGAAAATGACCTTATGTTAAGGAAATTTCCTATGTCCTTAGTCGGTCTGACCTTAGATTGGTATAACATCATCCACAATACTCACTATTCTCATTCGCTTAGCTTTCATGACTCTTCCTTAAACACTTATCGATCAATATCACCCCTAATATTACTATCACCAACTTATACAATATCAAACACTTTGAAGATGAATCTATTTCTGATTTTGTCACCTGCTGGAGGGGCATTATCAATCAAATATCAATTTCCCTCCCACAAATTGAACTAATACAACTATTATCTCGCTCCTGTGCAAAACACTTCTAATCTACATTAAAAAAATAATATTTCTAGACATTCGATGAATCCTCCACAATGGATCACATACTTGAGCTTCGTGCTCTTGAAGTTGGTCGAGCTAAACTTAGATCAAAAAGGCCAAAACCCAAGAATCATCTTCTAGTCAAGATAAATCTTAATCATCAGCCAATGCAGTAGTCATCAAATCTTCTCCCAAATAATGTTAGACCACCGAACATTCTCATCCTTAATGAACTTATACACCTATAAGAGAATCTTACATTGTTTTATTTGATAAACTCTTGGCTACCAACATGATCACTATCCATCCTATTCACCCCATCAACATGTCTGTCTCAAATCCCTTATGGTATAGAGAAAATGATTACTATAAATACCATAGGGTCAAGGGCCTTGACAACAAAAGTTGTTGTTCACTCATAAATACACTCCAAGATCTTATCAATAAAGGTACGCTACAATTGGATAATCGTAATGCACCTGTTTCTCACTTATCCTAAAATGTGGATTTTGAGAAAAAGAAATTGAATTTTTGGTTGAGTGAGCCCTTTTCCTTAATGTATTTTCCTTTGTGGAAGCTAAAAATGTTGAAAAATCTAACAATTAGTGTATTTTTATCATTTTGGGCTTTATGCTGTTGTTGTGGATGTTCCTCGTTTTTCTAGTTTTCCCGCAATTCTCTACATGGAAGTGATAATCCTCTTTTATGAGCCTGAGTGGAATAATTCCTCTCTTACCTTTATTCTCCATAGGATCCTTATTCCCGTAACCTTATCAATATTTATTTGCAGATTTTCTAGGTTTCTGAATAACAAAGGGAACCGTTATTCCCCATTGTTGGTTCACCATGTCACCCTATATTCTTCAATACATTAAATCTCCCCATTATAGCGATTTTGTAGAACATCTTGGAATGAATTGAATTGTTCTATTTCTGGTTTAGTTCCCCTCACATGCTTCATTTTTGTAATGCATTGAATTTTAACATCACATGTGGATTTTTTGTTTATCCATGGAACTTGTTCTACCCTGGCCATCATTATCCACAAATGACTATTCTCCGCAGATCATTCTTCCCGACACAACACTCTTACTCGCAAATTATGAAATTTCCTTTAATGCAGTTTTGCGGGATTTTGTGGAACTTAAGGAATCATTCCATTGAATTCATTATTCCCTGTAGCCCCAAGCTTTCCACAAATCATTAAGCTCCTTTGTGCTTTAGACAAAGTGAAGAAAAATGACAAATAAGAACCAAACTTGCACACGAAATAACTTCACATAACTCAGAGACTTTAATTAATTTCACTCATACAAATATTATTTCTTCTGTATATATCTCAGTATTGACCATTACAAATATATAGGAATATGTAACTCCTATAAACTAGGAAGTTACTCTAGCAATAATCCTATTTAGTTGTGATTGTTACTCACGTAACAATACACAACTCAAATCATACGAGTTGTTAAAACAAATCCAATAATATATTATTTTTTATATAACAATAATATAACTACTAACATTTATACTTATTTGAATACACAAGTATAATGTAAACATTAATATCCTAACATTCCCCCTCTTAATGTTTACATGGTAATAAAATAACTTTCACACTTCCTCTGCATCCTATCGCCTATGCACGCTCATGATCTTGGCACACACTCGAACTGTAGGTAGAAGAAGGAACACATCAACTTCTTATTGACCATGCACTGTCAGGAACACATCTGACTGACGAGGATGGGAACACGCTCAGGAATCATCTTCTTATCAATCAGTCACTCCAGGGAACACATCCGACCCAGCAATGTGGGAACTAAAGAAGGAACACATCTGAACAACCTTCAATGGTTTTCAGGAGGCTAACCACAAACCTAAGTACGAACAAGAACACATCTAATTGTTCTACCTCAGCAAGACTCATGATGCTTCCTTTTACTATGTTATCTGTTCTTTACTATATTTTTACATAGGGGAAATAGGAACAATCACATACACAACTGAAAAACTGGAAATGGAACATTGGATCATGTTGATCATGTTCCCCCCTCAATGTGAAATTTTCACTTATTGAAAACTACAAATTGTAAAAAGTGAAACACATAACTGAAATCAACTGCAACGCTGAAATAAAACTCACATGCACATTGTCACCACAGCTTCGTGTGGCCCCATTATTGGTGATTGACGAGAGGTTGTTGTTTGACCTCCAGCCTCTGATGCCTCCATCCTCCAATTTGATGTTTCTAGTTCATCTCAATTATTTCCACATTGTTTATTTTATCTTCCTCCCCGCAATGTGAAATCAATTATTTCCGAACGTCGGAGAACACCGAAAATGTGTCCATGAGGAAAAATCTTTTTGTTTATTTTTTGGACTTTTTACACTAACATGACTTTTGATGACATTAAAAAATGACAAAAAACAAATACCCTAAAATCACCTATTTGAGTAACTTGACAATAAAATGATGCCTCGCTAATTAGATGCTTAAAAATGACTAAATTTTTGACATTGACGAACAAAAGACTAAAGAACTGAATACACCATGTCTAATTTGAATACTAAATATTTATATTGACCATGAATAAAAACCATTTACAAAAAGCAATAAGTTTGATCGTATTGACTAAACCTATATTTGACATATTAATAATGACCCATTTTTTTAAAAAAAAAATTGATAATGACAACAAGATATTTTAGATACAACAATTTATCGCATTGACTATGTGAATTTTTTTACAAAATGTAAAGACTTTATAATGACAAGACTCGATGAATTTAATAATAAACTATGACTAATTTGACACTCTGAATTTTTTTAAACATAAGCTAATAAAAAAACAATTGATCAATACAAAACAGTTAAAAATATCTATGAGACGACTTTGAAACACCTACATGCACGGTTGAAAGGACAATTGGTGCTTTGAAGATCTTCGACGATGGATCCTTGCAACGAACTTCCCAGGTCAATTCGGTTAGTGCAATGACCAAATCCTGATATTCAGAGTCGAAATGCTACGTGGCATAAACTAAAATGCAAAACTGTACATCCAACAATTTCATTGCGTCATTACTTGCAGTAATGGAAACATCTAGTTCAACATAGGAGTGAGAATTCTGAATAGCAATGGGATGAAGATCAATGTGGAGGCACAACCAATCTGGCCAAGCATCGGCTAAACCAGGAGTTTTGACGTTAAATGACTTGGTGATATAACAGCTTGGCATGCGACTGTCAGTGCAAGATGTACGAGGTCTGGAAACTTATGTGAGAATACTATGCAATGAGAAGGTCGATCGGTAGCTTGGATGCATATGTTTTGAAGAGATTAAATGAAATAGATCAAAGCTAAGATGTTGATACGAACGAGTTGAACTAACATAATGCTTCCGCTGCAAAACTTGAATGCCGATTTCTTTTTTGTCTTCCAAAACAATAGATGGTGCTCCTCTATTCCAATATGTCTGCGAACTTAGGGAAAATTGCATTTGTTGTTGGCAGGTTGGCATAGGAACACAAACTATTTAGAAGTTTCTTAGTCACATTGCTCTCACTGCATTCGTCATTGAGTGATGCGAATGGAATTACTGAAGGTGTCAATATATGTGTGGCTGTCTAGGTGAGTCCAAGACGTACCTTCCACTATAGAGATTTTCGTCTGACTGTCACGAAGCTGATAGATTACAACCCACCATTGATGCGTAGAGAAAATCAACGCCAATTTTCTCAAACTACAAACTTGTTCTTTACTCAAACGTGATATCTCATTACCAGGGGCAGAAACGAATTTGGAGAAGCCCCTCAATAAATATTCACAAGCCCGTACTGATTTCTGTCAGCAGATTCACCGGCTCTGATAACAAATGACAACTAAGAACCAAACTTGCTTTCTTCTGTATATACCTCAGTATTTACCATTACAAATATATAGGAATATGCAACTCCTATAAACTAGGAAGTTGCTCTAACAATAATCCTATTTAGTTGTGATTGTTACTCACCTAACAATACACAACTAAAATCATACCAAGTGTTAAAACAACTCCAATAATATATTATTGTTTATATAACAATAATATAACTACTAACATTTATACTTATTTGAATACAAAAGTATAAAGTAAACATTAATATCCTAACATTTAGAACATGCAAAACTTGTTCTTTAAATCCTATGTTCCCCATATCTCTATTTCTTCCACACCGTATAGATTTCCTTGAGTTTACAGTAAATACAAATTTTTTAACGCAAGCCCAGAGAAAATAAAAATCAAGGATGATCAGTAGCTGCGACTGCAGGAGACAAGAAAACATAGTTGGTTAGTAAAATGTATAATATTAGAGATCTTGGATTCATATCAATAAATTCCTTTATTTTGGTTCAGTGGAAGAGAAATTGCATCAGAAAAAATTACAATATGGAATTGGCTGCTCAAGGGAAGTAATATGTTTCTTATGGCTGTAAGTAAGATGGCATCACATTTTCAGGTTGCACTACTGGTGATATCGTCGTGCTATCCAAACTCAGTTGTATATTTAGAGGATAATTTTGTTGCTATTGCTGCTGGTAGGCGAGAGGGAAGATATGTTTACTGGATTCATTCTACTTGTTTGTGAAGGGATGTGTGTTCTTATGTTTGATAGATTTCCTGATCCGAGCAGGGAACAACTCCTAATGGAGGTTTCTTACTTGTTGTTTTTACAACTGATAGTCGTGTGAAGATTTATCGTGCACCATATTGTGATTTCGGTTCACAATAGGTACAGGTGCTATAAATATCATAAATGTTGTATTACTATTTTTGGTCAACGAGTTTTGCAGTTTTGATTCAGGATCTGCGGGTATTTCTCCACAAAGAATAATTTTACTGGATGACCCTTTAAAGGATATAAGTTCTAACTCATTGCAGTGGAAGGAGGAACTCAAATTATTATCTACATGGATAAAATAGGAATTCTGGTTTGGAAATACATCAAAGGGAAGAAAAACTTTGAGCATAAGGGAAATTTACTTCAACCGTTACTAGAAAACTTCAGATGCAGAGATGTTTTGCATGAGGCCAAAGACATTTGTAACAACTGGTTTTACAAAATTTATTTAATTCAAGAAATTATTCCGCACATATACCTTGATGGCTAGAACCAGGTCATTGATGAATGTGTTAAGGACATATTTTCCCTTTTAGTGTGAACAAGAATTGTTTGACAGAATGCCTTAAGGAACTAATCTTTTTTTGAGTAGCATAACACGTTCTCTCCATATTTGATGTGGTCGACGGATTTGGTCAATGATGGACAGTGGTTTGGAATTTTCAAGGTCTAAAATTGATAATATACTTATGTCCCAAGGAACTTTCACTTTGTATTAGTGTGCATGTGATCCATACTTTTTTGAATGGATACTCTCTCCTAAATTTTACGCGACACTGAATACAAATGTATATGATAATATGATTTTGATATTTCTCATTATGAGGGAAAGTGGAATAAAATTGATAATCACATCATCAACCATTTTATCCATTATTAATGAAGGTCGTAATGTTGTCTCCATAACGAGCATTGTGAACTTACACTTTGAGAATAAGTTTCTTTCTCAAAAAACTAGCATAATGTTAAACAATGAAATGAGGATGACTCTGAAATTGAAGTCAAAGAAGTTGAAATTGATGAATGGATATTTGAATTTATATAGTTATTCTGCACGCATATGGGAATTGATCCAGAGGCTCATATGGACCTACGCGAGCTCGATATGGAGTTGTGCCTTGAAGCATTGGAGGAAATTGTGATCAGTGAAGATGATCAACACCTCTTTGATATGACATCATGTATGTTCCAGGAAATGGTGAATTTGGATTTCTTCAATTGGGGAAACATTCATACATATACAACCAGGAAATGAATTGCCTTGGAAGAAAGATCTCAAAGGAATAGGTCATGGCACAACTTCAAGTGGCCTATTATTGGGTACAAGATCAATGCGCACAAGTTGGGAAATGTATGATGAAGCTATAAGAATTCAGATTTATTTCTATAAAGGATTAATTGTACAGGGCCAGTATTATTTTGAGATTGCAAAGCTCCGGTGATCACTTGCCTTAGCTAGCAAGATTGATCTTGTGTTGTGGGATTCTTCAGAGACCATTGAAATATAATTAACAACACATAGGAGACAATGCAGGAAAGCAACTGAAATGTGTGAAGAGTTGGAAATATTTTAATACATGTCAGTCTTGTTTATAAATCTTAGTGGTGAATCTTTGGAATATCATGATGGTGTGAAGCAATCTCAAGGAAAATATTTTGTAAGCTACTTGTAACCTTGCTTGAGATCTATATAGAAATGTAATGTAATAACATATTAAAACATGGGGATGGGTATGACTGTGAGAGATTCTTAAGAATATAATTAATTAAATTTGATTTTGAATTAATTAAATGTCAAGATTGTGTAAGCTATAATGTAAACTGTAGTTAATTAATTTTTCTATAAAATTAATTAAATACCATAATTGTAATGTAATGTATAATCCAAGTTAGGTCAACTTGAGGTTTAGGGTAGATTGGAGATGGGTTAGTTTAGAAGGTAGTTTTATAACTACTTTTGGGAACACAGTGCCTATAAAAGGCTCAATTGTAATTATAAAGGGGGTTCCCTCTCATTCTCATTAAAAGTTCTATTGAGGAAAACTCTTCTATCTACCTCCATTGGATTAAACTGTTGCAGCTTTTTGTACACAAATTTTCCCTCATGAATACAATGCTTTATTTTATTGTTTGTGTTAATAGTTTTCAATTGCAAGATCTATCAATCTACATGTGATTAAAGTATTAATGTTTTTTGTTCCTTCATACTATGATTGATTCTTGGGTGACCAAACTTTGTACTAGATATCAGGGTACATGGAGTTTGTGCCATATCAGCATATTTTGAAGGAGATGAAGACTTTTTTCTTATCATATTTTATTATTATCGTATTCCCCTTCCTCCAAATAGAGAGGTTTCTCATTTCTCTCATTCATCAAACCTTACAGGGAAATCTTGGAAAACTAAGAAGGATAGGTGTGTCCTTGATAGATAGATTTTTCAAACTTTGTGTCTCACGTTTAGCTTTCTTTCCCAAAATTTATAGGGTTTCTCATATTTTTATTTTCTCAAATTTCCTCACTTTCGTGCTTTCCAGATAAAAGCACCAAAAAACAAAAAAAATCACATCATATGAGGGAATTTCCACTCTCACAAAGAAGACAAACTTCACCCTATCGAAAGGTGAAATTTCCCTAGTTGTTGTTGGTTTTTATGCACTTCCATTGGGTGTATTCAATGCCAAAAAATCCAACCAACATGCATAAAAATAAAAAATTGTATGTCTTTAAATAACCCTTCCCGAATCACTCCCCGTTCACTAGTTAACCGCAATCTAATTCTATTCAAGCTGATCATACTATCAAAAATTTCATAGAATCCAAATCCCAACCGTCTACCAATAGCTCTACCAATGAAACAAAAAACCAAGTATCCTCATAAGCATGAACATACGTTAGACCTGTCATTGAAAATAAAACACCTCCGTCTACATCTACTGTGTCCACATCTAATTCATCCGCAAGCTCTTTAAAAACATTATAAAAGAAACCCATCATACAGATTGTGAAAATATCATATGATGATCATGTCACTCAATATCATTTGCATTCATCCCAAAATCCTATCATAGCACCATGCGTCCATTCATGTAACAAACCAACCATCATAACACATCACCATGTTACTTCTTCAACAAAAAATAAAAAACTCCCACCCTCCATTTTAGGACAATATCCTTCATTTAAATTATAGTTCACTGTTACATAATGAAATTCCCTTCTTCAACGTAAATCCAAAGAAACCACACCAAAGGTAGTACCTTACAAAAAAAGTCACTTCTTTCAACATCCAACTCAAAAGGATATTACAAATCAACCCTTGAAAGGATCCTCCAAAAATCTATCATAACATCTAGTTTTCGAGGGTGGGAGCCTTCCTTGTATGAATTTGAAGCCTTTTATGACTATAATTACACACCAGGACATCACGCAAAATATCATAAGGCCCTTATTACTTCCATCAAAATCCTCACGAACAAACGATTTCTCCCTCCATACTTAGTCACATAAAAAAACAACTCATAAAACATCTACAATGATCACATCCAAACCATCTGTAACCACTGAAAGGGGGATTCTTCCAAGGAAACCCCTCCGCATCAAATTGACGTAGTATAAAAACTAGAGCACGTACCCATGAACCTAACCCCTCAGATAAAGGTACTTGAAAAATTTCTATTCCCCTCACTCCTGAGTCATATAATCAAACATCACCCGCTAAGGCCAAAGTTTCCAAACTTGTCTCTCCTCCTACACAATCCACCATCATAGTATGAAGCATCGTTATCAAAAAAATTCACCAAGCTCCATTAAATATGTCTCTTTATGATCTGGTTCAAACCTTACCTTCACACTGATAAGCCATGATCCAATCTCTTCAATCCATATTAGTGCCCTCAGACGATCTATAACTCTTTACAAATATAGTAGGCACTCTTAAAACATCCATTGATGTATCTTTTGAAACCTCTGAAATACCATCATTATAGACATAGGATCATGATCTTACCCTCTTCATCACCACCATAATTAATGATAATCTTAGTAAAAAAGAGTCATGATCGATAACGATGCCAGTATTAATAACATATCATCATATGTCTTCAACCAAATTCAACTACTTAATACCATTATCACCAAAATACCATCCAAGGTTCATTGTAAGAAGCCTATGGTAAAATGGAGGTGGAAAATCCCTGGCAATTATACCTGGAACCACTTTCACATAAAGGTGAATTTTCCAATTTTTGAGAATGAATTTTTTGCCTAATATTATTTGAGCTAGAGTGAGGGCCCCGAGGAAAAAAAATTATGTAGACACAAAAAAACAAGTATTGTTCATTATTAATACATAGTTTTCACTCAACAACGAGCGTTGTATGGTTGTTGACGCATGACAACAAGAGTTGTTGTCGTGCCTCAAAAAACACTTATTTTTATCTAATAAAAACTTTCATTGACAGATGGCAACAACTTTTACTGACGCGAGACAAAAAATTTGTTGACACGCAAAAAAAAGTGTTATTGTCATGCGTTAAAAAACATTTTTGACACATAATAATAAGTATTACTATCGCACGTCAGCAAATTTTATTGACATGCAACAACAAGTGTTGTTGTCACGTGTCAAAAAAGTTTGTTGACACGTGACAAAAACACTTGCTATTGCATGTCAAAATTTTTTGTTGACGCGTGACAACAAGTGTTGTTTCTACACGTCAAAAAAGTTTTCTTTCATGCGCCCAAGGCTTGAGAAACCCTAAATTTTCCCTATAAATACCCCACTGACCCTCATTTTCACGTTTACACTTCCCGACTCCCAAATTTTCTTCGTTCTCCCAACACTTACTACTACATGAATTGTATGTATCTATACCAGAGGTTCAACCAAACACAATATTCTTCAATCAATCTCAAATACAATGGCTACTAAAAGTGCAACCCAAGCTCAAGACCAAGATCCAATGGAAAATCAAGTAAATCAGGCATTGGTAACCACCCAAGCCCTACCTAAGGGTAAGATACAATATAGGAACTTTATGTGCTCCCAAATTTATACAGTTTTGTAAATGAATACAAAATAAAAATATTTGCTAGAAGCATGTGATTTTGATGGGCTCGTTAACATGCCCCAGTTTGAGATTGATCATGACGTTCTAAACTACTTTATGTATTTATACAATAAAGAAGATGGTAATTTTATTGTTAATGTGGATGTTGACTGTACATTCAAATTCAGTGTCAATCTAGCTAATATCCATCAGTTGACAAGCCTTCTATTTAAAAATTCATCCATAGTAACAACTAAAGCAATCCTAATTGAAAATGATAAGAAGTGCCTCAAATCTACTTTTAGTTTCCATGTTGATTGTACGTGTAATCTATTTTCAATTTTCATTTAATTTTTTTTAATTTTGATACAATTCAAATTGATATTAATTTCAATAACTTTTTGCTACTCAAGTTAATAAATCAAGATGAGGTGTGGATACACAAGGAATTGCACACCACTTTATTGCTGCCAGGATTTCTTTCTTTCAAGCCAAAATTGTTTTGTAAGGTCAGGAAAACGGATATTCCAAACTAGGTTATTACATACATTCTTGGAACGATCATAAATTTAAAATTCGATTGGTGCAACTTTTATCTAATAAGATAAAATATGACATTACAAATGCATCAGTTTCTAAACAACCAGTTATTCACTCCACAAAATATCTCCTTGGCCTTTATTATGAGGCTATTTTTAATTTAAAAGACAAACCAACTCCTACTTGCAAGGATGAGACAATGAAGAATTTTTCAATTCCATTTCAAGAACAATAGGTATATAGTTTATATTTCAGCATTAGACTTTGGTTATTGTCTTATTTATGTACTTATGATTGAATCTTTATGCAATACTAACATTATATAATTATGATTAAATATTGAGTATGCAGAGAATATTTTTGGAGGCCCTTCCATGAAAACAAGTGACATCAAGAGGAAGAGGCCAACAACATGTTGAGGCATCGAGAGATTCACAATCTGAAATGGAAGTTAAATCATCACCGAACCCCCAAGTGTTTGCATTAGTTAAACGGCAGACATGTAATACCCTAACATTTACTATTTATAAATTACTATTTTCTATTTATAATTTACCATTTACCATATTGAATTGACATGGAATTAATTGTTGCTAAACTTGCAGGGACTTTGCACTAAACACATTCTTCTAAACAGTATTCACCAACTCACTCAGTTCAATCGCGTGTAATTGTCGATTCTCAACACCCTACTCCGCCATCTTAGCCACACACAACTCAAACACAACTAATTACTACTCCAACACGACCACCTTCAATACAATGATAAGTTACCCCTCAACAACAAGGTATGATTTTATTGATTTAGTACAAGTTTTGAATATTTTTTCATATAATTTCATAGCTTTTGCATAGTTTTAACAAATTTTCATATAATTTAGTATTGATTTTGTTGATTTTTCTTAGACTTTTCAGTACATTGCAGTCCTTTGCCATCTATACAAATAGCAGCACCACCACATCCTCCACCATTATGATTCAAAATTCTAACCAGAGGTTCAGGTAAAAAGAACATTGGTAAACGCAAACCAATTCCTTTGGCCCCTAGCGGGAAACTAAACATTGCCTCCTCATTTTCAATTCTAAACGTCTCTCTCGGTGGCTTGCCCAATGCAATGGGCATATTAGTTTTAAATAATATAACTTTAGATGAAGATTACTTAGGCATTGATAGCAATGACCTATTAGGATTTTTTAATACATGTGAGATGATTCAAGGCTAGTAGGTATATTTCTATTTTAACCTAATTTATTCAAAAATATTTACATTTCACTTTCAATTTCAATATTTGAATATTGATTTATTCTATCGCAAATAGGATTAGGCCACCCAAAGGCAAAAAGAGGTAGCAAGACGATACTCAACCCAAAAGCACCCATACCTCTTCATCGACATCTTCTTCTTCAGATACAGATGGTGAATAAATGTTATTATTTCCTTTAGACAACTTGATTGGTTATGATTGTCAATCCCATGTCCAAGAGTTTATTGTACCCCATATCAGTCAACTCATAAAATGGGAGAGAAGGGAAAAAGTACTAATCAACAAGATAATAAGTTGTTATGAAAATCATTGGCAAAAGGACAATTTATACGCTACAATATAAAATCAACCTATGAAGATGGATGCCTTACTCACCCAAGCAAGAGGTGGGCTGTCACGTATAACAATAATTATGAAGAAAATAATTTACATAAAGCATTAAACAAATTGGAAAATATAATTGCTAAATCCCAAGCCTATTTCAACAAATGGTCTAAGGACAAGGATCTAGTGGAAATTACAAATGCTGAAAGAGATAAAGTGGTCATAAGTATTATCAATTTAAAAAAATATTTTTTGTTAATTTGAAATTTTCTTATTTTACTAATATGTTTAATTGAGCTCATTGTTTCTTTTTGCAGTTGAAATATAAAAATTTGAAGAGTCAAGAAAAGGTGTTCTAAGTTCACTTGGAAACTGCTAAGAATAGTTTAGCCACAACAATGAAGATGAAAGAAAATATTGTTTTAGTTAACAAACAAAAAATACACTTAAGCGAATAATTAAAGAGAATGGCTTTGACCCTGATATTTTGTTCAAAGCAAAGGCAATTGTAGATTCTAGTTTGGTATCCCATGGAGATGCAAAAAAGGAAGAACAAACAATCATAAATAATTTAAACACTGCTGCGGAAGATCTAATTAGTTCTCGGATTATTCAAATAAAGAATACATGAGGGCAATCCTTTTGGGGAAAGGGGACATAAGATGCTAGTTTGTATGGGAAAAAAATTAATGATTAAGGGTTGAAAAATTGAAACTTTAAATTTGAAAATTTGAAATAATTTATATATTGAAGTATGAAAATTGAATATGTATTTGATTTTAAGTATGTTACAATTTGGATTTTTTATATCTTGTTATATATTATATATATAATTTCTAGATTGCATATGGTGTTTATGTTTAAAATGAATGTGATGGCATTATGATAATGGTTAATTATTTGTTTTAAGAAAATTCACTCTAATTGTTAAATTCAAACTTTGTATCAAGTTTCTTCACATTTAAACCTTCTGAGAATCTTCTCTCTACTTGTAATGATGATTGCATTAGATGTGGATGATGACATTAGAATAGATATGGATGATGATGAATTGTATGTGGACGTAGATGTAGCTTCAAGCATGATCATGGAATTTAGGTGATGATAATGGGTAATTGTTTTAAGAAAGATTGGAATGTGGTATCATAGAGACATCTTAATAGAGTTAAATATTATTCTCTCTAATTGTAAAATTCAAACAATGTATCATATGTCTTCACATTTAAACCTTCTCAGAATCATCTCTCTATTTGTAACGATGATTGCATTAGATGTGGATGATGACATTAGAAATATTTTGATATGTGATATGACATAGACATCTTAATAGAGTTAAATCTTCTTCTCTCTACTTGAAAAATTCAAAAACTATGTCAGGACACAGTTAAACCTTCTCAGAATCATCTCTCTACTTGTAATGTTGATTGCATTAGATGTGGATGATGACATTAGACTATAAATGGATGATGATGATAATTGTATGTAGGACAGAGACAGTAAAATATTTAGCTTCAAGCACGATCATGGATGACATAGATGTGGATGATGGATATGAATGATGATGAATTGTATGTGGAAGTAGATTTAGCTTCAAGCACGATCAATGATGATAATGGATAATTGTTTTAAGAAAATTTGGAATGTGTTAGGAAAGAGACATCTTAATACGGTAAAATCTTCTTCTCTCTACTTGTAAAATTCTAACTTTGTATTAGGTTTCTGCACATTTAAACCTTCTCAAAATATTCTCCTCTATACTTTTAATGAATCAATGATAAGATGACATTAGATTTGGATGATGAAATTAAAATAGATATGGATGATGAAGAATTGTATGTGGACGTAGATTTATCTTCAAGCACAATCATGGATGATTATAATGGATAATTGTTTTAAGAAAATTTGGAATGTGTTAGGACGGAGACATCTTAATTTAGTAAAATCTTCTTCTCTGTACTTGTAAAATTTGAACTTTGTATCAGGTTTCTGCACATTTAAAAAAAATCATATCTTCTTCTCTCTATTTGTAATGAATCAATGATAGGATGACATTAGATGTGGATGATGACATTAAAATAGATATGGATGATGATGAATTGCATGTGGATGTAGATTTAACTTCAAGCACAATCATGGATGATGATAATGGATTTTTTTTAAAGAAAATTTGGAGTGTGTTAGGACGGAGACATCTTAATACAGTAAAATATTCTTCTCTCTACTTGTAAAATTTGAACTCTATATCAGGTTTCTTCACATTTAAACCTTCTCAAAATATTCTTCTCTCTACTTGTAATGAATCAATGATATAATGGCATTAGATGTGGATGATGACATTAAAATAGATATGGATGATGATGAATTATATGTGGACGTAGATTTAGCTTCAAGCACGATCATGGATGATGATCATGGATAATTGTTTTAAGAAAATTTGGAATGTGTTAGGACAGAGACATCTTAAAACAGTAAAATATTCTTCTCTCTACTTGTAAAATTCTAACTCTGTATCACGTTTCTACACATTTAAACCTTCTCAAAATATTATTCTCTCTACTTGTAATGAATCAATGATACGATAACATCAGATGTGGATGATGACATAAAAATAGATATGGATGGTGATGAATTGTATGTGGACATAGATTTATCTTAAAGCCTGATCATGGATAATTGTTTTAAGAAAAAATTAAATGTGTTAGGACAGAGACATCTTAATACCATAAAATATTCTTCTCTCTGCTTGTAAAATTTGAACTTTATATCAGGTTTCTACACATTTAAACCTTCTCAAAATATTCTTCTCTTTACTTGTAATGAATCAATGATATGATGACATTAGATGTGGATGATGACATTAAAATAGATATGGATGATGATGAATTGTATTTGGACGTAGATTTAGCTTCAAGCATGATCATCGATGATGATAATGGATTTTTAAGAAAATTTGGAATGTGGTATGACACAAACATCTTAAAACAGAAAAATCTTCCTCTCTCTACTTGTAAAATTTGAATGTCTGATTTTTACATATAATTTGATATTCATCCCACAAAGTTCAAACAATTCATAAAATCATTTGGAAAATACCAAAATAAATTAAACATGATTGTAAAAACTCAAGCAATGTCATATGATAGGGTTTAAGCTACCTCTTGTCTTTTAGATGGCTGTGATAAATCATATGGAAGGAAAATGAGAAATCATCCTTCGCAGTGTGCTAGACTACCTTCGATTAAAAAAAACTCAACACAAAAATCGATTAGTATATAGATGGGTGAGTTTCCTGAAATTGTCAGTCCCGAGAAGTGAGAGATTCCTTAGATGGATGTCAACCCACATTTTTAAGAAAAAAATATGAAATAATGATTGAGTGGATTAAGAAACAAAAAGATTACATAAAATGCAAATGATAACATGTACATGTCTAGACAGAGGAAGTATGGAATTATGGAAGAGTATAATAGTGAAAGAATATGCAGATTTGAACTCTGAAGGCCTTGTAAATTAGTATTTGAAAAATGCATGTAACAAATAGATTTTTAAAATAGAAAGATTTTGAAAAATGCAAATGAGAACATGTGCATGTCTAGACAGTGGAAGTCTGGAAGAGTATAACAGTGGAAGAATATGCATATATGAACTTTGAAGGCTTTGCAAATTAGTATTTGACAAATGCATGTAACAAATAGATTTTTAAAATGGAAATTGACATTCAACAAATTCCAAAATAGTAATTATATAAAACATATTTTTTTTTATAAATAATTGTATTCAAATAAATGTAAATATACATACCTATAACATCTTTAATGATAACAAGAGCTGAGACAAAATATGTTAAAAATCCTCTTCAGTCAATATTTACATTTGTAGAGTTACAATTGTGTTCACTATTATGTCTAACTACAAACTATTATATTTGAATATGTTAATATAAAATTGAATAAATAACCACAGTTAAAATGTAAGATTACAAAAAATAAAAGTAAGGTCAAGGAGATACCTATTTAAATCTAAAACAATCCATTATCAATAGCTTCTTCAAAGTCGATGTTCTCTTCTTTAGAGTGTGACGACCTACCAGTTATAGTCTCATCGTTAGGAATAGTTATACTTGTAGCTGTATTATTTACACCCTTTCTTTTGGAAAGGGAATTCCAATGTGAAATTTCTTTGTCGAAAGGAAAGGTTTCCAAGGAGTAGCGAGAAACATAACACCTCATTGAAACTTTCCAATTTTTATCCAACTTGTTTCTCTGTTTTGATTTTATAAATGATAAAGCACTGAAAACCCTTTCATCTTCCACAGACCCCATAATCACTGTTTGGCATAACTAATATAATATGTAATATTCACTGATGTCCTCTTGTAAGACAATACTTTGACAAATTCCTTTCTAGAGCCTTGTAATAGCACCACTCTCAGAAGGTTCATCTAATTTTATATATTGGTTCCTCATTGTTGCACTTTTTTTTATTGATACTTTAAAAAATCAACATTCAGTATACCTTTGATTTCTACAACCTTGACCTATGAAGTCTTGGTGAACTCTTCCATTATTTTACCCATGGATTTATGGAAATTCTTTTTTACAAAGTCTAAATGAGCACCTTCAGTCTTCCAAAAATTAGGATTCATCACACCCATTGTTTCAAGAATTTTATCTTTGGAGAAACACTCTCTAATTTCGGATAATAATGATTCTGAAATATTTCTAAGCTTTATTCTTGTTTCAACTATAACAAAATTAAAGAGATTACATGTCACAAGAACTTCTTCTCTTTCCGATCCTATAATATTTTGATGTTTTTGCAAAATGTGTAGTGGTATGTCCCTCTCATTAACATTGATGCAGAGGTGATCATGGATATTAAATCTCAAATAGTTACTGGGATTCTTAAGATCTAATAAAGATTTCCACTTCTCGAAAACATGTGTATCAAAACTATCTTGGGATGTGTACAAGATATCAAGATTTTGACATACCATTTTTCTCATCCATGTAAAATCCACAATATAGATTAATCTTTCTTGTGCATGCTTCATCAGTGTATTAATCTCCTATAACATTGAAAGAATACCAACCAATGCAAGCAATGTCTCCAAATAATTTAAATGGAACAACAATTCCCTCACCCTTTCAAATTCATGATGATATTCGTGCATGAAACCAACCAATGAAGGATACTCATCATGAAATCTGCATGCAGGTTCATACAAAGAAATCCATCTTGTCTCAACATCCTTCAATTTTGTTTTTGCGATCTATAATTCCAATTGAAAATTTCTAGAACTCAAGAAATCACTTTAGGATACTTTCCATATAGGCATGAAGTTCTCTTATAAGGTCTTCTACTTTAGCAACATTTTCATAGTTGTTTACCATTTTATATGCTAAATTAATTCTATGAGCCATATAGTGAATTGCTAGCATATAAGGGGCCACTTTTGTTTACAATCTAACACACAACCCTATTCGGTGACCCTGCATGACTGATGCACCATCTATTCTAACGCATACTAACTTTGTAGCAATTTCATAATAAGTCATTCCAGAAATATCGTTCAAATGAGAAACAACTATTTTATGTAGGTATTTGGCATTACAATTTTCAACCATTTTCATAACACCTAGCAGATGTGGTGTCTTTATATGATTTTCTAAAGTATAGACATGGATACATACCCATGCAGTGTTTTCGACTGTTTCCACTTCATCAATTGAAAGAGAGATAAACTTTGTTTTTTTTTACATTCTCTTTCAAATCTTCCTTCTCTAGCATAGAAAGTAATTTTTCCATTTCCCATGCACTACTGTATGACCAATGAGATTGAGGAATTTTGTGCATTCCATTTTATGGATACAAAACTTTGAAATCGAGGAAATCTAAAATCAGTTTTCCTTTCTTAAGTATGTGAAATAAATTAGAGAACTGTATGAGTTTTGCATACATATTTGATTGATTCATCTTACCAATTTACGATGTTATCATTCCTCCCTTTTCCACGAGATGTCTGCATTTTTTCTTCTTTTCTTCATAATTTGTTGTGTATTTAATATGCATTTTTTTCTTTAGTTTTCCACTTGTGTGTTTTGATTTTCTAGCCATCCTCTCTCATTATGGTAAAATATATTTTTCCACATTGTTTTTCTATAGTGTCCAACTTTAGTTGCATTTTTTGTTACTTTCCCAATTTTCACGTATATATTGTACATGTACATTTAGATGGGATCTCTTTTGAATCAAATGGTTGTACAGGTTTGATAAACAGAAATTTGGCAGCCCAATCAAACTTGTATGTCCTCCCAAGTGTCCACATATTTTAGTTCATTTTCAATGTTGTACTTTTATGAGTAGAATTTTGAGCATTACCACAATCACCTGCTTTCCTCTTTTGTGAACCAAAATTTACGTTTTATTTTTGAGTTCCATTTTGTTGAGTATTTGTATGTGTGATATCTTGATGCACACTTGGTTACACCTCAACAGGAATATCTTCAAGCTCGAACATCCCAACAGGTATATCTTCAAGATATTACACGGTATCATCATAGGTGTCATTTGGTTAATACTATGTAGAATGCATGTCCACCTTAATATTACCTTCCACATAGTCTATAATCAAATTCATTCAACTGACAGTTATATGGGTGCTGGTGGTTGTGGTATCTGTAGCAGCAAAGTTTTCA
This sequence comes from Taxus chinensis, assembly GCA_019776745.2. Taxonomy (NCBI): domain Eukaryota; kingdom Viridiplantae; phylum Streptophyta; class Pinopsida; order Cupressales; family Taxaceae; genus Taxus; species Taxus chinensis. The sequence continues at coordinate 887,834,054 of CM034151.1, forward strand.
AAATATTTGAATTGGTACTTTTGAGATTTTTTTGTTACTTTTTGGGTCTTCTCATTCTGAGCACTAGAGCCTTCCATTGTTCTTAATAGTTAAGTTGAAAATATGGCATGCACAAGAATCTCTGAGTTTTGTGTCGACAACAAGAGCATCATGCATCAATAGTAACACTATTACGTGTCAACAAATATACTTGTCACTCATGAGAGAAGATATGTGTTGTGCTTCAACAAGATAACAATCGTGTGCCAAAAATAGCTGTGTCGGGCATCAACAACATAACCCTTGCCGCACATCAGTTGAGCCTCCTTGTCATGCATCCACAAATTTTTTTGTCACACATCAAAAAATACAATAATTCACGGTTCAATAAATATTGTTGTCACGCATCAGAGAAAAAATATATTGTGTGTTAATAACAGTACAATTATGCATCAATAGAAGCAATGTCGAGCGTCAACAACCAAAATATTGTCACACGTCAGTTGTATCTCCATGTGGCCTGTCCATAGAAAACCTTTGTCGTGTGTCAGCAAATATTATTAGTCACACGTCACCAAATAGCATCGGTCACCCGACTACAAACTATTAAATAGTAAACATATCTGCACTATGCACTGGTGCTTAGAGTATGAAAGTTCACTATTTTGATATGCCGGTAACTCAACTAGTAGTAAGGTACTTGTGGTATTATACTACCTAATGAATCACCTAGGTTTTTATAGGAGATGCTTTCAAATATAGGTGAAGTCAGCCTCTAAAAAATATGTACTGTAAATTTTAGGTGAACAGAACACTAACCTGCTCCAAAAAATTCACCTTCTCAAATTTTCCTAAAATGATTTTTTTCCCATATTATGAATATTCACCACTAAAATTATCACTGACACCATTTGTACTTCAAGATTTCAATGACACCATTTATCTTAAGTTTGGTACAATCATCTTACCTCTTAAGGTCAAAATTAAAACACTCCCTAAGCTCTTTTATTTAGTAGGAGAGTCCAATACGCCATACTACTAGGATCAACCCTGGATATGTGTTATGTGTTGTATCCCATCGACACTCCATTGATGTATTAAATATGAACATGAAGGTAATACCTTTACACTTCCTGTAGAACCTAATCCTTTTAGATCTTGTAACAGGACATATCATCAAAATCTCGAGATCTTCCAACAAAAAGATTTACCAGTTCATCCATTCCATCATCTAAACTTCCAGATGACTCTTCCTTTAGCAAAGTTATGAAGCTCCTTTCACTAGGGGAGTATCGTTTCATTATGCTTATTTCACTTCCCACACCTAAAACATACAAAAGACATAATAAACAACCCATGTACGAACCCAAAATCAAAGATGTCATCTTCTATGGTGCCCCACATTTTAAAATAAATATTATCTACGGAGGGATCGACCACCCCTCTATATAGCCTACTTTTCACTGTCAATCCATTCCATTTATATCTGACTTTAACTTCTTATATAATCAAGTCTTTGCACAAATGTATCTTCACTGCTACACCAAGAAAGGCTTCGGATTCGGTCATTACAAATGAGATATGAATTATTTAATCATTCAAAATTCCCTAAAATCACATGAAAAGTATGTTCTAGGTTATGAAAAACCCATATCTAAATCTTTCACACATGCTACATCCAAAAACCATCGTTGAACCTGAATCAACAGCCTTATCCATGCAGAAAAAATTATATGGAAATTGATGACACCATCTCCATCCTACCTAACTCTTTTTAGTCAATATTATTACATTATGACCATTGAATTATCAAACTAAGAATGATAATAAGACAGTTCCTCTCATCTGGCTGGAAATGATAAAGGATAACTAACCCTTTGTTAAAATCCTTCAATTTTAAGATGATCAAGCCATCCTATCTCACATGGGGGTAGAGGATCATTTCCTTCATAAATCCTTACCTTCTAACACATCGACACTCCTCAATGAATCCGCTACAAATGTTAGCATATGGACCTCACACGAGTGTCATATAGTTAAGGTAAGTCAATATTTATATCTATAAGAATTAGAAAACTTAATCTCATTCTTATCTAAATAAAATCAAGTATTTTCATGGTCATATAGTGATATGTCAGGTATTAATCCTAATATTTTCATTCAGAATATTGTCACTTATACTAACACAAAACTAGTCAAATTTTTTTTTACGTAAGATGCACCCTCACATAGATCTTCTCATAAAAGAAGAGTTACAACACTTTCTCTCAGCTAGTTTTATCATACCCATTTAATATCCACAATGGGTCTCAAATATTGTGCCTATAACTAAGGCATCATGGAAATTATGCATCTGTAATGACTTCTGAAATATCAATCTCACGTGTCCTAAATACGAATTCCGTCTTGCAAACATCGATCACCTTGTTGATCTAACATCCAACCAAAAGATACTTTCCCTTATGGATGGATTATGTGGTTACAACCAAATCCTCATTGCTATCAATGCTCAACACGAAATTTCATTCATCACTCAAAACCATAGATTATGTTATTGTTTTATGTCCTTCAGATTTTAGAACTCGTGGGCCACTTATCAATTCCTTATGACATACATTATTCATGATGTTATCCACAAAACCATAGAAGTGTATTTTGATGATATTGGAGGGAAACTGAAGAAATGTAAGGATCACGTCACCTTCTTTGACACTATTTTCACTCGTCTTATTTGATATTTCCTTCATATCAAACCTTGATAAAATGTGTATTTGATGTTCTCACCATTAAACTCCTAGGGTTCATTGTATCTATCTGAGGCATTGAAGTAGACCTCACTAAAATACATGTTATCATCAAAAATATTTGCTCCATCATACCTCAAACAGCTTTGCAACCTTCAAGGTAAGCTTTAGTATATTCACCATTTTATATCTCAAGTTTTAGATTATTGTCATCCCTTTCACCATATCCTTAAGAAAGAAGTTAACTTTAGATGGAACCATAATCTTCAAAAAGGCATTTTAAGACCTCAAATAGTACATCCTGTAACCACCTGTGATTAGACCTATGTGAGAAGGGGATCCATTCTACCCTTATATATTTGTTACCAATCATGACTTAGGTACCATGATAACTCATCAAGACAAGTAGGGTTGTGAACATGTCGTTTACAATATAATTCGTACTCTCCAAAAATATGATACTCATTATAATTGAAGCCATAAAAGTTGTGTTGTTCTTTGTACTTCACATTTTTCTAAACTATTTCACTATCTACTCAATCAAAATACTTATGTTGTTACTATTTATAATCCACTTAAAACCATGTGCTCCAAACCATATCATAGTAACCACATCACTCAACAAATTATTCTCATGAATGAGTTTGATCCTTAATTTATCCTAGATAAATCTATCAAAGGACAAGCCATCGTTGATCATCTCACTAGGGATCCTCTCCCAGAAAATCAAACCCCCATACGTATAATTCCCTAAAAAATATATCAATACTATCATTTGATCAAGAATTCACCCCTCTTAAAATGGACTCTCTTCTTTGATGGATCTAAATTCCAGAAAGGGGGGAGGGGCTGGTATCATTATTATACCTCCCTGGGGGAATCCTATTCGTTTATCATTAAAATTAAACTTTGAATGTACTAACAACATGGTCCGAATATGAATCTTTAATCATTGGTCTTCAAACTGCCATCATGCTGGGAGTTTCAAATGTTGGAAATATATGGGGACTCAATATTGTCATCAATCAAATAAAAGGAATTTATTAATGTAAAAATTAAATTCTATAAAAATATAAATCCATTTTTGAATTCATCCTAGAAGCCTTCGACCGTTTATACTATCCAAAACAGTTCCACGATCCTCTAACAAGTTCACAAACACCATGGCTTCCTTAACATCTCTCATCCATTTATCAACTAAAGATTCAATTGAAAATTCTAAACTATTTATTTTTGTCTATAGACTTGATCAACCATCTCACAAAAATGAACTCTCATTAATATCATCAAAATTAATCCCAATTGATCTTTGGTACGATAAATTTTTTGACTATCTTTCAGAATCCAAACTCCCTCTAGATCTATTTATAAATTCTAAATGATAATTTCTTTAGCATGCTACCTAGTACGTCATCGTAGGTGGTGTCATCTATAAATGCGGATTCGATGGAATCTTGCTAAGAGGCCTTGAATCTCACAATTCTTATAAAGATATTCAACAATTCCATGTTGGTATATTTGATGGATATTTCAATGGCACCGTTGTTGCTAAGCATGTCCTCTAACTGGGTTATTATTGGCATATCATAAATCATGATTATTGTGTATATGTAAATAAATTCATAAAATTTCAACAACATTTGAATCTCACTCACATTCCTAGCCAAGCCTTACAACCGACTCAAGACCTATGGCCCTTTCTCATAATGGGGGTTAGACCTCATTGGTACAATCAAACCCTAACTCATCACAACAACATCATTCTATTATCACAACCACTTAATACTTTACTAAATGGGTAGAAGCCATTCCCTTGATATCTACTAAAGATAATAAAATTATCGACTGCATCTATCAACATATCATCTGTTTCTTTAGTATCCCTCATAAAATCGTCACTGATAATGGAAAATTCTTCAAAAATAAAGACGTTAAGAAAATATGTGACACATTCAACATAAAACTTACATTTTCATACCATACTAGCTATAAGAAAAGGGAAAATATGAGGCTTCTAAAAAAAACACTTAACAAAATTCTCATGAAAACCTTCGACAAAGCAGGTAGGAATTAGCATCTCCAAATCCCATTTTCTCTCTAGGATTATTGAACTAAGCACATGTACTCCTATGGGTGCTACACCATTTTCTCTCTTCTATGGCTCTAATTCGGAGTTACCCCTTAAAGTTAAAATTCCATCAATTTTCATATCCCTCAAATATTTCATCCCTTACAAAGACTATCGACAAAATTGTTTTAGCACAATTAGAATTATTAGATGAAAAACATTTAACAAAAAATGAACACCATCATTTCTATGAAGAGCACATTAAACACACATATAAAAAACATGTAAAAGAATGTGAATTTAATATAGGTGATCTCGTTCTCAAGGAAATTCAAAATGTCACTGCTCTGGAAAGGGAGTAAATGTGGAAAGTTTTCCCCTAAATAGATCGTTCCATAGATTATCACTCACAAGTATGGGTAGGGAGCTTATTATCTAGCATCCCTTAATTGTACACCTAAAAAACAAACCTCTGAAATCCTTACACTTGTAGCCTTTCTACTATTAACATCTTCACTATTATGATAGTAGTGTCACATCAAGTATCTTCTTTCACCAACAAATAGTCATCTTACTATATTAATGATCTAAAAGTGTGTGGTTTTTTTGGTCACTACCCTCAAAAACTTTAAAGATGAGCACCACATCTTTGTTCATTTCATCTTTCACGTGGAAAATTTCCTCTTTTGTAGGAACCCCACAATCATTACATTCACCTACCTTATGTATCAACCAAAGACATGTAATAGGGAATGCATGTGTAGTTCTTGCACAAATTTATTATCCTCCTCAAAAATGGTCTATTTGTTTTTTTCCCTCAAATCAAAAAGAAACTCAAAAACTTCTATGGATGCATCGATCAAACTTAAAAATGTCAAGTTTCAAAAATCATCCCAGGAAATCTTCCTGCACCGATTGGATTTCCCAACAAATAAAACTTCCCGCATCAATCAGTTTACATCAAAACTAAAAAGTACAAGCTGGGGCATTTATTTATGAAACTGTTGAAAGGAGAACCTATTATCCCACACAACCTACATATGTGAAATTCTTATTATGTTCTAGGAAGTAATGTTTTTCATTCACATCCATATCCAAGATCTTAGGTGTGACTACACATTATTAGTCATAGGTTAACAATTGTAAAGGCAAAAGTGCAAAGTGCCTTCACCATATGTATTCCTATCATGTATGCATCAAATCCAGTACAAATTAATCATCCCACATTTTATTCTTGTTCAAGAATCAAAATACATTTTTGGTCACATTAAATTCATAATATTTCCTAACACATCACATATAAACACTATCACCTATCCAATATTAATTACTATCCAAAATATCAACACACGTCAATACATCAAACATCCATCAATATCAAATGTAACCATGAACAAACCACATCTCATAGATATAGTAATCAACACATGAATCGTAAGAAAAACTCATCATCATCGTATATATAATCATACCAAATTATATCTTCCTGGAGCCTCACAAACTACATATACCCAAAAACTATATATTGAATGTAGGCTTCACAAAGATCCATATACAAAAAACACATAAAAATATATCAAAATACCATACATCTATCTAGTAATTTATCCACCCGCAAAGAAGGCAATCCCTCAAAAAATGCTTCCTAGACCCATCTCCTCCACCATCAGCTCCATCTCCTCTATATGGTCCTCTATCTAGTACTCCTCTATTTGGACTCCGAGGTGCCTGACCCACACTTACCAAGTTGACACTAGGACCTAATCCTTACTGAGCTAGATGCGTTACGTAATGAAGTGTGGTAGGTAGGTTCCATACCACTAAATCCTCATAATAATCCAACTCATCATGAACTGACTGGAAATTATTCAAGATAATGATACCAAGTGGTCCAATCTGACCACTATCCTAAGTTTGAGCCCCTAACTCGGAAACCTAACACCAATGTCCCTATAATACTAAGAGCCATTTTAGGGTCTCACTGTGTTGTTTATATTTATCCTAACTAGATGTAGCCTATGCTAACTTCTTAATAAGGCTATCATGATCACTCCTCAACCCATATCTCTCTACTACCAAACCATTCCACTCCCTCCTCAAACTATCTCTCTTTATGGCCACTGTATCCCATTCATCCTCCACTGTAGCCTTCTCGGTTGTCAAGTGTGTAATAGTAGCCTTTAGAGATACTCTATATCTATCTCCATCATCCCTCATGCCACCATCCCCATCATCCTCATGGTGTACCCCATTTACATGGGCTTGTACCCACCTACATCCTCAAGTCAGTTGGGTTGCCCCGCATTTACCATATTCTCCCCTCCACCATATCGTATATGTCGCACACACACTGGCATCATCTATAGGAACTATATCACCCTGGTCATCAATGCCCATAACTCCCTCCTCGTCAACCATATCACAATGCAACCCCAATGCTAGAAACAGAATCTCCACATCCCCTTCATCTCATCTATATAATATTGGTGCCTCTGACACATCCTATATCAAACCAAATTATCACCTCACCTGAATAAATCTAATAAGATTCCACTCTCCTCCCTATCATTCTGAAACCCATAACTCTTGCTCAGTGGCATTCAGCTACCTCTCTTGTCCATCCCAAACTAGAACTCTAATATAGGGCCTCTATATCACATCCCCCACCTGTAACCATGCAATAAGCTTCTTATAGTGATCCTCGATTTGTTCTCCTCCAAAATCCCCTGCATCCAAACATCATCTCATAAAACTAGCTGACCTCCCTATCATATCAAACCTTCCCATAGCAAACCAACAGGAACAACCAAAAAATATTCTCAAAGGCCCAACACTGTAGTAGAAAAGTAATATTAATCCCAAATATCCTCTAAATTATCTAGGCACATATCTACCTGTAAGTATGTGCTTGCAAAGAATATTCATATGTAAACATGGTCATGTGCTCTATAATCTCTACAACTACACCCATCATCATCATAGGAAATCAACCCCCAGTAGATTTGGGAAAAGAAAAACATGTGATCCCCATTGTCATAATAGTCAGACAAGTATGAACCTCTATCTCTAAAGAATATAAAACCTGATAATAAAAACCATCCGTTGTATACCTCACATCATAAAAATCCTCCCCTTATAACCTCCTCATGACATCTTCCATCTTACTATCATCAATACAAGATATGCCATCTCCATGCACGGGCATCCTTATGATCCTGTGAACATCCTCAAGGGTGATGGTCATCTCAAATGTAGGAAACCAGAAAGTACATGTGGCAGAATCCCACCTCTCCATTAATGCTAACAACAACTCCTCGTGCCTATGGATGCATCTATAGTGATACATCCCGACAAAATCCACATCCTCTAAGTTTGAACAATCATCACCCGACCTATCATCCCTCACATCCCTTAAAAATACTGGAATCCTATCTCTGATATGTTAGGAAATTAAATATTAATGTTTACATTATAGTTTGTTAGTTAATATTTAATATTGTTATATATTAAATATTAGGTTTGAATGTATATTCTTATAATATATTGTTTCAACAATATATTATTCATAGAGTTTGTTATACCCGTGAATAAAATTCTGGGTTAATTATTATAACTCCTTCCTATTTTCTAGGAGGTTGTTTAGCTATTATTATGGCTATATAATAGCCTAATGTATTTCATGAGATATAATGGAAAAATAATATATTTTGACTACAGAATTATTGCTGTGTAAATCTACTGCTGCACTTTCATTTGGTACCAGAGTGAGTATGGGCTTGTGAATATTTAGTAAGGGGATTCTCCAAATTCGTTGCTGCCCCTGGTAATGAGAGAAACTAGATTTGTGCAAAAAATTTAGTATAAAATTAAATAACTTTATCTTAGGTCTCTTTGATAGCTGCGTGGAAAATCTGTGGATTGTTATTCTGTCAAATCTTGACTCTCTGGTGCAAGTGTAATTCTGTGTACATTAATGTGTGGCTATTGAATGCAAAGAATATTTGCAATCACGAAACAAAGAAAGATAACATTGATACAAAATAGAGAAAGATGTGTGTTTCCACAACTATGTAGGTTGAGGAGAATCAAATTGATGGCATGGTGCTATTGGCATGGTAAATATCGATTCATCACTGTTGATTTGATCTTTGATGTCATCTCCAACACGAAGCTCTTCCACCAAGCTTGATCTAAAAATGACCTTCAATAAAATACTTGTAACTTTCTCATTTCTTAACAAAATTGAGAATTTTAAAGTGTTCCAAAAATTTTGCAACGCAAGGAATAAAACCCAAAAATCGTTTTGGAAAATTCATTTTGATAAGTGAGCAGTTCTATTCAGAAATGTGACGTGTTTTGTGCGTGTGTTTGTTCCTGCGAAGTGCTTGCAAGAATTTCGGTAAGCTTGTTTCCATCAACTTGATCTACGTGGAGGTGAAATAAAATATTAAGAAACATATATAAATCATAGGGTTGCACCATTTATATAGCCGTGTTAAGCATTGATTGATGAAGGTGTCTGTTATAAAACACATATTCCAGTATATGTGACCTGTTGGTCAATTCATCTCAACTGTGCCACTTGTAATGAATGCTGGCAATGATGTTTGGAGAAGGAAAGGTTTCTGAAGATTACATTGCTCATTGGTGACAATTTCTGATCAATTTCACAAATTCATTGAGGATAAAAATGTATCACATCAATTACAGTTCATACATTCTTGGCTTCATTCGATCATCCATTGTTAGGCTCCACATGTTTGTCTTGAGGTTTGAACATTCCCAACACAGTCGTGTCTATGCATCCATGTATTAATTCCTATATTTAAGTGGATTTAGAAATTAGATGTTCTAATAGTGCCATTAGTCATCATTCAAGTTGTGTTTTTAGTAGTATTAAATGGTAAATGTTTGAGTTTATTAAAGTAATAGTGTTGTAGAGTCATCTCTAAAGTGTTGTCATCTATTTAATGAGTCATTTGTATCGTCACTATTGTAAAATTGTCTCAAATGTAATTATTTTTTAAAAATGGGTTAGTCTATGGTTGATAGTTATTGTGTGTCATTATAAAAATAAAAAAAGTGTCATTGCAAAAAGTTTTGAAGTCCATTTAAACATGTCAAAATAGTTGATTTTAGGATTTTCATCCTTGTCTGAACATATTATTGTCAAGGGTCTCGTCAAAATTTTATTGTGAGTTAGAGTGAAAAGTCTAATAATAAATTATAAAAAAAATTGCCTCATGGACGCATTTTCGGTCTTACCTGGCGTCTGGAAAAATAACTTTTTCACATTGTGGGAGGGAAGAAAAGAATAAGATCAATGTGGAAACAAATGCGCTTCATGTTCACATCTTGCTGAGTTAGCAACATGACACTGGAGGACAGAGGCATCGGAGGCTGGAGGTCAGACAGCGACCTCTCATCAGTCACCAACGACGGGGCCACACGAAGCTATGGTGGCACATTTTTTGGTGTGAGTGTGCTTTCAGTATTTGATGTCTAGTGTGATTCTTTTTCAGAGTTCATGTTTTGTGTTGAATAAGTGAAATGTTCACATTGAGGGGGGAACATGATCAACATGATCCAATGTTCCATTTTCATTTTTTCAGTCGAGTATGTGGCTATTCCTATTTCCCCAAATGCAAAAACATAGTGCAGAACAAATAACACAGTGAAACACAGCATCATGAGGCTTGATGAGGTAGAACAGTCAGATGTGTTGCTATTCGTACCTAGGTTTTTGGTTAGCCTCTTGAAAACCATTGAAGGTTGTTCAGATGTGTTCCTACTTGAGTTCCCACATTGCTAGGTCCGATGTGTTCCCTAGAGTGACTGGTTGATAAGCAGATGATTCCTGAGCGTGTTCCCATCCTCTTCGGTCAGATGTGTTCCTGACAGTGCTTGGTCCATAAGAAGTTGATGTGTTCCTTCTTCTACCTTCAGTTCGAGTGTGTGCCAAGATCATGAGCGCATAGAGGCGGCAGGCTGCAAAGGAAGTGTGAAAGTTCTAATGCTACCATGTAAACATTAAGGTGGGGAATGTTAGGAAATTAAATATTAATGTTTACATTATATTTTGTTACTTAATATTTAATATTGTTATATATTAAATATTAGGTTTGAATGTATATTCTTATAATATATTGTTTCAACAATATATTATTCATAGAGTTTGTTATACCTGTGAATAACATTCTGGGTTAATTATTGTAACTCCTTCCTATTTTCTAGGAGGTTGTTTAGCTGTTATTATGGCTATATAATAGCCTAATGTATTTCATGAGATATACTGGACAAATAATATATTGTGACTATAGAATTATTGCTGTGTAAATTTGTTGTTGCACTTTCATGATAGTCAATTTGGCCTTCACTTGCATCTAAAAAACGCAAAGAAATGAATTAGTGCAAGTTTCTATCAAGTTTATGCAAAAACAATTGATCGCTAGAAATGCATTTAAATCATTGGTGATCCACCTAAATCTCTAGCGATCCACCACAATAATCAATGATTCTGATGATTTCAAAATATGGCCTCATATGGTCCTTGAAAAAAATTTAAAAAAGACACAAAATGACAAAAATAAATACATACCTCATCCAGGGTAGGCCTCCTTTTTCATTCATATGGTCTTGTAGCTTCCATTTCTCAGTTATCAATCATTAATCACTCAATTAACCCTCTAAACTCACGAATCACAAATGAATTTTTTTCTAAATAAATCAATTATTTATATACGTCACGTATGAATTGCTGAGGATCCCTATAATCACTGATGATTTTCCTTGATTTTGGATGATCCACCTTAATCTCCTATGATTCATATTAATCACTAGAGATAAAAAATTCTCTATCATAAACCATAATTTTTCAATACTAAAAATTATTTACATCCACATTATTGTATATGTTCCTTAGTTTGAGGACCCCAAAACTGGTTTTCCTTCGTAGGAGTCATTTTACAACCTTAACATCACTAATCCATACCTCTATAGGCCATAAAACCCTTAGTTCCCATATCATTTATTTCCATGACCTTTTATCTATCCCTATGTGTCATATGTCTATAGGACACAAACCCTTTGGTTACCTTATCACTTGATTCTATTGTGATATCCATCTTGTTCTGATATCATGTCTTGGGGAAACTTCAAATAAAGCACACATGTTAAACCTATCATGTTAACTCAATAAAACTGGTGATCCTTGCACTACATCACAATCACCCCAAGTTTGAGGGGGGATCACCCATCCAAATATAAAATAGACTATCTCACACCATTTTTTCCAGCAGTTTGGTCATAAGAAATTACTGAACAAAAAGTGGTAAATGTAGACACTGGGTTTTCGTAAACCCTCCTACTTCAACACACATTATTTAACTACAAACCTATCATTATGAATCTATCCTAATTCCAATTCTCCACATCTAGGCAAAACAATTTTACACTCTCATAAATTACCATCTACCCACCTTAACCACCTTAAAATTACCTTAACCATCTTAAAACCATTCAAATCTATTTTATCTTATCATCCTAATCTCCCCGACTCATCCATAACCTCCTCCCAACAATTATCCCTCATCAAAAACCTGAAAACCTCAATAAGGAAGTGGTTCCAACCATTTCCTAAATGTTTTTCTGAAAAACAAAGATCACTAGTGATCCTAAATGACTGGTAGTGATTATAAATATGATTTTTTCCTCCTTTCTCAAGGATTTTCAAAAACCTTTTGTTGATACTTGCTCTTGTTTTTTGACTAAATAGAAAATCTACACCATTTCCAAAGATTATGAAAGACATTTATTAACCTCAATCTCTTGCAAATACATCATTTTGATCGTCTTTTATCAATCATCTTCGAATAACTAGTCATCAAATTTAGTCACTCCATCTGACGTTTGGTAGTATCCTTCAACTTACCTCATCAAAAGGTATTTATATGTGTTATTTCATCATTTAAATTATATAGAAGCATAAAAAACAATAAAAATCATCATTTAGAGCTCTAGTTATCATTTTTATTAAAGTCTATCATTTTTACTATAATCACCAGTGATTTACTCCAATCACCTGTGATTCTCCTAAATCGCTAGTGATTGTTGTCAAATTGTATCTTTTAATCATTTAATCAATCTAATTTCTCAACTTTTGTCAATATTTTGGGTTTAACTTGTTCCCTGCAAGAATGGATTTACTTTAGATGATATTACCTGGAAGGTCCTATCCTATCACAAACACTTATAACATTCGTATTATTTAATACCCCTTCTTTTGAGAATAGTACAACATCCTTCACAAGCTTACATTGTGTGAAATATGTTTTGCCACTGACATTGTTATTGATTATTAGATCAAGTTCCTCCATGGCATACAACAAGAAATTGAGGAATTTTGGTATGATTACTTTAATTCTGATTAGATTACATCCAGCCTTTCCTAGACCATATTTGAAATTGCATAGGACTTTCCCTTCGATCTTGAGTTTTAGAGCTTCCCATTATTTATTTATACATCTTTGTATATTATGTATCCTTATCATTATCTTTGTCAATGTACTTAATTGTATCAAAGTTAGATGACATCCTTGAAGGAATTCCCTTTGGATTCTTAGAATAAGCCTTTTGCAAACAACTTATATATCCATTTATCTAATCTATTTTGTTTATTTATTGTTGATATGTAGGTTTCTTCATTGGCGTAAGAAGGATCTTTATCAAACTACATTAGTGTTCATCATCGCAGAAATAGGTAAACCTTGTCGTCTTCTGAGGCTGCTTTGTTTTTGTTATTTGATTTTATTAAGTTAAATTTGGAAATCAAAACTCTCTGGTACAATGGGATATAGACTTGTGGACCCAAAACTAAGAAAGTATGTTATGTTTGAAAAAAGAAGTGGTTCAAGTTCATCCTCCATAAAATTACATATAGAAAGTTCATAAAATTGAATCGTAATCACTTTAGATGATACGATACATGGTGACAGTGATAATGGTATTGATGATAAAAAAAATCCATAACCCACAACTCAATGTATTCCTAAGTGGTATAAAACTTGTAGTAAAGATACTGAATGAGATGGTGCTCCAAACACATTTACTCTTAGACCAAGGAATCACAACAAAGAAAGAGAAGAATTTAACATGGTCCTAATGAGTAGAGTTGTTGAAATAAATGAATCCATTAAGGTTCAAGAAGCACTAGAATCAAAACCTTAGAAAGAATCCAAGGAGTATTAATATTTTCCCTGATAAAAATAAAACATAAAAAATTGAATATATTATTCCATCTAGAATGAATCCGATTCGATGTAAATGTTTTTTTCAAAACTAGGTACAAAGTACATGGTAGTATTGAAAAGATGATGGTAAGAATTTATGGCTAGAAGTTTCGATGACAAAATCTCAACCAAATTACCTTAGAGTTACACAACAATTATGTAAAAAATAACATATTTTCGATTGATTTGAAATCCTTAATGAAATGTATATAAACTTGTTAATCAAAAATGGATCTTGTGGACTCTTTCTTGAGTTATATGAATCAAGTGTACTTACTAAGGATGTGTCTTTAACTTATTTTCTTTGGTTAAAATATTTCTTCAAATAACTCAACTTTGGATCTCAACTTTCAGTTGCCACCAACCATCCCAAAATGTAAATATTTTCCTTTATCTGCATGATCTCGATCTTCTATCAATTTCAAATTTCATTATGGTGCTAGCTCCTTCTAGAATCTTCCATTATTTCCATCTTTAATTCAAATTAAAATTTTGTGAAGCTGATACTTTGATCTACCTAGGTGTATTTGTTTGCATAATGTCATCATATTAGCTGGAATAAATTTAACATTGGTTCCTTCCATTCACTTTTAGCAGGCACTTTTCTTTTACTAATGACACATGTATATGACCCATCAACTCCCTATTGTTCCTTTCAAGATGTCAATCCAATTTCTAATTCATCGGTGCATTTCCCTTGTACATGTTGCTTATCATCCTCAACACTATTTTATCTCCACATGTCCTTCACACTCCTCTGATTCTATCAAACCCCACTATATATCCAAGATGTGCTACAACACTACTGTAAAACAACCAACCATCATGCAACAAAAATATCATCGCACAATAATTTTGTACTATTCTTCCATGCATTATGAACTTTGATTTAAAAAAAGTGGATTTATTTATTAAACGATATTGTAGAGTGATTGGTGTAAAAAATTATGTATAAATGCTAAAGTACAGTATAACGTAAACAAATAAGCATGTAAAGTAAATGTTGGCATGTAGACCTAATAAGTGTTTTCATTTATAAAAAATGACATTAATGAAAAAAAATTATGTTTTAGGACGATGTTATGATGATGTATGAAGTGTTATAATACTGGTTTGGATGTGGTTGAGCTGCTATAGGGAGATTCAGTGAGGTATGCTTTCTCTGGAAATCCTATACAGGTGCCTAGGAGGTGTAGTTCCATAGTGTGAGCTTCTTGCATGATTAAGAAACATGTTTACATGATTTATATGAGGTTTAGAGGGTGATTTAACACTCACAGTAGTGGTATGGTATAAATACAAGTACATCTCTATGTTATAGGTGCTCATTCGGAGAAGGTATGTTTGTTTGGAGGTGTGATAGAGTGCATTGGGGCTAGTTGAACTCATAGAATCATATAATTAGGTATATTTTCTTATATGAGGTATTTTTGGGTCATTTACAGAGATTCCATGTTCAATTATTGCACTCTTCCAGTTGTTTCTAGTTGTTATAGTAAGGATCAAACATGTTTTTTTACGTAATTCTTAATGGCTGGAGATATTAGGACATGGTATTGATGTTATGATGATTTGAGATGTTATAGGAATGAGTGATTATTCTCTCAGAAAAACTTTATGTGCCCATCATGTGAACTTTTCAAGATATGACTGTTTTGTTGAAGCAGGGTCAAAATCTAGTGCATTTCCGGCTCAAAATGCAACTTCAGATGCTTGTTATGGAAAATATGATTTGCATGGGACCTTGATAATTTCAAGGTTTATCCTAAGGTAAATTAATAATATTTCAAAATAAAAAGGAGGCCATTTTATCACCAAGTTTTTATGAACGAATGTTAAGAATGTAAGAAGGTCTAAAACCCCAGTTAAACCCTAACTAGGAGTAGTTTGCAAAAGCTAAATTATTATGATTCTATTTTGATTGAAAGGAAAACAGTGATGATTTTATTTTTTATATTAATCCGATAAATTTATAGAAATTTAATTTTAAAGTCATGGTGATGAGTCGTCCCCACCTGAAAACAACAATTTTGAAGAGTTCTAGTTCGAGGAGAAAGTTTCAAAATAAGGTATAGACTAAATTGACATTATGTGACTCGTCTGAATTTTCAGATCAAGATCATGAAATTTCATGAGGTTTTGAGGTCCAAACAGGTTGACTGGGGAAAGGGCAGTTTTGGGATCTCAAATAGCAAGGTTCAATGTTTTGGCCATATCTTGAGTTACATGATGATTCCTCAGATGATTCAAGTTTTTTTGGAAATAGGATTAAAAGGTAGCTCCATTAGTATATTAATTTCCTCATTATTATGTCAAATGAAAGGGTTTATAGGTCATTATTTGAGCAATAGCATTTTTGGCAGTTCAAGATAACATTTGGTTTTGTGAAAGTTTAAGGTAGTTTGAAGCATGAGATGGATTTTATTATGATTCCTGTCACCTGTAATGTGAATAGGGATGGATTTTTAATCTAATGAATCCACTTTTAAGTCTTTGATGAAATCACATTTTGTTTATGATCAAAACTTTGGAGATAAATGTTTTGGCAATTTGATTTTTTGAAGACAAATCTTGCTTTCGTTTGAAGTGTAATACGTTTCTTGGCTTATAGCATGTTTATAAGTGTTATAAAGGTTCTTCCATTTCTTTTGAGTTACTACATTGCATGTTTTAATTTTTTAGAAGTCATTTTGTGAGATTATGAAGTTTCTAGGGTGTTTAAGGGTGCAGTAAATAACTTTTTTGAGAATTGTAAAGAGAATTGGGTGCAGTAAATGAAATAATTTGATTGGTTGATATTAATTTAGAACATGTATGAATTTTTTATGATATTTTATTCAAATATAAAGGTTCATGGGTCATGAGAAATTATGGTAATCATGTTAGGGTAATTTTAAGAATGTGCATATGGGCTTTTGACCCATTTTTGGCACATAAAAAGAGGTTTTTAGCTAGGTAGACCTATATGGGTCATATGTCACTATTTTAATTCAAATATGTGAATTTTATAAAGTTTTATGGGTCGAAATTATCATTATTGACAGAACTTATTTGGGTTAGAAAGAAGAAATGCATATAAAAGTGCAGTTTTGGCTCATTTGGCGAGCTAGTCATGCATGGGGGAGTACTTCGACCTATAGAGGTGTTGTTTGTATGTATGAAGGTAGATAAAGAGAATTAAAGGTTGAGGAATTAATGGAAAGATGAGGTCATGTGATTAGATCTTTGAGAAGTGAAGAAAGAGAAAGAATAAACAAGGTTGAAGACCTAGTGTGTGAGCTAGGGTTTGTGAGCTAAAATTGTGATCTCCATCAGTTGTGGCAGTAGAATTTTCATAGATAAAACATCTTCAGGTTTATGTGTTTGTGCTTGGTCATCCTATGGGGTTGTAGTCTCCTTATGGAGTGGGTACTTCACAAAATTAGGGATTAGTTCTCCTTATAGGGTTCGTGCTCCTTGTGGCTTTGGTGCCTCACTAAATCAAGGGTTGGTGATCCTTGTGTAGTTGGTGCTATACTAAATTACTTTTCGTTGAGTAATATAAGTATATTTTCTATGGGTTTTCTTCCCCATGAGGGTTTCCTACTTACATATGGTGTTCTTGTGTTGAGTACTTTATTTTCTTGCTCTTGTGGATGTTTTTGCATATCTTAATAAACACACATGATCATGGATGTTGTATAATAAATATAATGGATGAATATATTATTAGTAAAATGAAAATAAAATTATTATAGGAATGATTCACCCCCCCCCCCTAGTCCCTTGTGCTTTTAACATTAAAAACCCTAAGAAAGAGAGATGGATAAAGAGACTTAGCTGATTTATGAATGGACAGTAAGTGATATAGGTAGGTGCGACTGATGAACAACATGTAAATAGGGTGTTCACTTTTTACTATAAAAATCTGAAAACTCTTGAGGATAGCCATACATGTGCACCCACAGTAGGGAAAGGGTGAATATTACTACACAAATTATTATAATATTGTTTTCACTGTGTCACAAGGGTGTTGTAATTGTTCCATGTTGATCACTTGATAGTTTTTCCTTAATCACCGAAGGTACCTATAACC
The DNA here is from genome assembly GCA_019776745.2 of Taxus chinensis. Taxonomy (NCBI): domain Eukaryota; kingdom Viridiplantae; phylum Streptophyta; class Pinopsida; order Cupressales; family Taxaceae; genus Taxus; species Taxus chinensis. The sequence continues at coordinate 887,852,207 of CM034151.1, forward strand.
TAGAAAAGATAAGATTACCTACACAAGCCCACAAACCACATAAAATATAATAAAAAAAATTTGTAGAATGGGGAGTCAAACTGACCCCGACAGTCACCCAACAAAGTGAACTAACAACCAAGAACTGCACTACATATTAGAATCCATGTATTTCTTGTGTGTAGGAATGGTAACCTAGGATGCTCTTGTGCATGATGCACTAGATAGCGGACTAGATTTACTTGAATATGAAAATGTGTGGATGGAATAGAATAAACTTCACCTTCCTATGTTGTGTATCGAGATTTGCATTCCCCTTATCCCTTTAATGGATGTTATATGAATTCTTTTAAGTGATTTAGATTCCTTTTCAATGCAAGATTAGGTGGTAATAGTAATGCTTAGAGTTTGGTCTTTTATTTTAAACACATAATTATGTATTTATATGATTCTCTTTTTTGAATTTTGTAATTAACAACTTGAAGGTTGACCAATAAGTGGAAAATATTCCCAAAATATAAAAGAAACCCAAAAGGGGCGGGTAAGGTAGAAAAGGGTTAGGGGTTCCTAGAGGGGATAAAAGCACCTGGGTGTTGATTTCTTGGATGGGATATGGTGTCTAAAATCACAAATATAAATAAGTAAAGTTTTGAATGGGCTATAAGGTATACAATTCCAAATAAAAAGTAAAAGAAAGAAGAAAGAGGCCAAAGATAGATGTCAATTACTAGTTTTCTTGCTTAGGAATCATGTAAATTCTAGTATCCTTTATGACCAAGAAATGTACCAAAGAGGATGATTTTATGTCTACATTTACCCCCACTTTATGTTTTTAATTGAATACATGATAGCATAAAATAGTTAGAAGATTTGTTCCTTTTCAAACTATAGAGAGTGATTTCGACAGTGTGCCGAAGAGACTAGTGAAGTGTGAAGTGATTATAAAATGAAGTGTGGGGACAAAGAAAGGAAAGTGGCCCTAGGGGTGAAGAATATGTGCTTATTGTACCTATTTTCATGCTTTTTTTTGTTGATCGTAGGATGCTTCATGTTTATTATTAAGTACAAACATGTAAAAGAAGAGAGAAAGAGTATTCAAAGTCATGTTCATGAGAAATCTGAGTAAAGTATGCATAAGTATGTAAAAGTGTGTAAAAGTAGTAGTAAAGGAAATAGTGTAAAGGATATAAACATGTCCTAAACTTTTGTGAAGAGAGTGTTTTTTGGCAATCTCACACCAAGTGTGATATTTTTGGGTGATCTCACTTCAATGGAAATTTTTTTGGCAATCTCACACCAAGTGTGAGTTTCTTGGGTGATCTTACACTATGAACAAGTTTTGGGGAGAGGTGTCTAGTGTTACTCTGCTCCCATAAGCACCAATGTAGATGGTACATCTTGATTTAGTTTTCATTGTTTTAATTGTCCCGAATTGTTTTGCATTAGTTCTGATTGAATTGATTGTGTTGTCATGTGGTCCAAGAGGTGTTATCATTAATGAAAAACAATATTAATGAAAAAGAGAATGATGGAGTAGGATATATGATGATGTTTATGTTGTTGAAATTATTATTTAGATGTGCACGTGATGATATAGGGAGATTTAGTAAGGATGGATAGCTCTGCAATCCCATTCAGGTTCCTAGGTGATGTTGCATGGAGGGTGTAGATATATGTGATTGGCCAAGTTTTAGGTACTCATTTGGAGTAGGTGTGGATGCTAGGGATTATGTGATTTATATTGGAGATATATGAACTCATGGATGCATGTGTGTATGTGCATTACAATGTACCTGCTAGTTTTATGTCATATTGAGTGATTTCATGATGAGTTATAACATTCTGCCACTTGACCCTTGCTTATACAGTACAAAACCCTAAGTTGAAGCTATGAAAATGAGATACAATGGAGAATTTGAGAGATGGTAATGAAATTATAATTATGATGTTTCATGATGCTTTGAGTAAAATTTTATCTTTCCATGATGTTAATTTTGCAAGATATGTCAGTTTTGGTGAGACAAGGTTAATAACTAGCATATTTCTAGTTCAAATTTGATCTTCTGATGCTCACCATGAATTGTGTGTTTTGCATGGGAAATTTTTTCTTTCAAGGATGTTTATACTTTGAGTCTATAAGGTTTCACAAAAATGATGAGATCATTTCATCTTCAGGTTTTTATGAATGAATGTTGAGAAGGTAAACAATTATTTTTGAGTTTGAAACCCTAGCTTGAAAGCGGTATGGAAGAATTGATTCCTAAGTGGCCAAAATCTCTTCCTAGTGCATGGATTATTATTGGAACATGTAGATTATTCCTTAATATTTCCATAAAGGTTTGGTATAGGTCATGGTGATAAGTTGGCCCCACTCAAACAAGTCATTTTTTGAAGAAGAGTGTTTTGAGACAAGGTTGTCACATTTCTTGCTAAATTGACGTTATGGAATGTATGTGAGTTTATATTAATTTAAAAAGATGTTTCAGGACATGTTGATGTAGGTACATGGTCAAATGAGCTCCATTCAGGTTGTCTAGTCAAAGGGCGGTTTTGAGGCCATAAAAACCAGTGTTCAATAAAATGGGCATAACTGGAGCTACATGTGGAATTATGAGGTGATTAAAGTTGTGTTGGAAATAGGATTAAGAGATATTTCCAATTATATTATGTTATTTTATCATGATGATGATTTTTGATAAGGTTTCCAGGTCAGGTTTTTGATAGGAAGGTCTCTTCCATTACAGGATAGAATAGGATTTGTGGCATGAGATGGATTAAGTGGTGCTTTATATCACTTAGAATGCAAAGAGGGATGAAATTTTCATCCAATTAATCCATTTATAATTCTTGGGTATTTCTAGAATGGTGGTAATAAACTGATCTTTGAAAACATAATTTTGGGAAGTTGGATTTGGTGAAGACAAAAGTGGCTAAGGTTTGAGCAATTGATTGTTTCATAAATTATAACTTACTTAAAAGTGTTCTAAAAGTTCTAAAATTTCACTATAATTTCCACATGGAATATTTTGTATGTTTTTAAGTAATATGGTGGCCTAAATATGTTTTAAAAGTCCTGAAGGGTGTAGGAAACAACTATTTTGACAAGTACAAAGAACATCAGGGCCATTAAATGAAATAAATTGATTAGTTGAGATAAGTTGAAACCACATATTATGTTTAAATGTTAATTTAACACATGTTTTTTATTAATGGGTCATGACTATTAGGAATTAGTCCTAACGTGGATGCAATTATGATTGGGTCATTATATTGGTACAAATAATGTACGATAATGTAATAATTTATTTATGTGTTTGATGTATCTCACGTATAAATTTAAGAATAAAAATAGGAGAGAGAATTATGGAGGTTAAAAACATACCTACATTTAGGGTGAGAGGTTAGGGGAGTTGTAGGATCTACAGATCCTCTCACATATATATGTATCTCATATTATTGAAACATGTTAATGTTGATTTGAATTATTTGAGCATATGATCTTTCTTCATATATGGGGTAAAACCCACATCTGGTATTAGAGTTGGTTTTGAAAGGGGTCTCTCTTATTATTTCACTCCACTCATGGTTTTTTTTTCAATTTAGGTGATGGAAATGGGTGAGCAGAGTGGACCTCGCGCAAACCTTTTTTCCAGTATCTATGTGTCATCCATTTGTTGTAAAGGCAAGTGGTACAAACAAAAGACTAGTTGATGGCACAGACCTTGCGTGAAATATAGAGTTTGCAGCATCCGCCCTTCTTGCATATTTTTCAATGGTAATAACAGATACCACAGACCTCGGAGTGAACCCAGTGACATCCATCAGTCACGTGCATTATCTTCTCTCTTTCAATTTGTTCACTTCTTATGCAATTTTTTCATCCAATTTCTTCATTGTGTTCATATATATATATATATATATATATATATATTTCCTTCATTGGTGAAAACATATTTAAAAAGTAAAAAATAAAAAAGGCTCACATTCATGTGGCGTCATGACCACTACAACTAATCTCATTTGTGCATTGGATCATGGCTATGATCTTATCATTTTTATACATAGCCCACTAGATCTGTCATATAGGGCTCCTAGTTTTATGCGGCTAACTCATGTTCATGAAGAAACCAAGGTTTCTAGACAAACTAATTACTTTGATGGCTACTTGGAGTATGATGTTCCTATGGTCGAAAAGGTTGTAGATAGTTGTTGGAAATGAAAGGGAGATGGAGAATGATTACCAATATCCAAAAATACCTTGATGACTGTGAATGAATAGAAAACTCCAAAGGGATTCATTGTGTAATTAACTCCAATTTTTATGCCCATTATAATGAATATATTTGATATATTTCGCGTTGTTACTCGTTTTGTTGAAAAGAAGGGATCCACACATAGTTCAGATCGATCTTGGGTTAATTACAAAGACCTTACTCTACTTTTGGTCACAACTTGGCCACATGTTTTGGCATGCCTCATCCTGGCCTTCAATTGGTGGTGTGGATCCTAACTTTTATCTATTCCCAACATATTGCAATGTCACAAATCCTAGTGATCATCTTGTCTCTCAGTGGCGGTTTATCTAAATTTTCATATGTACAATAATGAAGCCTTAAAGACAATGGATAAGGTTCTTAAAAATGCTCCTACAACTAGGGATATGGCTTCAAGAAAAGCTTCTTATATTCAATTTGTTTTCAAGTTATATTTTAATGATTGGATGTTCATGATGGGATCTTTTGAAAGTGGTCAAGCATTGATTCCTCACTAAAATAATTTTTCATTACATCACAAATATGATATTTCTTCTGAAGCTCCAATAAGAAAGATATCAAGAAACAAGGGTTTTTGTGAGGCCCCACTGATGCATTGTGGCCAAAACTTAGACAAGTTTATCACTTTGAGTGGTTACGAGAAGGGATTTTATGAAAGACCAGGTGAGAAGAGAAGTGGGCAACTTACACAACATTAAGGCCTTTCGAATTGATTTTATGTAACATATTTAATTTTAATGGGGAAAACTCCCTTCATTTATAATAGAAATATCTTTTCGAAAAGGGGGGAAATATATATATAATTTTGAAAAATTTGAATTTATTGCAATTAGATACATTTGTATGTATTTCTAGTTATAAGAGACATACAAAGGTTATTTACCTTGAGAGGGAAATTATGAAACAATTCAAACGACGGATGCAATGAACAATGTTTCTCACACCATGTTAGCACTAAGGGGGGGAATGTTAGGAATTAGTCCTAACATGGATGCAACTATGAGTGGGTCATTATATTGGTACAAAAAATGTGTGATAATGTAATAATGTATTTATGTGTTGTATGTATCTCACGTATAGATTTAAGAATTAAAATAAAAGAGAAAATTGTGGAGGTTAAACAACCTACCTACATTTAGGGTGAGAGGTTAGGGCAGTTGTTGTAGGAATTGCAGATCCTGTCACATATATATGTATATCATATTATTGAAATATATTAATGCTGATTTGAAATATTTGAGTATATGCTCTTTCTTCAAAAATGGGGTAAAACCCATAATGACTAATTACGGTTTTTATGGTAAGGCATTTTAATATTTGTGCCCATAGGGATTTGACCATTTTTGGAGCATGAAATGTTGTTTTTATCTAGGCCAGCCTACTTGGGTAACTTGTGACTATTATGATTTGAATTTTGGATGTTTTTATGATGCATGGGTCAATCCAAAGGAAGGAAAATAGTTGTGTTTAAATTTGAAATGAAGAGGAGCTTATAAAAGAGGCATTTTGGGTACTTTTATGAGCTAGATGTGTGTGTGTGCCAGAAGTGTGACCTAGGTGAGAGATATTTTCAAGTATTGAAGCATGAATTGAGGTCAAATCAAGTGTGTGACAGTTCATGGAAGATAAAAAATCATGTGTGCAATTTTTTGAAGCCTTGAGAAGTGAAGGAAGAGCTAGTTGTGAAGGTTTGATCACCTAGAGTTTGTATGAGGGTTTATAAGAGTGTGAGCTGAACCAAGTGGTATCCATTAGTTGTATTATAAAAAAAAAAAATATCATATCATCATAAGGTGGTTGAGTGTGTGCTTGATCATCTTGGGAGGTTGTAGCCTCCTCTTGGATTTTATGCTTAACAAAATTAGGCATTGGTGCTCCTTCTAGGGTTCTAGCTCTACTAAAATAGCGGTTGATGCTCCTTGTGGCGTTGGAGCCTCACTAAATTTAAAAATATCAATATAAGATCGTGTTTTAGTGTTTTTCTTCCCCTTTATGGTTTCCCACTTATATCTTGTGTCTTGTATTGATTATCTTGATTATGGTTCTTGCACATGTGATAAGTTGTTGTATTCACAAATTAATGGATGGTTGAATGTTTGTGAGTTTTTAATAAGAAAATATGAAATATGAATTGAAATTTTTATAAGGAATAATTCACCCCCCCTACTCAATCTATTTTTATTCTAACAAATTGTTCCGATTGAAATTGATTATAGGAGATTGCATGTAGTTTGTAACTGTAAAAATTTTCTAAAGGCTTCTGTGAACTTTGCTAATATTATAAGTTGACTATATATGCCCCCCAAAACATAGGTTCCTAGGGGAGGACACAAGCACCACAAAACTTCTGTTTGATGTTGGGCGATGATCTTTATACTATGATGCTGACCCAAGTTTGGTTCGAAGCCAATGTTGTAACTATTATTTTTGTTGTTTCTATATAGTACAAATGTGTATTATAGCTATGATCTATTGTAGGGGTTATTTATTCACCCAATGTATGCCCCCCTCATTTGGGATGCATGTGATGATGGAAGGAGGATGCATCTAAAAGGAGATGACCTGAAACAAATCTAAAATAGATACTTACAGGGGGTATGAGATTTGCATGGTACAAGATAAGGAACATGTAAACAAAGTGGTCTAGTAACATGTGTTTTTGCAAACAAAGGTAGAATTCAAATAAAAGTCTATGTAAAAATCAATTATACAAACAAGTTGGACTGCAAAATTCAGGTTTCAAACATGTACATCACTCAAAATTTCACAAGAAAATCAGGTATGAAGCGTCCAAAAGCATACAATGATCATACAATAAAAAAGACATAGCCTGTAAACAATATCATACAATGGTAAACAAAAGTAACCAAAATATATAAGATAGTCATGGTTATATATAGTCATACAAAGAAAATGCTACACATGAATCACATGTTAGCATGTTAGAAAGATATAAAGTATGCCATGAGTGTTTATGCATCATCATAAACTAAAGAAACTGTAATGAAAAATAGTGAGTAATAGATAAATAAAAATTCTATAGTATGTGATTGTATAAAGTAGATTCCCCCAGGATCCTCAGTGGGACTAGTAAGAGGTAAAATTTCAATGATGCATGAGCATAATTTACAAGAAGGAGATATTATATTAGGTGGTCATATGATTTATGAGTGATGGATAATTTTTTTCCCTCAATTCATAGTTATTTAAATTCAAATTTGTATGTAAGTAGTAAAAGTGAAAGTAAAAGAGTCTTATAAGCAATTTACCAAGAGTCATACTGACTTAGTAAGACTAGTCATAGTTTAAATAAGGTCATGAAGACCATATTATCATGTGGAAGTTTCTATAAACAAGCTTATAAGGTGTTTGGGATAAGGTTGATCATATTTCCATGTTTAGTGTGAAGTTGAGATTTCTTAGGGGTTTTTGAGAAAATTTTGGAGTTACTTTAGGATTATAAGATTATAAAAATCCATATTTAGCATGAAGAATTAGAATGAGAAGGTATGTAATAGTAACTACAAGAATGAGTGAGAAGGTTTTTATGTTTAGGTCTAGATAGATTTATGTTTTCCTTGGGATTTTTCAGGTTTTCTAGGATTGTGCATGAAATTTTATGACAGGGAAGTGAAATTGAAATCTACAACAAGAAATTTAAGATATATATTCCTTTACTATTAGCTCAAAAACTTTGAGGAGGTGAATACTAGCCCACTAAAATTTATTAGAGGTCTTTAAATACAATACCAAGTTTTTAATAGCTATTTGTGTGTCCTCGGGCCCAAACTAGGGCATCCTTATTTGAGAATATTATCTAATTCAATTTTCTCCAAATTTTAATATTTTTCTATCCTTGAAGGAGGAAGGAGAGTACAAAGTTTCATCCTTGGTTCACATGTTGAAAGGGAGATAAATCTAACAATTATCTTGCAGATTTAATAATGATGGAACATTGAACAATGTTGAGGAAAATTCATGTATACTTAGTGAATTTGATGATTAAAAATCTATAAATAGAGTTTAATATTGTTGGGGACCTCCATGAATTTTTAAATCCCATTTATTAGTGAATTTTATCTCTTAGACCCCTGATGTAATAGAATTGGTAGAAAGATAGGCCTAATTATCCTGAAACCAAGTTACCGTTTCTCATATTATGTATATAACAACTATAATCCATTTTTACATATGTTTTAAAGGGCCCAAATGGGTATCTAGATTATGTATTATATCTACAATATCAAGTGTCTAATGGAAATTATGGACCAAAATGTATCTTAGAATAGATACAAGACATTAGGCCTAGTTCAAGAGAAAACTATGGGTTGTAGGCATGCTAGGAATTTGCTATTTGTTTCATAAACTTGGTGTGGGTGTGTGCAGTCTTGGGGCTTAATGTTTTTAGAGAGATAGCATAGTGAAGATAGATAAAATAGATCATGCAAGTGGATATAAATTTGACCTATAATAATCCTAGAATGAACCTTAGAAAATGAAGATAAATAACATGTTATTGATATTGATTTACATTCCAAATTTGTATGCTGGATATTTTTATGTTAAGTAGGATGAGCATAATAGTTTGGTTGGTTAATCAAGGAAATAAAATTTGGAACTAGGGGCACCAAAAAATTAAGATAATGTTTCTAGGAATCTTAAGTATAGTTGACCTAAGAGGGCATCATTTGTTTTATCAAAGCTTGGATGAGGTCTTTGGAGAAGAGTATTTAGTTGTATAAGTCCAGGTAATGGTAAGGAGAAACTAGCAATCAAAGGAATACAAATATCAACTATTAGAGAATTGTGAAAGAAAGAGGATTATGAAAAAGAAAGCCTTGAATTCCATTGAAGGCTTGAGAGAGAGAGAGAGAGCAGAGTAAATCTTAGAGATAGAGATAAAGTGGCAGAGAGCCATGTGCAAGGTACAAGATAAGAATTTTAATTATGTTGTTGAGATGTTTTATGAATAAGTAATTTGCAGGTAAAGCTCGTTGAGGCATCGAACAAATAGTATCAAGAGACTAGGGTACAATACACCTAGGTGAAGATCTGATACTTTCAATAGACTAAGGCAAGGTAAGAGTCTAGGGTAAAATAATTGTATAGATAGAAAGATACTAAGGAAAAAACTTAGGGTGACGTGTCTAATTGAAGGTGAAGCAATACCTGCTAAGAATAAGAACATGCATGCTAAGGCCCCATAGAGATTTAAAATCAAATAGGTAAGAGCACATTGAGCTCAAAGGAAGTATGAGAGTCTAAAGATAGGAATGGATAGTAATATTAAGTGCTTGGTAGGAGAAATTTGTCACAAGAAGGTGAAGGGAGATGTCCAAAATTTTTAGGTTGGAAATAGAAATGGAAACAATGGAGATGAGAAAGAGGTTAGATTACTTGATGAAGTTACTAAAAAAACCAAGGTAATGGATGGAAGATGAAAAAGAGAGTCAAATTTCCTATAGAGCATGAGGGCATAGTATGATTTCCTTTATAAAGGAATAATAAAGGAAGTTAAGATATTATAGATACATGGAAAAAGAAGGGGTTAAAGGTAGAGAGAGACATGAAAATCAATTCTTAGAGACAAAGGAAGAAGTATTCATTTGTGAACCATAAGAAGGACCAATGCTTGGTGAATAAGAGATGGAATAAAGACAAGATGATATTCTCATGGAAGACTTAGGTAGTGTGAGCATGAATGAAGAAGAAGTGTGAAGCCTTGAGGCATTATGAGAGGTAGATGAACCTCTGATTTTTTAATTTAACTATTCATATAAGTGTGTGCTTTTAGGTCTTGGAAGTGAAAAAATTAAAATAAGATAATATAAAATAAGAAAAAATAAACTTTTCTCAGAAATACACATGCAGGGAAAATGAATATCATAGACCTCAAAGAGAGAATGAGGAATAACATAAGGAAGGTTCCAAGATCATGAAAAACAAAGATGATAGGTAGCATGAAGGTGATAATTTATCAAGACCCACAGAGAAAAATATTTTCCCACAAGATGGATAAATGAAGGATTCAAGTACAATGAGTACATGGTTCATGACAGTGACTCAAGAAGGTGAAATTTCAAGTCTTGAAGGATAAAGAGTTCAGAGGAAAGAAATGGATTCTAAGCAGAGGTATGAAATCTTAAGAAATTAGTCCTTTTCATCTATAAGAAATAAAATTGGTAGGCACATGATAGAAGACCAACATGAAGAATTAATAGAGATGATAAGAAGTCCATTCAATGACAAGATAAATGAAAAAATATATAAAAATATGAGCAAGTTCCTATGGTTACAAGCCATACAAGGAAGAAAGATATAAAAAAGGACAAGGACAAGTTAGAGTTTCATGAAGAAGGGCATCATGTTGGAGGTTTTGAAGGTAAAAGAGACATGGAGATCTTTTCAAGGATCATATATCAACATTAATAAGCTTTCAAGTGCCATAAATGAGTAAATAAACATAAGAGGAAGAATGAAAAACAATTGGAGAAAGCAAGAAAGAAGTTAGGAGTTGTAAATAACATAAGTTTTCATTCTAACATGACAGGGAAATGGTGTATTTACATGTATGGTGCTTGAATATGAAGGATACTATGATGAATATGAGGTGAGAATAGCAAAAAGATCATCTCAATCCAAACTAGAAGCAAGAAGGAATAGTGAAGAACTCCAAGTTCTCATGTGGTTTGACATTAAATATGGAACAATGATGGAATAGAAAAAAAATTAGTTAGTATTCATTCCATGACAATCCACAAATAATTGAGTTAATAAACCAGTTTGAAGGTAAGATATGGCCATCATACATTTTTCCTTTTGGTCTTCTTGAGAATCAAGTGATTTATGAAGCAAAAAGGATCTTAGAACAATGTTCATTTAAGAAATATGACAATTTGATGAGTCCAAGAAATAAAATATACTTTAAAACCATGTTGGATGATTGGAAAAAAAGGAAATTACAGGTACAAACATCAAATGGACATGGGAGACAATATGGTGCAAGTAAGAGGTTTTTAAGACCTCATTTATATAAGAATTTTTTTTAGAAAAAATATTTCAATTTAAAACATGTATTTTTTTAGGATATGGATGCATGGTAGAAGCCTTGAAGAGGAATATCTAATTTATAATGATAAATTCAATCCTAAGAACAAGATAAGGAAGATAAATGATAGGTTTGGTTTGAAAGGGTGTATAATGAGCTTTAGAAAGAAGCATATATATAGAAAATATTTAAGACTTAAATTTGGACAAGAAGTATGTCAAGGGAAAAAAGGATTTCAAGAAACTCAGAAGTGAATAAGAATGTACAGAGAATCGAAAGGTAAAACAGGGTATATGAGGCATATTTCAGTTCAAGAACAAGCTTCTAAAGTCATGGAAAAACAAATTTAGGTCGCATTCCATGAAGTCCTCTTTGTGACCTTAAAATGAAGTTAATAAAGATCAATAATAATCAAATAACCTCATATTTTTGCAAGGAGATTCAGTATACAAGAAACATGGTTATCTTATTATAAGATGAAAGCCAATAACAAGGAAAGAAAACTACTATAACTCTCATAGAATTTTCAAGGAAGTGTAAGCCAAAATAGGGATAGATTAAAATTCTAGTGAATGATGAGATGATTAAGAAGAACTTTAGCATAAAAAATGGGAGGCATAATGAAAGTTACCTAAGGATGAAGGTGCTTGAGAATGAAAAGAAGTAAAAATATGCATTTGGTGTGGACAAAGAGAAAAGAAAATGATGTCTTAAATGCAAGCAAATAAGAGGAAGGAATGAGCCAAGAGGAATATTAAAATGACAAAGAAGCTTGTGAGAACAAAAAAGAGGAAAATTATGAAAAGGATAGGAGAAGAGTATGGAGAAGAAGTGTTTTGTTCTGATGTATTTGTTCCATATGTAGGTATAGATGAAGAATGTTTGGAAACAAGGAAAAGGAAGATTGTCAATAAATAATGATTTTCACTTGAAGAGCATTTAAAACCAAAGCAATTCTTATCATTCAAGAAAATCATGAAATGTATACCAACATTGAGATCAGGAATTTCTGAATACATAAGTGATAGATATGGAGAAGTCATGGACATCAGTAAAATGATCAAGAAGAAATAAATGATGATAAGTCATGAGTAGGAGCGCACGATCAATTTAAAGATGGGGTAATATGATGCAGGAGCATCATTTATAATAAATATATAGTCTATTATATGATTATATGATTTAGGATTGATGGAGAATTGTTTTCCCTCCATTTATAGTTATTTGAATTCAAATTTGTATGTAAGTAGTAAAAGTGAAATTAAAAGAGTATTGTAATCAAGTTACCAAGAGTCATATTGAATTAGTAAGAGTGGTCATAGTTTAAATAAGGTCATGAAGACCATATTATCACAGGGAAGTTTCTATAAATGAGCGTATAAGGTGTCTTGGGATAAGTTTATCATATTTCCATGTTTAGTGTTAAGTAGATATTTCTTAGGGGTTGTTGAGAAAATTTTGGAGTTGATTTAGGAGTCTAGGATAAAAAAAATCCATCTATAGCATGAATAATTCGAATGAGAATGTATGTAATAGTGACTATAAGAATGAATGAGAAGGATTTTATGTTTGGGTCCAAATAGATCTATGTTTTCCTTGGCATTTTTCATGTTTTCTAGGATTGTCCATGAAATTCTATGAGAGGGAAATGAAATTGAAATCTACATCCAGAAACTTAAGATATATCTTCCTTTACTATTATCTCAAAAACTTTGAGGAGGTGAATACCAGCCCACTGAAATTTATTAGAGGTCTAGAAAGATGATACCAATGTTTGTATATCTATTTGTGTGTCTTAGGGCCCAAACTAGGGCATCCTATTTTGAGAATCTTATCTAGTCAAATTTTCTCCAACTTTGAATATCAATGTATCCCTGAAGGAGGAAGGAGAGTGTCAAGTTTCATCCTTGGATCACATGTTCAAAGGGAGATAAAGCTAACATTTATCTTGCAGATTTGAGAATGAAGGAACATTAAACAAAATTGAGGAAAAATGCATGTATACTTAGTGAAGTTGATAATTAATGATCTAAAAATAGAATTGAATATTTTTGGGGACCTCCATGAAGTGTTAAATCCCATTTCTTGGTGATTTGTATCTCTTAGACCCATGCTGCAACATGATTGTTAGAACTATATGTCTAATTATCCTAAAACCAAGTTAGAGTTTCTCATATTCCATAAACAAAACAGTGATCCATCTTTACATATTTTATGAAGGGTCTGAATGGGTATCTATATTAGGTATTATATCTAAAATATTAGATGTCTAATGGAAATTATGGTCCAAAATGTGTCTGAGAAGGGATATAGGATATTATGTCTATTTCAAGAGCAAATTATGGGTTGTAGGCATGCTAGGACATTTCTATTTGTTTTCATAATCTTGGTGTGGGTATGTGTAGTCTAGGGGATTCATTTTTATGAAGAGATAGGAGAGTGAATATAGATAAAACAACTCATGCGAGTGGGTATACATTTAACCTCTAAGAATCCTAGAATGAACCTTATAAAATGAAGATAAAGAAACATGTTCTTGATATTTGTCTGCATCCCAAGATTTTATGGTGGATATTTGCATGTTAATTAGGATGAGTATATTAGTGTTTTTTGGTTAATAAAGGCAATAGAATATGTAACTAGAGGAACCAAACAAATGAGATAATGTTCTTAGTACTCTTCAATATAGCCTAACTAGGAGGGAATCAACCCAACAACATTGCACCATGTGAAGATCTATAAGAAATATTCATTCACCTAAAAATACCAAGTGAACATGCATGAGCCCATTGGAATGATGAGGAGAGCTCAATAAATAACATACAAAGTGGTTACATTTGGTAACCGTTTCTTTTAACTAAAAGATTAATTAAGGAAATGCCACAATACAAAGTCCCTTAATTTAATTACAAGGAGATCAACACTAAAAAGAGAAAGAAGATCTAGAAGTAGAGACATCTGATTATGAATGAGGGGGGACCACCTATTTAAGGATTCGATTTCTAAATATTTTCAATTCTTCTGTTATTCCATGCCTCTTGGAATTGTTGTGTTGGAAGTAGCATGTGTCCACGTGCCTATACATTTCTCCATATATCTATCAAACTCAGTATACTCTAGATATTCTTTATTAGCTTTATAGATAGCTGAGTAAAGAGCACAAATGTCTTTCATCTTCTCCTTAATGAATGACTCTTCTTTGAATAGATCATCCTTGAAAAATGTTCTGAACTGAGCATTGATTTCTTGAAGAGAAAAGGAAAACACCTGTAGTTTCATCCTGAATATGGCATTTAATATCCTTGAAGGTAGATAAAAACATAGGTTTTAAAGGACTCCCCTTTTATCCCCACATTTCTCAGTTCTCCCAATGCTTCCTCCAGAACTTTTATCTTCCACTTAATGTTAAAGATCCATGTCCTTGACAAGTTATTCTTTTCATCATCAAACAAATTGTTGGCCAACATGATCTTCTCATCGGTTTGGACCATTAGATAGAGGTCTACAATACATCCAATCCAGACCTTTAGCTCCTTCTCCATGGCTTTGATTGAGGGAAGTGAGTTTCTGCTACAAATTGATCACCTTCTCATTGGTTTTGAAGGCTTCCTATATGAATTCAAACCTGCTATAGTCATATCATCAAACATGGCCTTAATAGCATTCCCATAAGTTGAATACCTATGTATGTCCTTGATGCTTTGAACTTCATCTTGACTGAGAACCATGGGATGTGGGAGAGTAGCCAATGGAGCTAGATCCAAAACTTTATCTTTTGTTAATAATGATCTGATAAAGTTAGAAAGAACTTGGTTATGTTCTTCCAACTGCTCCATGGTTTGTTTTCCTTTTTTTACTCATTCAATAACCTTAGTGAAAATTTCTCGAAGGTTATGAACCTCACTCTCAGGTGTATATTATCCCAATGGAATTCTGGGAAGCTCCAAGTCAGAAATCAAAAGATCCTTCTCCTCTTTATCCACCCTAGGTCTAAAAACCTCAATAAACTACTGACCTTGAGCATCAGATACCAACCTTGAAGTAGTATTTTCTTTCTTTGATGGAGGAGGAGTATTTCCAAGTAGAGCTGCCACAACATCAAAATCAGACATGGTTGATTGGGAAGAAGAATTTCTTTTCATGATGTCTACTAGGGGCTACACGCAGGGAAAGGAATAAGAAGAAACAGAGGAGTCAATACGTTCACGTGCAAGAGAAATCATGGCACTCAAAGTCTAAAATATTGTTTCCTGTAGTGGGGAATGGAATGCAACCTCAATAATTTCCTTTACAAATGAGTCTATTAATATTGGAGGTTCAGTTCTTGATTCTTCCTTCTCCATCTCAGCATTGGTTGTAAGGGTTTCTTCTGGTCCTGTTGTCTTATCATCCTCATCCTCACTTAGAAATATAATGTTCTCTAGTCCAACAGACAATTCTGAGTGCTTCAGAAGAGTATCTTCCTCGATTGGTGCTTCCTTAACCTCTTTGAACTTCTTCTGATACACTTAAGTGGAAGAAGGATTAGACATTTCAGGAGCTTTCACTGAAGAAGAAGGAGGAGTTTTCTCAAGTACCTTAGTACTAGGCATATGTACTTCCTTCCCAGGTGTGGAATTTTCTCTTGAAGAAGATCTACCCTAGTTCTTCCTAGATTCATGAACTTTCCTGTCAAACCAAACCTTATTTCTGACAAGGACAAGGGTAATTATCTCACTCAAATCATCTTTCTCCTTTACATACCAATCCAATATTTCTAGAGGTGTGTGCTTGATGGATCTTTCATAATCAAAGGATTGCAAGCCCTCATCATCATCCACAAGCCTTTCAGGAACCTGGTAGAGATTAAGATCTAAGATCTGTTGTAGAGAAAATCTACCAAAATGCCTCCTCCTAGCTTCAAAATCATCAACACAATCAACCCGGTAATCCTTTATGTTAGGACGATAATAATAGGTTATTCTAAGATTCTGATCAATGAATTTCTTCATATCAAAACAAGTCTTGGACCTGAAGAAATGAACTGTAAGAGGAGTAATAGCCATTTCTATATTTTGGGTATCTAGGGTTGTCTTGCATGTATAATTCCCCAAGGAGATAGTGAAATGAAGTCCTGTGATCTTCTTGCCTCTGCAAGTTCTATGGAGTTTGTTCAGCTACCTACACACCTCAACCAGAGCCATTTTATCATTACAGAACATGAGAAGCTTGAGAGGTGAACTTTTAAAACAAGCCAATATGATATACGAGAAATTTCTGAACTGGATGAAGAAAACCCAATACTTGGCTATTAGAGCCATATCCTCATCAAAATATCTCCTAGCAGTGTCACCCTGTAAAATTCTTACAATGTACATGGTGAAAGCATCATTCACCCTTCTGAAATTATGATTGTTGTCCTTGAGGGTAAATTGAGGGCAATATGTGTATATGGGCTCATCCTTCTTGCCCTCAATGTAAGTGAAGCCGAACTACTCCTGAGATGTTGCCAGGGTGTACATGAGATAAGAAGTCATGTAGAACTTCTTAGTTTTTTGAAAATTTGTCAATTTATTAGTCAGGTTCATAGAGATGATCTCGGCCCAGTTTAGGTTTTGTTTACCCTCACAGATGATGCTAATGAAAGGACACATCGAAAAATAGAAGTCATTGGTAGAGGGCATACCCATAATATGGGTGGGTAAGATGATGAAATATGATAATTCTTCATTGAAATCAACCCTATAAAACACTTTGGAGAGTCGGGATGCTCCCTTCTTAGGACACTTGAGCCATGACTTAGCCACTCGTGCCTTGTATTTCTCATTGTCCTTATCAAATAGAGCCTAAGCTTGAGTAAGAGTGAGAACAATGGATTCTTCTGTCTCAGGAATGCGTAAGGTAGCGGCGATGGCGGAAACATCCAATTTCGTAATCAATTCTCCATGCAAATTAACAACTTCCTTGGTATCTAGGTTGAAATGAGCTCCACAGGTGAGCACGGTGTTGGCACACTACATAGATATGGGAAAACTAGCATCATATGTGATTCCACTATCATTGATCATTTGGGCTATGGGAACAGGGTTGTCACACGTTAACCTGCCATAGAAATCATAAACGTCTAAGTGTCGAACTTCACTATCCTTGATATTAGGCACATAGGTCTCCACAAGTGACAAATGCTCGTGCCCTTAAAACTTGATCTTTATTTTTATAGTGCACAGAGGAATGGCCTTCAAAGAATAGATTTGCGATAAAAATGTAAAGGGATATAGGAAAATGACTTAATTGCAGGAATAGAGGCAAGAAATAACAAGCAAGGAATGTGACAAATGCATAGATAGTGGTCCTTTTAAATAGCCATTCAGGAGAGAGAGAGAAGATCATAAATGGACATTAAATACCCCTTACACCAACTCAAAAAGGGAAAAAAATTGGCTCAGATGTTCCATGGGACATTGGGACATGTGGGATGAGAAAAGATGATGCCATCGATGTAGGAAAAAAGAGTGTGAGAGGTCCAGGGACACATAAACGCAAAGGACACAAGGACCTGATTCGAATGATACGGGAAATCAGGGTAAAGGAAGCCCAGGTGAACTTGGGATAGATGGGCCAAAAAAATGTGAAGAAGCAGAAAAACAAGAACTTGTGGAAAAATCAGCTGATCAGTGAACAAAAAATTCACCGGAACTGGGACATATGGGAAAAGAAGACCCTTATTGCTGATGTGGGAAATCTGGGGATCGAGAACATTGAAGCCAGAGGGAATTGGGAAATGAGGGAAATTAAATGTCTAATAGACCCGAAGTACTAAAATGACCCCAAGAAATCTTGGGCCTTAGAAGCTTTGGACTTGACATATTTTCATGTTTATCAACAATTCCTCCAAGCTCACCAATCCTTTAGGGATCTTTTTGCCTTTTAGTTTGATGCATCCCTCTTGATCCATCTCTTCTTGGACACCTTCCTCATTGGAAGAGACACTTTCTTGAGGCATATTTCCACTTCCCTCAAAATAAAATTGATCAAAGTTATCCTTAAGTTCCAGGAAAGAGAGAAAATGTTGATCATCATTGAAAACTTTCCAGTAGTTTGCATTATCTGTTATGTTTGGTCTATGGATCATTTCAATGGTTAATTTTTCTTGAGAAAAATCAGGATGAGGTATTAGTAGAGATCTTGAAACAGCTAGGGAGTCAGCCCTAGTGTTCTTCTCCCTTGTCACTACTTCGATAGAGAATGCATCAAAAAATTCAATAGAATCCTAGACCAGATGCCCATAGTGCTTTAACCTTCTATTATTTACTTGGAAAAGGTATCTGACTTACTTGACAACTAGTACCACATCTCCACGAGCCAAGAGGTTCTTCACACCTATTTCTTTTACTGCGGTTAGTCCAAGGATGAGAGCCTCATATTCTATTGTGTTATTTTTATTTTCAAACTGCAGCTTAAAGGAGAAATGATGAATCTTTCCTTCTAGAGATATCAGTACCACACCAGCTCCAGAACCAACTAAAGAATAACTTCCATCAAATTCCAAATTCCAAATGCTATTAGGATCATTGGGCACTACTTTAGGATGTTCCAACTCATCTTGAGACATGCTCATGTAGTTGCCATGCCCAATATCTTCATAAAGTATTTTTTCCTTGGGAGCATCTGTCTTTTGCACAATATATTCAGATTATTTCTTAGGAAGCAGCTTCTTCATATTTCCATTAATTGGTATAAGGGCATGTGACCAATCCATTTGAATTTCTCCTCCCACATTCTTACAGATATTTCTACTCAACAACATACCATATGAAGGAGGGATATCAACTACCAAAATAGTAGCTAAAACCTTCTTCTCTAGCAAATCAATAAAAGGTACTTGTGCATCCTTAATTCTTCCGACCAAAGGCACCTCCTTACTCTCCATGGAATAGCAAGACCCATAAGTGCATGTGAGAGTAAGACCCAAAGCATGAGCCACTTTAGCAGGCATGACATTATCTGATGCTCCTGAGTCTATGACACAGTTGCTGAGTTTATGGCTAGCTATGAGGAGGGTTATATAGAATGGTTCAATTTTCACATTTGGTGAGTTGAATGCAGCCATAAGATTTGATTGGGATGTGGAGGACGGAGTGGTAAAAATACCTTTAGAAGTGTTGGGTGAAGTTTTGGAATGGGAATTGAAAAAGTGGACCATTTTGGCAAAGGATTTTGGATGAGTCTGATAAAACTCAGCTTCAGAAATCTGGATTTTTGTTTTCTTGAGATGATCAATGATATCAAAATATCAAGAGGTGGATGGGATATCATCACTAGGAATCTTAGGATTATCAGGTTTGGGAATTGGAGAAAAAGAACTTTTAGAAGTAGGAGTAGAAGAAGAAGAATTAGTAGAACTCACCTTTTACGTGGATGCAGTGGGAATAGGAGATCCTCTTCTTGCAATCACTGGAATAGTCGTGGGATGCTCCTTAGACTTCTTAGTGTGCTGCATCACTTTTTCTTTCTTATTTGTCTACTCATGAGTCATAACAGCATATGACTCACTGTTCATCTCTGCTACTAATTCATAATCATCTTCCTCATCAACACCCTTAGTGGTGAGGAAATTAACTCGAGACCCATCGAGTTATTCATTAGCTTCTTCTTCAGGTTCTTAAAAATATTCATTAACTTCTTCGTCATCAGGTTCTTCAACCTCACAAGTTTCATTAACAAGGACCTTGATGGGTGGTCCCTCAATTGTCATCCTTGTTTAAGAAGAAGGAAAATGGTTTCTAGGCTGAAAATTTCTCCTTGGAATATCTTGATAAGGAGCATGCTGAGCTAATTGTTTCTTGATGGAAATGAGGTCATTAGCAAGCTTCTGTACTAACTGATCTACATTATCTCCAGGAGTAGAGGAAGAGGAGGAAGAAGATTTATATTTAGAAGGATCTCTTTTCAATTTACCAGACATGATCAGGTCATCTTCAACACTAACAGCTAATCTCTGATCAGCATCCAAAGTTACAAGATTTTATCTCCTCAGTGCATAGCTTACTTCAGGAAATTGAGAATTTAGGAAGAATTTTTTTTGAATTTGATCCACAGGTCGGGTGTCTTATGGGATCTTGTTAATAAGCTTATTTAAATTAGCCATAAATTATCTCATGTGCTCCTATGGTTCTTTCTTGATTTGAGAAATATGGGCTAGCAAAGCATGCACATCTTCAGTAGGTTTGAAATGATTCTCAAATATAGTTCTCATAGTAGTCCAATTGGTTATGGCCATAGTGGGGAGATGATAAAACCAATTTTCTGCATTTTCCTATAAATTTTCCACAAAAATCCTCACAGAGACATCCTCGTGTTCAACTCCAAGAACTCCACATGCAACTATGAAGGCTACAATGTGTTCATCAAGATGTACCATGCCATCCCCTCTGAACTTGGGAAATTTATTTATGTTACCCCTAGGTAACTCATGCAAAGGTTGAGGAAGGGTAAGAGGCCCAACTCATTGGCCCCAAGGTAATGGAATTACCATCCTTGGAAAAATTTCTTGAAGTTGAACTGAAACCCACCAACAAGAACAAGCACAAGATTAGGGTTTGGGTTGCTCTGAGGTTACACCACTCCCAAAAGCTCTGTCTTAATAGGTGGTGGTGTACTTGAAGAATGATTCCTTCGATATCTCCTGTTGAAGGAAGGAGGAAGAGAAAACCTTTCGCTCCAGGAGTGAAATTGTTGAAATCTTTAATTCCAAGAGCCTTCTTCCGCGAGTACAATCTAAGAGTTCATATCGGATTAGAAATGATCAATAAATTGTTCTTTGAAACTGGGAATTCATTAAAATGAATCCCCAGTGGAGCGCCCTACCTGTTGGTTGTCAAATTAGGATTAATTAAAGCAATATTTAGGGGACAGGAAGAAAATCCCTCCTCCTGGCTTCAAAATCATTAACATAGTCAACCCAATAATCCTCTATGTCAGGACAATGATAATAGGTTATTTTGAGATTCTGATCAATGAATTTCTTCATATCAAAACAAGTCTTGGACCTGAAGAAATGAACTGTAAGAGGAGTAATAGCCCTTTCTATATTTTGGGCATCTAGGGATGTCTTGCATGTATAATTCCCCAAGGAGATAGGGAAATGAAGTCCTATGATCTTCTTGTCTATGCATTTTCTATGGATTTTTTCCAACTTCCTGAACACCTCAACCAGAGCCATTTTATCATTACAGAACATGGGAAGCTTGAGAGGTGCACTTTCAAAACAATCCAATCTGATATACGAGAACTTTCTGAACTAGATGAAGAAATCCCCATACTTGGCTATCAAAACCATAGCCTCATAAAAAAATCTACTAGCAGTGCCACCCTCCAAATGTCTCACAATGTACATGGTGAAAGCATCCTTCACCCTTCTGAAATTATGATTGTTGTCCTTGAGGGTAAATTGAGGGCAATATGTGTATATGGGCTCATCCTTCTTGCCCTCAATGTAAGTGACTCTAAACAACTCCTGAGATGCTTCCAAGGTGTACATGAGATAAGAAGTCATGTAGAACTTCTTATTTTGCTGAACATTTGTCAATTGTTCAGTTAGTTTCATACAGATGATCTCGGTCCAATTTAGGTTTCATTTACCCTTGCAGATGATACTGATGAAAGGACACATCGAAAAATTAAATTCATTGGTAGAGGTCATCCCCATAATACGATTGAGAAAGATGATGAAATATGAGAATTCTTCATTGAAATCAACCCTGTACAATGCTTTGGAGAGTCGTAATGCTCCCTTATTAGGACACTTTAGCCATGACTTAGCCACTCGTGCCTTTTATTTCTTGTTTTCCTTATCAATTAGATCCTAAGCTTGAGCAAGTGTGAGAACAATTAAGTGTTCTGTCTTAGGAATGTGTAGGGCAGTGGCAATGGTGGTAACATCTAGTTTCACAATCAATTCTCCATCCACATTAACAACTTCCTTGGTATATGGGTTGAAATGAGCTCCATAGGTGAGCACGGTTTCAGAACACTACACAGAGATGGGAAAACTAGCAGCATACATGATTCCATTGTCATTGATCATTTAGGCCATGGGTGTAGGGTTGTCACATGTTAACTTGCCCTAGAAATCATAAAAATCTAAGTGTCAAACTTCACTATCCATGATATTAGGCATAGAGGTCTCTAGAGGTGAAAAATGCTCGTGCCCTTGAAACTTGATCTTCATTTTTACAGTGCACAGAGAAAGGCCTTCAAAGAATATATTCATGATAAAAACATAAAGGGATATAGGAAAATGACTCAATTGCAGGAATGTGGGAAAGAAATAACAAGAAAGCAATGTGACAAATGCATAGATGGTGGTCCCTTTAAATAGCCATTGATGAGAGAGAAGATCATAAATGTGCATTAAATACCCCTTACAATGACTCAAAAAGGCATAATGTAGGAGAAGTGAAAAAAACTGGCCCGGATGGTCCATGGGACATTAGGACATGTGGGATAGAAAAGTCGATGTGGCCGATGCAGGCCAAAAGAGCACGGGAGGTCTAGGGACACAGAAATGCGAAGGATGCAAGGACTCGATTTGGGTGATGCGGGTGATTGGGGAACAGGAAGCCTGGGTGAACTTGGGACAGATGGGCTGAAAAAAAGTGAAGCTAACAAACAAGAACTTGCGGGAAAATCGATTGATCAGTGAACAAAAGTTTTGTCGAAACTTGGGACATATGGGACAAGAAGACCTGATTCGGCCAATGTGGGTGATCCAGGGAATTGGTGAACATGAAGCCCAGAGGAACTTAGGACATGAGGGAAAAAATGTCTGACAGACCTGCAAGTTACTAAAATGACCCCAAGAAACAACATGTTCACTATCTTTTCAAATTTTCTCTTCACTGAAACATGACTGAAGGGTGTTAACTCAAAATTTTCAATTTTTTCAACTTTCAAAAGAGGGGAATTTTGAGGGGAAAACATGTCCATGATATGGATTTATTTTCTTCTTATCTGCATGGTTAGGAAAGGGATACCCATTTTCTCCTTTGGACCTTGGCCTATGTCGGGGGGAGAATCTACAACGATATTTCCCTCTTCAATGAGGTCTTTTATGTAATGACACAATCTTAAACACCTATCTATCTTGTTCCCTTTAGTGTGGTGGAAGTCACAGTACTCATGTTCCTTGAACCAAATGGGTTTTGGAGCATTTTTCTAGGCATGGTATCATCGCAGTTGGGTATTCCACCATATTTGCGTTATCTAACTATTTTAGTATGGCAGATAGGGATTCTATTAATTGCGTGAACTCACGTTTGGTAGGTTCCTTGGGACGAGGTCCTTGTGAAAGATTTAGAAGTTGACTAGTTTGCATGGCTTGGACTCTTTTGGATTTTGTAACTCCATCCCCAACAACATGCTTGTTTTTATTAATTTTTTTTTATCTAAGAATTTTACTTCATGTTTTTCTTTGAAAACCGGTTTAAGTGTTCCCTTCATGATGAGGGCCTTCTCAATTTTATTTCCCTTCTTTATAACTTCTTTGAAGTTAGAGCCGCAGTGCATTTGTAAATGGAACGGTATTTCTGGGTTCAAGTTAGGCACACATATTTTTACTAGCTATTTTTCTAGCAAGGCACAAGGGAAGCAAGTTTCCAACACGTGCCATCGTTGTAAAAATATCACAAATGTCTCATTGGGATTTTGTTTTGTATTGTAGAAATCGTTCATTGTGATATCATTTTCCATGTTATAGGAATAATTTTGAACACATTTTTCTGCTAATGTGGGCCACATTGTAATGGATCCCTTGGGTATACTATAGAACCATTCCAATCCCAGTGCCTCTAGGCTATGAGGGAAGAGTCGTATCAAGAAGTTATCATTTGTATGAAACCTCTTGGCAAGCCATATAAAAGTCTTTTATGTGATCATGAGGATCAATCTTGCACTTATACTTATCAAATTTAGGAACAATAAATTTTTTTGGGAAGGGTTATCATAACATGTCCTTTTCAAAGGGGTAAGGGCATAGTTCTTCATACAAACATTTCATATTATGTCCTACATTTCCATCCTATAGCATAGTAAGCGTATCTTTCATTGATTGTAACTCTCATTCAATGATTTGTTCTTTGGTGGGTGACATTGGTCTTTACACCTTAACTAATTTTAAGGCCATGTCACTATATGGATCAAAGTAGAATTCGTTAGATTTCATATTCATTTTGTATTTTTATACATTCCTACTTGAAGATCCTAAGTTCACTAATTTTTGAATTACTTCTAGGATCTATTTCTGAGGGATATCTTCTTCGATTAAAGGGTCCTCTTCCTCATCAAAATTGGGAGACAGTTAGGCTTTTTGCTCAATTTTAACTTTATGTGAAGCTTTGTAATAAGGTCATCGTGGATCACTAAGTGGCTTCGATGGGTCTCCTTCAGTGGTGTCATGATGTTTCCCAAAAGTGAAGCGTACCCTACGTCAAAGGGGTTATCCATGTCCAAGAGGGACCTTCATTCTTCTTCTTTATTATTAATGGCATTGGTTTCTAATTCGCATTCCTATGGAATCTTAGCTCCTAATTCTAAGACTCTTGCGAGTACTTGATCTCTATTTTAATAAAGGATTTCATCAAAGTGACCTAATTCTAATTGGTTTTACTCTTCAAAAGATTCATAATCCTCTCTAATATGATCAATCAATGGATTTGTGTCCTTGACTTGTGAAATGAGAGGCACTAAGTTGTTTTCGCTAAATGGGAATGATTAAAAATGATTCTCTCCTAAGTCGCGGTCAGTTGGTTTGGACACCATCTTTGTGATTCTAGGCATCACTAGTCAAAGTGATACTATATTTTTTATAAATGTCCTTCAAAGTTTGTGTGAAACCTATGTGTATTTCTATGTAAGTCGCTCGATGTGATGCTGAAATAACCTAGTGCGTTCTAGAAGTAATGTTATGTAATTATTTTTAGGACACAAAGAACACTTATATGAATAGTCAAATACAACTATCACTCAAATTGTCGTTTTTCCAAGTCCATGCCCTAACTATGATTCTGGTGAAGGGTCCCAAGTGGATAGTGCCAACATTGTATTAATACGTAGATCGAGTTATAATTCTAACAAGGCCTAAATATTAAAGTGTTACTAACGCAATCTCTCGACGCGGTATACCAAAACTAGTTTGAATGCCGATGAAATCTAAGTTTTCTGAAAATGGAAGTCACAAGTATATATAGCATAACAACACTATCCAGATACATTAACTAATAAATCAAGGTTTTAGTATCAAGATAATTTTATTTTAGTATATATAAGGAAATATTGACACCCTCAAAAAGACTTAGATGACATTGAAACTGACACGAAGTATGAGTATAACAAGAAGTTATTACTTGCAGAAATAGGGTAAATACACAATAAAGGGACTTATATCAAGTTCTTAAGAAATTGAAAACCCAATGTAAGTACCAATATTGTGTGATTAGAATGTGAGAAAAAAAACTATCAACCTAAGGAGATATAAAAAATATTAACCAAAATCGCAATAGTGAAGACGATCTTGAAATCAATATCAAAGATGTGAAAATGTACCTACGTACAATAAACGTTTAACAACCCATCCATAAACATGGATGGGTCTAAACGGACAAAAAATTGGTAAGTATTGTCTTTGATAAAATGAGTGAGGTATGCTTCCTTCTCACCCTGAAAAATGGGTGGTGAGGATGCAAGGGTATAGATCAAAAGGATGAAAATAAACTAAGTGCCACTTGGGTAGAGTTTCACCTCTCCAAAGACGAGAATGAAACCGAGCTAAGTGAGATGTCATTTAATTCTGTGATAAAAGGCACTTAGCTCAAACTTACGTGAGATATTTTCCTTGTTCGAGAAACAAGGTTCAGACTCTAAGTGAGTTGTCACTTTGTGATGGCTTGACATGAAAATGGACTAGAAAAGTGGGCTCCAAGAAATAATGGCTTCCTTAATAGGTTATCTCAACTAGGTGTCATAATATTTTCTAATCTGATCATGATTTGCCCAAAGATTCACAATGACTGATTTGGGATATTCTTGGCTTTACCGCACCCCCTTTCGAGACAATGAGAAACTAGTGCATTCATTTGTACTGTCACTTGAACCACGATACGAAAAGTATTTGACTCTAACTTACAATTCGAAATCTAATCAAGTGGGTATGCAGAGTGCTTCCTGTTTCATCTATGAGGTTACTCAGTGGTCGATTACTTTAGGGTTCCTGGAACCACCCCCATTGTTGTAGCTAAAGGTGTTATGCCAAATGGGTTACATTCCAGTTGAGTGGATAGGGACTTGCCCTTTTCTGAAACATGCAATACAGTGTGAAGTGAAATTATGTGTTTTTTATATTGTTTAACTTAATGTGGTTTTATGTAGCACACCGTTTGACAACATATATAAAAAAACATGTATTAGAAGGTTTGTGCCTCATTTTTTATGCATTTTATTTGATAAGTGTTACGTCCTGTACAAGACGAGTTTAGTAATTTTCCATTTGAATAATGATATCAAGAATTAGAATTCACACTTTTCTTTTGATTCCTAAGATCACCAAAAGGTGCGAAGGAAGAGCATACGCAAAGTGAAAATTTGACTAAAAACCATTTATATGGAAAGTACTTCACTTTTAGAATCATAAAATAACTATTTTCAAACATGAAAAAAGGTTGTAAAAGTGTTTTTTGATCTCGAAGATCACCTAGAATGCATGAGAAGAGAGCATACACACTTTACAAACCTCATTTTAGTTAAGGAATGAAACTTTTTTAAGTTATGCCAGATTTAAACAAGTAATAAACACCCTGCACTTGCTTTGTTGGAATTTTAAAACCTCTGAAAAAATGAGCTTATAGCTTTGGAAAATAAATTTCAAATTTTTATACAGACACGTGCGAGCTCAAAATGACACTAGTGCACCCCAGCCAATGGATACACGCCCCAACCAACGTAGAAGCATGGTAGGAAGAAAGGAAAGGGGGTGTAAACACCTACGAAGGCATGTCATATAGGTACACTATGGTTTCAATGCGTACACTCTCTGTTGAACGGGTATGCCTATAGGAAAAAATGTCAGAAAACACAATATGACAGGAAACACCAATGCTTCCAGAGACACAGAGATGCTTAATGGTCGACCGAGATGCCAATGGTCGAACGAATATGTGTCATGTTATAAAATGTGTCATCAACCAGTAGTATGACAAATGGATATGCAGCTATCTTGACACCAGTGCTAGGGTAATGATGGAGATGTGCCCCTTCAAGACACTTGCGCGCACCCCCTAAAAAACCTACAAAATTCACATAATTAAAACAGTTTGACAATCAAACATATTAGAGGTTAGTTAAATAAGCCTATTTATAGTTCATACCCACAAAATATATATGAACAAGGATGATTTAACTTGTTTTAGAAATGGAAACAAGAAAATAACAAGTTGTTTCTACTAGAAAACATGTAAGTGAACTTTGAAAATCTTAAAATACCTCCATTAATGGAGAATGGACCAAGGTCCCACCGGGCATACCAAATGAATACAATTGAAATTTGCAAAGCTATGGAATGAGGCTAAAGAACTTGAAAGTGTTAGGAATTAGAGAAAAAATATGCGGAAACAATTCCTCAAACTACATCAGTAGGAGACTATATAGCATAATTATACTTGTAGAAATATAACAGCATAAATAAATAATGCACAAAACAAGACAAGACAAGATTTAACGTGGTTCAACCAATGTGGGCTACGTCCACCAAGAACTTGATCATATTTTATTATCAAGAAGAGTAAAACAATTCTTACAGTCTTCTCTTAGTTACGAACTCACAACAAAATTCCAAAGATGTTAAACCACATCTAAACCACGATTGACACCCAATTGTTTAACCTTGATCACTCTTGATAACCTCTTTATCACTAAGACTCAAGACCTCTTGAACACTCAAGATATCTTCAAGATACCCTAACACCTCTATTTATAGGATTAAAATCCTTTTAAGAAGTTCTAAAGTTGAACATATAAGTTTGAAAGTCATAACCTTTTAACTTCCCACAGCTGGAAAAACTATCACGACGTTGACAACCAATTAACAACAACGTCATAGCAACCTCATAGTAGATGAATACATAATGACCTTGAAGTATCCAAACTTAACCGTTCAAAATCTAACACTTCAATAGTGATTCTAGGAGACCAAAAAATAGGCTCCACACCCCAATAATCTCCCACTTGGAGATTGTTTCCAATGAGAAAAGTTCTCAACCCTTAATTATCAATCATGAAGGCCAATCAAAGTTGAAAACAACTTCAACTTATCCCTTGTGACCACCTTGGTCATCATATCTACAGGATTCTGATTAGTATGAATCTTTTCCAACTTCAACTTATCTTCTTTCAAATCTTCCCTGATGAAATGATATCTCAGCTAAATGTGATTTGTCCTAGAGTGGAAAGTGGAGTTCTTTTCCAAATGAATAATTCTCTAACTATCATTATGTAGTCTCCCAACTTCTTTCTTATGACCTAAATCATCAAGCAACTTCTATAGCCAAATCATCTCCTTGCTTGCCTTTGTAGCAGAAACATACTCAACCTCTATGGTTGACAAAGCCACAACCTTATGTAACCATGAAATCTAACTCACTAATGTATCACCAACTGTAAATACAAAACTTTTCATGCTCCTCCTATTGTCTAAATCTCCTGCCATGTCCAAATATACATAGCAACGTAATGTAGTGTCTGATCCACAAAAACACAATGTTGCTCCCATAGTCCCTCTCAAGTATCGAAGGATCCACTTCATTACCTGTCGGTGCTCTCTACCTCGATCACTCATAAACCTTATCACTACTCCCACTGCATGTACAATGTCATGCCTAGTGCATACCATAGCATACATCAAGATACCAACCACTGATGAGTATGGTATCCTATACATTTTGATTCTATCCTCCTCAGTCTTGGGACTCTACTCCTTTGATAATTTAAAGTGACTTGACAAAGGAGTGACAACCGGTTTAGCATCCTGCATACTAAACCTCTCCAAGACCTTCTTTATGTATTCTTCTTGAGATAATACCAGCTTCCTCTCCTTCATGTTCTAATTTATTCTCATACCAAGGATTTGTTTTGCTTCCCCCAAATCCTTCATAGCAAAGGAGTCACCTAGCTTCTTCTTAAGCACCTTTATTTTTTTAATATTCTTCCCTATAACAAGCATATAATCCACATACAGGCACATAATAATATAACTACCATCAATAAACTTCTTGATGTACATGTAATGGTCTTGGTGACACCTGGAGTAACCCTTCTCTCGTATAAAACCATCAAACTTCTTGTACCACTGTCATGGATCTTGTTTTAGGCCATACAAGCTCTTCTTCAATTTAAAAACTAACCTCTCCTTCACTTTTACCTCATAACCCTATGGTTTTTGCATATACAATTCCTCCTCCAACTCACCATGAAGGAATGCAGTCTTCACATCCAACTACTCTATGTGTAGGTCTTCAACTATTACTAAACCAAGAACATTCCTAATAGAAGTCATTTTAACAACACGAGAAAAAATTTCATCAAATTGTATACCTTTCATTTGTGTAAATCACTTGACCACCAATCAGGCCTTGTACCTTTTCCTACCTCCATATTTCTCTTTGATTCTATACACCCACTTGTTTTATAATGTTCTCTTGCCCTCGGGTAGCTCTGCTAGATCCCAAGTCTGGTTCTCCATAAGATATCTACACTCTTCATCCATGGCATGCTCCCACTTCTTCCTGGCATCAACCTACACTGGTTCCTCAAAGCACTCTGGCTCTCCACTGTCAGTGAGCAATAAATAATTCAAAGATAGAGTAAATCATTCAGGTTCCTTTCTTACCCTAGAATACATTCCCACCTCAAGATTTTTGGGTTCCTAATGAGTAGGTTCATAGACTGGATATGTTTGAACATGTTGCACCTGAACCAACCCCTTAGACACCTTGTTGTCCACAATGTCATCTAACACTGTGTATTCTTTCTTTGATTCCTCTTTCTATTCCTGCAACTGATATTTATACATAAATTTTTCATTAAAGAGAATATATCTAGACTGAAATATTTTCTTGTCCTTAAGACTCCAAAAATGGAAACCAAAGTCATCATTACCATATCCAACAAAGGTGCATTTCTCAAACTTATCCTCTAACTTGGTCCTATCATATTTATCAATGTGAACAAATATCTCACATCCAAATACTCTAATAAATGAGTAATCAATTTTCTTACCAGACCAATCCTCCTCAAGTATACCTCCATCCAATGGCATAGAAGGTCCTCTGTTAAGCTGATAAATAGTTGTTCTTACCACATCCACCCAAAACATGAGTGACAGTCATGCATGTAACCTCATGTACCTAACATGCTCCATGATTGTCATGTTCATTCTCTCTGACACTCCATTTTCCTACGGAGTATTTGGAACTTTCCTTTTCCTACAGATCCCATTTACCGAAAAATAATCAAGAAATTCATTTTTGCAGTACTCCCCTCCATTATCCAACCTAAGAAATTTCAACTTGAGACTTGTTTCATTCTCAACCAAGTCTTTCTATATTTTGAAATTTTCAAACACATCAGATTTATTTCTAATGCAATATACCCAAACTTTTCTAGTTGCATCATTAATTAAAGTGACATAATAGTATGAAAGACCAATAGAGTTTACCTTAGGTGGCCCCCATACATCTGTAAGCACTAAATCCAACTTACCCTCCTTCCTGGCAGGTCCAACCTTGAGGAATCTCACCCACTTCTATTTCCCATAAACACAGTCCTCACATAAGTCCAAATCTAAATCTTTTAATCTAGGAAACTTTTCCTTTATAATGTGCATGCCCTTATGAATCATTTGACCGAGTCTCTTGTGCCATAAAGTTGCATATCCA
This sequence comes from Taxus chinensis, assembly GCA_019776745.2. Taxonomy (NCBI): domain Eukaryota; kingdom Viridiplantae; phylum Streptophyta; class Pinopsida; order Cupressales; family Taxaceae; genus Taxus; species Taxus chinensis. Next base: position 887,883,469 of record CM034151.1, read on the forward strand.
TCTATAGCAACTAAATTACAATAACCAACACCATTGGTTAAATACAAAGTACTATTTTTCTCACCTCTTGAAACCACAAGAGTTCTGCCTCAACTTAGGCACATGCATGGCATCCTTAAGTAGCCATGTGTTCTCATTCTATATTTTTACCCTAACATAACCTTTTCGTACTATGTTACATGGTTCATTGTCACCAAGATATACATGTCCAAAATCTCCTTGAACAAAATCATTAAAGTAATTTCTATGTGGGGTGGCATGGAAAGAAGCCTCAAAATCGAACACCCAAGAATCAACAATATTATCTAAAGAAAGAATGAAGGAATCCTGAAAAACATCACCTACTTCCACATTTACCTCTTTATTTTCCTCCTTGTTCTTCTTATACTGAAGAGCCCAACAATATTTCCTAGCATGACCAACCTTCCCACAGTGCCAAAATTCTAACTTGCTCTTGGACTTTGACCTTCTACGAACAGTCAACTTCCCACTGTTACCTTTCCCTCTATTTTTTGTCTCCCTCTGCTCTCCACCATCAAAGTGTTTTTGTTAGTGAAAATTCACAGCACCCCTAAATGAGTTATGGATTTGCTTTTCTAAGGAAAACTCATCATCATTGCAACCCAATAATCATACATATTCTTATTCATCCCTTACAGCTACCCTCAAGCACTAAGTTCTTTAAACCCTAGCATTATTGCAACACTTTGTTACTCTATGTATTTCCGCAAGATTATCTTTTCTATCTCTCATTTGTCTATGTCTCTGGCCCGATCATTTCTTTACATAAGATCAACACTAACCTCCATGCCTTCTCTAAGTGCAGATCATGTGCTAAGTTTCGATGAGGTCCTCCATAGGTGAATTCTTATCCATTTACAAACCCTCCACTCTCTATAATGATGTCTTCTGGGAATATTCCTTATGGGGAATATCCCTTTCTTGACCTCCAAGGTTCCAAGCTGGCACCTTATCCACTAATCACTCCTAATTGATTCCTCTCACTTTTCCTCAAGTTCCTCTATAATGTCAAATATGGATAAGTCCTTTAAACTCATGTTCTTCCTCCCACACGCACTCTAGTTTAATTTAAACCCTTCTTAAAACCCCTTTTTCTTGTGTGATTTCCCCTTAGCGCCATTCTTCTCACTGGTCCTACATGTTCCCACCTCTTGGTATTCAGCCAATATTTAGTATCCAACATCACCCCACACTATGTGTGTTATCCATCCTCAAAAACATCCTACTTATTCAAAGAATAAATAATAGGAGAACTGGGAAAATCTGAATAAAGTATGAAAGAATAGAATAATCTTTTATTACTATAGGAGGAGTGGAAATTATTTCTTCATGGTTGCCTCAATTTTTTACCAGACATCTACCTCACTCTGTGCTTGTTGAAGTAGGTCACATACTAGAGAAATCACTTCATTAAAACTTAATTCATTTCTCTTAGCATTCAATGTATCTACAATGCCTTCTAGTTGCTTGCTAAGATCATCTAGTGCATCCATTCTGTGAGTGACCTAGGGATATAGCTCCTTGAGCTGATTATTAATCAAACCCCAAAAGGTTTAGATTTCTCCCAACTTTTTCTCAACCTCGTCTAGGATCTTATCATGCTCCTCTCTATTTCCTTTTTTATTTTCTTGAAATTCCTTCAGATCTACCTCATGCGTAGTAACCAATATGCTCGCAACCCTATCTCTATTAGTGCAATTTTCATATACATCCTCAGCCATTTGTGCAGAAGTGTTTATAGTAGAAAGGAGCTCAAAATACCAAGTAACTGTCTCCCCAATATTTATTTTTTCTTTCTCCTTCTGGCACGCCATCACCTCTTCCACCAACTCCAACGCAAGTGGCCACCTTTCCATGGTGAGGATGCAGGTCAATTCTTCCAAGAATTTCATGCTTGAATCATATTTTTACTCAAAGGGCCAAGTTCGGGTGCTTCAAGATTATGGCATTTGAAATAATATTTATCTTCTTCTGGATCTTGTGCACCTTTTCCTTTTCATCCCTTAGTTTACGTCTTAACTTTACACTAATCAATTCCTTCCATTTTATCTCCTTGTCTCTTTCATTGATCTCTTCATTTTTATTCTCAAGATCTTCATCCAAGACCCTTATTCTTTCATTTCTCCTGAAGAGCCTCACCTCAACTTCTGTCGATACTTTGTTGAGTGAATTACAAACTTTCTCATTAGACAATTGTTGGGTATTCACCAGAGGGTTTACTCCCTTGGAATATGGTATCTTCATCAATGCATCTTGATTTACCTCAAATTTAGGTTCATCAACATGGGACTAAAAATCCCAAGATATCATTTTCCTCATGCGTTGATATGCACCCTCTTCATCAAAATAAGACCATGCAAGGAGTTGGTTTGAAGGAACTGTACTTTGGAAATGTGTGTTCAATACCTTATTTGGATCATTGATGTAAGTGATTTCTTGTTCTTACATCGTTATTATGTCCTTTCCTTCTGTGTGCACTACTTTTGGGAAGCTTACTCCTAATTTGCGGTCTCCACCCAAGTTTCCATACTATTTTCCCACACTTCAACTTTCCTCCATCTCCTTTAGTACTTATTTGGTATAACGCTCCACCTCTTGATCTTAAAAGTTATTTATAATGCCTACTACCTCCCTCTTTGTGACATCCTCTATCTAATTCTTATTCAAGCTTGGATTCTTTTGATCCTTCATGTTTACTTCTTCACTTCCCCATTTGTCGTGAGTGCCTCTTTCTTCCCCATCCTTCTCTTCATTTCCCTCTTCCTCTAACTCATGTACATCATACACAAGATGGTTCTAAACCTCACTATGATATTCATCATCCTTGTCACCCTTGTCAGCCTCTAGGCTCTCTGTTTCTTCTGATTTCACCTTTTCTATTACTCTTTGCTTCTTCCTAACTGGTGATTCCAATATAGGAGAATTTTCTTTTTCTTCTTCCCTAGGTGACTCCTTTCTTGCTAACGATTTTTCTTTTGCAAGGGACTTCTCTTTCTCTAGTGCCTCTTCCTTAGGTTTCTTATATTTCTATTATGTGAGTGACTTCTTCCTCCATGCATAGGTGCTTGGTTTTGCACCTGACTCCTGCATTCCTACAGATTGCATTATATGTGTACTTGGTGATTTTTTGCTACGCCCTTAACCTATTACTTGTATTAGGATATGAGTAGCTGACTTGTGGCTTAACATATCATTTTATTATATCATTTATACTTTCTCATGCTTAATAAGTATTCCTGGGTGATGGCCATAACATATGAATAGTATATATAACGGATTATAAGTAGTAGTTCATTATCATTTGAGCATTTGAGTCTTATTATATGGTTTGGAGGTTGCCCCCTCGAAGTGGCGAAGCTATTACAATTACATATTGAGATCATTATTCTGAAATATTGTGTTATTTGGTGTTATATTTCTGCTCATAATCTGAATTATACTAGTAATTTCATTACAAGTGGTATCAGAGCTGCGATTTGGGCCAAAATTAGGGCAAAAAACCCTAATTTTTTTGTTTCCGCCATATATTTTTAACTAGAGTGAATTGGAAGGATATATTTTTACCAGAGTTGTAAAACATTTCAAGTAAGGTTCCTTGAAAATTTTAGACTTTTTTAATTTATTTTTCACAAGTTATTACAAATTTAGTGTTTTTCATAAAATTGCTCCCTAGGGTGAAAATTGTGGAATTTTGTCAAGTTCTTTACATTTTCGGAAATCTCTGAAAAAAAAATAGTATTAGTGTCTTCTCTATTTTTTTTCTTGTTCACCCTAATTTGTATTGAAACCCTAAGCCCTAAGGTTTGATATCATGGCGGGACCTTCCATAAGAGCAAAAAAGAATCCAGTTACTCCGGGTAAAACCCCAAATAAAGATAAGATAGCGATTGAAGATATGGATTCAGAAAGGATAAATACAAATTCCTCAGCACTATGGTTTACTTCATTTGATCATAAGGTGAGCCAACTTGAGTATGAGCTGTGAAATGTATAATCTGAGATGGCCTCTAAAGGAGACATAGCCCAAATCAATCATCGGTTGGATGACATCATGCAACATGTAAAGGGTAAACAGTATGGCCCAAATTCATCCCATATCAACCAAGGAGGATCTTCAATTCAAAATCATAGACAAAATAACCATGTTGGATCAATTTTCCAACCCAATCAGAATCCAACTTATTCGCAACCACAGAACATGATACCGAAAGTGGATATGCATAAATTTGATAGTAAATATACCCTGAATTGGATAAATAAAATGGAGAACTTATTTGAGCTACATCAAATACCATGAAGACAAAAGGTGACTTTGGCATCCCTATATCTTAAACCAAACCAATTCATTTGGTATCGATGGTTATGTGCTCAGAGGTAGAATAATGGTCTCAGTGTCACTTGGATAATTTTTACCGAGGAGTTACAATTACACTATAGTTCTAATGTTTCAAAGAACTACTTTAGTCAATTAGCAAAGTTATGAAAAATAGTATTAGTCAAATATTATGTGCATCAATTCTAGAACCTATCCTTAAGGGTGGAGAATATACCAGAAGAGAATCTGAATGACCTATTTCTTAGGGGTCTTAATGACCACATCAAGCATGAGGTACATATGTTTAATCCACTCAAGATTTCTGATTCTATTATCATGGCACATTGAGCAGAGGAAAAATTTATTTGTAGTAGGAGGCCACCTTTCATTAATACCAAATACCGTAGTATCTCTTCCCCTTCATTTTCTAGGCCAATTAGACTGAATCCTCAACAAATGAAAGAAAAGAGAGTAACAAGATTATGCTTTAACTATGATAGAAAATATAGACCGGGACACAAATGTGTTGAGAAGAAGTTGTTCTATATTGACGAAGGTAATGAGGATGATGACGATGCTAAAATTATAGGAGAGGTTGAGGAACTAGTAGAAGAGGAAGTAGAGGATCACCAACCTACAATTTCTTGCCATGAATTGTCAAGTATTAGTACTCCTCAAACACTCAAGGTTATTGGCTATCTCAAAAAATAGAACGTGACAGTGTTGATTGACTCGAGGAGTACTCATAACTTCATAAATAGTAAGTTAGCTGCCCACCTCAATTATTTTATTTACCCAACTCTAGAAATGCAAGTTATGATTGCGGATGGTGGGACAGTCAAGTGCACATGAAAATGCCATAGTATCAATATTTCCATGGGAGACTACATGTTAGACTCACCTATGTTTTCTATTTCTATGGGAGGGGTAGATATTGTTTTGGGTGTCCAACGGCACACAACCTTAGGTACTATAGAGATGAATTTCCAATAATTTTTCATGCGATTTCATTCAAATGAAAGGACAATACAATTGATTGGGATCATAGATAAGTCTCCATAGATTATTAGCTCTCCTCAGATGCAAAAGGTTCTCAGAAAAGGAGAAGATGGATTTATAGCAAAGTTATTTTCCATAGAAGTACAAAATATAGAGTCTTCAATGCCACCCGATCTTCAAAAGATTGTTGATGCTCACTCATCTATTTTTGATGCAATTCCAAAGGGACTACCACCAGTTAGGAATCATGATCATGCCATTTAGTTGATTTCAGGGAGCCAAACACCTAACATCAAACCATACAGATACCCATATTCTCAGAAAAGTGAGATCAAGAAAATGGTTCAAGAAATGTTGAAGGCAGGTATCATCAGGCCTAGTCAAAGTGCCTATTCTTCCCCAGTGGTCATGGTATGCAAGAAGGATGAAACATGGAGGATGTGTCCAGATTACCAAGAACTCAACAAGTATACCATCAAAGATAAGTTTCCTATTCCAGTAATTGATTATTTACTTGATGAATTCTATGGTGCTATTTATTTCACAAAATTAGATCTTCATTCGAGGTACCATCAAATTAGAATAAAAGAGGAAGATGTTCATAAAACAGCTTTCAAGACTCATGAGGGCCATTATGAGTTTTTGGTAATGCCTTTTGGTCTTACAAATGTGCCTTCAACCTTTCAAAGCTTAATGAACACTGTTTTCAAGCCATTTTTAAGAAAATTTGTACTATTTTTCTTTGATGACATTGATTTACAGTAAGACATGGGAAGAACACTTACAACATGTAAATAAAGTGTTGGTAGTTTTGGAGAAACATACTCTCTATACAAATCCATCTAAATGTTCTTTTGGTGTACAAGAGGTAGATTATTTGGGTCACATTGTATCCCATGAAGGCATCAAATTTGATCCTCAAAAGATCAAAGCTATGGTGGAATGGCCAAGACCCAAAACTCTCAAAAATCTTCGTGGGTTCCTAGGACTAACAGGGTACTTTAGAAGATTTGTATGGGGATATGGTAGAATAGCAACCCTACTCACTACATTGCTAAATAAGGATGCCTTCCATTGGATAGACTTAGCCACTAAATCCTTTTAGTGGAAGGAAGCCTTATGCAGCACCCCAGTTTTGGCTACTCCCAACTTCTCAAAAACCTTCATGGTTGAATGTGTCACTTCAGGATCAGGATTGGGAGTAGTTCTAATGCAAGAAGGAAGACCAATTTCATTTGAGATTCACCAATTCAAAGGAAAAGATCTTCTCAAAATGGTCTATGAGAAAGAAATTATGGCTATTCTTCATGTGGTCAACCAATGGAGGCCCTATCTCATGGGTAGACACTTTAAGGTAATAACTGATCATGATAGTCTCAAATAATTTTTGGAGAAAAGGTTATCATCTGAGGAACAACAAAAGTGGGTAAAAAAATGTTGGGTTATGATTTTGAAATCATATACAAAAAGAGTAAAGAAAATTTAGTAGTTGATGCATTGTCCAGAAGGGATACATCCACAGATGCCTTACTATGTGGAATGTCCATGTTGATGGCCGATTGGGTGGATGAAGCAAGATTAGAATGGGATCAAGACAAAGATACACAATCTCTAATACAAAATATCAAGGAAGGATCTATGACATCTAAAAAATTTGAGTGGAAAGGTAATGCGCTATGGTACAAGGACAAGTTATACTTGAGTAAAGATTCTGAGTTGAAGCATAAGATTCTTACAGAGCTACATGCCTCGCCTATTGGAGGACACTCTGGGTTTTTAAAGACATATCATAGAATAAAAAGAGAATTATTTTAGGAAGGACTCAAGAGGGATGTACAAAATTTTGTATCGGAGTGTTTAGTGTGCCAACAAAATAAAGGGGAAACAATTAAGACACCAGGTCTGTTGCAACCCTTACCAATTCCTAGCCAGAGATGGGAGGAGGTCTCCACAGATTTCATCACTGGATTGCCTTGTTCAAAGGGTAAGAATGTTATTTTTGTGATTGTGGATAGGCTCACAAAATATGCCCATTTTTGTGCCCTATCACATCCATGTGCAGCTAGTACAGTCACAACTATTTGTTTGGAGACAGTTCAAAGGCTACATGGAACCCCAAAGATAATTGTAAGTGATCGTGATTCTATTTTCACAATTAATTTTTGGATGGAATTATTTTCATGTTTGGGTACTTAGCTAGCTCATAGATCATCTTATCATCCTCAAACTGATGGGAAAATGGAAGTGGTAAACAAATTCTTAGAGGGTATCTACGTTGTTTTGTATCAGATAAGTAGGAAAGATGGATTAAATGGCTACCACTTGCAGAATGGTGGTATAACACATCTTTTCATACCTCTTCTCAAATGACCCCATTTTAGCATTATAAGGCTACCATCCACCTTCTATCACTTCCTCCTTGAGGGTGCAAACTAAGGTCAGAGATGTTGAGGAACACATTTAATATCAACAATAGGTTTTGGCTAGTTTGAAGGATAATTTAGAATTACCACAAAATAGGATGAAACAACAAGAAGATCAACATCATAGTGAAAGACATTTTGAAATTGGTGATTGGGTTTTTGTACATCTCCAGCCTTACAAACAGATGTCTCTAAATCAATAAAAAAAAGGAAAACAAACTTTCTCCTAAATACTATGGCCCTTATCAGGTTCTATAGAAAATTGGCAGTGTTACTTATAAAATAGAGTTGCCTCCATATTCACACATACACCTAGTGTTCCATGTTTCATGCCTAAAGAAGGTTATTGGATAGAAATTTGAAGCCCAGACAGAGTTACTAGAACTTGACAAGGAAGGAAGAATCATTTTGGAGCCAGAGAAGATTCTTCAAACACATACTAAGAGGCTGAGAACCAAAGACATAAAGGAATATCTGATCAAGTGGAAGAATCTGAGCATAGAAGATGCAACCTAGGAGGATGAAGATTTTCTGCAATAACATCAAGGATTATTCAATGTTGAGGAAAATGTTGGTTTAAAGGGGAAGGGCATGCTATGTGCTTAATCCTATTGCGTGTATTAGGATATGAGTAGCTGACTTATGGATTACCATATCATTTTATTATATCATTTATACTTTCTCATGCTTAGTAGGTCGGCCTTGGTGATGGCCATAGCATATACATAGTATATATAGTGGATTTAAGGTAGTAGTTCATCATCATTAGAGCATTTTAGTCTTATTTATGGTTTAGAGGTTGCCCCCCTCAAAGTGGCAAATCTATTCTAATTGGATATTGAGATCATTATTCTGAAATATTGTATTATTTGGTGTTCTATTGCTGCTCATAATCTGAATTATAAAAGTAATTTCATTACAGAAGTGTACCTAGAGACTATGGATGTTTTCAGGAATCTACAAGGAGAAATTTAGAGTTTTAAGGAATAGGTGCATGTGATGGAACATGAAAATAAGTTTGAAATCTCAAAAAATGATGTAAATGATTCAAATGAAATCTACAGAATGTTGTGTCAGGAGAATACAATCCCCTTGTTAGGAGAGTGGTTGAGAGAAAGTACTATGTGTAGGTAATGAGCACAAGAGGTAAATACTCCATGCAAATTTTTCTCCCCGTAATCACGTGTATGGTAAAGAGATTACATTGGATGCAGTCATTGATGAGTGGCTTCTGAGAAACATTCTAATAGATACATGTGTAGAAGTCAATGTACTCATGTTGGATACTTGGAATCAGATGGGAAGACCACCATTGCAGTCTTCTTCGAATGTGTTGTATATGGAGAAAAAAACAAAGAATAATCCTATTGGAGTATTAAAAGATATTACTATTATGATTTAGAGAGCAAATTTTACTGGGGACTTTGAATTATTGGATCTCATGGAGGTATATAGTTTCCCATTGTTACTTAGGCACCCCTATTGTTATGCGAATAATTCAGATTTGTACTTCAACAAGTGGTACGTTAGCTTTGAAAATAATTAAGAGCACATTATTATACCTCTAATGGATGCAAATGCTAACCCATATGTTGAGCTTTTGAGTGAAGAAGGCCTAAACAGGATATACATGCGTATAATTAGATACCATGAGGTAATTGAGCCATCTAAGGAAGGAGTGATATAGTGGGATAATGCTCATTTGTTTAGTGATACTACATGTATTTCTTATAACAATTGAGTGCATGGGACATATGAAGTAGTTGTGTGAGAGATCAAGAATATTGTTACTCGTGTAATCAGGCCACACACCGTTTCATGTTTGACTCATAACCAGGTACCTTGGTAAATTGGTGAAGGGAACCCTAATGTATTTTTGTGCACCATGTAATATAAGTTTAAGGATGAGGGTTACAAAAGAAATTTTTTGGTTTATACCTTGCATGGGACAACAACGCATTGGTGGACTACACATAGAGACAACCTATTTAAATGGTGAGAGGTGATAATCACTTTTTCTTCTAGGTTTCTAAGGATAAATGTACCTTCATAGATATGTGAATTCCATAGGAAGGATTCTTCTTCACACCACGTTCATAAGTGTGAGAGACTCTGGATAGAGGGGCTGGAGGCCTCACCACCATCACTCTAGGTACATCTTTCTACACCACTCTAAGTGGTTGTGCGCACATGTGGTATGTCCATGTGGATTTGACATGGGAGATAGTTAAGTGGCAAGAGATGACCTAAGGTATGATCCATAATTTTGATTACTTTTCTACTAAACCCCTAATCCATGAAGCACTATAGATTATGAAGAAATTTACTCTTGGAGATAGCACAAAGGCTGAAGAAATTCTTTTATACATGTTTAGAGAGTTATATTTGGAGGTGTGCCTTGACCTTGAAGAGACAGAAGAAGAAATGGTTTGCACCTCTGAAGAAAAATAAAGGGGTAAACTAGTATGGATAGTGAATGATGATGAGGATGATGGAAATAACTTGGATGTTAACCATAATGAAGGTACATGTAAGGTGATGTAAATAACATATGAAAAGGTGTGTGCATATCATGAGCTTATGAAAATAAATAAGATTAATATTGGGTTAGATGTAGAACCTAAAGAGGTCATTATTGGTGATTGTTGGTCTGAGTAAGAGGTGGCTAATATTATTGAGCTCCTCTGTGACTTTTAGGACTTATTTCCGTGGGTATATCATGAGTTAAAAATATTTCACCATTATTTAGGTGATATGAGAATCAAACTTAAAAATGGAATGTGCCTAATTAGAAAGAGACCTTATAGGATAAATTCTAATCTGCGTGTTAAGGTAAAGGAATAAATTGATAATATGTTGAAGTCTGGAATAATGGAGCCCATTGAGGAGTCTAAGTGGGTGAGGCTCATGGTCATTGGTATTATAAATTATGGGTGGATAAGGATCTATATGGACTACAAAGAATTAAATGCTTCATTTTTTATTTATCCTTTTCCTACCCCATTTACCGAGGATATCCTGGAAGGATTTGCAGGGCACAAGATATACACTTTTACTAATGGATTTTCAGGATAACATAAAGTGCACATAGAAAAGAAAGATCAGGGAAAGATAACTTTCACCACTGAGTGGTGAATTTTTCCATACATAGTTATGCCCTTTGGACTGAAGAATGCACCTGGAGTCTTTTCACGCATTGTTGTTCAAGAATTTTAGGACTTCATTAAGAAGATTTTACAGGTGTATCTCGATGATTGGACCATGTATATTTTGGTTAAGGATCATTGTGAAAATTTTAGGTGTATGTTTAAGAAGTGTAGGTAGTTGAGTATCTATCTGAATATTAAGAAATGTATCTTTCCGACACCTTTTGGCACTTTTTTTGGGCATATTATTTATAAGGAAGACTTGTTGGTAAATCTAGCCAAGATCATTGTGATCTTAGGATTGGAAGAACCTAAAAATCAAAGTGAAGTGTGCATATTTCTTGGTCATACAAGGTATTACAAGATATTCATTAATGACTATGCAAATATTGTTGTGCCCTTGGAGGAGCTTTTGAAGGATAAGGGAAAATTTTCTTGGGCTGAGGCACAATAGTAGGTGTTTGAATCACTAAACGAAAGGATGACTGCTACACCAATTTTGCACTTTCCTTTATGGGAAAACCCCTTCCATGTTCATGTGGATGCTTCTGGGATGGCAATTGGTGTTGTGTTAGCAAAACCAGGTGAAGGAATAGTGGACCACCCTATTTGTTTTGCAAGTAGGAAGTTGACACCATTTGAATAGAACTATATAACTACTGAGCGTGAAGTCATGTCCATGATTTACATGTTGCACAAGTTTAGAAAATACATATTGGCTACACCATTTATCTTCTTCATGGATCATATGGAACTTAATTATTTAGTCAACAAGCTTGTTTTGTAAGGGCATATTTGCAGGTGGATACTGCCATTTCAGGAGTTTCAGTTTAAATTGATTGTGAAACCAGGAAAATGAACCTTAGGGCCTGATCATTTTTTGAGAATAAATTCTAGTGATGACGTGCAGAGAATTGAGGAAACAATGTCAGATGCACAACTCTTTAGATTGAATCGTATGCCCATCGTGTTGGAAGATATTAATATATTTTTACGCATTGGATAGGTTCCTAAGGGAATGGATACATTAGAGAAGAAGTAACTTGCAATATGTGCGGCACCTTACCAATTAATTGGTGGAGATTTGTGTAAGTTATGTCGTGATGAATTTTTGCACTAGTGTGTACTGGCATGCACATGAGGAAATAATGGAAGAAGCTCACGGTGGAATTACAGAAGGTCATTATGCAGGAGATGCCACCATGTGAAAGATTTTAATGGATGGTATTTGGTGGGAAATGTTATACAAGGATGTTAAATAATATTTCAATGCATGTGATCATATTTAGTGCCTTGGGAATCCTAGATCTAGAGATGAGATGCCTCTAATGCCTATTTCAAGTGCTAAATATTTTGAGGAATGGGAAATTGACCTTTTGGGTCCTATTTCGCCACCTATGCATAGGGATGACATGCACTATGTTATAACTTGTAAAGATTATCTAATAAGGTGGGCAGAAGCATCACCTACAAAGGACTGCATAATAGCTGAAAAAGTGAGATTTATAAGGGAAAAAATTATCAATATGTACGGATGTCCATTGAGCTTGACAAATGATAGGGGCACTCCTTTTCTTACAGAGACCATCAGAATTATTTTTGCTAAGTTTATGTTGGCAAACTAAAAGACAACCCCTATCATCCACATGTTAATGGTACTATTGAGGCTTTAAATAAGATATTAGGGCATACATTGAGAAAAATATGTGATGTTGGAAGGAAAGAATGGGGTGATAAGGTATCTGTTATATTTTGGGCATACAAGACTACTTACAAATGATTGAATAAAGCCACACCCTTTCAATTTGAGTTTGGAACAAAGGCTATGTTACCTATGGAATTCATGTTGTCATCTTTTTGTATTACACATGTAGGAGGATTGGATGATGAAAAATTTGTTGAAGATCACATAAAGCAATTGATGTAGTTGGATGAGCAGCACATAATTGCTTGGTGGAGAAAGAAGACAAAAAAAGTAAGACAAAAAGCATGGGATGATAGACATATTCCCAATAAGGAATTTGAGGTTGGAAATATGGTTCTTCTTTATGATTCACAATTTGCGTGCTACCTGGGAATTTGAAATTTCATTAGTTGGGACCCTTTTTTGTAACATAGATACTTGATTCAGGTGCTTATCATTTGTAGGTGATGGATTGAAATATATTTATTGGTTACTACAATTGGGAGTAGGCTGAATATATGCTATAAATAAGTCTTCTTGGTGTTTTTAATAAGCTAGTATTACCACTTAGATTAGATTACCCTTTTATTGGATTTTATTTATATGTGTTTCCTTTCATCATTCCTATGTTTTGTTAATTTAGTTCAGTATTGCATTGTAATAAGCGCGCTTAGGTTCCAGAAGATGTTTAATATCTATTGAATTCTTGTGCAGTGGAACACACATAATTTTAGTGTGGGGTGGATTGGAAAGAAGAATTGATTGGTTCCTTGATATAGATTGGTGTGCATTATGAAATTACAAGCTCTCAAAGTAAATATGGCTTCAAAGAGAATTCCAAAGAAGTTTTCTCATATTGAAAACCATACATAGATGGATGGACGCATAGTGTAATGCAAGTTAGGTAGTAAAATTAGACATTACCTGGTATTAGGAAAAGTGGCGAAGTACTTCAGTGTAGGGAAGTGTGGGCAAGAAGGTCTATGAACGAGAAGTAATGGGCACGCCATAAGGTTACGACGAGGGAGTGAAATAATACAGCATGATGCGTGAAAGAATGAAGGAGTGGAATTAATGCCATGTATGGTGGTAGTTGAGGAGTAATTAATGTGGGGAATTTAGAAAAACCTATAAAGTAAGGTACTTGAAATATTATTTTTGCATTGCATCCTTTGATTTATCGAGTTATGAACTGTGAAGTGTAAAGAAGGATCGATTGAATAGAAAACTAGTCTAATTCATGACACGACATTCAAAAATATCTAGATAAAGGTGTGATTGATCTTGTTAGGTGTGTGAGGAAGAAAGGTTCGCAAATCTAGGGTTTCATGGAGATAGATTTGTAGCTAGGGAATGGGATATCTGAGCGATAGAGGAGATTGAGGAGTGTAAGGGTAAAGTATTGGAAAGATTGTATTTTTTCAGAGCACATTCTTACTTGAGCAGAGTAAATGGCACCAAGGAGAGTTTTGTCCGTTGAGAGGGAGACTAAGGAAGCACCACATGAATGGTTTGTAAAAATGCAGTACCCTAAAGATCTGATTGAATGAAGGCTGTGGACATCCTAGCTAGCTAAGTGCAATATTTGCAACTTCAATCATCATACCGAACAAATTGTGAAGGATATAAATGTAGAGACCATCTTGAAAATGAATAGGAAGACTACAGATGAGAAAAGGGTGTTAGATAATTCAATGTATAAACTATTAGAAAGTGTTCGAGTAATGCAATTATATGATCTATCGTTATTTGGAAATACATAATGATTGTACTAGTGGATGATATCATGTGTGCATGAGGATTTATTTTACTTCACATAGAGAATAATGAGAAATGCAACAAAGTTGGTTAGAAAATTTCTAGGTTTGCATGACTTTGGGTCAGAGATTACAGGAGATTTGTCTGATAATGAGGGAGTAGAGGAAACAAACACCAAATTTCATTACCAGAAGGGAGGTCGAGATTTCAATGTTGGAGACATAGAAGACCTAGCTATAAGGGTAGTGACATGACTGGTTAGTTTTAATTTTGTCCCCTAGAGGTGGAAGGAGGTAAAAAAGTGTTGGTTATATATAACGCATAAAATGATGAATAAAACTTATTATAATATTGTAGGGTACATTGCAGAGAGCTTAATGGTAGAATTGTGCATCCAAGAAGATAAAGTTGAGAAGATAAATTAGGGCACCATTTTACTCCTAATACTGTTTTGTGAGATTGGTTTTCCTGACAGGATGAAGGAGAAGGTATGGGAATACCCCATGGAGAAAAATTCCTCGATGAAAATTTTTCACGAAGTATACATGTCATGACTCCATTTATAATACCTACAAATAGTGCCACAAGAAATGGTACGAAAGGCCATGCTAGGCATTTGAAGTAGAATCATGCATGTTGTGAGAGTTACCTGGTATATAAGAGGAGCAAGTGGAGTTCACGGCTTATCAAAAATTCTTCTTGGGATGATTTCACATGAATATTGGAAAAAATAGTCCTTCATGTAAGTTTTCATTCGCTTTCACAACATGTTATTTTAAATATTCAGTGAATCAGCTGCATAACACGTGTAAGTTACAATTCAATGCTAATAATGTAGATGCAAATATCGACATTCTGCACAAAACATATGTCTACCCCAATAAGGAGGAATATGTGGAGAAAATGGAGTCAAATAATATTAATATCACTCTAGAGGTCATGTTTGTAGGGCATATTGAGCCCACTTGTGTATATGTTCATTTAAGGCTCAGGTTAAAGGAAGGTAAAGTTATTACATGTGAGGACTTGTCACTTCTAGGTCCTCCAAAAGGTAAATAGACAGTGGGCACAAAGATGATGCTTGATGAAACACCCCCCAGGAAGGAAAAACAAGGCATAGAAAATGTCCTCGAGAGGGAAGAAGAAGAACAAGAAGGTAGTACTCGACTTGATCATGACAGAAGAAAATTGTGTAGGGGGCATAAGAATGGAGATGTGGGTGCTGAGACTTCACATCCTGTAAAGAGGTCATTGTGCATGAAGAATAATGAGGAAGAGATGAAGAAAAGGTGTAAGTACATTCCTGTGAAGTAAAGTGATGAGGAAAAGTTATCAGAAAGGTCCATACACCAGAATATTTCCACACCTATCCTCGAAGTACCTATAGATGAAGGAGTCAGTGTTGAGCAACAACAGTTTGAGACTGAAGTCCCTAACACAAGTGTACTTGAGCATGAGGAAGATAGCTATTCTAGTGGAGATATAGAGATAGAAGATAGAATTGCACACCCAGCTGGTGTACCTGAGGGGGAAATTGGAGAAGAGAAACAAGACTGTTTTGGAACATAAGAACATATAGGCAAGTGCACTAGTGATAAAAGAGATGAAGAGATGGTATAGAAATAAAACCTTAGGTACATTAACGACCCAAAAAATATTATACACACCAGGTTCTAGAGAACTATTGTAAAGGAACAATTATATGGATGAGGGGTAAGTGCACTGATCTGGGGGGCCAAAAAATGGACAAAAAACCAAAAAAGAATGAAACGTGGTCACGTTTTGCAATAACGCGATCACATTTTGCAATAATGTGATCACATTTTGCAATAATGCAATCACATTATGTTATCTTAGGTTTAGGAATTCACAAATGTATAATGTGTATGGGTTTTTATTGTTATGTAATGAGTACACATTTTAAACTATATGAAGTTTGGGAGGGCCTGAAGGATCCATATTTACTATAATAAATGTTAAGTATAAGAAATCTTATAAAACTACAAAGAAATAATAAAAGAAATTTTATACTTCAAATTTATTTTAGTAAATATAAGAGGTTAGGGTCACTTTTCACCTGATGGAAGCGGTCCCAATGCTTTGACATTTATAATATATAAGACATTTTTTCAAAATCTAATATGGTTAGTACTTACTCATTTTCATAATTTCAGCAATGAACTAAAATATTCAAGGCATATATATTGTAGTCGGCCTTTATTTTGTGAAAAACTATAGTCATTTTGTAGTTTATTGACCTTATGGATTGGATTTTGGCCCTACCACTACTTCACTTGGTACCAATTTTGAAATTTGGTCCATAATGCACTTTAGTGACCATGAATCAGCTCTATGATGCTTTTCTACTTCTTAATAAACTGATATCCTCACTTTGTAGATAAAGGATTGCTCCTAGAATGGGATTTTTGTCCTATGGAAAAAATGAGGTGATTGTAATGTGCCTCCTCTTTAAGGTTTGATCACGCTACTAGGTGTTGAATGAGTTTTTTACAAATAGTACCAAGTGAATGACATCAAGTGAACTCAGATGATTTCTCATTCTTAGAAACATGGTGCTCCATATAAAGATCATCCCTTCACCTTTCCTTACTCTAAAATCATCCTTTCATGGAATAAAATTCAATATTATCATATGTTTCTTTTCTCATGTGTATCTCATGGAGATAGACGATGCCTTAATACTTCACACATGATTGTCCTAGATACCTCGGTGGAATAACTAGCTCATTTTAGCTTATTCTTTGAAAATATTTGGGTATAATGATAGAGTCAGTCTATGATTATCATTAAGTCACTCCTTGAGCTCCACATTTGACCTTTAAATATGATGAATCCTTAATAATTACATTTATTGACCAAGATGAAACCTATGTGTAAGCATGCTTATGGTACATGGACACGTTTTTTCTCAAGTTTCTCCTCATGGAAATGCGTTTCCTCCTCTGGATATGGGATGAATCCTTAAATGAAATTTGAGTATGAGTTACACATTCTTGACCTCCATACTTTATTGAAACACTAAAAATCACATTTCATGATCAATGGAACTATTCTAAATATCTAATTTTTCTTGAAACTCAAAATTTAGGTCTTGTTTCATTTTGAACTTAGAGGGGCAACTGAAGAGTTTTGCAGTACCTAAAGAAATATTTAAGCCTTGAATCAATGTTGATTATTAAAAATTATAGAGTATTCTAATATCCTTCCACTTCCTATTGTTTTCATCCTAATTCTTTCCAAAACTCATGGAATCATATAGAGAAGACATCTTTTAACGTTTTAGCTTTCATTCCCTACACCTGAAAACCTTATCTTAAACAGATTTCTCATGAATGAGATTTTTATTTCCTAAACTTTCCTAAATATACGTAGAAATATTCAACTATCTTTAAAATCACCCTTAGATGCTTTATATATTCTCTAAATACTTTTGAAGGGTGTTCAATTAGCTATAGAATGACAAGAAATGGCCTTATCAAGCCTTCAAAGGAAGTAGTCTCTCATCAAAACTAAATTATTTGATTGATCACCTTAGAAACTATTCCCTACACAGTGAAACCCAATGAATGATCTTATTAGGAATTTTCTTTGTGTCAGGGTTTATGATTTAGGATTCATGATTTAGGGTTTAGGGCTCAAGGTTCAACATTTAGGACTCAGGATTTAGGGTTTAGGGCTTATGGTTCAGGTTTTATGGTTTATGGCATAAGGTTTAGGTTTCATAGTCTAGGATTTATGGTTTAGAGTTTAGGGTTTATGGATTAGGGTTAAGGGTTGAGGGTTGAGGGTTTAGGGCTCAACATTCAAGGTTTAGTTTTCATAGTTTCAGGGTTTAGTTTTTACAATTTAGGGTTTAGGGTTTCAGGTTTAGTTTTTAGGGCTCAGTTTTAGGGTTTACGTTTTAGGGTTTAGGGTTTAGCGATCAGGGTTCAAGGTTTAAGGTTTAGAGTTTAGGGATCACGGTTTAGGGTTGATAATTTAGGGCTAATGGTTTAAGGTTTAGGTTTTAGTGTTTAGGGTTTAGGTTTTTGGTCTTAGGGTTTAGAGTTAAGGATTTAGGGCTCATGGTTCATAGTTTAGGTTTTAGGTTTTAAGGTTTAGTGTTTTCGACTCAGGGTTTAGGGTTTATGGTTTGGGGATCAGGGTCAAGGGTTTAGGGTGTATGGTTGATGGTTGATGGTTTAGGGTTTAGTGTTTAGGGTTTTAGAATGAGGTTTTAGGGTTTAGGGTTTGGGATTAGGGATTAGGGTTTAGGGCTTAGGGTTTAGGGTTTAAGGCTCAAGGTTTAGGGTTTAGGGTTTAGAGTTTAGGGTTTAGCACTTAGGGCTTAGGTTTTAGGTTTTAGGGTTGAGGGTGGAGGGTTGAGGGTTTAGAATTTATTATTAAGGGATCAAGGTAGTTTATGGATCACAATTTAGGGTTTAGTGTTTAGGGTTTAGGGTTTAGGGTTGACGGTTAAGGGTTACTGGTTTAGGGTTTAGGAATGGGGGTTAATAGTTAAGGGTTGAGGTTTTAGAGTTTATGGTTTATGGTTTATGGCTTAGGGTTTAGGGTTTAGGGCTCGTGGTTTATGATTTAGGTTTTAGGGTTTAGGGTTTAGGGATCAGGCTTTAGGTTTTAGGGTTTAGGGTTTAGGGCTTTGGATTTAAGTTTTAGGGTTTAGGATTGAGGGTTTAGGGTTTAGGGTTTAATATTTAAGGGTTAGGATTCATGGTTTAGGGAACAAGGTTTAGGGATTAGGGTTTAAGGCTCAAGATTTAGAGTTTAGGGTTTAGGTTTTAAGGTTCAGGGTTTAGGGATTAGGGTTTAAGGCTGATGGTTTAGGGTCACCCATTCACTCACTGTAATTTTAAATGTCTTACACATTGTTAATAGCATTGATAGATAATATTCAAATAAAAAAGTTTCATCTACTTTGTGGGTAGAACATTCAAAGGGAGCCATCACAATTTGATGTCTTTCATCTATTGATCATTTGAAGGAGGGAAATGCCCAAAATATAAGAACAATTCGACATGAAGAAATATTACCCAATAAATCTATCTTATTTTTCCCATCACACAGGAACTATTTCACTCATTGTAATGTTGTGTGTCTTACCCATTCTTATTAGTATTGATAGAGACTATTCAACTTAAAAGGGTTCATTGACTTCGTAGGTAAAACATTCAAAGAGAGTCATCATAATTTGATGCTTCTCATTTGTTGATATTTTGAAGGAGGGAAATTCCAGATATCCAAGAAAAATTTGGTACCAAGAAATGTTGTTGACATTCTTTTGAATAATTATTTCTATTTCAAGCTATCGGGAATGAAGGTTTCATTGGAAGAACAAAGCTTGATATGTTCAGTGCTTGTGTAAGCTGGTAATTTGAGAGGATTTCTAAGGTTTAATTTTATTTTCCAAGATTCATTACTCCAATGTTTAAAAAAATTTCTCTAGATGCAATGAAATTTTGATGCATACAATCAATGATTCTTGAATGTCCAATCCTACCACAGACCCCATTAGTTCTTGATCCTTGGATACAGAGAGAAAATGTTTCCTGTTACACCCTATTACATTGGTGGTTATTGTAGTTTATGTGAAAGGAATTTATGGAAAATGGAGAGTGTAATATCATGCATATCAGGTCGTTATCATAGGTTCAAGATGATTTCATGTGGTTTCAAGAAGGAAAGGACTCGATGATTAATTAGTAGTGTCATTTTAGGGTGGTTTCAAGTGCCTAATGGAGTGTGTTAGGATGGTAATAGTAGGAAAAATCAAGGGAGAGGCTTTGAGAGTTTATCTACAACATGTTTGAGAAAAGGTTCGTCTCATCTCAACACCAAGAGTCAGTTTTCTATGTTTCTCAAAAAGGGTATTGAGAACTCGCAATGTTCTTGCCTACAACTGATATTGGTTTGGGATATATAAGAAAACCTATGGATAAATACCACTTGGAACAAGTAGAGGTATGTCTTTCCATTCTCCATGTCAAATTTCATTAGATTCGGTAATGGAAGTTTTGAGATATTTAAGTTTTTCTAAAAAAACTATTTTTAAAAATGCATTTTGAGGATTCTGGCTTCTTATCCTTCAAGAAAAATTCTAGAGAATCCTTCAAATAAATCATATAAGGAATTTTTGGAGTAAATTTTCATAGAAATAAAGTGGAAAAATAATTTTCTCAAAAGGAGGTGTGGTTGAAAAGTTATGAGCATTTTAGTGGATTAGTTTTTCTATCTCCCGAGATATGCACCAAATCGATAAGATCAGAAAGGTGAAGTTGAACTCAAAATATTGTCTAATCATCTCTAGTGTTTTTTCATAGTTAATTAATGGTGTTTCCCAAGCTTAGAATATATATTAAGGATTTTCTCCTTGAAGGTATACATAGTTTCCCTTATCATTTTTCTTGGTTGTGAATCCTCCTGACGTGTGAATGTCCTAAATATTTTCAATGGAGAATTTTCTCAACAAGAGCTCGGATTCTTCCATAGGTACTTGGAAATGTGGTTGAGAAAATATAAGCCTATTTTGTATAACTAAACATATTATCTTTGTTGGTACATATTGCCTTGGAGATTATTGGACTCAATGCACCTCAAAGCACTATCCAAAGAGTCTCTTCTTCCATTTCAAAGATTTGATCAGCTTGGAAACATGTATATAGATTCAAATAGAAGATAAAGGATATGTTTTGAATGTGAAATCCCCTATTTGGAAATGATGACCATGAAATCCTAGTTTTTCTAGATTTAGGGTTGTAAAGTAGAGTTCTTCACTGTCACGTTTGAAGTCCATGACAAATCAAGATCATAACCAATATTTGTGAGACAAGTACCTCTTAGAAATGTAGAGTATCAAGGTACACATCAATAATATTAAATTAATCCACCTAGTTTGAATCATTGATCATGTTACTTATCAATAACTCTTTTTTAGTCTATCACCTATACAGTTAGTACTCAACTTTTACATGCAAACAATGTTCTATGTCCGGAAATAAAAAATAAGTATATGACTATAATTAGTTTAAAAATAAGGAAACATGTTGTATAAATACTTTGGAACTCTCATGCTTAAATTTCATGTTAAAGTGTTGAATAAATGGCATCAATTGCACACTAGAGACAATAATATTGGAAATACCCTGAGTTAGGGTTTGTGTGAAGATTTTTTTTGACTTTTTGAAAGATTCCAGAATTAGAACTTCATGAAATTGGGACAAAATGTTTATGGGAAAAAGGTTAACATGTTGAAAAAGGACTTTTAGAGGATGGTTGTGTATTTTATGAGAATTTGTTAGCAGAACATTTTAAACACATGCACAATCTGATTTTTACAAAGAAAACGAAGCTCATGCTTGTCTTTTTTTAAAAATATTTTCTTTTATGAATTAGTTCGTGGTTGAGACATTTCCACAGATGGATGTATTCTTGAACAATAATGAAATTCCTTGTATATGCTTATGCTCCATCGCATTGTAGGAAATTAGTAGCAAAATTCTGTATTTTAGCTTCTCAAGGAACATTGCAAAGAGATTGAAGAGATCATTTGTTTTGCAAGTACTTCAAAGCTTTTAGATTCTGTGTCACAAGAAAGGAGTCAAGGTGGTATTCCATAAGATATAATGAAGGATCATGATAGTTAAAGAGCATTCAAAGGGTTTGAACAAGATGTCCATAAGGCATAATGCATGATTACACAACATCTTCATATAAAATTTAAACTAAAGCAGTGGTTCCTCTTTCAAAAGGGATGTGAAACACTTCATCTGCCTCCTAGACCTTTCATAGGCTAGCTTGGATAAGTGTAAAATTTTTTCTTTGAGTTATAATTGATTAAAAACATTTCTTGCTCATTGAAGAATTTAAAGATTCTCTTGTTTTTTCTTATTAGGAATTGGCCCTTGATGATCAAAGATGAAACTAAAGTAGCTATATGAATTTTCAGAGGCCAAGATAGAGAAGGCGAAGAGATAAATTTGAAGTTGTTGAAGCATGTGAATGGTCTCTTGAAATAATATTGAAGAGGCAGATAGATAGATGAGAAGTTTAAAAGTTAGTAGCATGACAAGATACAATCAAATATTTGTCTATATAGAAACATAAAAAATGTTAAAGGTAAAAGTGTGAATAATAGTGAATAGACATTCAAGCTTTGGAATATATTGTATTACAAAATAGTGGTCAATAGGGACTGCAGAGATACATGTTGTAAGTGTAAGCTTCAGAAGTGAAAAAGAATAGTTGGTTGAAGGTTTGTTATGTGATAAGAAATCCTAATAAAAATATACAAAACAATGGATAATATTAGAGAGAAAGGGGCCATAGTAAAGATCGGTGAAAGGGAGATAGTCTATTCGATGGCTACTATTTCTAATCAAAATAGATCATGAAATCAATAGTGAAAAGAGATAGTTTTCATGATTGATAAAGTGAGAGGACTAATAAAATATCAGAGACCGTGAACCTTATCAACACCTCCTCCTAGTAGGTCAATAATTCAATCAACAAGAGTTCTTAGGCCAATCATAATGGCCCAACCACCCAACCCCTATGTCAACTTCATTGGTAGCAGCCCACTCTCCCTCAATGTAAAAAATCCAATCCCATTTGTAGCATTAAAGAGCATCCCTTTTTTCACTTAAGAGAACCAGACTTCTCCTAGTGACCACATTTAAGACATTGTAAATGTCTGCTCAATTTATGAGATCACTGAGATAGAAATTGCAATCAAATTTTTTAGCCTCTTCAATCAAGGCTAAAGCTTCACAATGGTTCAAGAGTCTAGCAGCAGGTTCCATTCAGAATTAGGACCATCTATGCAGAGCTCTTGACAATAAATTTAGAGAGAAGGGAGATAATATATCCTTGTTGGAACATTTGAAAACCATCAAGAGGGCTCCTAATGAGTAGTTGAAAATTTTCAACCACAGATTTCAAAGGACATGGGACAGGATTCCATTGGCCGAAAGGCCCACAAATGAAGGTGCCTTCTTATACTTTGTTAGAGCTTTAAATCATAATATTTCCCTAATGATTCAATCCATGGGAGGTGCAACCTTACTTGTAGCCTATAAAATTTCCATTAGAGTTGATAATTGTTTAATTCAAGCTGGTAAACTTGCTCCTAGGCCACCTATGCCTACATATCCAGAACTAGGAGCTCCAAGCACTAGTTAAATGCCCACATTAGCTCCCATATCTACTCTAAGGAATCAGAGTTCAGCTAAAACCTCCACCTCATCCTTTAACACTTCAAAAGAGATACAAGAGGTTATGAAACAACTACACAACCTTGGGAATGAGCTAGTGACTATCAAAGGGTAGCAAGCTCAGAGCTCTAGGCCATATGAGCCTTAAACTCAATATCACACTAGACCCCCATATCAACAAAATAGACAACCAGCTCCGGATGCAAGTAAAAAAAACCAAGGACAACCTCAAGCTGCTAGGCCTTTCCGACCATATGATTCTAACATAACTTCAACATCAATGGTGCACTGAACTAGGACTTGATGGTACAAACCATTGGTGTGTCCTTAGAGCCCAATCAAGAGGAAAATCAGTAGCAGGAAGCTCAGTAAGAGGCTCCTCCAAGTGAGACTATGCTTGTCAATTGGCAGGCTGAAGACTTCTGTGGAGTTAACTAAGTCCCTTCTCAAGGTGTAGCTATCAATACACGGTCCAAGAAAAGGAATATTAGAGATGGAAAATCATAAAACTTAGGTAATCCTCAACCTTCTATTATTTGACAAGGTATTAGCACTCAAAGTGCAACTCCTAATGTGTCGAGTCAGCCCAAGCCACCTTCCAAACCCGCTCAGGCACCGGTTGTAGCGACCCATGTGCAAGAAAATAATGTATCAGGAAAGGGGTAGAAAAAAGATACCTCATCCCCATTCAACATAATTGAAAAAATGAAGAAAAAAATGTAAATATTTTGATGTGGGAGTCAGTAGCTATCCCAAGGCAGAGAGACCTGTTGCAGGCTACTATAGCCAATTAGTCAAACTCAAATCAGCCCCTAACCAGCAAGAGAAAGTGCTTACCAATGTGGTTCGGCCTGAAGGAAACCATGGAGGACAACAATGTAAGAATATGAAGCCCCCTCTAATCTACGTTTCATTGATCATTCGAGACAAGCTAGTGTATAATTGCATGATTGATTCGAGAGCCAGTAGCTCAGTCATGCCAAAGAAAATAGCTAATTAGCTGGGTCTTCAATATGAAGTCATCTCCAAGGGCATAGTGCAATTGGATGGGACATCGGTAACAACTATTGGAGTCATCAAGGATTTGAACCTCACATTACATACATGCCCCAATGTGACTGTATTACAAAACGTATCAGTCATAGACTTTCCGCAACATTTTACATTGTGTTTTTCAAGAGACTTCACTACTAAGATTGGAGGCTATTTGTCTACCGATTCGTCGCACATGCTTTTTAGAACAAGGTATGGAGCTAAGACTACGATCAGATACGAGACCATTGTTGATTACCATATTGAACCTCATGTACCCAACCCAATCAATGTGAAATGTTAAGCCTTTGATCAGGAGGACCTCACAAGCACTTGTGAGGCAGATATGAAGGTCGATGTAATCCAGACTTGACCTCGATGAGTGGGTGAACAAGAGACATGCTTTTGACCCCTACAGAGAGATGGAGGAATCTGAGCTAGGAGTATACTATTTGCATGAGGAGAATCATCCTCTTCCTGACATCATTAAGCCAGAACAAAAAGATGATAATGAGGTATGACAATTATTCTTTGATGGCTCAAGAAGTAGACAAGGAGCCGGAGGGGGAGCTATGATTGTTTCACCTCAAGGTAAAAAATATTGTTGGAACATAATGATTAAGTGGTTTAGCCAACCCTTAATTAATATGGGTCCATCACTATTATAGAGGTTAAATTTAATAATATGAAATACTTTTCTATTATTAAATATTCATACCTAGTAATATATATTAGGTAAGTATTTAATAATGTGAATCATTTATGTTTATATTTATTAAATACACTCACCTAGGTATATGTGTCAACCATTTAGGTTAAAAAAGTGGGTCAGGAGACATACCCGATCACCTTATATAAAAAGAACTTTAGGTCCTCATTTGATATATTCGGGAAATATATCAAAGGTGTGCAAATCAAGTGATTTGGTTTTACCCTTGGTAAATAGGGTTTTAAAGAGGAGGTGATCTTACTAGATGTAAAATAAGTTATTTGAAGTAAAAGGTTATTTTCAAAGTGGTTTTTACCCTTTTCAGGTTTTCCACTATAAATATTGTGTCACATGTGTTATTTATTTCCTGTAAGTATTTTTTTCTTTAAGTTGATTAAATCCATATTTATTAGAATCCTCAAATTCTAGCATGGTAACAAAGCAAGGTAAATTAAATAAATTAAGATCAATTGTTTTGTATTTTATTTATTTAATTTGTACGGGTTTTTTCAACCAACTCGAAAACGTAAATTAAATAAATTAAGAGTAAACGTTTTATAATTTATTTATTTAATTTGTACGAGTTTTTTCAACCAACCCGGAAAGGTAAATTAAATAAATTAAGAGAAAATGTTTTATATTTTATTTATTTAATTTGTACGAGTTTTTTCAACCAACCCGGAAGGGTATTTAAAATAAGTGCAACCTAAAAGTTTTACTTTGTGAAGAATCAAGGTGAATTCATAGGTGAAAAATTTGGAAACCTCTTACCTTCTGTTAAAACATGTGTAGAGGTAAGGGTAAAATATTTAAAATAATTTTTTTATATAGTTTAAATATGTGCAGGTTGAATTTTGTCAATGGTAAATGAAGGAGGAGACAAAGCTCTATCAAAATAGGATTTAAATTTTTTCTGTAAATTCTAAGGTCTATGTAGAATTTAAAATTACATGGCCTGGTAAATGTTTTAAATCTTTTTTTCATGAGGGGCCCGTAATAAGGGTTATAGGTGTTTATTTTTTTAAAAAGTATATATACTATAGTTTATAATTTTTTATAGACTATATGTTGTTTTTTATTTACATTATATAAACTATATACCTCTTTTTTAAAGTGAATATATTTTTACATTATAAATTATAATAGGTTAATATAATGTATTAAAATATAACCTCCTTAATATCATATACAAGAAGAAATTTTGGAAATACACAATAATTTTTGACTCCATTAAATTTGATGGTCAAATGACTATCATGACAGACCAAACACAAGGCAGTATGACGATAATTTAGACGTCAAATTTAAGCTGGCCGGATCTTTGTCTGCATTATTTTTTTCCAGAAATTTGAAGCTATTTTACATTCTTAATGGTTTCTTCTTCACTTATATATGGTTAGAATATATATATATATATATATATATATATATAAGTTTGGGGTATAATGCAAAGCCCTTTATATTGCAAGTTATTATTTTGATCATGGGAGGCTAATTAATATGCATTGTAATGAAAAAATTAGTTATGATTAAATATTTTATGTAGATCTATAAAATTTAGATCTGTTTCTATTAAAAATGTTACTTTTTTTGATAAAAATGTATCTAACTCTGTGGTACATTGTATATTATAATAGGGTGTGTTTTATAAGTTCAGGAAAACAATGACGTCCAGCTATTTCTGTCTCGACAAAACCCAGATCCTGAATGGGACCAACTACAACATTTGGAAGATTAGGGTCAAATCAGAACTTATGGTGAGGAAACTCTTGAACAATTGTTTCTAGATCTGAGGTTACTCCCATCCGGTCGTCAAGAAACTGTAGATAACATGAATGCATTATCGACAATGAATGTAGGAGGATTCTTTCCATGATTTTGTGCAATGTGAATGATGATTACCTTATACACATTGGTAATATTGAACATCCAAAAGAGGTATAGACACCAACTAGAATCTATGTATGAAGGTACATATTTATCTAAAATTATTAAATTAGTTTCTAGAATTACTTACAACTCCTATGAAAGGAGATGAAAAAGTAGTTAATTTCTTAGCCAAAATGAAAAATATTAAAGCACAATTAGATGGATGGAATTGTAATTTAATTGGTGAAAAATAAATCTACTTTATTTTTCAGTTAAGTATACATGAAAGATTTAGGAATTTTATTTCTATCTTGAACTCTAAATATCAGAAAGAAAATGATCTGCTTGATTTAAATGCCTAGATTTCACTTCTGATACATAAAGAGCAAGTGATGATGAAATTTGAATCTAAAGATAATGCCTCTCTAGGAACTTCTTGCTCAGAATTCAAAGTTCAAACCTCATAAGCCCTTCTCAAATGAAAAATTTAGATCTAAATCTTCTTTTGTTGATAATAAATTTTTTTCTTCTGATCAATTGCATGTTAGCTTTAGTGGTAAATGTCACAAATGTTGTAAATTTGGACATAAAAAGGAATATTGCAAAACTAAGAAACCTATCCATAAAAATTAAAAAACAAATTGTTTCTTCTAAATATAATTTAAGGAAAAATGATAGCTCTAATGATATTCCTAAAATTGATTGCATTATATGTTGTGTTGTATTATTCCTCTAATTCTGAATGGATTTTAGATTCAGGTGCATCAAATCATATATGACTGGGTGTTTCAAATTCTTTATTTGATGTTGTGAAAATAAATGAACGTGTGTATCTTTGTGATAACTCATCTTTAAAATCAATAGAGAAAGGGAAAGTAAAATTTGCTAATGGTGTGTTTAATAATGTATTATTTGTTCGTAATCTCAAAAATAACCTTTTATCATGTTCTCAATTAACTCATGATGGTTTGGCTATTCAAATTTTTAAAGACACTTGGTATATCAAGGATAGTGATGATAATATAATAGCTGAAGGAATTAAAAGAAATGGTCTATATAGTTAGTTGATGATTTTTATTCTACATCTTGTTTTACTTCTCAAAGTTTGAATAATTCAAAACTATGGCATGAAATATTAGGACATGTTAATCATCAGAAGTTTATATGAAATGGCTAGATATAATCTTGTGAAATGTTTTCCCTATGTTGTCTTCTTCTCATGATGTGTGTGAAGGGTGTTTATGCTCAAAACAAAGTGTTAAACCCTTTCACTCACATCTTGAAGAGAGTTTCATCTTCCCCACTAGACCTTATTCATAGTGATGTTAGAGGACCTCTTGAATGTAGCTTCATTAAATAGTGATCCTTATATGCTATGTGAAGTTCATTGATGATTTCACCACGATGATTTGGTCATATTTTCTTTAAAATAAATCTGATGTACTTAGGGAAATTTAAAGAATTTAAAGCATCTGTTGAAAACTCTTCAAATTATAAAATTAAGAGACTTAGAACAGATAATGGGGGTGAATATGTTAGCAAAGCATTTGAAATTTTTTATATTGATTGTGGTATTAAAAGGGAATTAAATTATCCTCATTCTCCTTAGTATAATGGTGTTGTCAAAACATAAGAATAGGACTATTTTAGATATGGTTCATCACTATCCTTCATTTTAATAGTCTTCCCAAATTTTTGTGGGTAGAAGAAATGAACACAAGAGTCTACATTCTAAATAGGGGTTTCCACCAAATCTATTCATCTTTCAACTCCTTTAGAAAAAATGATCATTCCTAAATATGGTCATTGATATTTCTAATCTAAAAGTTTTTGGTAGTCTTGCTTCTTTATACATTCCTAAAAAGAAAAGAAAGAAACTTGATATGACTTCTTTCTCTTGTTTTTTCATTAGATATGGTATTAACACTGTATGTCTAAAGAATTTACGACCCTGCAAAAAGGGAAGTAACTGAAAAATGTAATGTGGTGGTTTCGGTAAAATATTATTTGTTCAACTAATAATGGTAAAGGTGTTCCTAACTCTATCAATATTTCTAATGATAGTTATGATTCAGATAATGGGAATATATTAAATGGTCATGATGATGTTTCTTGTGTTGGTACTATAGATGCTTCCGAATATCCTAACTCCCTAGTTAAGAAACTAAAATGGGTTCAATCTATGTTAGAAAGTTCTAATCCTATTGATCTTAGGAAAATGACTGAGAAGCCATCATATGTACCATGCATTAATGACCTTGTATGAACCTAGAGCCACATTTTTTTTTAAGAATACTTCTCAGGATGAGAAGTAGATCAATGCAATGCAAATTGAATATAATTCCATAATTCAAAATCAAACCTAGGAGTTGGTTTCCACCTCTAGAGAAAATAATTATTACAAGGTTTAGATGGTTATACAAAGTAAAATATAATGCAAATGGTAGTATTGAACAAACATAAATCTAGACTTGTTGCTAGAGGTTTCTCAATCAGAAACCTAGTATTGATTATGTTGAGACATTTACTCTTGTAGCTAAAATGAGTACTGTTTTGACCTTATTTGCAATTGTCACTCAATTTGGGCGGGAAATCCACCAAATGGATGTAAAAAATTTCTTTTCGAATGGTGATTTAAAAGAAGAACTTTACATGTCTAAACCTAAGGGATTTGAAGAAACTGGTAAAGAAAACTATGTTTATAAATTGAAAAAATTCTTGTATGGTTTAAAGCAAGCTCCTAGAGCTTGGTAATGCGAAAATTAAATCTTTCTTTAAATAGTTTGGATTTGTTAATTGTTCTTCTGAAAATGATCTATTCATTAAGCATGAAGGTGTCACAGTAGGTATTATTATTTGTATATCATGTTCACCTAGGTACTTTTTTTACCTGACTAGTGTATTAATCCTCACCCACTTAATGTGTGTAGATATTAAAGAAAAATTGAAATAGATGTTTTGAGATATGATCTAGATGTTAGGTCTCTTACATCATTTTCTTGGCATGGTATGGTATTTCAAGATAGAACATTCTATTTTTAGTTCTC
This sequence comes from Taxus chinensis, assembly GCA_019776745.2. NCBI lineage: Eukaryota > Viridiplantae > Streptophyta > Pinopsida > Cupressales > Taxaceae > Taxus > Taxus chinensis. The sequence goes on from CM034151.1 coordinate 887,913,699, forward strand.
TCAAGCTACAATATATGGTCTTGAATAGTACTTTGATGAAAAGTTATTTCCATGATTTATTGTAAACCAGTTGATCTACGACCTATGGAAGTTGGATCTGAGAAATTGATTCCTAAACATGTATGTAAGCAAGGCCCATTTGATCCTACTTTATATAGGATTGAGTTACATTGGTAATGTTTGATATTACTTCTCAACTATTCACCAAACTAGATATTTCCTATGTAAAGTTATTCTGGTGAATTGCTCTCAGTCTTATAGATTGTAGGAACATTATAGATTATCATCTGTGAATCTTGGCTTGGTAAGATTCTTAGTTATCATTCCTTTAAAGGTATTAGAGTCAATTATGGGTTGACATTATACTAGGGTATGAAAATCCTCTATTCCACATGTATAAGTGGATTTTGTGATTCATGATCATTGTTGGTCAAGTAGATACTTGGATTAGGAAATCATACTTTTGGTTACGTGTTTAAATTTGGTGTAGGTGCCACTTGACTCTTTCTGAGGATCATGAGCTACACATGAGTTTTGTACCTTCACTCAAGTCTTCAGAAACCTAATGAGATTTAGCTGTTAGACATGATAAACCTAACACACATTTTGATGTTCTTGCATGCTACAAGAGTTTGTGCACTTTACACACAAGATCATAAACAGGAATCTTCTTCAGCCATTCCGTGTTAATTTGGGATGAATATCAAATCACTTAGTAGTGGTGCACATAGGAATTCATACAGAGGACTAAATACAAGCATGGATCCTCCACCATTCAGATTCTTACTCCACTTTCTATCTCCTCCTACATGTAATGATCCTTCTTGTTTTGAGTTATTTTATTTAGTAGGTGTAGTAGTATCTCTCAAGTTTATTGAGAGATTTTGTATCTATGATTTTTGAAATTTTTAGGCAAGTTGAGTATCTCTTTTACTATGGAGCTATTCTGGTGAAGCTTGGAGTGTTGAACTTTTTCCATGATTCAAGTATTTGAGTGTGGCCACTCATACAGATTTTGTAGCACCACTCCACCCATTTAGTAGTATGTGAGGGTGTGGTGTTAATCTTACTTCTTCGGGAATTTGTGTCCTTGCCTTGTTACCTTGTTGTTGTTCTTGGTTCGTGGCACACCTGGATTTTCTAGCAATAGATTTCACTAGGTTCTGGTGGTTATTGCACTTGATTTACATCGCATCTAACAATATCCTTTAATTGCAGTCCCTTTGAGTAAGTAGATTGATTGAAGGGTAGATATTTGATTCAATTTTGTCATGGACTCCCCCAGCTTTCCTTGTATGGAGCTATTATGTTGAAATCCCAATGTCAGTTAGTTTTGTGATCAAGAAGTGGATCCAAACCACAATGCATGCCAAAAAAATTCTTCAGTACAACTATGAGTTTTTTGAGTCTGAGCTTCTTGGGATGCGTTGGAGGTGGGTTTTTAGGTCTCTCTACTTTGTTGTTATTGGTTTTTGGGTACCCTTGCGGTGTTTTTTTCATCCAAAGAAAATCTTTTTCCCTAGTTACTGTACATTTGGGTACCTCCTTAGGCCTTGTTATCACGGGACCCATACTATAGGTATGTCGAGACGGGGGGTGTCTAGTGGACGCGTTATTAGCTGAATCAACTTTGAAAGTGGCTATTAAGAGTAATTCTTCACAGCTTGTGTTCAGCGCTAGGTACTTTTGAGTTAGCTTTACTATATCGTTGATCCTCAGCTTACTTAGTGTGTGTGGACATGAACTCTAGATATCTTATTCAGATATTAGATGATATCCATTATTCTAGTTGGCAGTTAGAACTTTTTCCTTCGGGACATATGATTATTGAACTAGATGCTATGAGTACGAGAGTATCGCGAGATGGACGTGAAATTTATTGGTATTGAAAGTATCTCATTGTTCTTACTAGTTATTTCCTTGATTTATGGCTGTGATTCCTATGTCCTTGCCTTGGTCCAGATTGACATTCCTCACATTTAAGTATGCAGGTGCACTGGAATTTGATTCAGCGAATCCTTGACGTTCCTGATAAGAATGCCTTAACATTACAATGGAGTAAAGGCTCCATTGATTTGCAAATATTTTATGTAAATTTCAAAATGGCGAATTACTTTCATATTATAGATCGTTGTGTTTCATTAGCATATGTGTTCTTGTCTTGGTACGATTTGGTTATCGTTCCTTTCAGAAAGATCACAGATATCATTATTTGTAATGATAGGTTGATGATTTTATTATGACTGGTGATACATCTTCGGCTTTAATTTGTAGAATTAAAGAAAAATTGAAACAATACTTTGAAATGACAGATTTAGGTCTCTAAGACATAATTTTCTTGGCATGGTTGTATTTCAAGATAAACATTCTATTGTTGTTTCTCAAGCACAATATGCAACCAATGTACTAAAAAAGTTTAACATGATTGATTGTAAACCAATTGAGATAACTCCTATGGAAGTTGGACTGAAAATTGATCCTAAACCTACATGTGAAACAATTGATCCTACTTTATAATAGTGTAGTTAGTTGGTAGTTGAAAGGAGGCATATCTCACTATCAGGCAGACCAAATATTTCCTATGTAGGTACACTTATAGAGGTCAGAAAATGGAATCTTGCAAAAAGGATTCTTAGATCATATTAACGGTACAATCAATTATGGGTTACATTATACTAAGAATGAAAATACTAACTTATATTGATTTTGTGATTCTGATCATGCTGGTGATGTATTGGATAAAAAATCTAGAGTCTTGCCCATGTGTTTTAAATTTGGTGCAGGTGTCATTACTTGGTGCAACAAAAAGCAGCCAACTGATTTCTCTCTTCAACAAAAGCTGAGTATAGAAGTGCAATGGAAGCTGCAAAAGTGGCTCTATGGTCCCTAAAGAGGTAAAATTGAATGAGATAAATATGAAGGATCCACATAGTTTTCCTTTGTTATGCGACAACCAAAGCACCATAGCTCTTGCACATAATCCAGTCTCAACTTAAGAGGATGAAGCACATTGAGATACATATATACTTCATCCATGAGAAGGTGCTAAGTGGTGGGATAGATCTCAAGTGCAATGCCGACTTTTGCATAGGTTGCTGATATCTTCACAAAGCCCCTAAGTGCTGTAAAGTTTTGTCACTTTGAAGAAAAGCTTGGATTGTCGGAGTTTCCATTGAGGAGGAGTGTTCATGATAATGTCACCTCCTAATGGAACTTGGTTTTTGTAAAAATAAATTTGGGCATTTGTAAAAAAGACATTCGGGAAAGTGTAAAAAGTTCATCGAGCATGTATACCTCCTCGACTTATTTTTTTAGAAAGAAGTGTAGAAAGATATTAACGACGGTCTTTAGTAAACTCTTTAGTGCTATTGAGTTTACTTGTAAACATCTAGTACAAGCATATTATTAAGGATGTCCTTGGTTATAAAGGCTCTTATATGCTTGGGTTCAATAATATTTTATGAGAACTTGTGAGAATATGTAAAACTCACAAATCATACTTAGCCACTGATCATGGGATGATATTTGGGATTCCAAATCCTTTTGTACCAAAAGGTAACTTGAGTATGATGAAGTTGTTATAATTCTTTCACCTGATATGCTAGCCTAAAAGCTTTATGGTTTAAGGATTGTAAATATTGTAGTGTACCATGGGCAAGTAATCTATTGGCATATGATATCCCACTTAAAATTAAGGGGGAGTGTTGAAACATAATGATTAAGTGGTTTGTCCATTTGCCCATTAATATGGGTCCATCACTATTATATAGAGTTAAATATTTAATAATATGAAATACTTTTCTATTAATAAATATTCATACCTAGGTAATATACATTAGGTAAGTATTTAATAAGGTGAATAATTTATGTTTATATTTATTAAATACACTCACCTAGGGTATATGTGTCAACCATTTAGGCTGAAAAGGTGGGTTAGGAGACATACCCAATGACCTTATATAAAAAGGACTTTAGGTCCTCATTTGATAATATTCGGGAGATATATCAAAGATGTGAAAATCAAGTGATTTGGTTTTACCCTTGGTAAATAGGGTTTTAAGGAGGAGGTGATCTTACTAGATGTAAAATAAGTTCTCTGAAGTAAAAGATTATTTTCAAAGTGGTTTTTACCTTTTTAGGGGTTTTCTAATATAAATACCCTGTGTCACAATGTGTTATTTATTTCTTGTAAGTATTTCTTTATTTACTTATGTTATGATGTAATGTTTATTTAAATATTTATTGTAACATTATATAATATTTAAGTTGCTTAAATCTGTATTTGTTAGAATCCTCAAATTCTAACAAATATTACTCAGCCTTATGTTTCCAATTTTCTTTCTCAAACAAAACATTAGAGTATGAAGCTTTGATCTATGGACTGCATTGGGTAAGAACAGAGAGGGAGAGCAGAAACTTGCAAGTATTTGGCGATAGTGAGTTGTTGCAAATTATGTCCGAGGACAAAATGCTACTAAGAATGACCTGTTAAAAAACTACAAAAATCAGGTATGGGACCTCATCGAGGATTTTGAAGCATTCGGCATCAATTCCATCCCAAGGAAGAAGAATGAAGTAGCAAACATACTGACAACACATTGGAGCAGCATTTGATGTTGTAGAGAGTATCAAGAGTGATAAATCTCAGCCCCATATAAAAGTGGTTGTAAAGACCAGTGGTCCCTGAAAATAACACAAGTTGGAAAGTCTTCGAGAACGACCAACAAAATGTAAAATTTCTATAAGAGGAAGCAAATTTCTCCTCTAGAAACCAAGAAAAAATTAGAGGAGTAGTATGGTTACCAAGTGGTGCAGCTGAGAACCAACAAACTACTGAAGGGTCTTGTAACTTTAGAGTCAATATTCAACCCAAATGAATCATTTCTAGAAGGAAAAAGAAAATATTCAAATAAAGGGTGAAGATTCACAGCCCATTTCCATAGATGAAGGAAAAACGTTGCAAATTGGAAAGGTAAGTAATCAACAAGAAAAATCTAAATTCATTCAACTTCGTTAAGAATTCCCAGATGTCTTTTCCTGGACTTACAATGATTTAAGAGGTTTCAACCCAAATTTGGCACAACATACTATCAATATAGATCTAGGATCTAAACCTTTCAGACAGAAGAAAAGGCCAATAAATCCTCACATTGAGCCTCTCATGAGGAAAGAGTTGAACAAGCTAATTGAGGCCAACATCATCTTCCCTATCAATCACTCAAGTTGGGTTGCAAACTTGGTTTCTGTGAGAAAAATAAATGGAGAAATTAGACTGTGTGTGGACTTTCGTGATCTAAACAAAGCATCACTCAAAGATCACTACCCACTTCCATCAATAGAATAGATCTTATAGGTTATAGCTGGCTCTGAGAGGTTTTCATTGCTAGATGGATACTCAAGCTATAACCAGATAATGATGAAAGAGGAAGACCAATTCAAGAAAACCTTGACCAACAACTGGGGTTATTGTTAGTGCAAATTCACTAGCACTCCCAAATGAGTTATAGATACACTTTTCTAAGGCAAAACTCATATGGTGTGAATGCATAGTACATTGAGTTTTCTCCAAGGTGTGGGGCTTTGCAAGGTGAGGAAAATCTCTAGATTGAAGCTGGTTCTTACTCCTCTGTTTAGGTGTATGCATGTAATTTTATAGAGGTTTTGGCTCAAAATTCCTACTCTAAAACTACCAAGGAGACAGGGTTGAGAGAAAACAAGGAAATGGAAACAAAAATAAGCAAAACCAGAGAGGTGATACACCTAAGGAGTGTTGAACTCCTTACTCTACAATAATAGACACAAATCATGAAGATTGCAACAAAAAAACATGCACAAATTACCAGAATGCAATGAAGGATCAGAAGAAAAAATAATAACTACATAAGAGGATTGAAAATTGATAACAAAACATACATTATCATGCCCAGTTTGATACAATACATTGCAATAAAAAAGAGGCAAAAAAACGTGTTACAGTCTCCATGGGAGGTCTGAAACTCCTTCAAATCTACTTGCTAAGGGGAAAAGAAGAGCTTGTAGAAGCAAGGAACAATCTAACCTTTTATAGATGTACCAAATATGGATTTTAATGGCAAAGCAGAATGAAGGGAAAGTAAAAAATATGCGGGTAAATAAATTTAGGAATTCAACCATCGACAAAATTCATCTAATGGGCCTGAAAAATGATGGTTTTAAATAAAAAATCCCATACTTTGAAGTACATTGCTTCACAGAGAAAAACAGAGGCCCATACTTCATTAACTTTTGTTATTGGAGTCATTTTTTGTGTTTTTACATGCCAAAGATGTTTTTTCCATTTTTCTCCCACAAAAGCTCCATCAAAATAAAAAATTTAACCCTCCATCATTTAGATAATTTCAATAGCTTTCATTGATATAAAGAACATGAAAAAACCAAGCTCTAGATCAAAAGATATGGCCCTCTGAAGATTTAGGGAAAAACAGGGGCAAAAATCGGGTCGGCGGGCCAAAACTTTAAAATTTCCCCATTTTTTGAATTTGGGAAAATTTCCCAAAAATTCCAAGCACCCCGCTACTTCCGCTGCCACATGGAGCTTTCTGATTCACTGATGGAAACGTGGGCCCAAACTACACTTTTTCCTTTAAAATTTTCATTGTGAAAATTTCCTAAATTTTCCCCCGAGCTCCGCTCTCCTAATGACACATGTCACCTCCTGGTTCGCTCGGCGAGGGTGTGCTTCAAATTTTTCCCTTTGTGCCTTTTTTAGATTTTGGAAAAAATTTCCAAACAGGTCCGTCCCTCCACCCTTCCGCCATGACATGTGTCATCTTCTCATCGCCTCAGCGGGCCTTTGGGCCAAAATTTGACTTGGGCATTTTAATCCCCCAAAGGGATAAATGCCAGGTTTTCCTTTGGCGGGCCCGCGCCAACCCATTTATTTCCTTCGTTGGGCCTACAGGATAAAATTTTCCTTTGCACCCTTTTACCAAAGTGCTAAAAACTTAAACTTTTCCCTGATGTCCGCCACTTCCCGCCCCTACCACGTGGCACCTTCTCATTGGCCGCTCAGGCTTGTCTAGGGAAATTTTCCCCCCAAAAACTCCGCCGAGCCATAACTTTCAAAATATTTGGAGTTAGGAGGAAAATTTTACCTTTCTGGAAAGGGGAAGAAAAATCCTATCTAATGGAGAATCCTTTGAGTGCTTAAAATGTGTAAAAATTGAATTTGAAGCACAAGGAAGGAAAGAATGAACGCAAGTTAGCCAAAACAAGCAGGGAGCTCATTTTGGATAACAATTTGGTGACTCTCAGGGGTCATATGCCTACTAGAGTGAAGTGATCCACTACCCTTGAAGCATCCATTGGCCATGGAGTCATGATTAGTAGCCTGCAAACTGATCTGAACTATGAAAACTTCCCTCTGAGCCACTTTGAAGCCTACTCAGCTGGAGTTGTTTTCACCAAAATGCCACTGCAATGGATTACGCAAGAGCACACAACAACACCAAAAAACTATGTACAAAATAGGAAAATCATACATACCCCAAGTGGGATATGCAGAGTGTGCACAAGCACTTCTTCTACTGAAAGCAAACTACCCTACTCTACTCTAACTAGAAGTAAAGGTGAGATAAAAAAACCCCGCAACTGGTTGTGCAAAATAGCTTCCTTTCTTCAAAATGGGCAGCCATGCAATTGATTTGGAGATGATCATGGCTATTAGGATGAGTGGGAAAATCAACAAGAAGCTGGTCTTCTACCCAAATCAGCAAGGTGTCAACTAAAAGTAAATCCAATACCTCTTTTAGTTGCTCTACATTTGGATTGAAGAGGCATTGCAGTTGATCCTTGACACTTTGTAGCTCATCCTCATGCTCAGAAGCAAACATGATTGGCTGTGACTTCTCCTTTGGCTCCAATGAGGCCAAATACCTAATTGGGCAAGGACTAATCCTTTGGATGTGCCCATTTCTCTGAAATTCAGCTCCAAAAATGGAGTCTTCTTGTGGCCCCTTCTTGGGATGGATGGTGTGAGAAGAAATGATGGAATTATTTTTCTCTTTCCCTTCCTTTTCCCATGAAGAACATGGAAGATATAAATCTTCCAAAATTAGTTCTAATGAGCTATCACAAAACACAAGCTATTGTTTTTCAATGTTCTCTTTTTGTGGTAGAAGGATCTTGATGTTGGAGAATGAATGGTGTAGAAGAGAATGTTGTAATTGTAGCTGGCTCCTCCTCAAGACATTCCTGTAAGTTTGATAAATAATAAAAATCTTCATTGTCCCACTGCAAACAATTTTTTTTCCTCTTACATGGTGACCTCTAAATCTGCATTTTCTTCACCATGTGTATCTTCTATTTCAAACATAAAACCTGTCAATTCTAACTCATCCAAAAAAATCATATTTTTGGAAGAGATGAAGTGGGGGAGAAACATGAAATATCTTGTTCCTTTTTACTAAAAATTTGGACATTTTTTTGTTCACCTCCATAATGGCTTCATCAATCAAATCAACCCCTTCAAATGAAAGCAAAAATGTATCAATAATGCTTCCTTCTTTTGCTATTTGCAAAAAAATGACTTGATCTCATCCATTTTCTCCTCTTCAATGGGGTTTGGAGCTGTTTTTTATTCCTCCATAATGACTGAATTTGCAATGCAAATTGGATCAACATTCTCTTTAGAAAAAGTTCCAACATGGACACCCAACTCATCACCAAAAGACTGCCGATTCTTTTCCTCTTGTTCTTGTTCTTTTTCTGCTGCAAAACTCAGTCCCAACCACCACCTTTTCTTCAAATCTAACCTCCTCTTCAAGCTTCACCATCAACGGGAATTTTTGTAATCCTGAATTTGAGAGCCCAACTCTTCAGATTTGTTTATCATATTTTCTCTGTTGGGATCCTCTTCTTTCTATTTTTCCTTGACTGGTCTTCTTATTTTCATCTTCCCAACATGTATCTAGGAATGCAAGAGGATGGATGGGTTGTGACTCAACTAATTTTGTAATTGTTTTTGATGGTGGAGGAGGTAGAAACTCTTGTTTTCTTTAGAGGGAATGGATGTTTGGAAGGGAAAAGAGTAGAGAAATCGAGGTGGGATGGGAGACTAGGAGATGGAGAAATGGAATTAACTTTTGGGGCAACATATGGGAAACTTGAAGTTTGACACTACTAAAATGATAAATCTTGAGAGGGTGAAAAAGAAAGACTAGGAGCTGTTGAATGACTTACCCATTGACAAGGTTGATTTAGAATTTTCTCATATGCTTCTATCTCCTTAATCCATTATGCAAGTTGGGGGCAGCATTTTCAACCATGAAGTCTAGCTTCTCTCTTGAGGGTTGTAGTGTCTTGGAATAAGGCCTCCCCATGGATAGGGTGCTCTAAAACCAATATGAAATTCCTTCATTTGTGCTTGATCCCTTGATTGCACCATGTTTACCTCCATCTTTTTGATCTTCTCCAACAAATTTGCATTTTGTTCTTGACTTCCCCTCACAATCTGCATACCCTTGTGCTTGACATGCTTCATAGCCAAACTGATTTTGGCATTACTCATATGTATATGCATACTGGTTTTGAATATGATCAAAATGTTGATCTGCAGGATTTGAGAAACATGTTGGAGGTGGAATATATTGCTGCTGTTGTAAATGTGAATTACATGATGTAAATGAAGTCATGATTGCACAACCTCATGGGATGAAAGAATATGGAAGAGATGGAAAGAAGAATGAATGGAAAATGAATGAAAATGAATGGAAAAGAGGGTAATGTAACTCAGAGAATGAGTTATTTACCAGATGGAGTTTCCAAATGTGCTTTTGAATATGCTTCCAAAGGCTGAATCCTTAATAGGAACACACCAACCTGTCAAAAATAAAGTGGAAGACCTCTAAGGTCCCACCAAGCATGCCAAAACTATTAGTGCAAATTCATAACACACCCCCAAAATGAGTTAGAGATCTTATTTTCTAATGAAAACTCATCTGGTGTGAATGCACAACATTGAGTTTTCTTCAAGCTGTGGGGCCTTGCAAGGTGAGAAAACTCTCCAGATTGAAACTGGTTCTTACTCCTCTGTTTAGGTGTATGCATGCAATTTTACATAGGTTTTGGTTCAAGGATTCCTACTCTAAAACTACCAAGGAGATAGGGTTGAGAGAAAACAAGGAAATGGAAACAAAACTAAGAACAAATAACGAGGTGATACACCAAAGGAAGTATTGAACTCCTTGCTTTGCAAAAATAGACACAAATCATGAAGATTGCAGCAAAAAAAAAATGCACAAATTACCAGAATGTAATGAAGGATTAGAAGACAATAATAACTGCATGAGAAGATTGAAAATTGATCACAAAACAAACATTATCATGCCCAGATTCGATACAATAAAATTGCAATAGAAAAGAGGTAAAAAAACATGTTACAATCTCAATGAAAGGTCTGAAACTCCTTCAAATTGACCTACTAAGGGGAAAAATAATAGCTTTCAGAACCAAGATCATCCAACCTTTTACAAATGAGCCAAATCTAGCTTTTAATGGTGAAGCAGAATGAAGGGAAAGCAAAAAAACACAGGCCAAATGATTTGGAGACTTCAACCACAAAAAAAAATGGATCTAATGGGCCTGTAAAAATGATGGGATTCCATAAAAAAATCCCATAATTTGAAGTACATTGCTTCACAAAGAAAAAAAAAGGGCCCATACTTCATTAATTTTGGTGGTTGGAGTTGTTTTCTATGTTTTTTGCTCATGCCAGAGATGTTTTTTCCATTTTCTCCTATAAATATCCATCAAAATCCAAAATTGAACCCTCCATCATGTAGATAATTTCAACATATTTCCATTGATATAAAGAACGTGAAAAAATCAAGCTCTGTATCAAAAGATATGGCCCTCTGAAGATTTAGGGCAAAACTAGGGCAAAAATCAGGTTGGCGGGCCGAAACTTTAAATTTTTCCCATTTTTTGAATTTTGGGAAAAATTCCAAAAAATTCCCCCACACACTCCACCACTCCACTAACCACAATGATGCATTGTCCATTCACTGATGGAAACTCAAGCCCAAACTAATGCTTTTTCGTTTAAAATTTTCATTGGGAAAATTTCCCAAATTTTCCCCCGCACTCCGCTCTTCCCAATGACACATGTCACCTCCTAGTTCGCTCGGTAGGGGCATGCTTCAAATTTTTCCTTTGTGCCTTTTTTAGCTTTTGGAAAAAAATTCCAAAAATATCCACACTCTTTTCCCTTCCACCATGACATGTTTCAGCTTCTCATTGCTCGAGCGGGCCTTCGGGCCAAAATTTGACTTCGGCATTTTAACCCCCAAAGGGCTAAATGCCAAGTTTTCCTCTACGGGCCCGCGTCAACCCATTTCTTATCCTTCGTTGGGCCTGCGGGAAATTTTTTTCCTTTGCACCCCTTTGACCAAAGCACCAAAAAACTTAAAATTTTCCCCGATGTCTGCCACTCTGCCCTGCCCACGTGGCACCTTCTCATTGGCCCGCGGGCCTGTTTAGGGAAATTTTCCCCAAAAAAACTTTGTCCGAGCCATAACTTTCAAAATATTTGGAGTTAGGAGGAAAATTTTACCTTTCTGGAAAGGGGAAGAATAATCCTATCTGATGAAGCCATTTCTATAATCCTTTGAGTGCTTGAAATATGTAAAAATTGAATTTGAAGCAAAAGGAAGGAAATAAATGAAGGTAAGTAGCTAAAATAAGTAGGGGGCTGATTTTGGATAAACAATCTTGGCGAATCTCAGGGGTCATCTCCCTACTAGATGAAGTGATTAGCTACCTTGAAGCATCCATTGGGAATGGATTCATCAGTAGTAGCCTGCAAACTGATATGAACTTTGAAAACTTCCCTCTGAGCCACTTTCAAGCCTACTGAACTGGAGTTGTTTTCACCAAAATGCCACTGCAATGGACTATGCAAGAGCAACACAACAACACCAAAAAACTATATAAAAGATTGGAAATCATACATACCCCCAATTGGGATATGTCGAGTGTGCATACGCACTTCTTCTGCTGAAAGAAAACCTACCTACTCTACTCTAACTGGAAGCAAATGTGAGCTAAAAAAACCCTATAATTGGTTGTGCAAAATAGCTTCCTTTCTTCAAAATGAGCAACCATGCAATTGATTTGGAGCTGAACATGGCTGTTACGATGAGTGGAAAAACAACAAGAAGCTGGCCTTTTACCCAAATCAGCAAGGTGTCAACTGAAAGTAAATCTAATACCTCTTTTAGTTGCTCTGCATTTAGATTAAAGAGGCATTGCAGTTGATCCTTGACACTTTGTAGCTCATCCTCATGCTCAGAAGTAAGCATGACTAGTTGTGACTTCTCATTTAGTTCCAATGAAGCCAAATACCTGATTGGGCAAGGTCTTATCCTTTGGATGTTCCCATTTCTCTGAAATTTAGCTCCAAAAATGAAGTCTTCTTGTGGCCCTTCTTGGAGGGATGGTGTGGAATAAATGATGGAATTCTTTTACTCTTTCTCTTCCTTTTCCCATGAAGAAAATGGAAGATATAAATCTTCCAAACTTGGTTCTAATGAGCTGTCACAAAACATAGGCTGTTGTTTTTCAATGTTCTCTTTTTTGGCAGTAGGCTCTTGATGTTGGAGAATGAATGGTGGAGAAGAGAATGTTGTAATTTAAGTTGGCTCCTCCTCAAGACATTCCTCTAAGTCTGATAAACAATCAAACTCTTCATTTTCCTGTTACAACAAATCTTTTCCCTCTTCCATGGTGACCTCCAAATCTACATTTTCTTCACCATGTATAGCTTCATTCTCAAACATGAAACTTGTCAATTCTAACTCATTCAAAAAATCTGATTTTTGGAGAGATGAAGTGGGGGAGAAACATATAATCTCTTGTGCCTTTTGCTCAAAATTTGGACCTGTTTTTTTCACCTCCATAATAGCTTCATCAATCAAATTAGCCCCTTTTTATGAAAGCAAAAATGTATCAATAATGCTTCCTTCTTCTGCTATTGCAAAAAATTGATTTTATCTCATCCTTTTGCTCCTCTTCAATGGGGTTTGGAGCTTTTTTTTCTTCCTCCATAATGACTGAATTTGTAGTGCAAATTGGATCAGCATTCTCTTTGGTCAAGGTTCCAACATGGACAACGAACTCAATCACCAATAGACTACTGATTATTTTCCTCTTGTTCTTGTTCTTGTTCTACTGCAAACTCAGTCCCAACCACCCACCTTTTCTTCAACTCCAACCTTCTCTTCAGGAATCACCATCAAGGAGATTTTTGTAATCCAAAATTTCAGAGCCCAACTCTTCAGATTGTCTATCATTTCTTCTCTGTTGGGTTCCTCTTCTTGTTGTTCTCCTTGACTAGTCTTCTAATTTTCATCTTCCCAACATGGATTTGGGAATGCAAGAGGATGGATGGGTTGTGACTCAACTAATTTTGTAATTTTTTGTGATGGTGGAGGAGGAAGAAACTCTTGTTTCTTTGGAGGGAATGGTTGTTTGGAAGGGAAAAGAGTAGAGAAATTGAGGTGGGATGGGAGACTAGGAGATGGAGAAATGGAATTAACTTTTGGGGCAGCATATGGGAAACTTGAAGCTTGACACTGCTGAAATGATAAAGCTTGAGAGGGTGAAAAAGAAAGACAAGGAGCTATTGAATGAATTACACATTGACAAGGTTGATTCATACTTTTCTCATACTCTTCTGTCTCCTCAATCCATTGTGTAAGTTGGGGCAGCATTTCAACCATGAAGTCTAGCTTCTCCTGAGGGCTGTATTGTCTTGGAATAGGGCCTCCCCATGGACAGGGTGCTCTAAAAACCAATTTGAAATTCCTTAATTTGTGCTTGAGCCCTTGATTGCAATATCTTTACCTCCATCTTTTTTATCTTCTCTAACAAATTTGCATTTTCTTCTTGATTGCCCCTCACAATCTGCTTACCCTTGTGCTTGACATGCTTCATAGCCAAATTGATTTTAGCATTTCTCATATGTATATGCATACAGGTTTTGAATATGATCAAAAATGTTGATCTGGAGGATTTGAGAAACATGTTGGAGGTGGAATATATTACTCTTGTAGTAAATGTGAATTCCTTGATGGAAATTAAGTCATGCTTGCAAAAACTTCATGGAATGAAAGAAGATGGAAGAGATGGAAAGACGAATGAATGGAAAATGAATGGAAAGAGGATATGTAACTCAGAGAATGAGTTATCTACCAGATGGAGTCACCAAATGTGATTTTGAATATGCCTCCAAAGGCTTAATCCTTAACAAGAACAAAACCAACCTGTAAAAAAATAAAGTGGAAGACCTCTAAGGTCCCACTAGGCGTGCCAAAATTGTTAGTGCAAATTCACAGCACCCCCTAATGAGTTATAGATCTTCTTTTCTAAGGTAAACTCATCTAGTGTTAATGCACAACATTGAGGTTTCTCCAAGGTGTGGGGCCTTGTAAGGTGATAAAACTCTTCATATTGAAGTTGGTTCTTACTCCTCTATTTAGGTGTATGCATGCAATTTTACAGAGGTTCTAGTTCAAAATCCTACTCTAAAACTACCAAGGAGACAAGGTTGAGAGAAAACAAGAAAATGGAATCAAAACTAATCAAAAACAAAAAGGTGATACAATAAAGGAGTGTTGAACTCCTTACTTTGAAAAAATAGAAAACAAATCATGAAGATTGCAACACCAAAACATGCACAAATTTACCAGAATGCAATTAAGGATCAGAAGACAATAATAAACTACATTAGAGAATTGAAAATTTATCACAAAACATACATTATCATGCCCAGATTTGATACAATACATTGCAATAGAAAAGAGGAAAAAAACATGTTACAATCTTCATGGGAGGTCTAAAATTCCTTCAAATCCACCTACTAAGGGGAAAAATAAGAGCTTGTACGAAGAAATAAAAATCCAACCTTTTACAAACGAGCAAAATATGGCTTTTAATGGCAAAGCATAATGAAGGGAAAGCAAAAAATGTGGGAGAAATTGATTTGGGACTTCAACCACCCGACAAAATTCATCTAGTGGGGCCTGAAAAATGACGGGTTTCCATAAAAAAATCCCATAATTTGAAGTACATTGCTTCATAGAGAAAAACAAAGGCCCCATACTTCATTAATTTTTTGTGGTTGGAGTCGTTTTATGTGTTTTCTACATGCCAGAGACATTTTTCCATTTTCTCATGCAAATCTCCATTAAAATTGAAAATTAAAACCATCCATCATGTATAGAATTTCAATAGCTTTCCATTAATACAAAGAACGCAAAAAACCAACATCTATATCAAAAGATATGGCCCTCTGAATATTTAGGGCAAAACTGGGGCAAAAATCGGGGTCAATGAGCCGAAAGTTTAAAAATTTTTCCCATTTTTTTGAATTTGGGAAAATTTCAAAAAAAATTCCCTAGGCCCCACTGCTCCGCTACCATGTGGCACTTTCCCATTCAATGATGGAAAACGTGGGCCCAAACTATGCTTTTTCCTTTAAAATTTTCAATGGGAAATATTTCCCAAATTTTCCCCGCGCTCCACTCTCCCCGATGACACGTGTCACCTCCTGGTTCACTTGGCGGGGGGCGCACTTCAAATTTTTTCCTTTGTGCCTTTTTAGATTTTGGAAAATTTTTTCCAAACAAACTCCGTGCCTTTGCCCTTCTTCCATGACACATGTCAGCTTCTCATCGCTCGGCGGGCCTTCGAGCCAAAATTTGAGTTGGGCATTTTAACCCCCAAAGGGGCTAAATGCCAAGTTTTCCTCTGCGGGCCCACGCCAACCTCCATTTCTTTCCTTCGTCGGGCTTTCGGACCAAAATTTTTCTTTGTGCCCTTTGAAAAAATCACCAAAAACTTAAACGTTTCCCAGATGTCCGCCACTCCCGCCCTGCCACGTGGAACCTTCTCATTGGCTGCGGGCCTGTCTAGGGGAAATTTTCCCCAAAAAACTCCATCGAGCCATAACTTTCAAAAATATTTGGAGTTAGGAGGAAAATTTTACCTTTCTGGAAAGGGGAAGAAAAATCCTATCTGATTGAAGTGATTTATAGAATCATTTGAGTGATTGAAATGTGTAAAAATGGAAGTTGAAGCACAAGGAAGGAAAGAATGAAGGTAAGTTAGCCAAAATAAGTAGGGGGCTCATTTTGGATAACAGTTACATATGCTTACAATAAAATGCCATTTGGACTGTCAAATGCTAGAGTAACATTTCAGCAAGCTATGGACATGGTATTCAAAGGCTTAATCAACAATATAGTTCTAGTTTATCTAGATGATATCACTTTCTTCTCAAAGAATGTTACAGACCAGCTCTTCCACCTCAGGAATGTATTTCAGAGGTGTAGAAGGTTTGGGGTGTCATTAAACCCAAATAAGTGTGTATTCTTGGCACATAAAAGGAAAATTGTTAGACCACATTGTCTCAAGAGAAGGGTTAACAATTGACCCTGAAAAGGTTGAAGCCATCCAAACACTTCCATTACCACAACATAAAAATTATCTCCAAAGCTTCTTATGGAGAATAAACTTTGTTCGTAGGTTTGTGCCTGATTTTTCCACTCTTGTGAAGCCTTTAACAATTATGTTAAAGAAGAGTCTTGCATTTAAATGGATAGAAGAAGGCAAAGAGATTTTTTAGGCCATTAAGCTCGCAATATCAAAGGCCCCAATTCTTGTTAACCCAAACTTTTTGAAGGACTTCATGCTATATGATTTTGGAGGGTCAGACACAATCTTAGCCATCTTAGTTCAGCCTAACAAGAAAGGTTCATAATAGCCCATAGCCTTATTCAGTCAGATCTTGGAGGATTATGAGGTAAAGTATTCATTCATTAAGAAGCATTTCCTTACATTCATTAGGAGTTTGAAGAAGTTCAGACACTTAGTCTTGAACAATAAGATTCAATTGCTAGAGTTTCATGCAGGAGTCAAGGATTTTCTCCTAAACAAGGACTTGAATGAGAAGAGAGATAGTTGGATCAATTGTGTAATGGAGTATGAAATTAAAATCAAAGTGACCAAACTGATTTGTGGCAAGGGTATGTGTGAGCATCTCACTTCAAAGAAACAAACCAAGCTTGTATATGAAGAATATGATTTCCTATTCCTACAAAATGATCAAGAACAACAAGCTAATGATGCACCTATTCCATGTTGGACTCAAGCCTTGGTGCATTATCTCCAAACAGGTTTGTGCCCTATAGAATGGAACAAATAAAAAAGGAGATACTTCAGACTACAAGCCATCCCATATGTGTTTGTTAGTGGTGTCTTCTTTAAGAAGGATATCAATAGTGTTCTATTGAGGTGCATTGGGACAGGAAAAATTGAGAAGGTGTTACACGAGTTCCATGATGGAGAAGCAGGAGGCCACTTTTCTCCTTGAGTAATAGCTCTCAAGATTATGAAAGTTGGTTATTATTGGCCTACGGTGTTCAGGGATTACTACTTGTTATCTATATTTCGCCCCTTGGAAAAATATTGGATCAGCTAGGACTCCGTATGGAAATAATCAGAGAGAATATGTTTAAATCTTGCAAACAGGTTGCAGAGGGACTCTTCAATGGAATGGAAGGGCCTGCAAAAGTTTAAATGAGCCTGTATAGAAAGAAAGAGAAGAAATGGATTTATTGCACAAATTTGTGTCTTAAATCTATTTGAAAGACTTAGGCAGAATCTAAAATGAAAAGGAAGCGTCGGGGAAGGATTCTGAGTAGTGTCTGAAGAACTAGAGACAACATGAGAAGAAGCAACAAATATTTGAAGTCTTCATGCTCAAAACAGTTTAGAAAAGAGTCCTAAAATTAACTAAGTATGGAGGAGGCAGCAAAGAGAGCCATGTGTTAGCACGACGCTTCTCCAAAGATGAACCCATGAATAGAGGATCAAAAAAGTTCCGCATCTCCACTTGTCCCAGGCCGAAATAGAGATAGGGTCAAATGGTCAATAGAGTCAAAAGGCAGACAAGGCGGGTCTAATTTTTTTTTGGCTAAGTATAGAAAGCAAGCGAAGGTTTCCAAGTGTCAGCTTGGCGCATCTCCAAGAGTTAGTCCAAAGGCGGAGACCCAAATGAGCACGAGCTCGCCACATAGCCCAAAGTCCAAAAAGGGTAAGAGGGACCATTGAAAAGTCCATAGACCAGTGGAGGACGACAAGTTTCAACTCGATTCTCCTCCAAAGGAAAATTTTGAATCAGGATTTCAAGCAAGCGCTGTGCCACCACATGTCCAGTCTAAAAAAGGGGGATAGTTGGTTGAATAGTCAATGCATAGGCTAGGCTAGCGGAGGTTGTCAAGTGTCTAAATGGTGCTATTTCAAAGATTGAATAGAGAGAGGGTTTCCAAATGAGCACCATACCGCCATGTGTCTCATGTCAAAGCTGGCCATCGGGGGGAAAGTTGGTTTTTTTCCCCTTGTTATCCCAAAAGGTGTAAAAGTTACAAAATGGGCCGCAACTCTGCCCAATGGAAAAATTCAGCGTTTGATCCCGAGGCAAGCCAAGGCGGGAAGTCGGAGGAAAAGATGACATTTTCCTTTTAACCAAAATGCAAAAAGGGAAAAATTGAAGCGCATCTCCCCAACCAACCAAAGGACGCCATGTGTCCAAGTGGAGCTTCAGAGCCGCGGGGGTTTTCTGAGTTTTTGCATTTTGTGAAAAAGGGAAAACAATAAATTACTGACCCGCAAACTTGATTTTTTCTCTAATCTGGCTATCATGTGTCCCATATAAAAAAGGGGACCCATTTTTCAAAATGTTTTCCCATCCATTTGTATGGACTTGATACAAACTTTGAAGGGGCATATCTTTCAACTCAGGGCTCGAAATATTGAAAATATGACACCATTGGAAGCATCTCGACGTCTTCTACACCATGGAAAGATAAAAAATCATATTTTTTAAAGACATAGTAGGTGAAACATGGAGAAACATATTTAGGCCTTTAATACAGAATATGATTTTATTAGCTACCAGATCTGATTTGATTTGATCTGCCATTCTTCTTCAACACGCCAGACAGACAGAGGGAGCAATAATCGACAGATTTGGGGCAGACTTCAAAGGGGGCATCGATTGATGGCATTTGAGTCTTGAAGGTAGGATTTAATGCATATCCCAAGGTGGTTGAAACAAGATTTGAATTTTCCCTCTTCTCTCTCTTTTCTTTCTATATATACTGTAACACTTCTCGTTTGAGAAGGAGACACATTTTGGGCATAGATAAACTCTATAAAATTTGTTTTTCAATGCCATTTTTTAGTAGTAAACCTTCTCATATGCCTGGAAAATGCATTTGTACCTCTATTCTAGAAATGTAATGTTTTTTGCACCTTCTAGAGTAATAAAAATGTGTTTCTGTGGTGTTCTTCAACCCTTTGCATCGTTTTGTTGTTTCTCTGTGCCCCTCCCTTTCAGTCTTGGTTTTCTGTGCATGTATTTCACACTTGTAGGTGTAGAATGTTTTGTTTCATGGAGTTTAGTGGCTGATTTTGAAGATCTGGGTTTGTGTCACTTCTTTTTGACCTCTCCCAACTCTATTTTCTTCTTATATTCTCCCTCAACAGAATGTTTCACTTTCCTTCTCTGGTGTATCACCGTTTTAGTGTAGGCTCTATTTTTACTTATTTTCTTTCTCTCCCTGTCTCCTTGGAAGTTAGATTAGGATTAGATTAGCTTTTATACCCTAGAATAGCTCATGGCAGGTAGTTTAGGAAGAGGAACCAACCTTCTCTGGAGAGCTTTCCCTTTTGTCATGTCCCACACCTTGGGGATAGTTCAATGTTATGCAATCACACCAAATGACCTTGCCTTAGAAAAGCAGACCTGATGGCTCATTTGGGGGTGCTGTGATTTTGCACTAATTTTTGGCATGCCCAGTGGGACTAGAATTCTTCACTTTATTTCATCAAGTTGTTGTGTTTTTGGTGGGATTCAGCCTTTTGAGGCACATGCAAGCACATCTTGTGACTCCATCTAGTCAAAAACCCATTCTCTAAGTTGCAGACCTTTTCCATCCATCTTCATCCATTTTATTCTTCCATCTCTTTCATTTTCTCCCATTCCATGAGGTTGTGCAATCATGACTTCATTCCCTTCATGGAACTCACACTTACAAAAATGCAATCCACCTCCAATGCATTTCCCAACTCCTCCAAATTAGCATTGTAATCAGATCCAGGACCATTATGCTTACCCATATGAGCAGTGTCAAAACTGGTTTGACTATGAAGCTTATCAAGGACAAGGGGATGCATATAATGGTGATACTTATGCAAAGGATGTTGGTCTACTGGAGAAGATTCAAAAAATGGAGGCTGAAATGGTTCAGTCAAGGAGCATAACACAAATGAAGGCATTTAATATTGGTTGCAGGGCACCTTGTCTATGGGAAGGCCCTTTAATGGGACATTATAGACCGTAGGAGAAGCTGGAATTCATGATTGAAATGTTTCCCCAACTTGCACAATGGACTGAGGAGATTGGGGCTTATGAGTTGGAGTCAAGACAACCTCATCAATTGGTAAGTCCAACATCTCATAGCTTTTCTTTTTCTCTTTCTCAAGCAGAACCATCTCAACCCAAGCTCTAATTTCCTAGCTTCCCAGTTGTTGCCCCAAGTGTTGATTCCATTTTTCCATTCCCTAGTCTTCAACCCCATTTAAATTCTTCACCCCTTTCCTTTCCCAAGCAACCATTCCCTCCAATGAAACAAGAAGTTTCATCTCCTCCCTGCACACCAAAAACAATTGCAAAATTGTTTGAACCCCAACCTGCCACTCCTTTTGCTCTCCCAAGTGCATATTGGGAAAATACTCAAGAATATAATCAAGGAGAACAACAAGAAGAGGAGCCCAATAGAGAAGAAATGACAGACAATCTGAAGAGTTAGGCTGCCAAATTTGGGCTTATACAGATCCCTTTGATGGTCAAACCAATAGAGGAGGTCAAGGTTGAAGGGCCAGTGGTGGCTGAGGCTGAGTTTGCAGCAGGACAAGAGAAAGAACAAGGAAAGAAGATCAGTCATCAGTTTTCTCAGAATATAGTCTCCATGTTGGCACTCTATTTGAAGAAAGGGTTGATCCAATTCAAGTTGCACAACCAGCCATGGAATAAGATGAACAACCAACTCCAAGTCCCATTGAAGAGGAGCAGATGGAAGAAATAAAATTAGAGTTTATAGAAGTAGAAGAAGAAAGCATCATTAGAAATTTCTTTCTTACATTCGAAGGGCCTAATTTTTTTATGAATCCATCATGGAGGAAAACTCTAAAAGAAATCTTGTAGTCCTAACTAGTCCTCTAGAACAAAAAATTGAAGAGTTTGACTTGTAAAACTCCATGCTAAAGGAAGTGGTCACTTAAGGGAAATATTGTCTTCAAGCAGCAGAGGAAAGAAAAGCTACTCTAAATCAAAAAGAAGAGAAAGAACAGAAAAGATTCACCATTGCTTCCACACCATCCATTCAAGAAGGTCTGTAAGAAGACTCTATTCTTGGAGTAAAAATTCAGAGTTATGGGCACATCCAAAGGATCATACCTCTCCCAATCAGATACTTGGCTTCATTAGAGCTGAGGGAGAAACCAAAAATAGTCATGCCTACTCCAGGGCATGAGGATGAACATAAAAGTACTAAGGGTCATCATCAACACCTCCAAAAGTATGATACAAGTTAGCTTGAGGAGGTAATTCCCATTAATGTTGATTTCTTGATGATTTGGGTAGAAGATAGAGTCAGAATCAATTTTTCACTCATACTAGAAGCTATATTTAGTGTTGAATCATTTACATGGCCGCCTCTCTCGAGAAAAGGAAGATAATTATCTCTATCATTTGTAGGCTTTGTTTAGCATTCTTTCTCTCTAGTTAGTTTAGGAGTAGGAGTAGATTTTGATTTCAGCATAAGAAGTGCTTATGCACACTCTACATGTCTCATTTGAGGCATGTATGATTTGGTATCTGTATATAATTTTTGTTCACATTGCTCCAAAGGTTCATAAAGTTAGGATCTTCAATATTCATAGTAGGGAAACTCATAGTTACATGTAATAGTTACCATCTTCAAAAGGAAACAAATGCAGAGCAACTAAAGTCATTTCAAACTAGTCCATTTTAGGGACAGATGAAAACCCCAGAGTTAAACAATTTTCTACTCTCATAAATTCCATTTCCAGGATTTTCTTATGAAAATTGAGAGTGTAGACTCAGGGTCAGACAAAACATAGAAAAAGCATATAGTCAGACTCGCAGTGGCTCAAGGATCAGATCTTCAAAAGTTTAGATCAGTCTTGAGTCTATCAAGCAAACTCCATGCCTAATGGATGCTTACGGGAAAGTGGTTTCTTCATCTAGCAATTAGATGTCCCCGTGAGTCACTAAATTGTTATCCATATTTTTCCCCTCAACAAAATATTGGATCAGCCACAACCCCACACGGAAATAATCAGAGAACACGTTTAAATCTTGCAAACAGGTTGGAGAGGGACTCTACAATGGAATGGTGAGGCCTGTAAAAGTTTAAATGACCCTGTACGAAAAGAAAGAGAAGAAATGGCTTTGTCACATAAATTTGTGTCTTAAATCTATTTAACTGACTCGGGAAGGCTCTAAAATGAAAAGGAAGTGTCGGGGAAGGAGGCTGAGCAGTGTCAGAAGAACCAGAGGCAGTCGAAGAAGAAGTGGCAAATATTTGAAGTCTTCGGGCTCAAAATAGTTCAGGAAAGAGTCCCAAAATTGACTAAGTATGGAGGAGGCAGCGGAGAGAGCCACATGTTAGCACGACACTTCTCCAAAGATGAACCCATGAAGAGAGGCTCAAACAAGTGCCACATCTCCATGTGTCCCAGGCTAAAATGGAGGCAGGGTCAAATGGTCAATAGAGTCAAAAGGTAGACAAGGTGGGTCTAATTTTTTTTTGGCTAAGTGCAAAAAGCAAGTCGAGGTTGCCAAGTGTCAACTTGGCACATCTCCAAGAGTTAGTCCAAAGGCGCTGACCCAAATGAGCATGAGCTCGCCACGTATCCCAAAGTCCAAAAAGGGTAAGAGGGACCGTTGAAAAGTCCACAGACCAGCAGAGGTTGAAAAGTGTCAACTCAAAACTCCTCTAAAGGAAAATTTTGAATTGGGATTTCAAGCAAGCGTGGTGCCGCCATGTGTCTAGTCTAAAAAAGGGGCAAATTTGGTTCAATAGTCAATGCATAGGCCAGGCTAGCGGAGGCTACCAAGTGTCTAAATGGTGTTATTTCAAAGATTGAATAGAGAAAGGGTTTCTAAAAAATTACCATACCACCACGTCTCCCAGGTCAAAGCGGGCCGTTGGGAGGAAAGTTGGTTTTTTTCCCCTTGATATCCCAAAAGGTGTAAAAGTTACAAAATAGGCCACAAATCTGCCCAAGGGAAAAAGTCAGCATTTTAGCCCTAGTCAACCCAAGGTGGGGAGTCAGAGGAAAAGGTGAAAATTTTCCTTTTGACCAAAAGGCACAAAGGGAAAAAGTGAAGCGCATCTCCCCAACCAACCAAAGGATGCCATGTGTCCAAGCGGAGCTTCGGAGCCATGGGGCTTTTCTGGGTTCTTGTGTTTTTTGAAAAGGGAAAAAGAAAAATTACAGACCCATAAGCCTGATTTTTGCTCTAATATGGCTATCACGTGTCCCTTATCAAAAAGGGGACCCATTTTTAAATATGTTTTCTTGTCCATTTATACAGAATCAATACAAACTTCGAAGGGGCATATCTTTCGACTTAGGGCTCGAAATATTGCAAATCTAACACCGTTAGAAGCACCTCGACGTCTTCTACACCATGGAAAGATAAAAAATCATATTTTTTTAGGCCCTGGTAGCTGAAACATGGAGAAACATCTTCAGGCCTTTAATACAGAATCTAATTTTCTTAGCTAACAGAGCTGATTCGATCTGATCCACCGTTCTTGTTCAACATGCTAGACAGATAGAGGGAGCCAAAATCGATAGATTTGGGGCGGACTTCAAAGGGGGCATTGATTGATGGCATTTGAGTCTTGAAGGTAGGATTCAATGCATATCCCAAGGTGGTTGAAACAAGATTCTACTTTTCCTTCTTCTCTCTTTTTTCTTTCTATATATACTATAACACTTCTTCTTTGAGAAGGAGAGACATTTTGGGCATAGATAAACTCTGTAAAATTTGTTTCTCGATGCCATTTTTGAGCAATGAATCTTCTCCTACACATGGAAAATGAATTTTTTCCTCTATAAAAGAAATGTAATTATATGTGCACCTTTTAGAGCAATAAAAATGTATTTTTTTGGTTTTCTTCAACCCTTTGCATCATTTTATTGTTTCTTCATGCCTCTCCCTTTTAGTCTTGGTTTTATGTGCATGTATTTTGCACGTGTAGATGTAGAACATTGTGTTTTGTGGAGTTTAATGGCAGATTCTTAAGATCTAGGTGTGTGTCACTTCTATTTGACCTCTCCCAACTCCATTTTCTTCTTATATTCTCCCTTAGTAGAATGTTTCACTTTCCTTCTCTAGTGTATCATCATTTTAGTGTAGGTTGTGCTTTTCCTTGTTTTATTTCTCTCCTTGTATCCTTGGAAGTTAGATTAGGATTAGATTAGCTTTCCTACACTAGAATAGCTCGTGGTAGGTAGTTTAGGAAGAGGAACCAACCTTCTCTGGAGAACTTTCCCTTTTGTCAGGTCCCACACCATGGGAAAATTTCAATGTTATGCAATCACACCAAATGACCCTGCCTTAGAAAAGAAGATATGACAACTCATTTGGGGGTGCTGTGATTTTGCATTAACACTACTCATGGATTAAGAAGTGCAAGAAGTGTGAATTATTTATCAGGAAGGAAAAGTTAACAGCCCTGCCCCTTCATCCCATTTCATTGGATCAGCCATTCATGCAATGGGGACTAGACTTCATTGGGGTAATCAACCCAAATTCAAGCTAGGGCCACAAATGGATACTTACAGCAATAAATTATTTCACTAAGTGGACTAAAGCAGGTTCACTTAATAAGCAAATGAATCCAACATCTTGGATTTCTATGAGGGGATAGTCACCATGTTTGGAGTCCCTACCACTATTATATCAGATAATGCATTGGCATTCCTTAGTACAAGGATCACTAAATGGGCTATCAAGAATGGTGTTAGCTCAGCACTTCATCAAACTATTACCCTTAAGGTAATGGCCAAACAGAGTCCACAAACAAGAAACTATTAAGGATTATCAGAAGGAATCTTGATAAAAATCAGATAACTTGGCATACAAAGCTCAAATCAGCTCTATGGGATGATGGGATCACATACAAAAGGTCCACAGGAAGTTCCCCATACAAGATTGTATATGGAAAAGAGGTAGTATTGCCCATATCATTGGAGTTTCCCACTCTGGTGCTCATGAAATAGTTGGAACTGACCGAGTTTGAACTTATGGTAATTAGGAATATAGAGCTAATGGAAGTAGGAGAGGTAAGAGAGAATGTAATGCATATCATGGAGAAGGATCAAGCATTGATTGAGAAGAGATTTGATAAGAAAGCAATAACGAGGACCTTTCAAGAAGGTGACTTAGTTCTGAAGTGGGATGCAAATTGGGAAAATCCAGGAAAGAATTCAAAGTTTGATGCCATTTGGAGTGGTTCCTACATGATCATAAGGTGCAAAAGTAGTAATGCCTTCCATCTGGCTAAATTGGATGGCAAAGAATTACAGATTCCAGTCAACGAGATCTATCTCAAACACTGCTGCTGAAAAGGAAGGTTCCAACCTTGTAAATATTAGCATAGGTTTTGTTTCCCTAAGTGCTCTGGCCCAGGTTTTTTGTTGCTCCAGGTTTGCATTGTTATACAATTCAATGTGCCTTTAGATGAATGCACCAGGCTCTTCAACATTTGCAACAAGAATACCCATAGTTACCGTAACAGTTGCTCATTTTAAAATATAAAAAATACAGAGCAACTAAAATCGGGTCTTAAAGGGTCCATTTCCATAACAGCGGGGCAGGTTGCAAGTCACAAGGTGTGGACGTCAGATTCAAGTTTCACGGACAAGATCAGATCAGGTCACGACCCATGACTTTGTGCCCAATGGATACAACAAGGAAAATGATCTCTTCATCTAACAGGAAAACGCCCTTGTGAATCACCAAATTTTTATCTCAATTTTTCCCCCACCAAAATTGATCAAACATGACCCTATGTAGGAAGAAATATGAAGGACGTTTCCGTCTAACGAGACCACATTTAAAATCTAACGATCAGGTTGTAGGTGGGCTAAAAAATGGAAGAGTAGGGTTGGCTAAGGAGGAAAATAGTGTCAAAGAAACCAGATGCTCAAACAAGAGAAACAGAGAAAGGCTCAAAGTCTTCAAGCTTTACAAATGATTCAGAGCGAGCCCAAATTGGCTAAGTATGGAAGAATTAGTGGAAGCTTCCATGTGCCTCATCGGTTCTTCTCCAAAGGTTAAATCAAAAGGGAAGTCCCCAAGCAAGCGTGGAGCTTCCAAATGTCCCAGGCCTAAAAATAAATAAAGCTAGCCATTGAAAATTCCAAACAAGCAGAAAGAACCACGTCTCAGCTCAGCGTAACTCCAAAAATAGAGAGCCTAAGTTGGAGACTCAAACTAGTTCCAACCCTCCATGTGGCCAGGGTTCAACAAAAGTCAAATGGAAAGAAAGCCCAAATCTACTAAGTATAAAGAACTGGTGGAAGGTGCCAAGTGTCTCAATGGTGCACATTCAAAGGCGCGGCCCAAAGTGGTGACTCAAATGAGTGTGAGGCTTCCACATTTCCAAGGTTCAAGAAAGGCATCAGACTAAATCGGCTAAGTATCGTAGACTTGCAGAGGGTGTCACGTGTCAGCTTTACACATCTTTAAAGGTAAATCTAAAAGTGGGTCTCCCAGACAAGTGCCAAGTCTTCACGTGTCCCGGGTCAAATATATGGCCCTGCCAAACAAAAGGACTTAGCAAAAAATATAAAGGAATAGAGAAAAGCTGTAGAAGGAGCCACATGCCTCTTCGGTGCAACTGCAAAAGAAAAATACAAAATTAGTCCCTAAACATGCGCCATCTCTACATGTGTCCATGTTCCAAGTCAAAGCGGGAAGGCGGGTCGCCAGAGGTAATTTAACTTTTTGGCTTTGTTTCTAAAAGGCGTAAAGTATAAACATGAGTTGTACCTCCCCTAATGCCCAAGGAGCCATGTGTCAGGCATAAATTACATGCGGGCCAGTAGGCCTTGGAGTTATTTTTTTCCCAAATGGAAAATGCGGGGCAGCGGACCCGAAGATGTTTTTTGACAATAATGAATTGTGGGGTTGTGGGACATTTTGGCATTTCCGTATTGTTGTGCCAAAAGGTGCAAAGTGAATTTCGGGCCCGCGGACCTGTTCTGCTAACTATTTTTCACCATTTTTGTATGGACTCGACTCAAACATTCAAATGGACATATCTTTCGACCCAGTGCCTGAAATTTAACAAATTTGGCACCATTGGAAAGGTCTCGACCTCGTCTACACCATGGAAACCTGAAAATTTAATTTTGGTGATGTTAAGTGGGTGAAAATGGGAAAATGTCTTCATACCATTAATATGCATTTTGATTGCTCCAGCAACCAAATCAGATTTGATTTTATTCTTTGTTCTTATTTCTTCAAAGCGTCGAGTAGACATAGAGTGGTGGAATCGACAGATTGTGGGTGGATTTGTAGGGGCATTAATGGCTGGTAGTTGAGCTTCAAATCAATTTTCTCACCTCTTTTTTTTCTTCTCTCTTTGTTGCATCTATAAAACAAAGAGCTTAGATCATTGTAAAGGGTTGGACAGTCTTGTTTTGCACCCTCCCTTATTCCCTTGTCTACAAGTGAATTTGTGGAGCTTTCCAAACCTCCCATTTGAGTCGCAATACAGATTATTTTTCCTCTTGGCTACTGTAATGTACTGTATCAACTCTGGAGCAATAATATGTCTGTGGATGATATATCAACCCTCTCATGTGTTCATTGTTGTCTTCTGATCTCTTATTAAAATTTGGCTATCTGTGCATGGTAGTTCTATTACCTTT
The DNA here is from genome assembly GCA_019776745.2 of Taxus chinensis. NCBI lineage: Eukaryota > Viridiplantae > Streptophyta > Pinopsida > Cupressales > Taxaceae > Taxus > Taxus chinensis. The sequence goes on from CM034151.1 coordinate 887,941,779, forward strand.
CTATGGTTTGTGTTAAATTACAAAATGGGTGTCTAACATTCCTTTGGTGCATCACCTCGTTAGTTTAGCTTTATTTTCTTGTATCTTCTCAACCTTGTCTCTTTAGTAAGATATAGTTACAGGATTTAAAATAGATCCTTTGCTATTTATTTTTGTGCACCTGAACAGAGGAATAGGAACCGGCCTTCATCTAGAGAGGTCTCTCAATTTCAAAGTCCCACACTTTGAGAGACGCTCCATGTTGTGCAATCACATTGATAATCTCAACTCATCTAGTTGTAGGCACTCAGGGGTGCTGTGATTCTAGACTAACACATATTTAAGAAGGTAAATGGTGAAAACATTGATTCACCGCCCTCTTAGTGTGATAGTTTCCAACACTTCCATTGATAATGATAGAGATATTTGTAAATTCGTGTTATGACCTATAAATATGTATGAATTTCAACTTGTTTGGAAATCACATCAAACCCTTCCCTAGGCTTGATGAATACCCCTATCATTTTGAAGGACATTTTGAAATAATCCATGAGTTTATCATAGAAGGAATTATCAATGAATGGAAGGTCACTAAGTCGTAGGCCAGCTGACTTGCATTCAAAACTAAACAAGAAATATTTACAAGGAGATTGATATCCCCTTTATGCTCTTAGCCATTCCCCTGTTACTATGCTTCTTTTGAACACTTTAGGAATTTGTGTCAAATTTTCTATCCATTCTAGTAGCATAATATATTTATCTTTTTCCAGATAATAGGATACTATAGGAAATTTGGTTCTAATCCTACACCTCCGTGTTGGTATATTCTCCATGTTTCGTCCATTTTTTTTTAGATTAATTTTTGTATTGTAATGGTTATATTTTCCAACTACTAATGGGTCATTCTGGCTTGCATAGTACTGTACATGGAAATATGATAATGTTAAATTTTTTTTAGAGTGTGAATAAATTGACATTCAAGAGCACAAGTTTATGTGGGGAGAAACAATTTTGGTAGAGATGTGTAATATTCATTACAAGGCACAAGGTAGATGTCATATCCATTTAGTTACTTGTTCAACCTCTCATAAAATAGGTAGTTGTACAAGAAGACTCAATGATGGTTCTAGGAAAGAGACTACGAAATATTGATGAAATATGGTTTGGGGTTTAGGGTTTAGGGCTCATGGTTCATGGTTTAAGGTTTAGGGTTTAGGGTTTAGGGTTTAAGGTGCAGGGTTCAAGGTTCAATGTTAATGGTTTAGGATTTAGGGTTTAGTTTTAGAGTTTAGGGTTTAGGGTTTAATTTTTAGAGTTTATGGTTAGGGTTTAGGGATCATGGTTAAGGGTTTAGAGTTTAGGGTTAAGGATTTAGTATTTAGGGTTTATTATATATAGTTTAGGGTTTAGGGTTTAGGATTTAATTTTTGGGGCTTAAGGTTTAAGGTTTATGGTTTAGAGCTTAGGGTTTAGGGTTTAGGGCTTAGGGCTTATGGGACATGGTTTAGGGTTTATGGTTTAGAATTTAGGGCTTAGGGATTAGGATTTAGGGTTCAAGGCTTATAGTTTAGGGTTTATGGTTCATGATTCAATGTTTAGGTTTTAGGGGTCAGGGTTTAGGTTTCAGGATTTGGTTTTTATGGTTTAGGGTTTAACATTTAGGGCTCATGGTTAATGTTTCATTGTTTAGGGATTAGGGCTTAGGGCTCATGGTTTATGGGTTAAGGCTCAGGGTTTAGGGTTTAGGAATCACGAGTAACGAATGAATGTTTAGGGTTTAGGGTTTAGGGTTTAGAGTTTAGGGTTAAGGGATCAAGATTTAGGGTTTAGGTTTAAGGCCTAAGGATTAGAGTTTAGGGTTTTGATTTTAGAATTTAAATTCTAAAAGATTTAGGTTGAATACTGAAATCATGAAAATTACCTATGTACTGACCACATTATACTATAAAAATCTATCTCCTAAACCATGACTTATGGAGTTGTGAGATTAGTTCTATAAGGTGGAGAGTGACCCTAATTTCTTATATTTACTAAAATAAATTTAAATTATAAAACATAATAAAATATAAATAATAAGAAATGAAAATCATTTATTATTATTTATATTTTATTATTTTTTATACTTAAACATTTATTTTTGTAAATAAAAGCCTGTTGAAAGCACGTATAATGTTTATACTATGAAAAATGTGTACATGGTATAACACTTACATGTTATAACGTGTGCACGTTTTGTGTTTTTAATTTTTCCAAGACATGCCTCAAGGCTTGGATCCAGTTTGGATACCCAAGCCTAAGGCATGGACCTGCACAAACACAACAAGCATCATGTTTTTGCAAGAAAATGTAAAAATTCCACTTTTGTCTTGATAAATCAACATTAAACGATGTATTCGTTTAAAAAAACTTATACCATGATGTAGGGCAGAGTTTCTTCCTTTTAAAAACATAATTTTTCAAATTTTATTACTAACATAAGGTTTCCATATTATTTATTTTCTAACTATTTCCTTTTATAGCTATTTTTCAAATTTTAAACATGTCTATCTTTTGTCGTGTATCTTTTTTTTGGCTCATTGAAATTGAATTTTTTTTAATACTAGCCCAAACTAGACCTAATTCTATACATATTCAAAAAAAAATCTAATTTTTGATATTTTTTGAGGTAGTTAGGGGGGGCATGGTTGGAGCTCAGTCATGTTTTTAAATGTAAAATTCTTGTACTATAAATAAAAAATATTCGCTATAAAAATCTAAAAAAAATGGAGCCTAAACTATATGCTCCTATCTATTTTTCTACCAAATCATTTTCAAAAATACTGAATGGTGCCCCAAAAATGGCAGGGGGGCATGAAAGTTACTCTATTATGTTTTTTTAACAAAAACAAGAGCACCTGTTGATATTTTAGTTATTTAACCCACTAAAACTTATCCATTTTCAATCAAATGTAGTATCTTAGAAACTATACTCAAAATTTTATGATTCATGTTTATATAACATCTTCCAATTTTGAGCATAACTATTTCAAAAAACTCACACAAGTTGAAGTTTATTTATTTGTTAAAAAAATGTATCCACTTAAGACCCCCCTTTTCCCCCCCATATTGGTGACCTTACCCTAGGAGCTGATGAATCCAGAGATGACGAATACACACACTAGGAAGCCATTGTCATGGAGTATGCAAAGTCACATGGATGATCCTATATTTTATATGTGCGATGAGTCATGTGCATCAAAAATAATGAAGAAGAATCTATATTCTAGACATGTGAGCATCAAGTTGATAGAGTTCTTGGATGAACAAGAAAATAATGCATTAACAAAGATAGCTGCAGAAGTCACGTGCCAAAATGTCGATAAGGTGGCCACCTCAAGAAATTTTCTTGAGTACAAGAAGGATAAGGAAGAGGGAATGGAAATCTTAAAGGAAGTGAAAGAAAAGGCTGAGAATGGAGTTTAGACTTGCCTTGAGATGGCCGAGGAGATTAGGGAGGATTTTCTGAAGGCTTGGCCACTGTTCATACCCAAATCTAACCTCCTTCGAAGACCGAGAAGCATCATGGATTAAATAGGACACTCAGAGGAGGATAAATAATCATGTATGTCATTTTATAGCCGGGGAAGAAATCTATCTGACTTGTTGGCACTCAGGATTTGAAGGGAGTGGGTAGCACATTAAAAGGATGTGATATGATCCTAACTATTTTAGGTTGTGCCTTTCAACCAAGGTAAGAGAACCTATTTTGTAACCTCTGTTATATGAAAGGAGATATAGGTACCTTTCTTTTACATGAATTTTATAAAAAAGACCTTGGCGAAAATATGATCAACACACCAGATCTGAATCTCACGAATTGTCACTTCCAGATCATGGAGATACTTTCACACCAAGGCAAAGGTTAATAAATACATTTGAGACCATGATTGCATCTACATGTTTTGGTAACACAGATTATGCATTTGTGTACACACATGACAAACATGGGTAGTATGGGTAGGATTAGTTGTTAAAAGAATTTTTGGTTGGAGGTGGGGCAGGGTGAAACTAGATTCACCAAATCCTTAAGGAACCTTAGAAAATGGAAGGTCATACCAACAGAATGCCACAGAACAGCTAAAATGTTTCTTCAACTAGAATAGGTGCTTCAATGGAGGCCTAGATTAACACTCTTTCAAAAAATCACTGAGATTCTATCACGAAGGCTCGAGTCAAAAAACCCAACAAAGCATCAATATTTGAGTCAAATCACGCCTAAGGTACACCCAAAGGATTATAGACGATCTATGTCAATAGATGAGAGAAAAGTGATTTTAAATTGTTTATTCCAATCCCAGATGAAATCTCTTCTGAGAAATGGAATTGTAGATGCCACTAAACTATGACAAGGATTGAGGCCTATATGATTGAATCATATTTTAATACAAGATTGCAACAGAAACAAGAAAAACTACTTGCAGACATTCATAAATAAAACCAACACATTTTTCTCAAGATAACACAAAAATAACTTGAATTTGATTAAATCTATCAGCAAGGGAAAGTTTTTAGGACAGTCTTAGAGCTTGTCAATGGCTATACACTTGCAACCACCTTGACATGATCAAATTTTAATACAAAAGAGATATACAAGCTTATTGAATGGTTTCTCAAAAGGGATGGGCTCTATCAAGATTTCTATTAGAAAAATCAGTGCAGACCCTTCACACTCCAACCATTTGTACGAAATATTCATGCCATTTATAACATTTAAATTTTTTTAAAAAAATCTCCTTCTCCCTAAAAGAAAAAAACTTTTAATGTACCAATGTTCGCCATGATTCTTTCGTGATTTTTAAAATCAAATCTACAAGAAGTCTCCAGGTGCTTGAGGGGGCAGATTTCATTGAATATCTCCCACATTCAACTCTTTTCTCTAGTAGATCACTCTTTCTTTAATTTTCCAACCACTTCTACCCCTAATATGTCAAATCTCGCCCCTTGCATGCTCGGGAGAAGAAAATCAGAAAATCCAATAAGGAACGAAAGTCAGACATTTTAATGGTGAAAGACATCTTCCAGATCTCCCTACCAAACTTAGATATCAACATCAACTTCCCTCTCTATTTGGTGTGTAGAAAAAGGCCGAGAAATCATGGAGACTTGCACTTCTAGACGTGTTTTAGAGAAAAGGGGGGAAAATCAGATTTAGACTCTCAATTGTCATTGATCTTTACATTGAATTGGACCATCCACATGGAAGATTAAGACTTTAGAATAGACTCAGGGGCTTCCCTTGAATCTTTACAACTTTTTGGACAAATGGAAAAAAATTCCATTTTCTCTACACCTTTGCCTTTAGAAAATGAGCCCGACACATGTCCAAATGTGATTGGAGTGGAACCGTGGCCAGATTTTGCCATTTTACTCTCTTTGTGGAAAAGGGAAATTTTTTCAAATTTTCCTTGTAGCTCTACCCTCAAGAAACGAGCCTGACACGTGTCCAAATATGATTCGAGCAGACCCATGCTTCCTTTTTTACTTTTGACTCTTTTTTCTCAAAAGGAAATTTTTCCAAATTTCCCCCGAGAGCCTGCACCTCTCCTATTGACCGGGGTAAAACATTGACTTTTTCCCTCATCGTGCTTGCGGGCCAGTTTGAGATTTTTAATCCTTAAGGAGGAAAAAAATCCAAGTTTCCTCTGATGGTCCACCTCCCTGCCTCTTTGAATTTTCAAACTACCACATGTCACCATGGCGCACCTTGAGATGGTCCCAAAAATTTGATACATTAAACGAGCGCGGGCTTGCCACATGTCCTATTCTAGCAAAGTCTATCTAAATGCTTGAAGCTCAGCAGAAGGCGCCACGTGTCATGCTCTGAGGAAGTCTCATTTTTCCATTGAAAAGTATAAGAAAAATGCAAAGTGAGCAGAGGCCTCAACATGTCAGCTGGTGCTTCTTTAAAATGGAACTCAAGGGTCGGTCCCTGAACATGAGCGGTTCCTCCACGTGTCTCTATGGCACAAGTTCAAGATGGTGCCCAAAGTGGATACCCTGAATGATTATGACATCGCCATGTGTCCTGTTCCACCAAATTACTCCGACTGCTTGAAATTTTTTCGAAGTCCAGGCCAAGCAATGGAATCCTCCACATGTCCTCCCAACGCTATTACAAGGCCAAACCAAATAGCAGATCTTCAAATGAGCGTCGTGCCTCCACATGGACACATTTTGAGTTAAGGATTTTCATGAATTTTTCTAAGTACCTAGTTGAGCCGCATCCAACCAAAAGGTGCCACATCCCCTGTAGATATAAGGATGCAAATTTGACCGGGAGAAGCCCCCATCAAACTGTAAAATATAGAAAAATGACCATTTGAGCCTGGGAATAAAATTTTCTTCAAGGAAAAAAAGTTTAAATTTTTACAAGGCTTAAATACATTCTTCAGGGACACATCCATTCATTTTCTTCAAGTACTTAGGGAAGAAACGTTAAGGGAGACAAATCCCGACCATGGAAAATGAAAAACATGGGGAGGAAACACAAGTTTTTTATGAATAGAGAATGGCAGACTCAACATACAAACCCTTAAGGTATTTATAACCCAGGAAACAATTAAATGTGGCCACAAATACTAATCAGGAAGAACACGAGGAAGGAGAAAATGACATAGGTCGTAAATTAGTAAGTTTTCAAAGGTAAATTGGGGCGAGACAATTTTAAGTACCAACATAGGCTCCGACTCGGGGATGGGCACTCTCTGTGAGTGCCATAAGAACAAAAGTAGACCAAGTGAAAAGAAATATCCATTGGGTAACAATGGATTAATCTTATAAAGTAGAGAAACCAATCTATCTTCAAAAAATAGACAGAGAAACCATACAAAAATAGGTCACTGAGGACCAGAACAAGCAAAAACACAAAAGGACAGGAAACAAACAACAAACTATACACTGTACAAAAAATTCACCTTGATTCAGGGGCATCAATCCAAGAAATGCTTCAAATTCCTACCATTAACAGGCAACTCGAGCAGTTCACCATCTAAGTCCTTGAGGAAGAAGGTATGCTCCCCAATTCTGATGTCAATAGAGTAAGGGCCCATCCATAATGAGTCAAACTTTCCATGCTTTCCCTTATCCTCATGTCTTCTATCCCATAGTAGCACAAGATCTCCCAACATTGAAAGCTCTGGGAGTGACCTTCTTATCAAATAACTTCTTCAGTTTATCTACTAAATTTTATATGCCTCTGGTGGGATGCCCTCCTCTCTTCATCAAGCTCAACAATCTGATTAATGTGGGCATCATAAGGGCCTACCTCTTGATCTTCTAGATGTTGCATACAACTAACTAATGACTATACAGTTGCATATGAAGAGGTAGCAAGGCCTGAGTCCCATACACCAACTCAAATGGACTCTTTCCAGTGACCCTCTTGACAGTGATCCTATCTACCCAGACAACAAACTTCAACTATTCACCCCACCTTCTCTTGTTCTACTCCAATGTTCTTCTGATGATCTTCAACAAATTTTTGTTACTGGACTCAGCTTGTCCATTTCCTTTAGGATTGTAATTGGAGGCATATGTCAAGTTGATTCCATACTCCTTACACATTCCACCAAAGGTTTAGCTCTAAATCTCATGGCATTATCATCTACAATCTTGACTAGGTACCCCAAACCTATAGATAATGTTGTTTAGCACAAAATCCATGACAACTTGGTGTGTTTCCTTCTTGGTGGGGATTTCCTCCACCCATTTAGTAAAATAATCAGTTGCTACAAGAATCCATCTTATGGCCAACACTTGAAGGGTATGAAATCTCACCAATGAAATCCATCCCCCATTGTTTGAATGGGGCTTCAATTGATATAGGCTACAAAGGGAGGGAGCCTGAAGCTTTCAGCCTTCCAAAGAAGCATTGGTAGCTTTCACATCTTCTAACCAACAAGGTTGTATCCTTGAAAAGAGTTGGCCACCAATAACCAGCCCTCATGATCTTATGTGTTGTGACTCTTGCAGCAAAGTGCCCCCTAATAAACTCCTCCATGGAGATCAAAAATTATCTTCGGGGCTTCTTCTTCAGTAATGCACCTTAAGAGGACTCCCTCTGGGTTCTTCCAAGCTAACCCATAATCAGTGATGACATATTTTTGGAAGCCAACTTAAGGGTTCTCTTCTGGTTCTTACTTAAGTGCTCAAGGCAGCTCAGGTGTCTGAGATAAAAGATTACATCTTTATACCACTCAGAATTCATCAACCTTTCAAATACACCTACCCTTTCTTCTTCTACCTCATTTACCTCAATATTTTGCAAGTTGCTCTCATCCATAAGCTTAGCCAGGCCCAAACCTCTCACCAACTTTACGGTTTTGATTTCCATGTCATATTCTTGCAATTTTTTCACCCATCTACATCTTTTTCTTGAGACCTCCATCTCTGACAAGATGTCCTTCACCATTGTGTGGGGAACATAAGCAACCACTTTAGAACTTAGAATGTAAGGTCTAAAAACCTTTTTTGCTTTTTACAAGGGAAAATGTACTATTTTTCCATGATAGTGTACTTCAGCTTAGACCCCTCCAAGGCCTTACTAAAAAAGGAAATGGGCCTCTCAGCCCCTTCATCATCCTTCTGCAGAAGGACATAAGCAATAGTGTTCTCTGAAGCAAAAGAGAACAGTTGAAAGGGCTTCTTATAATCTGGAGCTTCTAGTACAAGGTGCATGCTTGAGTGCCTCTTTAATCCCATTGAAATCTTGGATGGTAGCCTCCTCCCATTTGATGACCTGGTCTTTCTTCAGCATGGAAGTGATTGGAATGGTCAGTTCAGCAAAGTTTGATATGAATCTTCTAATGAAGTTTATCTACCCAAAGAAGGACTGAATTCCTTTCTTAGTCTTTGGGCTTGGGACCTTGCTGATGGCCTCTACTCTTTCTGGATCAATCATCACTCCTTGTGACACTATGTGACCAAGAAAATTTTCCTTCTGCACTCCAAAATGGCATTTCTTTGGATTAAGTGAGATGCCATATTCTCTACATCTTATCAACATCTTCTCCAAGTGCAACAAGTGGTCACTTCTCTTTCTAGAAAATATAGTTACATCATCTTGATAGACTATAATAAATTTATTGATGTAACCAGAAAAAGCAACATCCATTTCTCTTTGAAAGGTAGCTCTAGCCATTCATCAGACCAAAGGGCATCCTGACATAAACATATGTCCCCCAAGGAGTAGTGAAGGTTGTCTTGATCCTTTCTTATTCCTTCACCACAACTTGGTTGTAACCAGAGAAACCATCCAAGGTGGAAAGCAACTCAGAACCAGTCACTAACTGCAGCATGTTTCCATGTTTGGTAAAGGATAATTGTCCTTCATTGAAGCTTTGTTTAGATTCCTGAAGTCCACACATAACCTGATGTCACCATTCTTCTTTCTGACTAGTACTAGGTTTGTAACCCAAGAAGAATATCTTGTGGGCTGGATAATCCCCACCATCTCTTAGCTTCTTCAGTTCTTCTTGCATTTTGAGGGATAAGAGTGGATTGATGGGCCTCTGTTTTTTCTAAATGGCTTTGCATTAGACACCAAGGGGATCTCATGTTGAAACAGGTCCTCTTTGTATGCTTTTAGTTCAGAATAGGTCCAAGCCATACAATCTTGGTATTTTTTCAACAGCTGGATGTATGACTGCTTTCTCCTCCTTGCTGAGATTACTGCCTAACCAAATATTCCTTGGCTTCTCCTTTGTACCAAGATCATGCTCCTCGATATCCCTTGAGGCTATCAATGCATCTGTTAATAATGTGATTAACATTATCAAAATTGGACTCAAGAGCAACCAGCCCTCTAGGAATGGTATTTGTTTTTAGCTGGATGATATCCTTTCCAAACAAGGTTTCTTTTCCTTCTGTTACACATACCATTAGCTCCCAATCAATACTTTGATTAGAAAATTCTCCCTTTTTTTTGCAGGAATCTTCTGATCTGAGCATCATCATCAAAAACCTTCCAGTGTTTAATGTTGTCAAGGATAGAAGGTCTAGTCAATACCTCAACCTCATATTCACAATATGGGGACATTGTACAATTGTCAAACCGAGACCCCAACACTGCAAGCTTTTCTACCAAGTCATTGAACTTCCTATCATGATGCACTATGTTAAATGAATCAAACATCTCAATGAAGTCCCAAACTGCATGCTTATACTATTTCATTCATTGATTCTTTGTGGCATACAACTTTCTGACTTGTTTCACAATTAATTCTGAGTCTCCTTTGAAAATGATGTCCTTGACACCATATTTCCAAGAAATTATTAAACCCAACAATAGTGCCTCATACTCAGCAATGTTGTTGGTGCATTCAAAGTTGAGTTTGAAGGAAAAACAAAATTTTTCCTGACCAGGAGAAAGTAGAACAATACTAGCACCATTCCCAAATTTGGAGCAAGCTCCATCAAACAATAGAGTCCATAGGGAGATCCTATTTGTTCAAGGCATTTTTATTCCTCAATCTTGTGCTCCTTTCCATCAGAAAATCCCACAAAGTTGTCTGCATCAACATTTGTGTACAATACCTCATAGGATGCATTGTTGGGATCCTCAATAAGATGCAACATTTTCTTTTCCCCATACAACCTGACAAGGCTGCCCTCAATTGGAATGGTAGCATAAGACATATCCATTTGGACACTCCCACCAACACTTGCAGCCCATTTTCTTGACAGTAGCATGCCCCACTTGGCTGGGCAGTCAACAATGACAACATCAAGTTTTAAGTTTTTTACCTAGGTAAGTTGCAAGCTACACCACCAAACCCTTCACACACCCCCACTACTGGCACTTCTCTGGAGTCCATGGCAGTGCACTTCCCATATGCTGTCTATTCACTTTGATGTTTAGCTCATTCATGACTTCCAAAGGCATGACATTGCATGATGCCCCTGAGTCAAACATGCAGTTGTGTAGCAGTCTATCCTTAATGATCAAAGTGGTGAAGAATGGATCCACATTCATTTGAGATTCCACCAAGGATGTGTCCCCAAATAGACCTCAGGTGGTTCATCTAGCTCTTCTGATGTTGGTGGTGCTTTTGGTTCTTCAATGACTGGTGGGGTCTCCACAATGTTTATGTTTCTGCCTAGGGCAGTTTTTTCTTCTTTCAACCCCAAGTATTCAAATGCTCTCTTTTTGTGCTTAGGAATCCTAAGAAACTCAAAAATTGAGAAAGAGCACTTTGATTTGACTCAACACTTGGGCAATATCATATGGGACATTCTTTAGCAAGGCAGTATTGGAAGGAAATCCAACACACTCATTAGGTGGTACAAGATTTTTGACAACTTGGGCATGAGGAGGGGTATGATTTTTGTTTGGAACTGCAGGCTTTTGGCAGGTGCCTCTTTCCTAGGAGCCTCCTTAGGAATATTAGAGAGTAAGGGAGATTTTGGCTTGGCTTGAGGCCCTGCCCCTTTGACAACCTTACTTCTTTTGTTATATTCCTTCTCTTGAGCAAAACAAGCATTCATCAGTAACTACCTATATTCCTCAGATGGGATTCCTCCATCATACTTTTTGATCATTAAAGCCCTTAAATATTCAAAGTCATTATTGGGAAATTCAAAAGCTTGTACATTATCTACTTCTAAAGTATGAGAGAGAGGAAGAATAGGTACCCTATGAATGCATTCCCAAAAGGTGGCAGTAGTTCTAGCACTTATCACCTCAGTTGAAGTTTTCCCCTTGTTGTGAGCTTTGGTGGAGCAACCCATCATGCAAACAACATCATCATTATCATCAGCTTCTTCCTCTTCTTGCTGATATTCTTCACAAGGAGCATGAGGCATGAAACATTTGTCACACCAATCAATGACATCTGTCTCCTCCACCATAACAACTCTGGTAGCCAAAGGATCAGGTACCATTCTATTTTCCCTGGCTTGGGACTGTCTATTTCCAGATCCAACAGGCCCCTTGCCTCTATCATCAGATCTTTGGTGATTTGTGAACCTATCTTGGCCTTGTTGCTTGTGTTGACCTTGTGAGCTCTACCTAATTCCTTTCTCATCCCGGGCTAGCTTGTAGGAAATATCTTTGACAGCCCCTACCAAAGTCTTCACAACTTCTTCCAAATCAGCAAGCCTTTCTTATTTGAGGGTTCTTTCTGGGTTAACCAGCTTTACACCCTCCCTTTTTGGAGGATTCCAATTTCTTGATATTGTTCTCTATTTTCAAAGCCATGGTGAAGGCCTGCCTCAAATTTGTGGGGTTTTTGTCTCTTAAATAATATGCAGTCCTTTTTATCAAATGCATCAGTATATTTGATCAAACATGACTCATCACAAGGCCTTATTCTAACAGGAAATCTTCTCAAGGTCTTATTAAACCTTGTGTTGAAATCATGTACTGACTCATTAGGGTTCTTCTTGATGTTTTCAAATTATGTCAAAAGAAACCTAGGGTTAGTTCTATCACCATATTGCAATCTGAATACATTACTCATCTCATTCCAAGAATCAATAGAGTTATCTGGCAATGCTTTATACCAGTCCCTAGCATCCTCTTCTAAGGTATGGATAAATAGCTTGATATATACATCTTCATGTTTAATCTCAAAATCTTCCATCATATTGATAAAAAGCTTTAGATGTTGATCACCAGTAATAGCATTATTTCCCTAGAACTTTGGCATTCTATTCCTTACATCTTGAGGCACTGCATTTGGGTAACCAACCATTCCCACAAAATTTATAGGTCCAAAGGTGTTTACAACAAATGGAGGCCTAGGTTGAGCCATATTGATTCGAGGAGGTGATCCTGGAGGGGTGAAAAACTGATGGGGGGCATAGAGGGTTCTTGGAACACAGGAGTATAATTTCAAAATGGATATCCCCCAAAGGCCTTGTTCTCTTGGAAAATCTATCAACCTTAGAAAAGACAGGTGTAGAGTGTGAAGCAAACCTTTCAAAATCAAATGAAGGCCCCTCTCCAGCTGGAGAGTTCAATTCCACAAAGAGGCTACCTGATTCAGAGTCACTTGAATGGCAGTCTTCAATGATAGGCTGATCACTTTCATCAATGGAGATCCCTCTTCTTGTCTGCTGAACCTCCAACAGCTCTCCAGGATTTTCTTCCTTCTAATTTTTCTTTTCCTAGCTCTGGAAACAATGTCCTAGCAGGATCCCTAGCAAAGAAAGATCTTCTTCCTTCTATCTTTGCAAATATTAGTAACAAATCTTAATTGATAGAATCCAAGTATTTTAACATCCCAGACTTAACTGGTCCTTATCAAAATCAAATCAACAAGGAAGTCACCACTAAGGATTTCCACCTTAGTCATGCAGTGATCTGTTAAAGGTTATGTTGATGCTAGAAACTAAAATGGAAATACTAGCCATTCTTTCGAGAAATGCACCAGATGTCTGACATCAAAACCCCAAGGTTTGTGCATTTACCCAAAATCCCCAAAAAAATAGTGGAAATTGAAATATTGCAAACCAACACTTCGATTTCACAACGAAGAATTTTCTAGGGCTTGAATGTGATACTATTTATCCCCAAAAATGGCTACCAGTGATGTCAGAAGTACTTGAAGAATGGGCTAAATAGATATAACACAATAAGTGAATCCCTTAACAAATCAATCTCAGCAGTGAAAAATATTCCAGGAATGGTCAAAACATTCCCTTGAATTGTGCCTTTTGTTGATACCCAAATTTAGATCTCCTTGGCAAACTTTACCAAGCAGCATCATGGATTAGACATGACACTCAGAGGTAGATAAACAATCATGTATGTCATTTTACTCTCCATGAGGAAAGCAATCTCAAAAACTTTCTGACTTGTTGGCACTCATGTTGATTTAAAAGGAACTGGGTAGCACATTAAAAAGGATGTGATCTGATCCTAACTATTGTAGTGGAGGTTGTGACCTTTCAACCAAGATTTAAAAGAGAACACATTATTTTGTAACCTAACTATTTTATATGAACCAGGAGATATAGAGTACCTTTATTTTGCATACATTTTATAGGTCAATACCTTGGGGAAAATATGATCAACACACCAGATTTGACTCTCACGAGTTGTCACTTCTAGATAATGGAGATACTTTCACAACAAGGCAAAGGTTACTAAAGACATTTGAGACCCTGATTACTTCTGCATGTTTTGGTGATGAGGATTGTGCATTGGTATACACACATGACAAACAGGGGTAGTATGGGTAGGATTGGTTGTTGTTAAATGAATTTTTGGTGGGAGGTGGGGTAGGGTGAAACTAGATTCACTAGATCCTTGAGGAACCTTACAAAATGGAAAGTTCCTACCAACCAGAATGCCACAAAATAGCTAAAATTTATCTTTAAACTAGAATATGTGCTTCAATGGAGGCCCAAATTAGCACTCTTTCACACAATATTTGAGATTCTATCATGAAGGATCGAGTTAGAAAACCCAACAAAGCATCAAGATTTGAGTCAAATCATGCCTAAGGTACACCCAAAGGCTTACAGAAAATCTTTGTCAACAGATGAGAGAAAAGTGATTTTAAATCATTTATTCCAATCCCAAATGAAAGCTCTTCTCAAGAAATGGAATTGTAGATGCCACTAAATTGTCATAAGGATTGAGGCCTCTGTGATTGAATCAGATTTTAATACAAGATTGCAACAGAAACAAGAAAAACTACTTGCAAACATTCAGAAATAAAACCAACACATTTTACTCAAGACAACATAGAAATAACTCGAATTTGATTAAGTCTATTAGCAGGGAAAGTTTCACAGAACAATCTCAGAGCTCGTCAATGGTTGTACACTTGCAACCACCTTGACATAATAAAACTTTTAATACAAAAGAGATATACCTAGCTTCTCAAATGGACTCTCAAAAGATAGGCCTTAGTCAAATTTTCCTCTTGGGAATTTTCTCTGACTTCTCTAACTCTGACATCCAACTTCCAACTCACAACCATTTACATGAAAAAATTCATGCCATTTATAGCCATTTACAAAACAAATCCTATTCCTTCTAAAAGACAAAAAATGTTTAATGCACCATGTGTTCGCCATGATTCTTTCGTGATTCTCATAATCAAATCTGCAAGAAGTCTCCAGGTGCTCGAGGGGGCAGATTTCATTGAATGTCTCCCGCATTCAACTCCTTGCTCTGGTAGATCACTCTTTCCTTCAATTTTCCAACCACTTCCGCCCCTAATCTATCAAATCTAGCCCTTTGCATGCTCGGGAGAAGAAAAATGGAAAATCATGATAGGGCACAAAATTCAAACTATTTTAATGGCGAAAGATGTCTTCCAGATCTTCCCACCAAACTTCAGATATCAATATTAACTTCCTTCTCTACTTGGCGTGTAGAAAAGACCAAGAAATCATGGAGACTTGAACTTCCAGACGTGTTTCAGAGAAATGGGGGGAAAATCAGATTTAGACTCATAGCTGTCGTTGATCTTTACTTTGAATTTGGGCTGTCCACGTGGCAGATTCAAACTTTAGAAATAGACCTGGGGGCTTCCTCTTGAATTTTTACAACCTTTTTGGAAAAATGGAAAAAAATTCCATTTTTCCTCCGCACCTCCTCCCACGGGAAATGAGCCTTACACGTGTCCAAATGTGATTGGAGCGGAACCGCGACCAAATTCTACCATTTTACTCTCTTTTTGGAAAAGGGAAAATTTTCCAAATTTTCCCGCAAGCTTCCACCCTCGGGAAACAAGCTTGACACTTGTCCAAATGTGATTAGAAGCAGGCCACATGCTTGCTTTTTTACTTTTGACTCTTTTTTATCAAAAGGAAATTTTTCCAAATTTCCCCCGAGAGCCCACACCTCAACCATTGACCAGAGGAAAAACATTAACTATTTCACTCATTGGGCTTACTAGGACATTTTGAAATTTTAATCCTTAAGGAGGAAAAAAATCCAAGTTTCCTCTGATGGTCCTACCCTCCCTTCCTCTTTTAATTTTCAAACTGCCACGTGTCACCATGGCGCACCTTGAGGCAGTCCCAAAAATTTGATACCTTAGAACGAGCGTGGGCTCGCCACGTGTCCTATTCCAGAAAAGTTTTTCTGAATGCTTGAAGCTCAACGGAAGGTGCCACATGTCATGCTCTGAGGCAATCTCCATTTAGTTCATTGAAAAGTCTAAGAAAAATGCAAATCAAGTGGAGGCCTCCATGTGTCAGCCTGGCACTTCTTTAAAATGAAACTCAAGGGCCAGTCCCCGAACATGTGTGGTTCCTCCACGTGTCTCCATGGCGCAACTTCAAGATGGTGCCCAAAGTCAGAGACCCTGAATGAGTGTGAGCTCGCCACATGTAAACTGTTCTGCCAAACTGTTCCAACTGCATAAAAAATTTGTCTAAGTCTAGGCCAAGCAACAGAAGCCTCCACATGTCCTCTCCAGCGCTACTCCAAGGACAAACCAAAAAATAGATCTTCAAATGAGTGTCGTGCCTCCACATGGACACATTTTGAGTTAAGGATTTCCATGAATTTTTCTAAGTACCCAGCTGAGACGTGTCCAACCAAAAGGTGCCACGTCCCCTGTAGATACAAGGATGCAAATTTGATCAGGGAGAAACTGCCCGTCAAACCGTAAAATACAGAAAAATGATCATTTGAGCCTGGGAATGAAATTTTCTTCAAGGACAGAAAGTTTAGAAATGTTACAGGGCTCAAATACATTCTTCAGGGATACATCCATTCATTTTCTTCAAGCTACTTAGGGCAAAAACGATAAGGAAGACAAATCCCTAACCGTGGAGAACATAAAACATGGGGGAACCCGAGTTTTTCGATGAACAGGGAACGAGGGGACCCAAATATAGACCTTTTTAGAGGAAGAAAGGAAACAAGGAGAAAAACCATGGACCCATACATGATCCTTGACCCAGGAACTGACCAAAAATAGCAACAAATACTGACCAGGCTCAACACAGGGAAGGAGAAAATGACAGAGGCTATAAATCAATAATTTTTCTAAAGGCACAAATGGGGCGAGACAGTTTTGAGCACCAACAACCATAATATGAGAACATGTAAGTTGTAGGTTTTCCTCAACCCTGCATTATTTACGGAACTTAGTGTACTTATTTTTGGATGAAGGAACCAGTGCGCATGGCCAAACTATGAAAGAAATAGCTATAGAAAAGGAGAAAGAGGTTACAGTAGGAAAAGACACAGTAAATAAGGAGATAACATGGCAGATAGTTGAGTATGATGTCATCCTTGATACATTGAGGGATAAGTTGAAAATGGGACATTTGGTGCTAAAAATGTGTAAGGAGCTTGAGAAAATTATTAAAATAAGGACATTAGAAGAGGAGAATACAGTCCTTGCAGTAAAGGATAATGAGACTTTGGGGTGTGAGGAAAGGCTG
Source organism: Taxus chinensis (assembly GCA_019776745.2). Lineage (NCBI taxonomy): Eukaryota > Viridiplantae > Streptophyta > Pinopsida > Cupressales > Taxaceae > Taxus > Taxus chinensis. The sequence continues at coordinate 887,959,152 of CM034151.1, forward strand.
GTGATGTTAGTAGAAAAGTGCAACGTGCTCAAAGCAGCCCAAGGTCCTCATGGTGACAATTTCAAAGAATTGGGAAATTAATGATGCAACATATCGATGTTATATATGGCATCGTGTCAGGTTTTGTGAATGTGTTAAAGGTTTTGAAGCATAAAGGAAAAGACATGACTTTAGATGAAATGGATATTGTGCTTAGAGATGTTCCCACAAGGACGAAGAAAGGACTCAGTGACTAGGAAGAGTTTTAAGAAGACATCAAAAATGAGTACCCAGAGATTTTTCTACCTGTAGACAAAGAAGTGCAATGATTATTTGATAACTCTTTCAATACTGAAATTATTTTATAATTCATTCTTTATTCTTTATTATTTAGAGGTATAAGTTAAATCAACCTCATTGCTTAGGGCGGGAATGATATTAGTGGCGGCTAATGTTGGGATGATGAAATATTTCCTAGGTGTTGAAGGTACATATGATTGTGGCACGGAAGTAGGGGGTGTTTAAGTAGGCATGAGGGTGTCACATATTTTCACCTTGTGGTTTCATGCCTAGAAGGAGAAAGTTTAGGACTTATCTGTTTTGCATGTTGTGGGCTAAAAATAGGATTGAGTACAAAGCATGCTCTAGATAAAGACATGAAGACTTCAAGAATATGTGAAGGATGTTTTGGGAACAAGAAGAAGATCAAGAGTCATGAAAAGTTTGAGCTAATGATAGGATCAGATCTTGAGTTAATTATAGATAATCTATTATTAGGCGAAGCTGACATGCTTCTTTAGTTACCTTTGTAGTGGCTCATGGCTATTTTGATCATGCAACCTATTTTGAGAGTGCATGGGTGGTGAAGGGAAATTCCCCACCCCTATATATATGTATTGATTTTCATGGTTTTGGGATCATGATCATTAGTTCATATGTACTAGAGTTATATTGTTGATTTGTGACTACACATGACTAATGAAAATACTATGTATGTATTCATATTTTGTATTTGATGATGAATTAATATGATGGATCTTTGTGGCTAGATATTGATTATTAATGTCTTTATTTATGGTTATTGTGTGGTAAATTTAATCTTGATCCTTGTTTAGTTCATTATGCACTATAGTTTTGATCTCATTCGTATTATGCGTTACTTTGATTACTTGTCATGGATATGGAACGTATGAACTTGCATGCTAAAATATTGATGAATCTTCCATAGAAGAGGGACCTGGTACCTTTGCACACTTCAGGTGAGTGTTCAATTGTATGAAAGAAGTGCTAGTGTGCCTAGGGCTCAAGTGGGAAAATAAATTCTATATTTTTTGGCAACGATACAAAAATAGTATTCTCATTAATCATGTGCACTCATAAATATGAAATATAACTCTAGTACATACGAATTGACGATCATGATCCAAAAACACTGCAAATACATACATACATACATACATATCTATGTATGTGTATATATATATATATATATATATATATAGGGGTGGGGACTTCTCCTTTACCGTCCCTGCACTCTCAAAATAGGTTACATGCTCAAAATATCCATGCGTTGCTACAAAGGTGACTAAAGAAGCATGCTAGCTTCGCCTAATAATAGATTATCTATAATTAAATCTAGATCTAAACATATCATTATCTCAAACTTTGCATGACTTTTGATCTTCTTCTTGTTCCCAAAACAACCTTCACATATTCTTGAAGTATTCATGTCTTTATCCAAAGCGTTCTTTGTACTCAATCATATTTTTATCCCGCAACATGCAAAATGACTAAGTTTTGAACTTTCTCCTTCTGGGCACAAAACTAAAAGGTACAAATCTATCACACCCTTGTGCCTACTTACGCACCCCCTACTTCCGTGCCACTATCATTTGCGCCTTCAACACCTAGGAAATATTTCATCAGTCCAACATAGACATGATTACAATCCGATAAACCATAATAAGCCGATAAACCTCGTCACAAGTAACCTACATGTAAACAAGAAAACAATAATATTACCAAGTTAATCCCTAGGTTTGAGTGTTTAAACCTACACTCTAATACCAACTTTCATGCCAAAGATTTTGCAACCCAAAATGGAAACAAAATCATCTTGATAATCGTTAGAAAAATTTGGGGATTTTTTTGTGTTAAAACAACTAACATTCATAAAGATACAAATATTTTAATTATTTATCTCGCAACTTCTAATGCACCCACAACATACTTAGCACTTTTATGAAAATTGGTTATAATAATATTTAATTTATGTAATGAGCTCCATTATGTGTCTAAATAAGGTCAACCTTAGGTTATATCCCATTTAAAGGATCTTATATCCTTTCTTGGAGTTAATATTTCATTCGAAGGTAGATTTTTCACTTCAATCACTAGCCATATACTAGACATAAATTTGAATTTTGGAGATAAAAAATAAATCTCCATTGAAGGATCAATCTAATTAAGAGGGAATTTAACTTCTTTCATAGAGAATCCTTATTTTGGTGGAATCGAGGACAAATAACCACTACGGTAGGTATTATTCATGTATAGTAATTCTTATCAAGGGTCATAAGGAGAAATAGTAAGGTTAATATAAAAATAATTGTTTACTTAACTCCCCCCGCAAGGGTTATTTAAGTATTTATGAAAAAAAGGTTTATCCCTATCCCCACTACAAATGATTACGATGATAAGATAATGATGTTCATTTCTAAGTTTCTCTTGAGATAAAAATATTTCAAGCTACCTAATAATTTACTAGTGAGGGTAATACTTTGATAAGGACTCATAAGTCTATATTCTATAAATAAAAACACCATAAATAATGGGACTTAACCATACTTAAACAAAAGAGAGGGAATCAACCTATTAGTAATTTTAAAAAAAAAAGAATAATGGAACCACTTTCCAAGTTGCTCATGTAAATTAAGGTGAATGGGAACCCTAAAATTTTCATTAAATCTAATGCCATTGTCCCCTTAGGGGGGTGGAAGGGCTCCATAAATATATCAACGGGTTCTACTAACGAAAATTTAGGAAGATTTTAACAATGTTAAGGTCTCATGTTTTGTTTGTTTCGTTAATTAATTATGCATAGTATATATTAATAATTAAATTAATTATATTAATTAAATAATGTTGTTATATGGTTTTTAAACCATATTTGTCTTATTCCATAGTTATAGGATTATTTGTTGCATAGTTATAACTTAATAATTTTTTTTATTAAATTAGTTATTGCTTCCCGGATGTATTATGGAAGCTAATGTTGTATTTTTGGTTGTACCTGTGCAACCTCTCTTTTGTCTGGACATGACTATACAATACCTATAAGTATTGCAGTCCATCTATTGTAACTTGGTTTATTTCACATTAATCTAATTCACAAACTACTATCCATGTTTTGTGAAATTAAATTTGGTACCAGAGCAAGAATTTGGACTTGTGAAGGTGTGGAAGAGAGAGCAGCAGAGAGAAAGGAGATTGGAGAAGCGTTTGTAGCATTTGAGAGCCTATGCAACCTCATGCAATCTCCCAACCCCATCCCTGCCTCCCTCACATCTTCCTGCTCATTCCAATGTTTGAAACACAATTTTTTTTTGCACTGGTGCACCCATCACCAAGAAAAAAATTGCTGCAGGTATTGAAATTTAAAATATATATATATATATATATATATATATATATTCCCCATTAGGGGTTTTATCTCTAATATTAGAGATATATTTAGTCTTTGCTAAAACTAGCAGGCTGCTGTATTTGGAGGTCACTCTGTGAAATTTGGAGGATGCATCTAAATCTGCATGTGGAGGAAAAATTGTAGGTGGAGCTCCCCTGACTGAGCCATTGAGTTGTATTTAGATCATGCACACAACAAACAACAACCAATTCGAAGCAAAGATCCTGCACCAAAGAAGTGGTGAGTGGATAGCCAATGTTGAAAGCATTGAAGGTTTTTGTGTGAGCCAAAGCCATTGTTGCAAATCTAACCCCCCTCCATGGCTGAGTGCGCAAGTCGAATAGATCCACACCAGCATTCATACTGACCCTGCATTACAAATGCATGGCAGCCATTATCATCCATGTCCCTGTAGAAACAAAGAAAAACACAATCAAACAATGTAAAAGGTGTGAAAAATCAAAATCAACCTGCAAACTCCTCCATGCATGTGACCTAGACAAAGAAACCACACAAATCAATTTGCAGAGAAGAAAAAACGGTGAGAAATAATCAAAAGGCGTGAAGCAAAGTGGATTTCATTAACTATGGTATAGAAAAATAAAAAAGGCATGAAGAAAACAATGCAAACGGTTTTCAATACATGTATAGGGTTCAAATTCATTTTCTATGCAAATGAAAAAACCTAAATCGACCTCAAGTTGCAACCACATGGAGCCCTCTCCTTTGCCAAGTCATCATTGTTAAGAGGTGAGTAAAATTCACCTTTATTTACATACAAATTGGTTGATTCTATATAACAAGTACATAAGCGGCCAAGGTGGATAGACAGAATGAATTTGAAGTGGGAGGTGTGAGATTCAAATCCCACCCCCAACTTCTTTTTCAATTTTTGAATTTGGCAGAAAATTTGATAGAACCGTTAAATTTAGGGGAAAATTCAAATTTAGTTATAATTAACTAAATTTAGCTAGAAAAACCCTATTTTAGGGAAAAACTTTTTTTTCTCCACTCTGCATATTTTTTGCATTTTGAGCACATTTTTCCAAAGGAGGGCTACCATCCAAAAACTTCATCTTGGGATAGGTTTTTAATGGTTTTTTGCTCAGCAAGCCGTCGTTTTGGGCTCCGGAGGCCACCAGGGCGCGCAAAACAATTTTTTTTTGCCTGCCATTCAATTTTTTATAAAATTTTTGAATGTAATTGCATGCTTCAATATATTGTACTAATTTGTAGGTTTTCATAAGTCAACTGCAATACTTTGTAAATGATTAGAAACTAGCAGAATTGTAATAAAAAACAATAAAAAAATTGGTTCTGTAACACTCACGAGATCCTAGATCTCATTCGCAGTGTTCGGTATATACAGTGCCTCTGGGAAGTGCTTATGGGTAAATCCATCGCAACTACTACTGCACTTAACACATAATATAGCTGCAACAACGTTGTCTGGGCATCGACCCTATAAATTGACGAGGAGTAATAAGAGTCACAGTGCACACACTATGAGCCATCCCATCAGTCTATGAACGATTGCACGACATAAATCCAGAATGAGAAATTATCCAAGTATATAGTGAAGTTATGCACACATATGAAGATATTTCTTTGAGCTAGTGTCAATAATCACACAGACCCCTTTCAGTATTGTCTTGGTACCACATATTGAATTCTTTCATGTACGTTAACGCCTCTTTCACATACCACTAGGTATATAGAAAGGGCGACCTTCTTCCACGTACCACCAAGTATATTGGAACAATGCGTATATAGAAAGGTTTGGTATATCAGACTAATGGTATATAGATTGGGAGACCTTATACCTAGAGTGATAAGAACCAAACCCTGTCAGTGATCTCTGCAAAATGGGCACCAATGCCCTTAAAAAAAATTCTTCCAGATTCACAACTACTTAGAGGAAACAACTATGCTGCATGGAAGACAAAAATTAAGACACAACTTGAGTTTGAAGAGATCTGGTCTGTCGTGAATGGTACTCTGATGAGATCAACTACTGATACAACACAACACGGTAGTTTGATAAAGCAGATCAGAAGGCCAAACTCATCATCTTGTTTGGAGTGTCTGACGATGTGCAACCCCACATTCGAGATGCCAAAATAACTAAAGAAGCATGGGATAAGTTGAGCACAGTATACGAGGCCAAGAATAAGAATGTTATACTGAATTTGAAGAGTCAGTTACACACATTGAAGTTCAAGCAGAATGAAAAAATAGAAGCTTTCTTAAGAAGAGTTGCAGAGTTGAGGGCTTCACTTCTAGTCCTAGGAGAAGTGGTCTTAGATGATGCTCTCATTCCCATTGTTCTGAGAGCACTCCCCTCTTATTACTACATTTTTGTTACAACACTAAATGTGTCAGATATGACCGTTAGTTTTGAAAAATTGGTAAACTTACTGCAACAAGAGGAAGCCATGCACAATAAGGATGATGAAGAAGAGCATGCACTTTCTTCGCATCAAAAATGGAAAGGAAAAGGTAAAGGAAAACCTAATTCCTATCAAAATTCAAAATCAAAATCAATATCAAGGGGATAGACAACCAAAGAAACAATGTCCAATTTGCAAAAGAGGACATGACCTAGAAGATTGTTGGTATAATACTTACAAGAAGGGTTCATCAAGCAACTCTGGACCTCATCAACAACAATCTTACAAGGGACATTCTAACAACAATCACGGGTAGAAAAAGGGGAACTGGAAAAGAAGACCCCATCAGCAAGGAAATATTGTTGAGCAACAAGAATAGTCAGACAATGAAGACTACTTGTTCACTACTCGATCAAGTGAACCATCCACGTCATCTAGTGATGTTTGGGTATGTTGATTCGGGGGCCACTCGACACATGACAGACCACAGAGACTAGTTTATTTCAATGAGGGACATGCCATCAAAAAATCATGTTTCGTTGGGAGATGATTCTTCATATACAGTTCAGGGGATTGGGAACATTTCTCTACCCCTTGGTTCACGCAACTGTAGACTTTTAGATGTCTTATATGTCCCTGGGTTGACAAAGAATTTTCTTTCAGTCAGTCAACTCCTTGATCACAATCCTAAAAATTGACTTTGATAGTCATTTAGGCAAGAAAACATGTTTGATTCGAGATAAATCAAGAGGCTAAAAAATAGTTGCGAAAGCCTCCAATGTGGGACACATGTTCCAAATTGATTTTGTTCACAGAGATGATCAAGCACTTGTGGCTAAGAACTCCACCTCAGCACAGTTGTGGCATCGGAGACTTGGTCATGTAATTTTCAAGTATCTCGAGACACCTTGCCAGTGCAATATGGTACATGGGCTACCATCTCTTCAGAAGGATACAGACAAGTGTCCTCACTACCTAGCATGAAAACAACACAGAGCTTCATTCCAGAAGAGTACATATCGAGCTCATGGTTAGCTTGATTTGGTTCATACCGATCTTTGTGGTTCGATGCAACCAAGTCATTTTGAATTTTAGTACTTCATGCTATGTGTTGATGATTATTCAAGAAAAATGTGGATTTTTTGTCTTCATAAGAAAATTGAAGCTTTTGAAACTTTCAAGAAGTTCAAAGTAGTAGTTGAAGAATGAAACTGGTCGTCACATCAGAACTCTCCACTCAGATCGAGGGGGGGAATTCACTAGTAATGAGTTCAAAGACTACCTAGAAACTCATGGGATTCATCGACAAATGCCTCCTCCACACACACTCGCAGCAGAATGGTGTTGTTGAGAGAAGAAATCAATACTATCATGGAAATGGTGCGATGCATGATCGATGATTCTGGACTTGCAAAGACATTCTAGGCAGAAGCAGCAAAGACAACAATGTATTTGTTGAACAGAGTGCCCACAGTTGCTCTTGATGGAGTAACACCACAAGAAGCATGGTAAAAATGGAAACCATCTATTGCACACCTTAGAGTATTCGGGTGCAAAGCCAACATGCACATACCCAAGCAGAATAGAAAGAAATTGGACATGAAGTCATCAGAAACTCATCTTCATTGGGTACAGTGAAGAGACTCTTGGGTACAGATTAATGGATCCTAAGACCAGAAAAGTCTACACCAACAGAGATGTTGAGTTTTTGAGAAGAAGGAAGCTAGAGACTCCTCCAGACTCACCAGATGTAGATTTTCTCACGAGTTGTAAAAATTGAAGCTGATGTTCCCTTAGCAGATGAAAGTGATGATGGGGATGATGGTGTTGATCAGATAGAACCACGAACCCACGGGAACAGTACAGCGTATGCCCAAATGGTGTACTAGCATGATTTGAGATGCAAATAATGGATGCTCCACCAGATACATCCACCCTGGACCACGGACTCACAATAAAGCAAGAGAAGAAGTTAACTTTTCTTTGATGAGTAGAGTTATTAGAATCTATGATGAGCCCTCTACTAGTCCAGGAAGCCCTATAGTCAAAAGCTTGGAAAGATGCCATGGATTCTGAATATCAATCAGTGATGAAGAATACAACACTTGGCAACTTGTCGATCTTCCACCAGGAAAGAAACCCATTGGATGCAGATGGATATTTAAAACAAAGTACAAAGCAAATGGGACAGTGGACAAGTATAAAGCGAGACTAGTAGCAAAGGGGTATGCATAAAAAGAAGGCATAGACTATGAGGAGACATTTGCTCCCACAACTAAGATCAAAACAATTAAGAATGATCTTTGCTCTAGCTGCACAGTTTGGTTGGAAAGTCCATCAGATGGATGTAAAAAGTGCCTTCTGAATGGAGATTTACAAGAAGAAGTCTACATGACTCAACCTGAGGGATATGTAGTACCTGGTCAAGAAGCAACGGTATGCAGACTCAAGAAATCTCTATATGGCCTCAAACAGGCACCCCGGGCATGGTACATCAAGATTGATGAGCATCTCGTACAACATGGATTTGTTAGAAATCCATATGATCCCAATCATTTACCTCAAAAACTAAGGGGGAGATATTGTGATTGTCGTTGTCTATGTCGATGATCTAGTCATCACTGGCAGCACAGTGAAGATGATCGATGCAACGAAGAAAGATCTTAATCGATCATTCGACATGACAGATCTCAGGCTGATGCACTATTGTCTTGGATTGGAAGTATGGCAAAAGAGAATCACATTTTTGTTTCTCAGATGAAATATACCAAGACAACGCTCAAGATAAATTAGGATGATGGATTGCACACCAATTGCTACACCCATGGAGAACAGATTGCAGTTATCTCGTTCAGATCCATCTCCTCAGGTAAATGCCACTCTCTATCAGACAGTTGATTGGGAGTCTCATTTACCTGACCTACACTAGACCAAATATCAGCTTTGTAGTAAGCTATCTATCCAGGTTCATGCAGGAACCCAAAGTTTGTCATTGGAAAGCAACAAGGCGGATTTTGAGATATCTCAAAGGATCAGTGGATCTTGGTCTAGAATACAAGAAGAACGAAAACTTCTTCTTGACTAGATATTCGGATTCAGATCATGCAGGATAATATTGATGACAAAAAATCCACTTCTGGATTTGTATTCTTTATGGGATCTGGACCAATATCATGGGGAAGCAAGAAACAACACTTTGTTTCTCATTCTTCCACAGAAGCCAAGTATCGTTCTGCAGGAGAAGTTGTCTGTGAAGCGATTTGGCTACGTCACATACTAGAAGGACTTGGAATACCACATGACAAACCAACCACCATGTATGTTGACAATGAAGGTGTTCTCAAACTTGTTCGCAATCCAATTTTTCATGAGAGAACAAAGCACATTGAAGTACAATTTCATTTCATATGTGAACATGTGTTGAAGCACAACATCCATCTTCAATTTTTTCCAACAATGGCTGAACAAAAAGTAGTATATCTTCACAAAGTCACTTGCACGTGACAAGTTCAAGTTTTTTAGAGAGTTCCTCTCCTCATCTCTTGAGGCAATGCACAATTAATGGGGGGAATGTTAGGTTAATTAATTATGCATAGTATATATTAATTAAATAACGTTGTTATATCCTTTGTTAAACCATATTTGTCATATTCAACATGGGTTATAGGTTATTATGTTATTTGCATAGTTGCAACTTGGTTATCATGATTATATTGTTATTAATTTATTGTTGCTTCCCAGATGTATTGTGGAAGCAGGTAGTGTTTATTGGTTGCATAGTTGCAACTCTCTTTTGTTTGTACTAGTGAATGTTCAATACCTATAAGTATTGCAACACTCCATCTATTGTAATCTAGTTGACTTTTCATATTAATAAAATACCACAGGCTGCTATCCCTGCTTTTGTGTCCTCAGCATGTTATTACTTTGGCATAACAGGAAGTACATGTTGAGCCATTAAGGATCCTAGTGCATTTGTGTCGATGCCAGGGATGATGCAACTTTCCATCAGCCATTGACTTCCAATTCTAGCAATCATCGAAGGTTATAATAGAAATGAATGCATGTTAGTCGTTACTTAACACATTGTTCACATGAATTAGTTTAAATTGTACTGAGAGAAACTCCTAGCCCCCCCTCTGACCATCGTTTGACCTCTTAGTTTAGTTGCCAATAAAATGTATATCAACTCTTTTTTAGGTCGTAGATTCAGTCTATCATAGATGATCTAAAAAGAAGTCATCGCAACCTTCTGATACTAGATTAAAAACTAGCTTGAAAATCCATGTGACCAGGATGCTAATTGTCTCTTCTTTTTCCTGGCTATCCTGCATGATATTGGACTTTTTCGGTGTCTAAGAAGTTCATGGGAACCCACCAAGGACGAAATAATAATTCTTCTGAAAAATGAGTCCTAAAAAAGGATCTCGGTAGCTTACCAAGGGGAACATATGATTTTATATGTTCTTTTGTTTTGAAAACTCCCATTCTCTAGGAATATATAATGTGATAGGCACTAACCAAGGTGGATATGCATTTTGAAATGGTCACCAGCTTATATCATACAGAATCTTTTTGATTTTGAGAATATGTTAAAAAAGAGGTAAATTAGTATATCCAAAGAGAGAGGGTTGGATCATGGGAGTCGACTACCTTAGAAACTGGTTGCATGTGACGATGCATGCATTCATGTTAGCTTTTAATCCATAGCTATAATTACTTATAGGAATTTTTAACTTTCAGGTATACACACTTAAAGTTGGAAGAGATGTATACCACAAACCTAAATCAATATCGGGAGAACCAAACTCTCAAATACAAACTCATATGACTACCGCCTTGCCCAAGTGATGTCCATGATCACTTTTGATTTTATTTTTCATATATTACTGTTAATCCTGAATGGGTAGTTAAGATCACCTAATATAATTGTAGCAACCCAACTGATTATCCAATGCATGGTCCAGAGTATCCTCTGCACAAAACCATTCGAGGATAGCCCTAGGCTCGGAAATTGGTGGATGGGACAATGGTTTGAAAAAATAAACAAGGTTGCGTGATGAGGATAGCAAAAACCATAATAGAAGACAAGACTTCATGAGGTCTATAACCTCAAGTTTTTTAATGATACTGGGCAGTTTTGTCTGGCAGGGTCATGATAGGATAAAAGTGGGGGAAAGGTTAAACCTACAACACTTAGGTAAGATAAAATTCAGGACCATATGAATATTAGGTGAATGATGCACTCCCAACAATCCATTCATCGATTGTTAGAAAGTTTTTTGTTTATTCGATTCATTTATTGTATAAAATATGTTGCATAGAAACAGTGATACCCAGATACAGAGTTGAGTAGAGAGAGAGACAGACTTGGATGCAACAGTAATGTATCATAGAAAACCAAAGGAAGATTACCCAGGTAAGGCCATCCAAAACATTATATAGATTTTCCAAGTGAAAGACTAAATTATGCATTAACATAATCTTCTATTTAAACAATATGTTTTTAGAATCAGGGAAAGTACAGTTATGTCTATACAATATGACTATGGACATGAAGAATTAACAAATTGATGAGAAGGGGAATGTTTTATTGCTGAATTTCAGTCATTACCTAGAGTGTGTGTGTGTAGAATAATCACACACACACACACACACACACACACACACACACACACACACACAGATACACACACACATACATAACACACACTCACTTACTTTGGTCAACAGTATGTGTATAAATTACATATCAATCCTGGATGAACATATAATGTTTAACATAGGTATGATCAAAAATACATACGATAATAATAGATATAGATATATAATATATAATGAATACAAATGGAAGTTACAACTGGCAATGGTTACAAGCAGACAAGATTTGAAAGGCAAATTTCATAACTTCCAAATGGCCAAGTAATGGTATGTGACTCCTAGAATGTGTGACATATGAGCTAACATAGAATGTTATAACACTAGTGCGATGTGTGGAATGTGCCACCTGGCATGCCACACGGCAACTCTATATGTGCCATTATGTTTGGAACTATCGGATCCATAGAAGTTTTAGCACAAGTGTGCACAACATTTGGTACCATTGCGGAGTAGCAAAGTATAATATAGGTGATTACTCAACAATAGCTCTACCTCATTGGCATCTACAAGGTGCGGATGTCCAACATCTGGTTAGGTACAAGACTACAGTAGAGTTTAGGAGCACTCACAGTGTTACGCGGGGACGCGTAATACAACTAGATTTTGATGACATTCGCAAAAATTTACAAGAGGACTTGGGCGCACAATACGACATCCATTTCATTTTTTAAATCTCATAAAAAAGATAAGAGTTTCTGACATTTTTACTTTTAAAATGACTTATTTTTATCAAGAACACCAAGATTGCACATGAAATCACAAGTACCTACAAATTTAATTCACACTTTCTACAATACCTAAATTTCATTGAATAGAATTACAAGAATATTAAAATATTAAATGAAAGAGGAATAGCATTTTAATAGCTGGAACCCCATCGTCCAAAAAATTTTAAATAATTTTTGTTTCCTGAAAGCCCTGTCCCCATGCTTTAAGTAAGGCTCCATGGATTGGTGTTGTTGGTTCATTAGACATACGGAACCACATGTGAAGTTGCATTGGATTAGCCACGACTGCAAGACCTATGAGGAATCCTTACAGTACCAGTTGTACAGAATGAGGGCATTAGACTGCATCCAATCCAATGGACCAGAGATACCAGAGAAGGATTTTTCCTCCATGATGCACATGGTGTTGAGGGAAAAGAAGAACGAGTGAGACCTATATGGAAGGTAACAAAGGCTTGCAATCCATTACTGGGTGATGCTACAAGGCCTTAGGATTATTGCAAGATGCCGCAAGGAGTGGAGAGCAAGAAAAGTCCTACATGGGATTCATATTCGGCATAAGAGTTGTAGTGAGTAGGCCAGCAGGGCTACGCATGGATAATTGCTCTTTCTTGAGAAGGTTCATCCTATCCCCCAAATTGCATCTTGTTAGCTGCAAAAAAAACTGAACCTGAGGCTATTAAATGGAGAATACTTAGCTTGAAAAATCCCATACTTCCCACACCTTGATACATATCCAGAGCAACTAATGTGTGCCACAATGGGTATGTGATGTCCATGATAGATTAACAATGATCATGGTCCTTATCCTTGGGGCACAAGTGTTCAAGATCCAAATTAGAAGGATGAAGTGTGATTGCAAGCTCAAGATCCCCATGTATTATCGGGTAATGGATCCTATAGTGTCAGTGGGATATTGGAGCTTGGTATATGAGTATAGTCTCCTATCCAATTTTTCCATTCATAGAGAAGTGATGACCCGAAAATTCCCCTGGCAGTGGCATTACAGATAGTCCTTGAGACAAATAAAAAGGATGTCCCCAGAAGAGTCTGACCAATGGCCAAAGAGGTGAGATGTTTCACCCTCCCAGCATGTTTCCCACAAGTGCCAGTTCAGAGGTAGGATATAAAGGTGCAGGGTGAACATATTGGAAAAATATCCCCCCCAAATAAAAGTTGAAGTAAAACTAAATTTTCTCCACTACTAAGATGACTTAAATAAACAAGAACAACAGTAATGATGTGGAAAAGAGGGGCTCAAATGGAAGGGAAATCTCATTTGATCCTTGAAAGAGTCCCCCTACCCATAGGGTCCTAGGGGTCCATTTAGGTGAAAATGAGACCCCAACACAAAAAACAACACTTAAAAATTCCACTTTTAACCCAAATTCGGGTTTGAGAAAAGTGACACACAAGGAGAGGTGGTGGGGTGCACCCAAATCATGTTTAAGTGGTCCCACACTTCTAAGAACAAGGTTAATAACAATAAATCACCCCTAACACAAGTAGGAACCATTAGGCCATTAAACTCACTTAGAACTAGGGTTAAACATATTAACACAATAAGGGTCAAGAGGGAACCACTAAGGGTGTCCGGAATAATCATAACATCAAAACAAGCCTAAAAAAAATCAAATAAGGGTGGGGTTTTGGCCTAGTCGGCCGCTTGTGCAACTTGGAGGTGCATCTCTGAGTCCGACGTTCTCTATGGTGAACATGTATCTTGCACACATGGCTCAAACGTCATCATACGTGCTCAATACATGAAACCAAATGAAATGATTCTACATAGATCCAATTGGCCAAATCAAATTTCGAATTAAAACATCAATGAACATCCATACAAAGATAATAACCAAAACTATATGCATCCATAACATATAAAACATAACCCATTTAAATTTTATTTCCATAACATCCAGATCAACAACACTGAACAAGTAATAATGGAAACAATATTGACACCATGTGCCTCATACACCACATGTCAATATAGGTTAGGAAGTTCCAAATAGAGATGAAAAATTTATAGACATATATATTCGAACAATTAACCTTTATAAAATTTAATTAAAATATATCTCATGTAAACCCTAGATCAATAATACCCATAACACTATACCAAAACAAAGTGGCAAGGATAAGGTGGTAAGTCGGCTTCACAAGTCCCTTATATCATCCTACCAAGGACAAGATGATAACAAGAGATAATATAACATCCAAATCATTGTAATTTAACTCAAATAAATCATGATACTATTCACCTAAGTTTCTCAAACAGGAATCTAGCACATAGTTAATTGTTAAGTGAAAGAGCGCAACTGGAGGCACTACACATTCAATGGTAAAAAATATAGCAAACATTCACCAACCAATTTCATTTTTTAAGGAGGTAATGGTTGAAGTTTCATACAAGAGTTTCATTAGGATATTTGTGTAATAAATAGAATGTGTAACTCATTCCCCAACCCACTCATGTCCACATGATGCAAATTTGAATTGGAGGGAATTTTTATTGAACTGGGCTTTGGTCGGCACATAAAATGGTGTTGGTATTATGTTCTCTTATAACACTATAAATATTCAGTGCTATTCAATCTTTTTCTTCCTCCCTAAGACGACCCTTTATTCCGAGCATAATTTCTATCCATTAAACTCCATTTTAATTTATAGTACATGGTTGTCTTTCCTTCTAGATTTTTATTAATTACATTTTTCTCCAACACCTTAGATCCACTAGGGAAAAAACAATTTAAAATTAAGAAAAATTCACACAAATAAATTACAATTGAAAGATAAACCTTCAAATAATACAAAAAATATACATATATATTCAATTATATAAAGATTGATTCATAATTATATATATAATTCAAAAATATAAATTAATATCAAATTTATCAATATTTTAATTTTGATATTGCACAACTTAAATGAGACATCATCCTACAAACCAAATATCAAAAGCCCTCGTGTTACGATAAATTGTACATCTTTTCATAGATTATTTTTTATAAATTTCAATATGCTTGTAAACTTTTAATTCCTTTTTTGATTGTTAAAAATTTCATTGGACATTCTGCAAGTAAAGTTTTAAATAATAAAATTAGTCAGTAAGCATATACTTTTGAAATTGTCTTTATTAGAATTAGAAAGTGTCAAAATCCAATATGAATGAATTTTTTTTTGGCAATATTATTTTGTTCTATACTAAAATAAATATATAAATATTTAGATTCTCTCCTCTTTAATTTACAACTCCTATGTAATTATTGATTTATAAATATCTAAAGATGGAGAAACTTGACACTGTTAACCCAAATAAACATTAGTGCTCTTAAACTTTTAAAAACATAGCCTAAAACATTAGTTCAATGTTTTGGAATGCTGCTCCTATTTTCATTGAGTTTTCAATATTTATTTTTGGAATGAGTGCGTTTTTTTTTAGTACTAATTTACTCATTTAAATTGTTTAATGTGCGATCTTCCCTGTTATTTATGGTTTCCCAAAGTATGCTCCATTTTCGTTGTGAGATTCTGAAATAATGCGTGTTTTAGAAATAGATGTGCATTAATATAATCACTCTTTTAAAAAAAAAAAGCTATTCATGTTATGTAAACTGTGTAAAAATTTATGTTATTTGTATCATGGAAGGATTAGTTTTAATTATGTTAATAGATGTTTTACAATAACAATTAAGGGTGAGATTTGATGGTGTGAGTGTGTAAGGTTTTATTTTTTATATTGAATTTACATTCGTTTGATCATCCCAAGGTAATTTTCACTCTAAATTTTACATCTATTTGATTATTACCTACTTAAAAATATTTTTACTTTTTAACTTTAGAAATTCAATCAATATCTTGATGACGCTTTAGAATTTAAGGCCTCCTTTTCTTTGGAAATAATTTTTTCAGCTTTCTATGACATAATATAAAAGTAATGTAATAGAATTATTAATCAATGCGTAAAACCCAAAATAAAATATTTGAAATTGAATTTTCAATGAGGATACTTTAAGCCATCCAATTCTATATTCATAAAATTTCAAGTTGTACATTGAATTTTCAACCAAGACAATTTCAACCATCTTATTCTACATTCATTAAATTTCAAGTGATCATTTAATTTTCAAAAAGGAACAATTTCAGCGGATCCAATTTTTACATGTATAAAATCTTAAGTTGTACATTGAACTTTCAACAGGGACAATTTCAGCCATCCAATTCTACATTTATACATTTAACTTTCAAGGCCGCAATTTCAACGTTACAGTTGTACATGTATAAAATCCCAAATTATACATTGAACTTTCAACCAGGACAATTTCAATCATCCAATTCTACATGTTTAAGTTTCCAAGTTGTACATTAAACTTTCTACACATATAATATCCCCAAGTTGTACATTGAACTTTCAACGGGAACAATATTTTCAACCATCCAATTCTACTTCTGCACCTCTCCGTTTGTCTCACGTCTATGAAGTAGGGGAGCTCTGCAGCTATGTGCGTTATGGATTGGTTAACAAGCATGGGAACAACTAAATGTTTTGGGATTGCTTTGTGGTTGTGGACATTCTGTTTTTTTACTGTTATGAATGCTTTTCATGCGACATACAATGTCCAGTTGAACACAGTCGGTGGAGATGTGCAGCACCGCTATCGCACGGCCTACCATTTCCAGCCTCCAAAGAACTGGATGAATGGTCTCTGACTCTGTCTCTACATGCAATCTCATTCTCATTCTCAGTTCTCATTTTTTTTTCTGTACTAATTGTAATTCCTCTGTTTTGGTTTTCTGGGTTCTCCAAATTTATTTTGCAAATGGGCGACAGATCCAAATGGTAAGTTAGTTTGATAATTTAATTTTAGTTTTGTTGAAATTGTTCAATGGTTATGCCATATGAATATGGATTCAAATTTGTTTGCAGGACCCATGTTTTACAAAGGACTGTACCATTTATTCTACCAATACAATCCTAAAGCAGCGGTATCATCGGACAGCAAGGTGTGGGAGCATGCCGTGTCTCAGGATCTTGTGAACTGGGAATCGCTAGAAACTGCAATTTTCCCAAGTGAATGGTATGATATAAATGGGTGCTGGTCTGGATCTGCAACATTTCTCTCTGGAGAGAAGCCTGTGATTCTTTATACAGGATTGGACAACTCCTCTAGACAGGCCCAGAGCATGGTGGTTCCTAAAAATGCTTCCGATGCCTATTTAAGGGAATGGGTGAAGATCCCTCAGAATCCAATCATAGTTCCTGACAAGGGAATCGATGCGAGTTCTTTCAGAGATCCCACCACCGCATGGCTTGGAAATGATGAGCGATGGAGAGTTGTTGTGGGTAACAAGGAGGACCTCGATCATGAGGGAAGGGCCCTCCTTTACACAAGCAAAGATTTCCTTCGCTGGAATAAAAAGCAGCAGCCCCTCTATTCGTCTAAAAACACAGGAATGTGGGAATGCCCTGATTTTTATCCTGTCGCTCTCTCTGGAAATCTTGGACTGGATAATTCTGTAATTGCTGGGACTGACGTTAAACATGTCTTGAAGATATACCTTCAAGACAATCAATTTGACTCTTATACAGTTGGAACCTACTTCGCCAACACGGATGGATATGTTCCAGACAATACAAGTGCAGACAATAACTATGTATTGAGATATGATTATGGAAAATTTTATGCATCCAAGACCTTCTTTGATTATGATAAGAAGAGGAGAATCCTGTGGGGATGGATCAACGAATCAGACAGTGTACAGGATGATGTTGCACAGGGCTGGTCTGGTGTTCAGGTGAGACTCAAGGCTTAACACTTAATAATTTGTCAATCTGTTTTCCAGCCTTAAGGTTTTATTAAATACTGTTTGTTGAATTTTTGTTTTAAAGGCCATTCCAAGAGCAATCTGGTTAGACAATATCTCCAAAAACCGGCTCATGCAGTGGCCAGTATCAGAATTGGAGTCTCTCCGTGGAAACAAAATCTACAAAGATAACATTATTCTCAACAGTGGATCCACGTTTGAAATTACAGGCTTGAAAGCTGCACAGGTATGGATACCATCCAAAACACCATCGTCTTTAAAATTTTGTATTCTCTTTGGAAGATAGAGGTTATCTTATAGCTGTTTTATAGGCTAATGAAACTTACCTTAACTAGTATGCATAGGGGAGAGGACTTAGTAGTGGTGCAGTTTAAGTTAGGGGCCCACCAAATAAATTTAACTATAATATGAGATCCTCATTTTTTCACCAGCACATAGTTTAGTATTTTTATAAATTATATTTATTTTTTTGAGTGTTGAACTGGAGGGAAAGACATATTTTGAATTGATTTAAAATTGTAAATTTGAGTTATACTACATTTTGATTGGAACACATACTTGATCATGGGTGATAATGGTTGAACATTGACAATTTAAAAATGACAAATCTTACATGGCATGATGGGATTGAGTGTTATGTACTTTTATGACAACTATTAAGTGTTGTGTATTCAAAACACTATATCAACAATTGGACCCTGCTCAACTATTAGACCCTCCTCAACTATTGGTGTCTCTCCCCTAAATACCATGTGACTCACGTTCTGAAAAAATCAGAATAAATAAATGTTAATTTTATTATTGGTATAGAGTGGGTCCTATAGTGTTTGTGCGTGTTAGTTAACGATCACTGGCTAGTGACAGACATGATTTCATTAATTAGTATATATAATGGTATTTATATAGTAATTTTCTTTAATTACCGGTCAAATTTCAATGGCCTGTCCAAAACATAGAAGTGTGTTATATTTAGATATAGCATATTTCATTTTGTAATGTTGTCATTTTATGTGGGTTTTATGTTGGATTGTTATTAGGCTGATATGGAGGTGTCCTTTATTCTTCCAAGTCTTCTCCGTAATACTGAGATCCAAATGGACGCAAATTTAAGTGCTCAACAACTATGTAGTCAAAGTGGAGTAGCTTCCAAGTCTATGGGTGGTCCATTCGGGCTTCTACTTTTAGCTTCTAAAGATTTGGCCGAACAGACTGCTGTTTTTTTTAAGGGTTGGACTACATCAAAATGAGATGAAACTCCTAATGTGCAGTGATCAGAGCAGGTAAGCACGAAAAGTAGAAATATAATCTGAAGTAAGTATATCAACATATGTACACGTATTCAACTATTACTTTTCCTTTTTGGTATGCAGATCATCTCTACAAACAGATGTTGATAAAACAACATATGGAAGTTTTGTTCATTTCTCCTTCGAGAAAAAGAGCGTCTCTTTGAGAGTCTTGGTGAGTTTTAATGTTCCAAGTTTGTTTCTAAAAAGTAACAACGTGACATACAAGATTGAGCAATGTGAATGTTATGAAAATTGCAGGTTGACCACTCAATTGTGGAGAGTTTTGCAGAAGGGGGAAAGACTTGTATAACGTCCAGAGTTTATCCAACTTTGGCAATTGGTGAAGATGCTCATCTTTTTGTATTCAACAATGCCACTACTTCTGTGACGGCCACCAAACTGACAGCATGGGATATGAGGAGCACACAACCACTTGTTTGACGGTATCGTGGCCAAGGGAGATTAAGTCTTACGCATTAACAAATTTAAATATTTTCATTATTATTTTTTGGTTATTATTAGAACTTAACATTATTATTATTTTATGTGAAGTTAATATTAATTGAGTCTTTTATTGATATTATTATAATGTTACATAAATTTAAGGTATATACATAAAACAATTATATAATATTTTTGCAAGTAAAAATAAATATGTATATTATTAAGTTTATATGATTGTGTTGTTATTGTTGCCTATTGTCTAATGTAGCTCTAGATAATTTAGTTGTGTAATTTTTTCTTCATAAAAGATTCATGTATTTTTTATAACGTCACTCATGTAACTAGTAGAGAAAAATATAATTGAAAGAAAGAATTATTTAATTCTCTATACCTAACATTTTAGGGGAAATGTCTCTTTTTTATGGAGGGTTTAATTGATTTGCAAAAAATGGCACTTTTTATAGTTTCGAGTCCCATCACCCCCGTGATATAGCCAAAGAAGACAAGTAACCAACCTTGTATAAAAAAATTATATTTGTTACATTCTAAGCACCTCTTATGATTAATTTTCTACATCGATGAATTATTGCTTGTCTTTATTTCAAAATTTTATAGGATTTTTTTATTCCTTTTGTATACCAATTTCTCTAAATCAATGATTTATTATGATCTTTATACAAGTTTTAAAATATGATAATGTACATACCTTTTATATAATTATTTGATGGGAAAAAATTATTAAATAAAATTGTAAGAAGGGCGTCTGCTTCACTTATTGCACAGGGGTGATCCTAATTTTTAATCCGACTCTAATGGAATTGGCAACGCCAAAAGGGATAATAAGAATCGCGATAAAATTTTTGTAATTTGTTTTTGGCAAGTAGGGGAGTGGAACCAATAATTGTGCACTCCACATTAATAGCTTTAGTATGCTTATTTTGAGTTATTAAACATAATTAAATTTTTATAGTGGGTATATTAGATTGAAGTAAAATTAAAAATTTCTTTTAATGTATTTAACTTACGTGGGATGTAATTGTGTGAGGTATTTATTTCAGAGAATTTCAATTACAAATAAAATTAAGGTAGACTATAACTTGTACACTAAATTATGTCATTGAGGTGTGCCTATGTGTCATGATTGAATCAAGGAAGTTGTTTAATTGACATTTTAAATAAAAACGCTTTATTCAAATTTTAGATATAAAATGAGATTTATCACTTTTATTTTAATAATAAATTGTTCTTACTTTAGATATATATATCATAATAGGAGGAAATTGAAGTTGTTGCACTATTATGAAGTCGTAAAGTTCTAATAACCTATGGGTAGTGTGCATTGGGCCCTCTATACAAACTATGAGTTAATTGAAGGTATCGAATCCACGACATAAACCATCTACAACAATAGTGGGATCCAAGTGAACCAACCCCAAATACATCAATAATAAAACTAAGTAAATACATACATACATATACATATACATACACCATTGCATTCACAGATCGTATTGGGAGGAATCGCCCTATATTAGCGCACCTTGAAGTGTGTCACATTATTGAGTCACAATAATCCCTATAAATACAAGAAAACATTATTAAAATACTTGGGGACAACCAAACATTGTAGATGACCTTCATCAAGCATTTTCATTTACTTCATTTATAATTCATATCCATTCACAACTGTAGAATTTATAATTTATGTAATCAATTTTCTATTAGTTAGTTTGTTTTCAACCAATCAATTTGAGGTAAATTTTATATTTTGAGAAGTATTTTTGACTTTTTATCCATGTACAAATGAATGGTCTTATTTTGCAATGAAATTACTAATTATAAGTAAGAGTTGCCACATGTTTTACTTTATGTTTTCTTCCATTTAAATATAATCTTGTATTTTTAAATTTTAACATAATTTAAAAAGTTTTTTTTTATGAATAAGATTGTATATTATATTAACAAGTAAAATGATATAAAATAATTCACAAAAAAATAGGTGGTACACAAACACACCTTAAAACCAAAATTTAAATTAGGTAAAGACAAAGTCTAAAAATACATCTAAATTACAAAACAATCTTATTCATCAAAAAATTAAAATGTTTTGAAATTTAGAGTTTTCTGCCATATAATTGACTTGGAATAATTGAAATGACTATCTTCTACTTATTCTTACGTATTTTTTAATTGAACAAATTCAATTACCTTTCAGCTTTATGCAACTTTTCCAAAGAAATTAATAAGTGGCAGACAGAAACTTTGAAATATTAAAAGAAAAACTCATTACATATGTCTTTGTAAAAGCAAATAGTGTCATGAAGTGACATGGCAGAATTGGAAAGCAACATATTTGACTTATAATCTTTTAAGTGGCCCATATCATTAAATGGACAAGATTGAGGAACTACCTACTCTTGAATAAACATGTCAGTGGTGATGAACATTTTGGCATATCCTACATACCAATCTTAACATATGGTTGTTAAGAAAATAAAGTACAAGTGGAGGCTGGAAGGAGAGTGAAGAGCCTATCCATCACATGAGTTTGCAAGTTTGACTGGTCAACCAACCAATAAGCTGTTTATCATTTTTTGGAGTGAAATTATCATTAATTTGTTGACCAGTCAGCCTTACAAACTCATGTGATGTTTAGGCTGAGACTTTCCACTTAAAAGCTGACAGAGTACTGCATGTGCACATTTTTCCTCATGTCCAAAATTGCATTTTTCATTTTTCCTCCTGTCCAGAATTGCAGTTTTTCCTTCCCTGTCTGGGACTGTGTTTTCTTGCTGTAATAAAAATCTTGTATAGAGTGTGCAGTGAATCTTTGTGAAGCAAATCTCTTTCATCCGCAGCTGTTTATTTCATTGATTAATCTTGTTCTTACAATCTTTTGAACCAAATCTTGTGGAGAGAAGATCTTCTTCATATAACTCTTTGAACTGTGAAGATTCCAGCTGCTCGAATTGACCTGTGAGAAGTTTGGGTTTCGATCTAAGCTAATATGTTTGAAATTAATGTTTTCAACGAATTTTGGGTTGTCAATGGCCTTTTCTATAGATTTTAGTATAAAAAATTTATAAAATACAATGACACTTGTTAAATACAAGTTAAATTGCAAAGCAATTTAAGGATCTAATTGTCAGGACTATTTTACTTTGTAAATACCATTATATAAAATTGTTCTTTTATTTTGCGTCCCCGCCAATAAAAGTCTAATTTAGACCAACTATCATTAAAAGATAAATTTGTGATAATAACTATGCAGCAGCCTGTGGCTAAATTTGACCACAACATGCAATTTATTAATCATAATATGGATGCTATCTCACTGGACTGACCCAAAAACAAAACCTTTGAATCAGTTGCTTAACATATTCTTCAAAAACAGGTGATATGGATCGTAGACTGTAGTACTTTCAAGCATGACCAATGATTGTTGCCAGTCAACTAGTAAATATGGAAGTTTATCATCTAAATAGTTAATATTGGCTAATCACCCTAAAAAAGTTGTTCTCACACAAATCGAATTCTAGTGCATTAGATAGAAGCAAATAATAGTTGCTAGTTAATTACTAACTTATCAATTGGTATTTTGTTTATTTAGTTATAGAATTAAAAGATAATAATATTGTTATCCATATATCAATTTTTGTGGTGGCTATTTTTGTTTCTAAAGTTTGAAATTTCATGTAAATTGAACAAAATACATCCATTTCAAGAATAGTGCCATTATATTGATGTTATCTTTTGCAATTATTGGTACCTACAATAAAGAAACAAAATATAATTTTAAATATTATAACATACAGTAGAAGGTGTGTACAAAGATATATATTTTACACCTTTGCATTTATTCTTTCGATATAAAAAAAATATAGATTGTTAAATGGAAAATCACATAAAAAAGTACAATGAACTATGTCCACAATCTATAATCATAGAACGATACCAAAAAAAGAACGATAAAACTATAATATAATTGATGAAGCTCTAGAAAAACATGAATAGGGGATTTCCTATTTGACACATTTCAAGTGTTGCTCCATTTTAGATACACATTTTTAAAATTAAGGAATGAACTCATTCACCATTTCTTGAATTTCTTATAAAAGAATGACCCAAATACACTTCAATCATACCAACTTGAACTAGATGCAAATTATTTGTTCAAATTGCATGGTGTATATGACATTGAAACATATTTATGAAAAATGTGAATGTCTGCATCACAAATAAAATGAACAAGACCATGGACTCTAGGGTGATAATTTCTGTATAAACTAGCTATCACAATATGGAAAAACATAGACATAAGTGTTTGGTCATTCACAAGAAGAACTAAGTACCTTCAATCAAATAAAAAACCTGACGTTATTCCCTATTCCATTTTTTACATTACAAAACTTAAATATTTGGGCATTACGAACCACTATATTGCAAATAAAAACTATTACCGTAATCCTTTGTTTACTTGTACTATCCTATCAACAAATGACATAGACTTAGAAGTACATTGGCAATACATCTTGATAAAATATACACATGTGGACTACATAGAACAAAAACAAGGACATTCTAATGTGGTGAGAGATTATTTGCTTTGGTATGTGAATTGACAAGTAAAGAGATTAACATTCAATTCCTAATGTGATATTCAGTACAATCATTTTGCAATGCAATAGTCTTGTCTAAAGACACAAAGTTGCTTACAAGGATGCATATGTATTTAGACTACAATTCAATAAAAGTTACAAAGAAAGTTGCTAATTGGTAGGAATAAACAATAAACTTGGCCTTACCATATTGACTAGGCAATATTGAAGGAAACATTTTCTATTTTGAATGGATGTCCATGTTTCTTAATGTAAAAATATGAATATGGTCTTCAAGCAACATAGAACATGAAGTTGTGTATTGCAACCACTTACAACCGTTATCAAGATATATCATTATGCGCTTTGACACTAGACATAGGTCATTTTCACTAACATCCGTCCATAAAAATTAGATACAAAACAAAACGTGACTTCCAAAAAGATACCAACAATAACCATTCGAAAAATAAAACACATTATATGAAACCAATATAAACCAACAACAAATCTTATTGGAGGGAAACTATTATTTGAGAAAAACAAAAATCTAACACAACCTACTGAATCTGACCAACATCACATTTCTTTTACAAAAAAACCCAAATTATTAGTTAAAAATTGAAACATGTCATACGAAATGAAAACAAACTAACCAATTCATCAATACAAAGATATATCTGAAAGATTGAAGAAAATCCCATATATCCTTGCCCAATTTGCAACTAATTACATTTTAGGTAAAACATGTCAAACTTTAATTAGGGAGAAAAATAAATGTAAATGAACTTAGTACAAGACAAAAGATTACTTATTGTTTTCACACCGCAGTCTAGTAAAAAGGGTTCAATATAATACCCTCATTCAAAAAATTATTATTAAATGTGTGGCAAATCTCCAAAATGGACTTTCGAAAAAATGACGAATATCAAAAAAACAATTCGCAGCAAAGGAAATTTGATAGGACACAGTTTAATGCGATTTCACAAAGTTGGAAAGATGTTAGACGGTTGTCTCTATCATTAGATCGGTTGAGTTAGACATCCATCCATAGGTTAAACAATCATCTCTTCTCTATTAGATGGACTAGGTTGGACGGTTGTTTGTTATCTATTAGACAGACTGGGTTGGACAGACGTCTCTTCTCTATTAGATGGAATGGATTGGAATGGGATGGACGGGCCACCTAGCTAGCATTAGACGATGTTGTGTCAGATGAATGTATCTCTCAGATATAGACACACGACTACCACCGTGACTGTCTCTTTGACATTGGACAGTTGTCTATCTTGCTTAGACGATGCTAGGCTGGATAATCACCTTTTACATTTATCTCTCGCATATGTAGATGCATGTCTCTTTCATGGCTATTAGAGGTGTCAGACATCAGGCTTGGAAAGTGATCTATGTGCCAAAAAAGGAATAAATGCAATGAATATATATATATATATATATATATATATATATAATGTGGCTTTTGAGGGCGCTTCCCCTGAATCCCCGTTGAGACACACAACCCCCATACATCACAAGGGGGATAACCCTCCTTGCACTTCCCGGGCCATATGTATTATACCTCAGAGAATATGAGCATAATTTGATTTGAAACGTTGGTGAAATACATGCATATGTTCATTTTTAAGTGTAAATAGTAGGCATATTGACCCATATAAATGACCTATCGTCCAAAATTTTAGGTGAACTAAGTGGCAACTGACTGCTGAAAATTCATCCTCTGTAATTTTCAAAACCCCTTATATTAATGAGTTTACAAAAATTCATCACTAAAAATTTCCCTACTAGTAAATCAACAAAACATAGTCGAGCGTGTTGACACCTCACTTAGAAATAGGTCTAAGCGCTCACTCAAAGTGTGTGAAAATTCTTCAAGTTCCTTCTAGGGTAGAAATCAAGATATTGTTCCTACAAACATGGTTATCATAACATGCAAATATATGCCATATTAAGAATATGACCTATTTCGATATGCACAAGAAAATTGATCATCAAAGGAGCTTGTATTCATTTATCAACATATATAAACAAGATCAGTATTTGGATACCAAGAACATCACATTCATTCTTTCGTACTTTATCAATGCATATTATATTATCCATTACAAAACATGACAAACACATACACCTATATAAGACTTAAATCATAACAGACACTCAATAACAACACACATATACTATCAACAAAACTCACACACTACTTTATATGGACATTAAAAATATTTATAGCGTGGGAACTTGTACTTCACCACTTACATGACTTAAACTACTAATATGCTACTCTTTACATGGTTTGCATGCACTCCCATCTCGCACTCTAGTGTCCTACATGTGGTTCTGTAAGAGTGGATTACTCCCAACAGGTAGTCTTAGTTTTGTCCCGTGTTATAAATAGTTTGCTTATTTCCCACACCATGCTATAATTACCTATCTTATTCATGCATAATCTATATGTATCCCAAGTCTTGCATGTGATTTATACTTTTCTCACGGTGCTTTATCCACACTTTAGTCTATTTTTGGCTTGCCTCAACGAAACACCATCTTCTGCATGTGTCCCATTTTATCCTTCCTTTCAAAATCTAACTAACTATGGACTTGTTTGTTCATGTGCGCAACCTTTCACATTTACTCTTCACTTCTTCCACACATACCTTTCCCCACTTGTATTATTCCTTGTGAATAGTTTGTTCTTACTTCTGTGTGCACGCTTGCATGCATCTTCTGACTTTCGCACATGTCTTGGACTTAGTCAATTTCTCGGCCCAACATTACCCCAAACTAGGGATAATGTCCATCCTTGTCAATACTTGAATGAATTAATAAAGAATAAATAATTATATCCTAGTACTAGGCTCAACCCGCATAACCTAAGGTCAACCCACATAAGGTCAAATCATATAAAATTTAATCCTTATCTTCTCAAACCCTTATTTGATCCATTAGTTGTTAGATTCCTTCTTGGTTTTGATTCTTCATGTTTCTAGCTTTAATAACTCCTCTCTTTACTTGTTCTTCTTCATATCTTCCCATGCCCTAGCTCTGCAACTTCCTTCAACAACTAAATACACAACCCTGACTAAAAATTTCTCCACACTTTGATTCTCTAAACCCCTGTATAGCTTCTACTATGTTATTTGGATGTCACTTTTACTAAATACAAGGAGTTCTGGCTCTAGATAATGGATGTTGGTTCCTCTCATCACCACCTTCAATCACACTGGTTCGCAAGAGCTCTTTAAAACACACAAGTTCTCAACTCTCTAGGTGAATTATATATTATTGTTCACTCGTATTTATAGGTTTAAAAAATTTGTGAACATTTAATACAGTAGGATTTTGAGGTGGGAATTTCTCACTCTTTTTTTCTCTTTTCCACTAAGTCTAGAGCTTCACAATTTTTCCTTCCACGCACATGTATAATATTTTAGCAAACTACTACTTCCTCAAGCTTTCAATTGTTTTGCATGTACCTCTCTGTGCTACACCTATCCATTCTTTGTGCCTCATGGAAAGTAGTTTTCTTCCTCCCATGATGCCTACCTCATGTTATCCTTCCCACAATTCAACATGTTATCATTTCCACAAAGCTTCCTTATACACCATTGAAAAAAACAATCCAATACACCAATTGAACAAAACAATTATAAGCAAGCACAAATTCATTCACACACAGAGTCCTGCATGGTGTGTACTACCAACCCTCCATTGCTTGTACTTACAAATTCAACCACTTTTCCTTACATGCCTTTACCTTCTACCCCACACTAAAAGCACGTGCATTCTTCTGCACATTAGTTTTGAAACAATTACATCAACTCTTGCTCGCAAACATGCCTATTACAAAAAATAAAATAAAAATATTGAAAGGGAAATATAATTTAATGATAAGACTACCTTATTAAAAATATAAAATAAGAAGCTTATTTATGGTAGGGATTCATATTACTCTCATTAAAGTAATCACGAAAAATGGTGCCATTTAGCACCTACAACTGACATGTATCTGAATCCAGTATCTTGGTTACTTTAAATGGCCCCAAATCAGTGTACCCTCAAATTTCTTAAGTGGCATGAAAAATTGTAATCATAAAGAAGAATAAATCCCACAACCACAAAAGACTTGATCTTAATGTGCCTATCATTCCAAGAATTTTTTCTCACCTTTTCTGTCTTTTGTCTCCATCTCACAATTGCACACATTTCATCCAACTATATTAATTTTTCAATTTTTTCGTCTACTACGTGTTCATCTGTGATTCCTCCTACATGCACAATATGTAGGGATGCTAACATGAACTCCATATGCAAGATGACCTCTACTTCAAACACCAAATGGAAATGTGTGGCTTTTTTTAACCTCTTGTAGATAGTTTTGTGCACTCATAAGACAGGTGAAAAAATTTCATTCGAGACTTTTCTTCCCACATCAAATATTTAAGTCAAGGTTTATCACAAGATCTTATTGAAATTTGCTGTAGTACCATCTTCCTGTGGGTAATAGGGGATAATCTTATGATGACCCACCATGAACTCATCTTATAATATGTGTATCATCTCATTTTGAAAATGAGTTCCCCTATCACTGGTAAGGCTCAAAAGGAAGCGATATACATGTTATCTTTGAATCACAACACCCTTAGGTTTTCACAAGTGTGTGTGCTTGAGCTCACAGTATGAATGAATAACATGGGTACTATCTCCAAGTTGTGGGACTTGCTACTTGAGATGGACCTCCAGAGAAAGCCGGTTCTTTCTCCTAAAATACCTACCACAATCTACTCTAATGCAGGAAAAGCTATCTTGTCCTAATCTAAATTTCTAAGGGACCAAGGAGAGATATTGCATGAAAATAGAGCCTACACTAAAGTGGTGTACACCATAAAAGGAGAGTGTGAGAATAGTCTTCTAATGTGTGAAAAATAGAAGCAAAATTGCATACTAGAGGGGGTGATAATAGTTCTCCACAGTCTAGCAACTACATTTACAACAATATTTCATACACAAAAAATAATAATGAAGCCCTGAAATAGCATAAGACAGACACAATACATTAGTAATGAGTTTGAAATGGCAAGAAGAATTCAAAAAAAACACAACAGGGGAAGATACATCCAAAAAATTGTATTTATTGCTTCATGGATATGCACATTTCAATCTATTACAAAGTAAGGACCCGAATCACCATGCAAGGACTCCACTACAAGGTCTTGCATCACATTGGCTTCAAAAAAATACAATATTTTATAGAGGTTTTCTACTGAAAACTATCTCCTTTATAATGAGCCTAACACTCTAATTTATAGAATTTGGAGAGAGAGAGAGAGAGGGAAATGAAAATCTTAAAATTTGTCCTTCAACCACTTGCACGAGGTATTAAGTGAAGTGAAATGATGGTATGTTTCTTGCAAAAGGCCTCCCATATTGTCCCATAACTTGCAATAGTGAGAAATGTCCACCCATACTTCATTGAATGCATCCCAAACTACTAAATAAAGCACTGTTATGAACATGTACACGTTTTGTAAAAAATCACCATTGATTCCTTGTTAAATTATAGATTTCTTAATTTATGCACATCGAGCTCGGAAGCATGATTCCAATGGTACCATTTTTGTGTCTTTTTGTTGAGAAATACAAAATATATGGCATTCTGAGTGTAGGCAGTTGTTTGGGGTCTACCAGACATTTTTGTCATTTAATGGGAATGGATATTAAATTTATCAGAGATGGATATGTTTCCTTTATTTTCACATACCTGCCCTCATTAAAAATAATAAATCCAGTTTTTGTGGCGTAGAGGACGTTGTGCCCGTTTTGAAAAGTTAAATTTTGTGCAAAAACGAAGCTCAGGATCAAACGTTATGACCATTTGAAATTTGGGAGGTCGGGCATCAACTTTTCCTTTGTATTTCAGCTATTTCATGTTTTCAGAGAATGCATGTCCCAGCTGCACTTGGACCGTGTGGGTTTCTTTCCTCCAAAAAACTTGATTCGTTCTTGGTGCGGTGATTTCGGGTTTGGATGTCCTAGTTGTCCCGACGTTGACCAGGCCGCAAAGGCCGTTGACTTCCACTCCACCCGCATTGCTTTATGATTGGTGATTTTGGCAATGCAGGTCCTGACTATCCCAATGTCTCGCGGACCACCCCAGACCAATTTCTCCAATCCACTTGCAAGTCTCTTCGCTTTGTATTGCGGTGATTTTGGCAATGCAGGTCCCGACTATTTCAATGTCCCACAGACGACTTGGGACAATTTTGTTTGATTTTTCTGCTTTACAAAGGTTGTGGTTATTTCAGGTTTTTGGGTCCCGAATGTCCCGATGTCCTGTGGACCATCTAGGACAAAAAATTCCATAAAATACGCAATACATTAAAAGAAGCCATTTTAAAAAAAACTTATTAATTTTTTCTAACTCCATAATTTTTTTTCTTGGATAGGGAAGTTAGAGAAGAGCCAAAGGGACCCCCAAAACCTAAATTTTGGGCCTCTAACCAATTCTACTTTCTCAAGCTTGAAGAAATTATGCAAGTTATCCAAATTAACACAATCTATGAATTTGGGATAACAATATGCTGATGACATTCTCCTATAGAAAACATGCAGTTATATCAACTATACAATCCTTAGTGTATGTGGCTTCTACCCATCGTGTTAGGCAATCTATGCAAGTTATAATGTATCACGTGCCTTTTCTCCATGTAGCTGGTGCAATTGTTCCAATGAAATTAATTGTCCATTTTTCAAAAGGTTTTATGCTTGTTACGGGTTGCAATGACATTTCATCGTGTAGGCTTGGCTTTCCCATCTTCTGATAGTGATCATACTCCTTGAAAAATTGCTTCGTATCCTTGTAGATCGTCTCCCACTAAATTCCCGTGAGGAGTATTTTGCGCATTGTAGCCTCTCTAACATAGTTTCCACCTATTATCCCACTATGTGCTTCCTCCATAATGTCCTGGGACTCATGTCCCAAAACATACCTACGTAGAACTTGATCTCTTCACATTTTATATAGGTCTCCTCCCACCAAGTGATATGGAAAAATGCGTATGGCCAATTGCTTCTTCTCTATAGTATTCATCCCTTCAAAAAAATATATGTGTGTAAAAATATTACTATATATTCCAAATCAGTTGGAACTTGCTGCCACCATACCAGTTGCACATCTAACATTGTATCTTCTATGCTTTGTGCGTCCT
This sequence comes from Taxus chinensis, assembly GCA_019776745.2. NCBI lineage: Eukaryota > Viridiplantae > Streptophyta > Pinopsida > Cupressales > Taxaceae > Taxus > Taxus chinensis. Next base: position 887,990,978 of record CM034151.1, read on the forward strand.
CTCTAGATTTTATGTGTGGAATATGGTCACATCCCAATTTATCTTTCTAGATTTGACTATCACTATACATTCAAATTCTTGGAACAATAATATCCATCTACATATTTGACCCTATAACACTAGTTTTTTGACCAAGTACTTTAACATGTGATCAATGTAGAAGAAAAAAAGTGTCACCAAAATATACTATCTGAATTTGTGTATTACGAACACCATTGACAATGCCATACAATAAGTTGTGGTATACTTATGCTCTGCAGGTGTTATCTTCTTACTCACAAAACAAATAGGATGATTCATCTTGCCTTCACTAGGCCGTGTTAACACAAATCCAATTTATGCACTTGAAGCATCCACATGTACATAAAAAGGTAACATCCATGACAAATACCAAAGGATGAGCACAATAGTTAATTTTTCTTTCAATTTCTCAAAATCCATCTATTGTGCATCCCTCAAATATAATTTCCCTTTAACCTTTAGTAATTTCTCCAATGACACAATAATGTTGGCATACCATGTGATAAATTTCCCATAACATTTTGTATGGCCAAGTAAACCACACTCTTCTCTCTGATTAGTTGGATTTGGTATTCCCATTATCACTACTACCTTGGTAGGATAAACCAAAATACCATTCTTGTAGATTATATGTCCGAGTAGTTTTGTAAAAGGTGTTGCAAAGATGCAATTCTTTATGTTCAATTATATGCTTAGGTTAATACATCTTTCGAACATCAGTCTCAAACAATCAAAATGGTCTTTGATTAGACAAGGATAAAGTCTTTAAATTCCTAGATAATAATGCGTGAGAACACTGCTAGCACATTCTTAAGTCTAAAATGCATGACTGTATATGCATAACAACCCCACTCTGTTGAAATTTTAGTTTTCACCTAATCCTCACGCACTATACGTACCTAATGGTACTTGGAAAATCCATATGTGAAAGAGTAAATCTCATTCCTTGCTACAAATTTAAGAATATCTTCAGTAAAGGGTGTAAGGAAAGGATAAATGACACAAGAGGAATTCAATATTGTGTAGTCTGCACAAATCTGAATTTTGGCATCTTTTTCGATGCTTATGACTATTGGAATGATCCAATATTATTCTTCTATTTGCTTGATGATACCTACATTGTGCATCTTATATTGTCTATCTCATATTTCACTTTGACACACAAGTTGGGATTTATCCTGTAAGGCCTCATTTGTACTGATATAAGTCGCAAGGCCTAACAATATATAAGTCACAAGGACTAACAATGGATGGTCTAGTATTCTACCCATATGGAGTAAAAAAAGATAAACTAGTTTGTATAGCTCTCTCACATGTAAGAAATATGGATTATTTGTTCTTATTGTCCTCTCTCACAATAAAAAATGTTTCCATTGAGATGACACAAATCAAAACAATGACAATGTAGAGATTAGGTTTTGACCACAACATAGATATTACAAACATCCATATTGTAATTTACACATTGAGAACAAGGATTGTACAAGAACACATGCATGATGTACTCAATTACCGTGACTTAATGTCTTCATACATGTTTTGATTCCAAGGTATGCATATGTCATATTTGAGAAAAAAAAATATGTTTAAAGAAAATAATTATTTTTCCATGTATCATGTACATAGATTATTAAATGCTATAAAGAAAAACATCCACATATCCACCACAAAACAAGACTAAGAAACCAATGTAAAAGCAATACTATCCATTTTTACAATCAACAAACAACATATAACATGTATAAATATATATGCAACACCAAATAATTTTTTGAAGACATCATATACATGGTCAATGCAACTCTTGTAGATGTAATTGCAGATCACAATATATACATAATTGGCGACTTCAACATAAACATGAATAAACACGGTAAAAAATAAGAAACACTTGAAAAGCATATGAACAACAACATCTACTTCCTAATGTAAAAAAATAATTCTCTACAGCTAACCACCTTGATTGCATATGGCTCAATAAAATAGTGAATCAACATCAAATTTTTAACCGACACTTATTGGAGTGATCATGATATTATTAATTTGATCATATGAAAAGACAATTACTATGGCTGGCCAAAAACCATAGACATATAAACAAAACATAGAAACAACTATAATAAACGAAAACTAATTTACTGTAACAATTATCCAACAATACAATAACAACAAAAACAAATATGCAATAAGATTTATTTGAAGCATTCACCATTAACTAATTCATATATATTTTCAAGTATCGACACACAATACCATCCCAGAAACCACACATTGCACACAAATTCTACTACTTTTTTATACTAAAAGAATAAAATTCTTGCAGGATCATATAAATGAAGTCTACATAAAACGGACATTTGAAAGCGTTCATGACCATGGAAAACTATAAAATGAATCTAGAAAAGGTATAAAATTCAAATTCCCTCTTTTCCGTGACTTCACACAACAACCTCTATACTATGATATAATCACAATTGATTTTTCTAGGAGAGGCACATTTCCTTGCACCTTGAATTTGATTTATGACCTTAATAGCTATGCAATTGGAGATGTATTCGAAGAAAATGTTATTGCCACATACAAAACAACAGTTCACAAAGATCTCAATAGAAAGCTTCTACACATAGATTTAACAAATAGAGAAGGTGAAATGACAGTTATGGTAAATGTAACTAGTCAATATATTGAAGCACATCAACACAAAATTAAACCATCCAAGGGAGTACGCATAATAAAATTCAACATTGCAGCAAAGGCTAAGTACGATCAAGGAGATTGTGATTGCATCTTAATACTAAACAATAACAATATCATAGAAAAATACCAATAGTTTTCACTGAGTATAAGTTCATAATAAAAACAACAATAAACCAACGAGTCAATAGTGAAGACACCTCTACAAAAGGACAATTGTAGCTATTGTAACTTCAACAAAAATAATTGGAACTAAGTTCATGTTTGAAATTAAAGATGGCCACTCTATAGATGACAAAGTAGTGGTACAAACAATTATCTATAAACTCTTTAACTTTTTTTTTTTTTTTCCCTTCCACAAAAACCTAACAATGTTAAAATTTTCAATCAAATCCCATATCTACTTGTTTGAAATATTTGTAACCTTGTTCACACAACTTGAACAATGCCTCCAAAAAAAAATGAATTCCCTATCTATTTGTTCAAGAACATAGTCAAGTGAATGAGTCATGATAAAGCATTGAGAACATCTCAGTTGACATTTAAAACCTCTCTGAAGATAGAACAAACATTCAAACAGCTACACTAATTTTTGAATGTAATGGATGAGGTAAGAAATATGTCAATTCTATCACTTTCTATATAAAATTTATAACTTACATTTACTTTGCATTCTCTATCTCTCAACTTACAATTACCCTTAACATTATTTCCATTCTAAGTACAAGGCAAATTTTCCATTCCAAATATATACTCTAAGTCATTTGATATTATTTGTAGAAAATACAAATATCTAGAATTGAAATTTCTCTTGCACCAAAGAAAACAACGGTCAATTGTGGAAATTGCATTAAAAATCTACCCTTCTAATAATTTGGTCTGATTTTTGCACACGGAAATAATAATCATGTTCTATATTAATTAATCTCTAGCACAATACAAATTTATAGGGAGAGTATCTCCTTAAAATAAGGAGTCCTATGAAACCTCCACAAACAACTCAAAATTAATTTAGGTGGATGGTTTAAACAACAAAAAAAAATATTATTATTACATTTACACACTAACTAATATATCCCTCATAAATGATAATTCCTAGCATTCCCCCCTTTAGTGTGAACAAGGGGGAAAACACCATCTTCAACAAAGCAACATGTTGCTCCGTAGCCTGCACATGGTCTCAATCCTTAACATTGACTGTGGAAACTACATCGTCCATGAATAGGTGCCCATCAACATATCTAGGTGAATATATGAATTGGGACCCATCAACCAAATTCACATCAACCATCAAGTCAATGTGATTAAGAAAATTTCCTTTTATAATATTAATGGTACAAATCTCCACACCATCATCATAATGGGGAAAACATAGAAATAGAGTTGTACACAGGAACATGGTTGTTCATATATTATTATTCATCACACAACAAATTGGTGAAGCTGAAAATGAAAAAAATCCACCAAATCATCAAGCGACCTCGTCATTAGTGGCTGACGAGAGGATGTTGGTTGTCCAAATGCCTTTGTTGCCTCCATCCTCCAATGTGACGCTATTATATTAGCAGGATGTGAACATGAACCTCAAGTTTACATATTGTATGTCGTGTTCCAACAATAATGCATTCATCAGGAATTTGTTTTAATGAACTTTTGAATACAATGAAAAATGATGACTCTATTACAAAAAAATGAATTCTGACTCTGAACAAGATGATATACCAAACTAGAAAACAATTGAAAAACATTCTATTGACATAGACTTTTAAATGAATCTTTTAATAAGAGGATGATACAAGACTATTAACCTATAAATGACATAAAAATTAAACATACAAGGAAATAGACACGATATTGACTCGAAGAGGATATTCAATAATGTAGCATTGAAAAAAATATAATACCATTGAAGGAATTGATGTGGAAAAAATTAAATTATACGAGACCATGTGATGAGTGCTATGTGGAAGAGAAACAGTTGAGAGGTGTCGATGAGCTTGACGCACCATGCGAGTGATGTGTCACTTGGCCAGACTAGTTTTTGATCCAATTTGATGCCAAATGCTAATCCTGAAAAATGTATTTGAGATGAGTTAGACCAAACCGCAAATATGTTAGCAGATCTATTATCCAGATCAAATGTGTACACAAAGATTTTCTATAAAAACTTAAACCAAAACCGCGAGGAGTGTTGAGTGCCAGATCTCGACATTGAATCAAGTGGGCCAAATCTGTATGGATGGGTGACATTGAATGGAATATTGTGCTTGTTAGAGGAATATCAATGCAAAATACTCACAAATTGTTGCATCTTTCAATACAGAGGAGAGGAAATAAAAATGTGAGTCTGAAACCGGGAGCAAAAATGAGCAACTCTCGTTGAAATCTAACATACAAGTTTTGTGTGCAGGTTTTGACTTTGCATGTATACTGCCACGTTCAGGTAGAAAATTGAAATTCCTTTAATAGGCTAGGACGTCCCGACTGAACCAGATGTTTTTACCACACCCTTCTTCTTAGACTCTTATACGACTGCTCCACATGATGGTTGTTATGCATGTAGATCAAATATTGAATCAATTCTGTATAATCCTCTCTGCGAAAGTCCACATAAGAATAATTCATTGTATTTTCACGAGAAAACAATAAAATTTAGCACAAAAAATTGAAACATACTACAGGGTAATGTAAAATAATACTCGCCCCTCCAAATAACTAACTTTCTCGTTAAAAAATAAGTTTGATTATATACTCTGATACCAAATAATAATTTTGTCTGAGTTTTGTATAAGGAAATAATAATAATGTTCTATATTAATTAATATTTACCACAATATTAATTTATAGGGATATGATTTCCTTAAAATAACGATTTTTATCAAACTTCTACGAACAAGTCAAACTTAATTTAGGCGGACAATTTCAACAACCAAATCATTATTATTCTTACATGTACTCACTAACTAAAATATCCCTCATAAATGATAATTCCTTAAACCTTCATGATGCACATAGGATACTATGAAATATAACAATTACAACTAATAAAAATTTCTAATACATACTTTGCGGTCCTTCATTCACCAAATTGTTTCCTTCAGTGACATACACAACTCATGAACAATACCTACAAAACAAAATTTCCACTCTATATCTTATTTGACAATTTTCCAGTGTTAGAAAAAGAGTTTAATTTTGTCCCTAGAAAAGCAAAAAACATTTTTCTTATTACATGATTTTAGTTTTAAACAATTTAGTTTTAGATTCTTAATTTTAGGAAAAATAATTAAAGAAAATAAGTCAAAAAGCTTTGTATTCTTTCACAAAAGCATGTGCTATTTTTAGCTGATAGTTTAAGAGTTGAGTGTTTTTATTGTTAGATGAAAGCCATTTACATATTAGAGACTATTGTAAGTGTTTTCATACACACAGATTGTATTGAGTTGAAGCTCTAATAGGGAAGAAAATATATATGCACAGAAGTGCTATTTTTTTTAAAAATACTTTGTTTATTGGAAATTATTTATTTTGTTTTTGTTTTTTGTTATTTTATGTGCCTAATTTCTACAAATTGGTATCAAAGCAAGGTTTTATTAAATAGGTTCCTAATTGAAATCAGGTTATGACTTCTATATCTAGTCAGTAGACACCCAAGTTTATAGGAAATAATTACGAGCATTAGTCATTAACCATGAAGGAACTATTTAAATCCCATGATGTGTGGGAAATCATAGAGAATGGGTACACATAGCCCGTAGTTACAACAACATATAACACACTCTCACCGATAGAGAAAGACACTTTGAAGGAATTGAGAAAGAAATACGAAAAAGATCTTTTGTTTATTCACTAAGCCATGCATGAAAGCATCCTTCCTAGAGTGGCAACATGTAGTAAAGCACAAATTGCATCGGACACTTTCCAAGTTGTGTATCAAGGTAAAGAGAAATAAAAACCGCAAAGCTACAATTTCTTTGGAGAGATTTTGAAAATATTTCAATGAAATAATTAGATTCCATAAAATCGTTCTTTACTTTTGTAGTTGGTTTAGTCAATCAAATTAAATCCCATGGGGAAACTATAAAAGAAAGGAAGATTATTCAAAATTTTCTTAGAAGTTTTCTTGCAAAATTTGATCCTTTGGTAGTTGCTATTGAAGAAACTAAGGATCTAAGTTAGTTTTCAATTGATGAGTTGCATGCATCACTAAGAAATAAGGAGAAAAGGTTCAATAGATCACATGCAGTTATAGATCAAGATTTTTAATCACAAGTATCACGAAATCATGGAAGAGGAAGAGGAAGCTTCAATCCTAGAGGTAGAGGAAGAAGTTCATCTAGAGAATGCAACAACGGTCCATAAAAGTCAAGTAGAAGAGGACATAGTCAAGAGCACAATCATAATCATTTTTATGGTCAGAGAAAGGATAAGTTACATGCGCAGTGTAAGTATTGCAAGAGATATGGGCACTATGCTTATGATTACAGGAAAAAAAAGTATGATCAGAAAATAAAAAATCAAAATCAGGTTAGAAGATCTACTTAAAGCTCCATGTTTATTGCGTACATGGATATTGTTGAAGAAACACCTTATTTATTGCCTATTGAGTGTAATATATTACAAGAGAGTCCTATTGACGTATGATATTTGGATTCTAGTTGCAGTAATCACATGTCAGGTAACTTAGATTTATTTTCTAATTTGGATGAGTCAGTAAAGACAGAGGTTACTCTTGGGAATAATAATATAGTTTCTATAAAAGGAAAAATCAACATTCTAACTAAAAAGGGGGACTAAAATATTATGAAATATATTTATTATGTTGCACGTTTGAAGCACAATCTCATAAGAATTGGTCAATTAGTAAAAAAGGGATACACAATTTATATTGAAGATAACAAATGTGTGATCATGGATGAATATCAAAGTACTCAGCTGATTGCTAAAGTGAAGATGATAAGCAATAGAATGTTTCCTTTGAATATTAGACCAACCAAATCTATAGCTCATACTATAAATATATCCGGAAATAAAAAATTGAATCAGTTTTTCAATTAGTTGAAAAATATGAACCATGGCTATGGCATCTCAGGTGTGGTCATTTAAAGTTTGGAGGCTTGAATTTATTACATCGAAAAAATATTGTGAAAGGTTTGCCTTTAATTCAAAATCCAAAGAGAGTTTGTAAAATTTGTATTTTGGGAAAGCAATGCAAAGAGTCTTTCCAAGTTGGAAAAATAATAAGAGAAAGTGCTCCACTTGAAATTGTTCACTCAGATTTATGTGGACCTATGCAAAAAACTTCTATTGGGCGTTACCCATATTTTATGATATTCATTAATAAATATACAAAGAGGAAATGAGTGTAATTTTTTAGACATAAAGCATATGATTTTAATATATTTTAGAATTTCAAGGTCTTAGTAGAAAAGAAAAGTGGGTACTACATCAAAGTTCTGAGGAAAGATAGAGGAGGTGAGTATGTTTCCAATGCTTTTTTTGAATTTTAACAAATATCATGGTATACACAAGCAGTTTACTACCAGGTATACACCATCATAGAATGATGTAACAAAGAGAAAGAATAGAACCATCATGGAGATGGTGAGAAGTATGATAAAGTAAAATCATTTTTCAAATGAGTATTGAAAAAATTAATAGAAACTTCTGTTTACATTTTAAATAGGTGTCCAATGAAAATTGTTTGAAATATAGTTCCTCAACAAGCTTGGACTAACAAGAAACATAGTGTTGCTCATTTTAGAATCTTTGGTTGTATGGCATATGCACATATGCTTGATGAGCTAAGGAAGAAGTTAGATAACAAAGTAAAAAAGTGTATATTTGTTGGATATTCAAAGAATACAAAATCTTACAGGTTGTTTAATCTAGTTACTAGAAAGGTAATTTAATCAATGGATATTTATAGTTTACTGAAAATGAGGCATGGGATGGAAGTATTGAGAGAAGAGTCAATGTAGTCAGTATAGTATCGGTTATTCCTCATGATGATATGGAAGATGAAAGTATAGAGCAATAAGGTATTTTATTTTCTTCGAATCTTTGACATGCACCAAAAGTTGTAGGAAAATATACACCTCCATCTACATCTAGGAGGTATCGAAGAGTTCAGTCATCTCCAACCATACAAGAGACACCACAAAGAACACTAGAATCAACCCCTTACAAAATAATCCATCATCAGTTAGTCCTTTGCAATGGAAAACAAGGAGTCTTAGTGAAATTTAAGATGTCGATACAACTAACTTTTTTTCATTTTTACATTATTTTCTGAAGTTGCAGATCCAATATATTTTGAGGAGGCTATAAACAATGAAGTTTGGGATTAAGCAATTGATGATGAGATAGATGCCATCGAGAAGAATCAGACATGAGACTTGGTAGATCTTACAGAAGGAAAAGACATGATAGGAGTGTCGTGGGTCTACAAGACCAAATATACTAATAATCGTAAAGTAAAGAAACATAAAGCAACGATGGTTACAAGAGGTTTTTCAAAAAAATATGGAGTATATTAAAACAAAATTTTTGTACTAGTATCACATTTGGACACGGTAAGAATAGTTTTAGCAATTATATCTCAAAATAAAAGGCCTATTTATCATATTGATGTAAAATTAAAATTCTTGAATGGTTTTCTTGAAGAAGACGTTTATGTGAATCAACCAAAAGGTTATGAGATCAAAGTTCATGAAGGAATAGGTTGAGAAAATCTCTCTACAGTCTCAAACAAGCACATAGAGCATAGTACAACTGGATTGATTCTTATTTGATTCAGAATGGTTTCACTATGAGAAGTAGTGATCCTAATTTATACATCAAGATAAATGAAGAAGGTAAGATTCTGATTGTTTTTTAATATGTGGATGATTTAATCATTACTAGAAATCTATCTATAGATTCTTTCAAATCATCCATGAAGAAAGAATTTGAGATGACAAATTTAGGACTCATACACTATTTTTGGGCATTGAAGTTCAACAATCAGAACCAGGAGTTTTTTATCTCACAAGAAAGGTATGTTAATGATTTTTTGAATATATTTAACATGTTGAATTGCAAGTCAATGCCAACACTTGTTGCAATAGGTTTAAAGTTAAGAAAATACGGCAGCGGAACATTTGTAGATCCAACATTGTTTAAGAGTCTAGTTGAAAGTCTCATGCATTTGACAACCAAAAGGCCTGATATTATGTATGGTGTGAGCCTCATCTCAGGGTTCATGGAATATCCAAAAGATTCACATTGACAAGATGGAGAAAGGATTTCGACGTATGTATGTAGAACTAAGAATCATGGGATATTGTATTCAACATCAGATGGGTTCAAACTCATAGGTTATACAGAAAATGACAATGCCAGAAGTATAGATGACAAAAAAATAACATCCATATATGTTTTTCACTTTGGAAGAGGTTTGGTTTCGTGGGAATCATATAAGCAGGTCACAGTCACGCTATCTTCAATAGAAGCAGAGTATGTAACAGCAACAAGAGCAACATGTTAGGTTGTTTGGATGAGAAGAGTGTTGAAAGATTTGAGGAAAAAACAAGAGGATCCTACACATATTTTTTGTGACGATAATTTAGCAATAGCATTTTCCAAAAAAACATGTTTTTCACAACAAGAGAAGCATATAGACACAAGGTATCACTTCATCAGAGAGTTGGTTAACAATAAGGAAATTTGTCTTGAATTTTATAGATCTGAAGATCAGTTTGTTGATATCTTTATGAAATCTTTGAGAAATGAATTTTGGGAGTTTGTGATCAGGAATATGTCAATTTTGTAAGTGCACACTCTACTCTAGGATAGGAAAAAGTTTGAAGGTCAAGATTAAGGATGAGTGTTAGAAAAAGAGTTTAATTTTTTCCCTAGAAAAGAAAAAAATAGTTTTATTTTTTCATGCTTTTTCGTTTTAAAACAATTAAGTTTTAAATTCCCAATTTTAGAAAAAAACAATTTAAAAAAATAAGTCAAAAAGATTTGTATTCTTGCAGAAAATCATGTGTTATTTTTAGCTGATAGTTACTTTTAAGAGTTGAGTTTTTTTATTGTTATGTGAAATCCATCAACATATTAGAGGCTATTGTAACTATTTTTACACACAGATAGTATTGAGTTGAATATCTAAGAGGGAAGAAGATATATATTCACTAAAGTGCTGATTTGAGTTTGCAATAATTTTTTATTGGCAATTATTTACTTTATTTCTGTTGTTTTCTATTTTATGTGCCTAATTTCTACATCCAAATACACGGTATCTTTACACTCAATCAACGCAATGTCATTCTCTACATTGAAACTATTATGTGCTAATAAGGAAGATACATATCTCTACATAACATTCCATATTTGATTTAAAATTGCATACTGCAAAACTGATATATAATCAATGTTCCTCATTTCCTTCTTCACTTCACACATTAACACAAATATATATAAACCCAGTTTGGGGAAACTTTTTTTCTATCCTCCAATCCTTGTAAATTCCATGATTTTCAGTTTGTAATAGCTTAAGACATAAATATGAAATTTTGTCTAAAAACGTTTTCCTTGTATGACGTTTTGTTGTAATTGACTTTACCATAATTTTTTTTTTTTTTGTTAATAATTTTTATTTTCTGATGTTCTAAACTTTATCAAAATTTTCTTTGGAAATTGTCAATGAAGAAAATTTTCCATTTCTGACACCTTTGATCCTCGTATAGAAAATTTGTCTAATTCAATCTTGTTTAGATAAACTTTCTATTTAGTCTCATTTATAACAGAAACTATTTTATCTATATATTTAAAATATCACAGGTACATAACAAAAAAATTCAATAATAGGTTGATCTATTTGACGTTTACCTGATTTTCCAAAAATGTGCATTCTATACTTTAGATCCTTTTAATGCTATAATTTAGGCTTTACACTATTTATGGTTTTGATTTTTTAGGTCTATTTGTCAATAACAATGTGATTTATTTCATGTTGAGTGGATTTCAAGATATGTCAATGACAACAAGTCATTTTTCATAACATTTGATCGTCGCTCAGTGACAACATCAAAAAATAATTCCGATGACACTCAACATATGGAAGACGTAAAGACATAGTTACACCTCATTTGATTCATACTCGCAAGTAAAAATTATGAAATTTGTGCAAGGAAATTTGAAATATGAAAACATTTTTTAGAGCACAAAAACAGATGGTGGATTATCATAGACTGCTATGAATATAAAATCCATAGTTCTAGATGCCTTTGCCAACGAGATGCTTCTGAATAGTTTCTTGAGTGAACAAAATAAATCAGAAGTGAACAAAATAACAAGATAAAGTGTGTCTGAGCTAGGTGACAGGACTGTACAATGACAAACAAAAAAATATGGATCATGTAGAAGCACTTTCCAAGAGATATTTGTTGATTTTGATCTTCATTATTAATAGTTACTGTTGTTCTCTATCACAAATTATTATTCTATTCAACTTGAGATCATTTGATTTTTCTTTCTGGTACATACTATGTTATTGTATTTGCACCAAAAGCTAAGAGGTAATTCCATATTTTTGTTTCATGAGAAACACTGGATGTATCGAAATTCACAAATATCATAGGTAGAGTAAGAAATATAATGATAATGATTACTTTATGAATCAAGAACTACATCTGCAATATTGTATTAATCACTCTCTTTTACAGTAATTTTTATTGCCACAAACATTCTCTTTCTTTAATTTCCTCTTCTTCCTGTCAATCTTCCATTACATATCATCATATCGGGCATTAAAGAAAAGAGTGTGAATGTATCTTCTTTCATTTATATCTAGCTTCTTCAAGAAGGAATTAATTTCATATCATATTTGATGCCCATGAAACTACTCATGTTCCAAAGTGAAAAACATATCCGGATGTTCTTTTCTTGTCATCTATATTGTTGGCACTATCACTGTATATATAACCTCTAAGTTTGAACTCATAAGATGTTGAATACAAGATTACATGTTTTTTAATTCCAAATAAATACCTCAATGTCATTTTTCTAGCTTGCTAATGTGTTGATTGGGTAAAATATTACTTAAGTATCTGAGGTGCATATGAAGAGGGCATGCAAAATGGGGGTGTGTAGGTGTGCGCATAATTTTGGCAAGAAAGGGTGCACCCAGGAAATTTAGAGTTTGGAACTTATCCATTTTACATGCAGGAGATAAGAATGGATTAGAGTGTTGGGAACGCATTGGATAAGGACAAGAAGACTTAAAGGATATGCCAAGCTATTTTTGGAACAAGAGGAATATCAAGAGTCATGCATAAGTTCAAGATAATAATAGGAATAGAACTAAATTTAATTATAAATAAACTATTGGTAGGCGAAGCTTGCATGCTTCTTTAGTTACCTTTGTAAGCGAAACGTGGATATTTTGAACATGCAATATATTTTGATAGTGCATGGGTGGTGAAGGGAAAATCCCCACCCCCTGTGTGTGTGTGTGTGTGTGTGTGTGTATAAATTTGCACAATTTGGCAGATCATGATCACTAGTGCTTGGATTGTGATAGAGTTATGCTACTGGTATGATGTGCACATGACTTTGTATTGATACTTTTGGTGTATTTATCTACTATGCTTTATGGTGGATTAATATGATGGATCAATGTGGATGGTTATTGGTTATTGATGTCTATGTTACTAATTATTGTATGGTGAATCTGGTATTAAATTTTATGTGATATGTATGTTCTTTATTATGTGTGTTTCCAATTTGAGTTCATGGATCTGATAGTTAGAATGGCATACACACTTTGAGATCTGGTTAATATGAATATGCACACTAACACACTAGTAAGACAATAACAAAGAGGGACCTGGTACCTTTTCACATTTTGGGTGAGCGCTCAGATCTCTCTGAGTCATGTGTTAGCGCATCTAAGGTTTGAGTGGGAAAATAAGACTACATTTTGGTTCTGTTACTAGGAAATTTTTTTAATTGTTTACCATGATGATGGCGTGTCAGTTAACTCTTGGTTTCATTGAAGACTAGGCTATTGAAAGACAAGATCAGTTTTTATAGAGATATAATACTAGACCTAATTTCAATGAACATGCATGGGTTGAAGAACATCATTATTATGAGCTCTATGAGATGTTCTTTTGTTGTTTTCCAATATATTTTCATGAGTGGCTGTCAATGAATGCATCAAATAATAGCTAGAGTTATAGACAAAGGACTTGGATATAGGAATAGTATCAGGATTCTTTTGTGATCCATAGGGATCTATAAAAACACACCTCTTCATCAGTTACATCATTACCAAGAAGAAGAAATAGGAAAAGTGAACAAAACAAGGTAAGCAAAGGTTTTGGAAAGAACCGCCGCTCTGTGCAGAGTGGCGGTTTCAAAACTGCCTCCCTGTAGGGTAGCGGTCCTGAAACCACCACCCAGTCAGGGTGGTAGTCCTAAGACTACCTGTCTAGATAGGGAAACGGTCCTGTCACTTCCAGATAGAAAACAAAAATGAAGCGTGAATGGATACGAATTTGAAACACCTAGTCGCGTCTCTTCCCTTACATGCCCATTCACATCCTCCAGTGCACAGGAGGACATGGGAAGGTCTATAAATGCATGAAAGGAGCAATAGAATAACATTTAAGAGATCGAGAGATATCAAGAATCAAAGTATACTGGGAGCAGTGAGCAAGATCTTCAGTGCTAGACTAGAATTGTAGGAGCAAGGTGTAGAAATAGAGAAAGCAAGTAATTGGAGATAAGGTTTACATTGTTTCTTCTTTCCATACTTATTGTAATATGTAATTGTCTATATTAGACCAATAAAAGTGGGAGGAAAGAGCATTTTCCCTTCCCAACTGGTTTTCCTCCATTGGAGGTTTCCAAGATAAAAATGTTGGTGTTTCAGTTTGAATTCTTTCCTACTCTGCAATTTCCTTTCTATAGCAATAGATAATCACTCACTAAGTTTTAATTTTTTCAAGCAAAACTGTCACTTTCCAAATTCAGAAGTAGGACAACATAATTGTGTGATTCATAGAGTTCCAAAGTAGAAGTTTATGGATCATTTTGGTATTAGAGCGAGGTTATATATCTAGGAATGTTGGTATTCAAATCTTTCTTGTGATTTTGTATGATAGTGACAAGGTCCAAAGGCGAAGAATTTTTACCTTGCGAGCCAAACATTTCTACATAAAAGTGGAAACAGAGAATTCGAGCTCAAATGGAGGAAGAGAACTTGGTCCATAGAGTTGAGATGTTAGAGACCATGATGGATAGATTGTATAGAAAACAAGAAGAGATTTTAGATCTGCAAAAGGTGGCTTCGGATAAAAAATATTCCATGGAATCAGTGGTTCAAGCACTAGCCAAAAAATTAAGTATTGGAAAGAGCCACAAAGAGGAAAAATGGGAAGAGCATGAAGAGACACCAATTACAGGCGAGAAGGTAAAATCTGCACATACACCTTTAAAAGTTGAAACGAAAGTGGAAATTAAGAATTTTGAAGGACAAGTAGATGCAGAATTACTGGATAAATGGCTAAAACAATATGAAGTCTATTTATTGTGCATAATGTTACTGAGGCACAAAGGATCACCTTTGCACATCTCAAAATGAAAGGTCATGCTCTGACTTGGTGGGAAACCCATCTAGCCACTTGTGAGAAGAAGAAATGTCCTATTATCAGTACTTGGAAGGGTTTTAAAGAATTGATTAGAGATAACTTCTATCCTATTGGCCATAAGACTAATATGATGATTAAGTGGCAGTAATTTAGACAAGGCAAACGGTCAAAGCATGCAAGACTACACTACGGAATTTCAGAGACAAGCCATGTTGCTTAATATGGACTTGGAGGATGAGGACATCCTGACCAAGTATTTGGGAGGACTTCACACTCACCTTCGGAGGAAGGTAATCTCCATGAAGCCCAAGGATCTCAATGAAGCTTGTGTACAAGTATACTACATTGATGACAAGAAGAAGCAAGGAGAAATAGAGCCAAATGGAGACCAGTCAACAGAACAACAGGACAAAAAAACAAGGGAAGACAAGTATCAAAGGTAAATGGAAAGGTAAAAATGTTGCTACTACTTTGCATACTTGTAAAGATCCTAAGAATTTCTGTAAGAATTGTGATGTAAATGGACATACTGATGCCGCATGTTGGAAGTTACATCCGAAATTGCATCCAAAGCACTAAACCAAGGATTCCAAGAAATCCATGGCCACTATGAAGATAGAAAGAGAGGTGGAGATTGAGGATGATTTGGATGTAGACAAGAGGCTGGGATGCATGGCCACTAACATGTACGGGGTAGCAGAAGAAGAAGAGATGAGTAAGCTATTTCAAATCAGAATCCAAATCAAGAAGACTAAGGTAAACGCTTTAGTAAATTCTAGTTCTCAGTCAAATTTGATTTCTGATGCGGTTGTAGAACAAATGGTCTAGATACTTACGCGCATCCAAATCCATACCCACTGGCATCGGTGAAGAAGGGTGTAGAAATACAAGTTACAAGGAAGTGTAAGTTTCAGTTTGGGATAAATACCTCCTAATACACGGATGTATTAGAGGTTGATATTATTCTACTTGATGCATTTGACGTTGTCTTCGGAAGTCCTTACTTGTATGCTAGGGATGTTGTGTTCACAAGGAGGGAGAACTACATCAGATGGGTCAAGGATGGAGTCATTTTTAACATCCACACACACCAAAGCAAATCAAAGTAGGCTATAGTAAGTGCCAACCAAGCACCAAGAATTTTTTGGCAAATCATCAGTTTTGTTTTCTTTCATTGGAAGAAAAACAAAATGGACATGAGAGCATGGGTATTTCTGACCAAAGGATGGAGAATTTGGATAGCACTTATCAGTTTTTGTAGAAGAAGCCACCACAAAAATTGTTCAAATAAAATTCCGCTATGCAATCACCATATCTACCTATGGATTCACTGGACCTGACCATGGGGCAGCAAGAAGAAGAGGAGATACAAGGAATAGTGGTGACTAAAGCAACAATGCAATTGGAGAGGATTCGGCCAATCCATCTCATGAAACATAGACATGAAAGAAGGACTAAAATACATCAGTATAGGACCTTCGCCATACTTGAGCAGGTTGGAGAAGAAACCTTTAGGCCATGCTTCATGCAGATGTATGCAATAGCAGGTTGCAAGAGCTCGCATCCACTAACGCCATCTATACATGATAAATAAGGAAAGATACATAAGTTACCTTCCAAGGAGTATTGTACTCTAGGAAATTTTGATGAGGATGTAGCACTGGAGCAACTGACCATCGATCCACAGGAACCTTGGCAGGCTGGATGAGAGAAGACACCAAGGTAGACCCGGTGGTAGTCAGCCGAGTATGAGAGGGAGTTGATTCCTCTACCACTCACACACAAAGATTTTGTGGGACAAAAATCCTCTCAAGTTTGGGAGGTGTGATCCATAGGGATCCAGAAAAACACACCACCTCATCAGTTACATCAACACCAAGAAGAAGAAACAAGAAAAGTGAAAATAACAAGGTAAATAGAGGTTCTGGAAAGAATCACCACTCCGTGTAGAGCAGCAATTCTGGGACTGCTGGTCTGGATATGGCGGCAGTCCTGTCACTTCCGAATAGAAAACAAAAATGAAGCGTGAATGGATGTGAATTTGAAACACCCAGTCGCGTCTCTTCCCTTCTATGCCCATTCACATCCTCCAGTGCACAGGATGACATGGGAAGGTCTATAAATGCATGAAAGGAGAAGGAGAATAGCATTTAAGAGATCGAGAGAGATCAAGAATGAAAGTATAATGGGAGTAGTGAGCAAGATCCTCAATGCTGGATTGGAATTATAGGAGCAAGGTGTAGAAAAAGAGCAAGAAAGTAATTGGATAGGAGGTTTACATTGTTGCTTCTTTCTATACTTATTGTAATTTTTAATTGTCTATATTAGACCAATAAAATTGGGAAGAAAGAGCATTTTCCCTTCCCGACTGGTTTTCCTCCATTGGAGATTTCCAGAATAAAATTGTTAGTGTTTCAGTTTGAATTCTTTTCTAATCTACAATTTCCTTTCTATAGCACTAGATAATCACTCAATAAGTTCTAATTTTTTCAAGAAAAACTGTCACTTTCCAAAATCGGAAGTAGGAAAACATAATTGTATGATTCGTAGAGTTCCAAAGTAGAAGTTTACGGATCAGTTTGATGTAGATGAACCTTGGACATGTGTTGTAGATAATTGGCTACCTGGTGCTGTGATAAGTTATACTTTGGAATACGCTATGTTGACGTATTTTTCTCAAGAAGTTATTGAGTTTGAGATTTTTCACAAGCCCAAAGAATCTTACTTATGCGCTATCCATTTAGCAATTAAAATCTTGATGGTGGTGTTGAGGTTAGAGCACTTCCTTATGGTTGGCTAAACATCCCACCATGCTCAGGGGTAAGACCTGACATGGTGAAATATGGCGAACCTTGGGGAAAAAAATGTAGATAGAAGAAAGGTGACTTAAGTATAATGAAGTGTAGGAGAGGAAATTAGTGAAGAAGTGTGATATTGAGTAGTTTGTGGAGTTGCAGAGGATGATGTCTCATAAAGGATTTAAAACTCATCTGGAAGATATGGTTCCAGAGCATTAGGATCTCCCCCAATTAGGAAAGTGTAGTAGATAATCCTTTCCAACTTCCCATGAGAGCATGTCTGATGAGGAAATATTGAGGAGTGTAGGCAAGCATCTGATCCCATATGGAGACCTAGCCCTTGCACTTGGTGTTTGAGTTCCAGAAGTAATTAATGATAAACACGCTAGTGTAGATAACTCAGTGGCTTCAATTAGATATCATTTTCCTTTAAATATAGAAGAGCCTCAGAAAACATATATGGCATCATAGGAGATAATATATTTGTTTTTGGGGGAACCGATTAGAGGAATATTTTATGGTGCATCATCAAGACAGAGTGCGGGCATGTAAAAATTTGGAAACACTTTTGGAAGTACTATAACTTCGTAGAATGTGGGAGTTAATTTTAGTACTAAATTTGGGACGTAAGGAAGTAAATCCACTTGTCCAACACCAACTACTAGAGTATTAGGAGGTGGTTCTAGAGGATCAGGAAGCTCGAGATCTAGTGGTTCTAGAGGTGGTAAGAATATTAGCGGTAATATAGGTTTTGGACCTGGTGGGAATGGATCACACCAGCCACACCAAGTTTATTATGAGATGTCTCTTCACCTACAAAAGTATAGAGTCATTGAGGATGTAGTGGAGCATGTACACATTTTTGAGATACTATGGTACGCTAAGGGAATCACAGCTCCTGAGCGGAAGGCAAGTCAATTTTATACTACTTTGCAAGGGCGCGTGCATAGTTTTTATAGGAAGTATGACCTGAATCAAACTGGTGTGGATTACAAGGCACTACGTGATCCTTTATTGTTTGAGTTATATATACTTGAGTTTGAATAAAAAAGTAGAAGCACACTAAAGGAGATTAAGCAGGGCATGGTTAAGAGTGCAAGGGAGTATGATGCCCATTTTAAAACCAATTTATCTAAGTTATCTTATGATATTCACCACAGACAACATTCATAGTGGTGTTTTGGTGGATTGATAATTCCTTTTAGAAGGGTGCTCTATCATAATAACTTTATGGATCCGTGCGAGGTGTTGGAGGAAGCTCTGTGTGCTGAGGTAGTTGGAAGCATAGACACTGGAGTTAGTCATTCTTGGAGGCATAGATTAAAAATGACAGAGTAGATTTGCACAACAATATTTCACTTCTAGATTATTGTTTTTTTCATAGTGAATATCATAGGTTACATATTTATAGGCCAATATTTCTCCTATAGTAAATGAAGCAATTATAACCACCCAAACAATATACATGAGTTGCTGTAACATACTTGCCAAACACTTATTTACGTGAGTTGTTTATTAACAATTTCATGTATTACAATATTATTATATTCCATATAAATATATTTTCTCATTAATGTGAGCACTAAATATTATTTTCCTAACATTCCCCCCTTAGTGCGAATATGGGGAAAACATTCATTTTTCATTGCACCTAATTTTGTGCTAGTGTGATTTTCCACTGGTTTATCACAAACCAAGACAAAGATGGTTTTCTATTGGATAACCATAAACCGAGAGGTTTGTGATTTTCTATTCGATTATCACAAACCAAGACAGAGATATAGTTTTCTATTGGTGGACCAAAACCGAGAAAAAATAGGTTTTCAAATCATTTACCCCAAACCATATCACGATGTGATAGTGTTACTTCAACTATCATCATGTCTTCACCTTCAGGAGATTACTTAGGAATCCATACATACCAATCAACTCAAACTGAAACATTGTGTCATTTCCCCCTCGCAATGTGAAGTTCTATAACACATTATTAAAAAAAAGTAGAAATCAAAACTCGCCACACTGAAGTAAAACACATTCATACATACATATGTCACCAAAACAATATCTGTGGCCTCGTCAGTGGTGACTGATGCGAGGAAGTTGTATGTCCTCCATCTTCATGTGCCTCCATGCTCTAGTGTGAAGCTACTAACTTGCTGGATTTGAACATGGAGCTCAATTTTTCATACCTCATTTGGACATCGGATACCACTTAAAAATGTGTTTGTAAGGAAAATTTTTAGAAATATTTGACTTCAAATCTTGACAACTTTGACTATGACTCAATTTTTGACTTTTATAATCACACAAACATTAGACTCAATAACCTATTATTCATCTAAACACACTATTTTGAGATGAGACAATAGATAATATGATAATGATTCAAATTTCACAAGACAAGGCTTTTGACACTTTTAATAATACTAACTTGATGTTTTGACGACAAATGAGTATGATAATATGACAAAGACTTTTGATAACTTAACTTTATTGTTTTAGAATTGACAAACAATACCATTATTTAATCTAACTTTAGATTAAATGACACTTGATTTAACATATAATAACTGTTTATTTATTGATATGACAATTTTTTTAACAAAAAAATACTATTTGACCACAAAACTAATAACTAATAAAACTAGCAATCGCGCGTGAGGTGTGCGATGATAACACCAAAAGAGAAGTAATGGTGAGGGAAAAAAGAAATTGAAGTAGATAATGAATAAATTTATATCAATAAAAGTTGGTGACAACAAGTAAATACATGTCAATGATAAAGCTAGCAGCACCATCAAGAAGACATGTTTCAACCCACAAATTTGCGCAAAGCATGACTTTGTGGTAGATGAAGAGAAATAGTTTATTACAAACCCATCTTTGACTTTCTTAATGGCAGTGACATCTTGGGCATAGATGGGTTAGAGGCAGAGCGCGTTGTAAAGAGCATGAGCTTCGTTCTGCATGCCCTCACCTTTAAAACTCACATCATTCTCACCCGCTACTACTCCATTGATTACACACTACTTTTGTTGCTCGCTGATGCAACTCGATCCATCTCATTGCTCCATCTCGAACATCTTCTTCATTTTTCTTTCCACAATTGCGTGTGCTTGGGTTTTACATGGATGTGGGTTGTTCAGAAATTGAATGCTTAGAGCTTGCCATTAAACATGCCTTGGATATGACAGTGCTCATGTGAATTGCTTTGTTGCGCATCTCTTGATTCTCTTTCCTTAAATTAATATTTTTTTCCAGGTTTATTGTCCCTTTCGTCGTATGGAAAAGCATGAGATTTCAAGACATGGGGTCAGTGGGGAAACTCGATTTCATGCCCAAAGTGATCAAATGAATAAACCTACTCAGAGGAATGTGTTTATGGACTTCATGTCGCCGTAATAGTTACTTTCGTTGTCACCACATATAGTATGGCTTTAAAAATTTTGTATATGTTGTTTTTTTCTACATATATTTAATATCAAAATAAAAGTTGAATGGGAAAAATAGACCCATGTCAAAAAAGCAATCCACCTCCGTGAGGCACTCTTCAAAACCCAAAGTAGAACAAGGCGAGTGACACATCCTAAGAAACCTTTTTCGACCTATCATTTTCCTTGCATAATAATAGAAGCAATTTATTTCAAATCATCAGATCAGATCATCGGATTAGATCACCACGGAATCTAAGGGTGGGGATAAGTTGGATCAGAAGGACCCTGAACATCCACAATAGTTTTGGGGTTATGCGCCTGTCACTGCTAAATCTTGGGTTAACGTGGACATTGAAAAATATTACTATACCAATTTTTTATGCAGAAATGTGTGTCATGTGTACAGTGGAGGATTATCCATACTTCGTTGAACAACTGATCATGATCATTGATGGTCTATCGCTTGTCAATGGGAGGGGGCTTTCCCCCAGTGAATACGTCTTTCGGTGTGATGAACCACAACCATGTACTGTAGTTCATGATGGGGTCCGACATTGCTACTCTGACGGCGTGGCCTATGCCCCCTGCACGATGTGATCGGATTGTCTCTTAGCAGTCAGGGGCCCACCAACAGTGAAACTAAACAGTAACACCCATTCCCATTCATATTTCCATTTTTTGCAGGTGAAAGTGAATGATAAACTGACAACGACACGCTGACAATATCATACGCCATGTTCCCTCTCACCAGACACACTCTCTAACTTTGCAATCATGACACCAAAACAGAACAATGAATGCATCATCGACGATCTTACAGTGGAAATTAATTTCAGCTGGAGGAGTTGTACATCATCAACATAACATATTTTTAATTTGATCTAACGTAGGATAACGCAAGGTAACTCAAATAAAAGAATTTTTTGCTACAGCAAACTCGTCCAATGATCTATGGCATAATAAGATTCAAAATAACATTCATGGTGATGTGTGAATTGTGATGTGTCTTGTGGGAACCAGGCTTAGAATTTCAACTTTATGGTGCCAAATTGATTGATGGCTAAGCTCTTTTATGTCGGCATAAATGGTATTTTTGTATAAACAACTTTTGTAAGAATTATGAAGTTTTATATTTTCTAATGATTTGTATTTATTAAATCAATAAAATAAAATATACGGTCTATAATTTTATATTTTCTAATGATATGTGTATTTATTAAATCATTAAAACAAAATATACGGTCTATAAGTTTTTTCAATTTTGTTATAAATCTATATTATAATAACTAATTCTTAATATTTCTTTATTTGAATGGTTCCACAATTGTTTATGCACATGAAGTAAGTATGATTTTATGAAGATACATAGTAGACATTGCAAATCACAAAGCGGACGATGATGGGGCCACTTGCCTCTCCACTCGAATAGGAAGCTTGTTTTTCATATTCACACTCAGACTTGGAATCGACTCCACATTGTGATGGGGATCCACTCTTAAATGAAAGCTACGAATAACAGAGAAAAAAATATTTCATTTGGATAAATGTTATTTCTCTTCCCAAACAGATGCACGCTACCAAACTGAAACATAGCAAACTTGAATGGAATTTACAGAAAAAAAAACCACCGTCTTCCATCCACCTATCTAGCTTGAACTCCATGCAGTCTATGCCCCAGATGCTCTCTATCCTGCCCATCACGTAGGGATGATAAGTCACCCAACTATCCTTCATCAAAAATGTGTCATCTGGAAGGAAATCGTCTTCCACTGCATATTTTGAGTCATTCTGAATGGGAAGGTAGAGCCTCATTGATTCGCACAGTGCATCATGCAGGCATTACATCCCTTTCAAATTCTCGTACCAATAGTTTAATTCTTCACAAGAAATATTGACGTTTATCGTGAATTTACATGTATTTAATCTATCCATCGGTTAAACCTTCCACCGTTGATGGAAAACGCTGATAACAGTGCCACATTGGGGTGACCACACAACATTGATATTAATTGCACGCAACCAAATTTTTATTATTGTGTCGTTGATGCATAGAGTGTCAGAATGAGAAAGGTTAGACCCATATACAATCAGACTGAAAACACACCTTCATCGTAACTATATCCATTTGTTTGCAATATAAATTTAGATATTGATGCTTTAACTTAAGGATTTATGACTTAATGAAAGAAAAAATGAGATATATAATAAAATTCAAATAAAACTAATAAACCAAAATGAATAAATTTTGTTATAAATGTAGTTGTAAATAAATAACACATTATTATTTAAGTTTAGATACATATTATTTGAGAGTGACATAAATAATTAAATTGTCAATTTTCCTTTAGACAGGTAGGTAGGTCTGATCATCAAATTTCGGGTCTAGTGATCTAAATTATTTATCGTATGAATATATATAATTTTAATTTTATTCTTAATCAGTTTTATTTTAGTCTTAATCAGATTTACCTAATAATAGTCTCATAACTTGAATTATGAAAAACTCATGCAAGAGAAAAAATTGTGCATTTCTTGTTGATGGATATTGATGTTTAAATGTCCATATAGATATTTATTAAACACGAAAAATTTGAAGAACATGATTTCATTAGTTATATTATGCATTATATATTTGGATAGTGATATTGAATTGGCTAAGTAAAATTTATGTAAGACAAACAAATATTTCAATTAAATATATGTGAACAAAGACACTATAATTCTCAAGGCAAAGAATCCTTTAATAGTGAGGGGATAAAACCTCAATGCTCGTCAATTGTGGTTGTAGAAAATAAATATGAGATTTCTTTTGCATTGCATACAATTAAGTCTATCCGATTTCCCCTTTTCACATTGTATAAAAGATTGTTGTTCAACTGTCATAATATTTAATCATAAACAAGGAAAAATAATTATTTAGTGATTATGAAAAATCAAAATTCCAAAATTTGTTAGCATCTTATTTTTTTGTGTAAGAGATGACCGAGAATATGTAACCTTAACTTCCACGCTACCACGTATGTTGCATGAGTTTAATTGTAATGTTAATGTGCTACCTCAATATCATAATGTAATCATTTCATAAAGAATTATGAGAAACTACATTTGTTAAACACGTATCTAATACAAATATCTTTAGCAGTTAACACATATATAACACTTGTCATGGTTAAGGCTTTGAAGAAGGGAACACAACATTCATTCTCACATGCGGTCTTCAATGAAATCAACGAACAAATGAGCGATGCAGGTTGTGAAGAAGATACAGTCCAGATTTATACCCTCCTAGATCGAGCCCTCCTGGATAGATATGGATCAAATTTCTTGATTGTTATTGTGCTAAATTATTTCAGAGAATATATGGAATAAATGTATTTTCCTTTTTCTTATGAATATTACTTTTCATAGATTTAAATATGATTTCTTACAGTGTAGTTGTCTGAACTGTAATCTGCAATCTGTGAGGGCTCTTCACACTGTCTTCATACAGGACATCACACTGGTCAATGTCCTCGACCACTCATTCATAGATAGAGTTGGAAGAGTACACGAGATCGCCAGCTAAAGAGGAGATAAAATTCTCTGGTTGCAGAGCAACATCTCTTGTACCCACATACGTCAGTGTTCTCCTTTCGACCTGAAGAAGACAAGGGCATCACAATCCAATTCAACGCCATTGCCGCAATGGAAGGGTAAAGCCACGTCGTCCTTTGCCTCCACCCCGGACCCTACAACTTCCAACCAAACCCTAAAGGTTGCGCCTTGCACTGGGTGAGCTAACCAGAAATGGATCGTCACCGAGAACTCCATCACGAGCACAACATTCGATCCTCCGCACGCTACCTGGCCATCAGTTACAACCTCGCCGGCTTCCTCAACACCTCCGACGACTTGATTGGCTGGCGCCATGCCACAATCTCCCCCTTCGCATGGCCCCGCAACAGCTCCTTCACCACCACATTCGGTGGACGACACCCAAAATCTCCAGCCGCCGGTCATCTGGCCAGACAACGACACGCAAAAATTCAATTTCATTCGGAACGAGGGTTTCGAGCAGAGCAGCTACGATTTCCCCAACACAAGCACAGAGTTCCCCATTAGCTCGCCCGATCCCTTCAGCCCCTGCAACTGGAAGGTAATCAAGTCCAGATCCATCACAGCTGGGGCATTTACGTGACCTGCAGGTTGCACCCTTTGCAAACGGATCCGCTGCCTTGATTGTATATGAATCCCCCAATGGGTTGCCTTACATTGTCCTCCACATAAGTAGATGTCATCTGTTCAAACTCGATGGTGACACACAGTATCTTGGCCGCACTACTACTGCAGAGTATTTCCATACACGGCCACAGCCATACACGTGTTAAAATCCAACAACGACAGATTACCCTGGCACTGCGCGAGCCCATAGACATATCCAGTGTGTGAGTTTACTGCAGATAATTTCTAACCTTCTGATGGTCGACGATGCAGACAATAAGAGTCGTTAGGATTTTGTCAGAGGGGGTCGGGTTTTCTCCCAGAGAACACGCCTTTCGGCGTAATTAGTATCTAGGGGAAAGGAGCCAATGACCGTGAATGGCCCAATGACTGTGAGTAGTTATGTGAAACAAAGTGCCAATGGTTGTTTGAATTAAAATTAAAAATGAAATAAAAACTAGCCAATAAAGTAAGTCACATCAAGTCACATCAATAAATGAACCAATGAAATGATGACACATGAACAACCCATAAAAGGTGATTTTATTCACAACTAATGGGTTGCCTTAAATTCCTTTGTATTCAAAAGTACTTATTTTAAATCCTTTAAAAATATCTTCTCCACATACTCAAAATTTTTGAAACAAAATCTGTATATTAAAAAAATCATGCTCTCCAAAAAGGTATTTAAAAAAAAAAAAATTATGATTGTTAAGTGGCTCTAACAACCTCCCACATTATGATTCACGATGACCCGGCTCTTTCCCCCTATTGTATACCACGGATTCTCAATAAAAATATATCCGAACCTGCAATACCACGGATTCAAAATACCGTGGTTTTGAATTTTATTCTCCAGCGAAGAAAAAATGCATGTAGACAGATTTAGCAGAACTTGCTGCAGAGCGAACATGGTAGAACGAAGCACGATTGTGGTAGAAGAATTATTCCGATGGTGGATTGATAATTTGGAGATGAGTGGCAAAAATATATAAGAAGCATCTAAGATCTGGTTTAAGTTGGATTAATAACAATTTCTTACACAGTCTGTCCACGGGTGAATACAAAACTTAGATCCAGTTACAGCTTATTGATTTTTATTCAATGAGAAAGAAAACCATGTTGCCATATAACTACCATTCTCCCACACTGTAAATCTCAACGCCTTAATTGTAGAGTCGATCTAATCATAAACAAACCACGCAAATGTCAAAAGATTTGCATGTTACACAAATATAAGGTCTAATACTCTATCTCGTAGACGCCTCTAAAATCCTTCCTCCTTATTCCCAGGGGCGTAACAGTAGTAGAAGTACCCCTTTCAAATTTAATGTGCTTCCATGATAGGGAAGAAGGAAAATGCTGTGATACCAAATAAAAACGACATAGTAGATTTACACAACAATATCACACTTCTATATTTTTTTAATTTTTTTTTCATATTGAATATCACAGTTACATATTTATAGCGCAATATTTCTCCTATAATAAAGGAAGCAAGCATAACCACTCAAACAATATACACGAGCTGTAACACACGCACCAAACACCTAATTATGTGAGTTATTTATTAACAACTTCACGTATTATGTAATATTATTATATTCGCTATAAATATATTTTCTCATTAATGTGAACACTAAATATTATTCCCTAACACATATTACATCTATGGCGAAGTAGTTGGAAAACATTTAGCCTAATTCAACTCATGAGACACACAGTGGGATATGGTGTACAGATTGCGAGGTTAAAAGACATACTAAGGATATTTGTCCTTGTAGATCGGTGTACGCCATGTTGTTGGATAGTGATATTTGTCACTTAGATCATGATTCAAGTAAATTCCCATTTCTACAGCATGCGATCCGAAAGAACTTGTACTATTACTGTAAGATTTGTAAGTTTCACACCCATGATATAGAGAACTCTAGATTGATTGATCATATTCATGAGGCTATTCAGACCAATGTGCGCTAGAATAGTTTATCTGGTGGTTCTAAGGAAGAGGGAGAACAACATAATGAAGGATGCAGTAATGGCGATAATAGGAATCAAGGCTTCTGTGGTGGATATAGAGGCCGAGGTCGTGGTGGTGGAAGAGGATGATTTACTAGAGGAACCTGATTTAGTTCTGGATCTCCTGATCATTATCAGTGTGAATGCCCTCATAATATAGTTTGATCATGGTTTGGAAAACATCATAAGTTTAAAGAACGCCCTGACTTGTATGAGCATATGAGTAAGTAGTAAAAGCAAGACAAGGGAGCAGTTATGATTAAGCTATAACGTGCAGATGGAGATAAATGGATGTCAAAGGTTGGGCTTAATTCTGAATTACAACATGTGTTAGTTACCACATGCGTTAAGGCTATGTGCCCCTGTGAACCTCCGAAGTATAATCCAACCATAACGAAGCAGGAAGTGATCAATGCAAAGTACCTTGATGTTAAACATCAGAAATAAGTTTACGTAGAGACTATGGACGTTATCAGGAATTTCCAAGGACATATTTAGGTCCTGAAGGAATAAGTGCACATATTGGAATGTGTTAAGAATGTTGAAATCCCACACAAGGATGTAGATGATTTGAAGGAAGTCTGTCGAATGTTGTGTTAGGAGAACATAATTCCTTTGTTAGGAGAGTGGCTCAGATTAAAGACACCGCGTGTAGGTAATGAGCATGAGAGGAATATCCTCCATGTAAATTTGCCTCCCCGTAATCATGAATATGACAAAGAGATTACATGGATTGTGGTTATTGATGGATGGCTTCTAAGAAAAATTATGATAGATACCGGTATAGAGGTGAATGTACTCATATTGGATGATTAGAATCAGATGGGAAGACCACCATTGCATCCTTCTTCGAATGTCTTATATATGGAAACTAGAACTAGGGCTAATCCTATTGGGGTGTTAAAAGATGTTACTATTATGATCCCAGGAGCCAAGTTTATTGGGGACTTTGAAGTATTGGATATCGCAAAGGCAGATAGTTTCCCATTGTTACCTGGGTGCCCTTGATGTTATGTGAATAATGTAGATTTGTGCTTCAACAAGGGGTATTTTAGCTTTGAGAAAAAAGAAGAGCGCTTCATTACACCTTTAACAGATGTTAAGGATGCCACATATGTTGAGCCTTTGATTGAGGAATACTTGAATAGTATATACATGCATACAATCAAAGACCCTTAGGTAATTGGTCCATCTAAGGAAGGGGTGATACAGTGGGATGATTCTCATTCAGTAACTGATGTTACAAGTATTTCTTGAGACAACTGGGAATATGGGATGTATGAAGTAGTTGGGAAAGAGATCAAGAATACTATTACTTTAGTAGTCACGCCATATGCCTTTCAGTGCTTGAGTCATAACTAGGTACCTTGGTACACTGGTCAAGGGAACCCTGATCTATTTTTGTGTGCCAAGGAAACCCAATGGAGGTATGAGGGTGACAGAGGAAATATTCTAGTTTATACCCTACACGGGACAACATCACGTTGGTGGACTACACAAAGACACAACCTAATGGAATGGCAAGAGGTGAGAATCAACATTTCTACTAGGTTTCTAAGGAGAAACGTACCTTCAAAGATATGTGAATTCCATGGGAAGGATTCTTCTTCGCACCATGTTCAGAAGTGTGAGAGACTGCAGATGGAGGGGCACGAGGCCTTACCACCATCACTCTATGTACATAAGTTCTATGCCACCCTATAAATCTATGTGCACGTATGGTATGTCCATGTAGAGTTGACACAAGAGACAATTAATTGGTAGGAGATGACCTCAGGTATGACCCATACTTTTTATTACTTTTCTACTAAACCTCTGATCCATGAAGCACTACAGATTATGAAGCGCCTTACTTTGGAAGATAGTAAGAAAGCTAAGGAAATTATTTTAGACATGTTTGGAGAGATTGATTTGGAGTTTCACCTTGATCTTGAAGAGATATAAGAAGAAGATATGGTCTATGTCTGGGAAGAAAAAGAAAGGGGTAAACTGGTATGCATAGTGAATGATGATGAGGAGGAGGAGGAGGACAACAACTTGGATGTTAATCACACTAAAGGTACACGTGAAGTGATGGATATAACAGATGAGAATGCGCACATGTATCATGAGCCTATGAAAATAAAGAAGGTTAACATTGGGATAGATGCATAGCCCAAAGAGTTCATTATTGGTGATTATTCATTTGAGCAGGAGGTTGTAAAGACTATTGAGCTGTTGCATGAATTTCAGGACTTATTTCTTAGAGGCTATCATGAGTTGAATGGAGTGCATCACTCTTTGGGTGAGAAATGGATCAAGTTAAAAGAATGTGTGCACCCAGTTAGGAAGAGGCCTTATAGGATGAATCCTAATCTATGCATTACGGTCAAGGAAAAGATTGACAAGATGTTGAAATATGGAATCATTGAGCCCATTGAGTAATCTGAGTGGGTGAGTCCCATGGTCATTAACATTAAGAAGGATGGAAGGATAAGAATATGTGTAGAATATAGGGATTTGAATGCTTCATGTGTTATTTATCCTTTTCCTACCCCATTTACTGAGGAGATCCTGGAAGGATTTGCAAGGAACGAGATCTACTCTTTTACTGATGCATTCTCAGGATATCATCAAGTGCGCATAACTAAGGAAGATTAGGAAAAGATAATTTTCATAATTGAATTGGGAAATTTTTCATACAAAGTTATTCCCTTTGGACTGAAGAGTGCACATGCAGTATTTTTGTACATTGTTGTGCAAGAATTTCATTCATATGTTTTTAAAATTATATCTCAATGATTGGACAATGTATGGTTTGGTTAAGGACCATTCTGAAAATTTGAGGCTTATGTTGGAAAGATGGAGGAAATTAATCATCTCCTTGTATATTAATAAATGTATCTTTGCGACACCTTTTAGAACTTTTCTTGTGCATATTATTTGTAAGGAAGACTTGTTGGTAGATCCAGCCAAGTCCGCAGTGATCTTGGGATTAGATAAAACTAACAATTAAAGTGAAGTTCAAGGATTTCTTATTCATACAGGGTACTATAGGAAATTCATTAAGGGCTATGCAAATATTTCCGTGCCCTTAGAGGAAATTTCGAAAGATAAGGTAAAATTCTATTGGGGCGAGGTGTAACAAGAAACATTTGAAACACTTAAGGAAAGGATAACCACTGCACCATTTTTTACTTTCCTTCCTAGGACAAATCACTTCAAGTTCATGTGGATGCTTTTGGGGTGGTGATTGGCACTATGTTAGCACAACCAAGTGAAGGAATAATGGACAATCCTATTTTTTTGCAAGCAAGAAGTTGACACTAGCTGAACAGAATTATAAAAATATCGAGCACAAAGCTTTGTCTATTATTTATGTGTTGCACAAGTTCAAAAAATAAATATTGGTTACACCATTTATTTTATTCATAAATCATAAATCACTTAATTATTTTGTCAACAATCCTATTTTACAAGGGCACATTTAGAGGTGGATACTACTATTTCAAGAGTTTCAGTTTACTAGGATTGTGAAACTAGGAAAGAGTAACTCAGGACCTGATCATTTGTTAGGGATAACTTCTAGTGAGGACACATAGAGCATTGAGGAAATAATGTCAGATGCACAAATCTTTGTATTAAATCATGTTCCCAGTGAATTGGAAGATATTGTAGTCTTTTTTTGCACTGGTCATGCACATGAGGGAATGAAGACATTATAAAAGAATCAAGTTGCAATACATGCGAAACCTTACCAATTGATTGATGGAGATTTGTATAAGCTAGTCCGTGATGATTTTTTTCATCGATGTGTACTGGAACATGAGCATGAGGAAATAGTGGCAGAAGTTCATGATGGAATTGCAAGAGGTCATTATGCAGGAGATTCCACCACACGTAAGATTTTGATGGGTGGTCTTTGGTGGGAAACTCGATACAATTATATTAAAGAATATGTCAAGGTGTGTGATCCTTTTCATTGCCTAAGGAAGCTTGGATCTAGAGATGAGATGCCTTTAACGCCTATTGCAAGTGCTAAACCTTTTAAGAAATGGGTGATTAAATTAGTGGGTCCTATTTCCCCAACCACGTGTAGGACTAGTGTATGATATATTATAACTTGTATAGACTATTTGACAAGGTGAGCATAAGCTACACCTACAAAGGATTATACAGTAGCTACAACAACAAGGATTTCTATTGGAAAAACATTATCAACAAGTATAGATGTTTGTTGATCTTGAGAAGTGATAGGGGCACACAATTTCCTTAATGAGACTATCAGAATATTACTAGTTGATTTTATGGTGGCGCATCATAAGAAAAAAACCCTATCATTGAAATAGGCCAATGATACTTATTGAGGCTTTCAACAAGATATTAGTGACATACATTGACAAAGATATTGTGATGTTGGAAGGAAATATTGGGATGATAAAGTATTTGTTGTACTATTGGGCATACATGACTATCTTACAAAAGATTGAATAAAGCCACACCCTTTTAGTTGGTGTTTGGTGTGGAGGCTATTTTACCTAGTGGAGTTTATGCTACCCTCCCTATGTATTGCACCCATGCAGGAGGATTGGATTATGAACAAGCTACTTGAAGAGCACGTAGAGATAAACTAATGTAGTGGGATGAGAGGCACACCATTGCACACGTTGGAGCCATAAGATAGAAAAGGAAAGGCATAAGGAATGTCACGATAGGCATATTAAGAATAAGAAATTTAATGTTAGACATAGAGAGTTCTTATTGTATGAATCCAAGTTTGTGTCGCCACCCTAGGAAATTGAAGGTTCGTTGGTTGGGACCATATGTGGTGACATAAATATACTTGGAATTCAGGTGTTTTTTAGTTACACATGTTGGATGGCACTTGGTATTGCCCAGTTACTTCAATGGAAGTAGGCTGAAATTCGTACTATACATAAGTCTTCTTAGTGTTTGTAATAAGGTAGTGTTACCATTTAGATTAGGTTTCCCTTGAATGCATATTCCTCTATATGTGTTTCCTTTCAATGGTTGTTATTCCTTGTCAATTTAGTTATGTGTTTTGTTATAATAAATGTGCACTCACATGCTAGTAGTTGATTACTATCTAAGTGAATTCATGTGTAGAGGACCGCACATAATCTTAGTGTTGGGTGGATTGAAGTCAGAGGGATACGAAGTGATTGGCCCCCTGCATTGATACAGGTTGGTTTGCTTAAAAGTATCATTTGGAAGGCTGGTATAGAAGTGAACAAGGGTTTCTCAGGCATTGAATACCATAAGTAGTTTTATGGACAGATAGTGTAAGGTTGAGGTAGGAATACCACACATTGGAATACTGACTTGCACATTAGGAACATTTGAGGTAGGAAGTGACATGGTCGAGCTACTATGGAGATATGACATAGAGGTTTTTTACTTTGGCCAAGAAATAAGAGGCATGTTAGATGAGTTATGGCTGGGATGCAGAAAACTTAGCACATAACCCGATTAGAAGCGTTATTAACTGCTATGGGTACAATAGTTGGTGAAGATCAATGAAAGTGGAAAAAGATGGAAAAAGTAACTTAAAAAGAATGGTTTTGATAGGGATATTAAGGTTGCGTGTAAAAAGTATCAAGATTGGGATCTAGGTTAGTCGTTTGGCTACCTTGCCTTTGAAGAGAAATATTGAGCTACCTAAGCGAGTGTAAGTATTCTAGAAACACTCTCATAGTGATGAAGATGAACACACGAACCATAAGGTGTGTGGAGACATGTGTGTAATAGTAACAACATCCACGGGAAGTTGAGTTAGAACTATACTAAGTACGGAACATGGATGCACAGAGGGTTATGCATATTTCCCCTAAAGAAGTCAAAGTTTGTAGAGCATTCCAAAGCAGTAGGAACTAACAATAGTATAACACAAAACTAACCTAGGGCACGCGATAAGTTGATAAGAGCTAACTGACAACCAACTAGGGATGAAAATTGTCAATAAATTTTAATTACTTGAGCATTGTGACTTAGAAGAACTCGATGAATTAAGCTAAGATTTACTTCCTAACATGAAGTCCTCCCCCCTTAAGTCAGCATGGTCTCAAGTGAACAGGTGAGATATTATCTAAAATTTGATATGCTTACTATGATGCAAAGATGAGTGAGTAAAATCACACATACTAGAGGAGAAAAATAAATTCTGTTAGGTGAATCAGAATCACTTTATCAGTTGGAGGACTTGATGTTTCCAAGCTCAATTCAGAAAAGTGTAAATGCTAGATATCAGCTTCAACAAGAGTGCCAGAAGTCTGAAGCCCTACATTAATCTATACGGTGTGCATGGAGATAAGAATTTATTCTTAAGAACTATATCAGGAATTCTGGAACCTCAACTAGTAACATTGAGCACACATAATTAATTTTTGAAACCACAACACGAGAAGGACTGAAGATTAAAACAAAACACTATGAAGCTGTTGGATCTATGTAATCAGGTAAAACCTCTGTCCAGTAATGGTATATAGCTCAAACATTGGCACTGACACGATTAAGGGTGCATGCATGGAACTAATGGTGGTAATCTGGAAGGAGATGAAGGGAAGAGTTGAAGGGATCAAAGCTGATCAATTTGACAAGGATTTTGCAAAGTGCCCACTACCCTTCGACACCTTTTTGCTTTGATTTTGTTACTTCGACTACACTTATGGACATTGTTGTAGCTTTTGTTTTAGCATGATACTAGATGTTAGAGATACTGGACTGTTGTTGATTTCGATTCATATATGATGCATGTGGATTATTAGAGACATTTTATATTTATGTTGATATATTTGTGGACATGGTTATTTATATATATTTCTGACTATGTGATATACTTTCACGCCTTGAAGTAGGCTTTGATAATTGAATTTATGTTGTGATCATTTTTGACATGGATGAAAATTGGATAGAAATGTTGCTAGAAATTTGTAAATGATTAGTAATTGCCTAGATGATATTAGTTCGTATATAGATGATTTTAGATTTATATTGCATATTTGGCATGGATGTTTTAATGCGGCCATGAGGCCGAAGGAGGTATTCTGTGTTTTGCAGGTATATTTATATTCACAACAACATCGGGGGGATTGGAGACCAACCACATTAGAATTCTAGATGAATTCAGCTAGGGTCACCATGACAACATGTAATTGTGTGTGTGTTAGAATTATTTGGTTAGGGGAAAATTGTGACCAAGGGGTCATGTGTTGTTTTTGTTTTAGTTCCCTTTTTATTAATGTTAGTATGTGTTCCTTTGAGTGATGTAATTTAATTATTTTATAATTATTTGGATTTTTGTGTGTGTTCTTCCCCTTTATCTTAATAGAGTCTAAGTGTCTTAATTAGAGTTAAATTAATCTATTCCTAAACTAATCAAAGATGTGACCAAAAGGAGATCATTTATTAGACTTGATTTTCTCTTGGATTTTGTGTTGTGTGTTGAATGATTGAGATTTTGAGTGTTGTACACTCTACCCTTCATGGGAAACTCGAACTTTGACCTTAAGGGAAAATTTTGATGGCTTGTGGGACAAGTTAAACTTGTCCCAAACCTCTTAAATTGATATACCAACCCTACCTATGGGTTGAGGGGTAAAATTAGACCCCATTAGGTGTTTTGGGAAGAGAAAAAGGTGAAATGTTTATTGCACTTTCTTTCAAATATTTAATTTTGTCCTTTGGGGGTGTGGGCTTAGTTTGTGTGTGCTAGTATCTTGTCATTCCTCTCACCCACCAATTTATGGTGCATTGGGGTTGAGGTTTGACTAAGTGAGGTGGCATTGAGGATGAGTGATGTGGCATCGTACATGGAGCCACCTCATCCTCCTCCCTCCCTTTTCTATTTATTGTTGCTCTTTTTCTTGTTTGGGGGTTACTTGATCATTTTGGACTCTTGAATTTTTGGAGAGTTAGAGGATTTTTGGGAGTGCTTGTGGATTGCTGGAGCTTTTGGATGGTTGCTTAGGTTTTTAGGATCTTGGAATTTCATTTTTGGAACAAGCTCTACTATGGAGAGGTAGGAGATTTACCTTGCTTTAGTTATAATCTTTTTTGTGTTTATATGTTGTGTTGATTATTTGTTTTCCTTTGGAATTGCTTGTTGGGTGTGGGTAGATTACCTAAGTTTGGAGTAGGAGGAGACTATGGGGAGTTTTCTTGTAGGGAGGCATAAGAGTATACTTTCTTGTTGGAGGGATTTTTGGTTGGGTGCCCCACCTTGTATGAGGAATGCTTGCATTTCTTCTTGTTTCTTGTTATGAGGGAGGCATAAGAGTATATGGAGGTATAAGGGGTACTTGAGGGAGGCATAAGAGTTTGTAGGGATTTGAGATGTACATTGGAGGCTTTAAGGTGGGCACCCATTCCCATTGGGAGGCATAAGTGGCCTCCCCATGATCTTTTGGCTTTCTTGATAAGCCTTGTATATTGTTGTTTTGTTGTTCCTTCTTGCTTGTGTTTGTTGTGTTTATGGTTGTGAATGTGAAACTATTTTGTTAAGTGTTGTGGAAGCTTATTTGTTTCCATGTGTTGAAATCATCTCCCATTGTGATGTGGTTGGGGCTCGGGGGCCAATGAAGAGGATGGCTTCTCCTCTTCATTGGATGTCTTGGTTGGGTGGAGAGCATTGCCTCTCCCCCCATTTTGTTGTGAATCAAATAAATCTTGAAGGAGCTTATCTTGCTTGGAGTTTGTGGAGCTTGGAGTTTTGTTGGAGACCTTGAGAACTTATCCTTGTGAAGAAACTTATTGTATTCCACTTAGAGTGGAGGAACTTGTATTATTATAGTTTCCTTTATTTGCATTCTTGTATTATTTCCCACCTTGAGTGGATGACGATTTGTAATAATCTTGTGTAGAAGAGTTTGCATTCAAATATTTGTATGTTGAAAAGAGAAAAAATGGATTGTATGGAGTTAGTTGTGAAATGTAAAATAAACAGTTAATTTCATTATAAAGTTGTAATGTTGTAAATGAGAAAGAAGGAAAAATAGAAGTTGTAAGAAGTTGAACTTGTATGCATGATATCCTTGCATGGAAAAATAAAGTTATTGTAGCCATTTTGAATATAATTACATTGTAGTGAAATGAAAGAGAGAACAAATTTAGACATATTGTTATTTAGAAATGTTGATTTTTGTTATGGCAAGAAAATAATAATGTAAATAAGTAGTTATAGATTTCTTTTGCTATTGTAATGGAAAGAAGAATCTAGTTAAACAAATGGAATTATTCTTGTAAGTAGATGATTTTTATTAGAGTTGAAAATACTTTAAAATGAGTAGATTTAACAAAGAAATGAATAAAATAGAAATAAATCTCAAATATGGAAACTCTAAATGAACAAAAATAAACTCAGAATGCATTTTTAAACCTTTTGGTAACTTTTAGTTTTTGGGAATTTCTCAGATTTTTAGGTTCTGTTTTCTCAGAAACATAGGACCGCTGCCCTATACAGAGCGACAGTCCCATAACCGCCGCTCAGGAAAGGTGGCGATCTCAAAACCACCACTCAGTAGGGAAGTGGTCCATGGTTCATCACCTAGGTAGGCGGCGGTCCCAGGACCGCTGGTCTACTCTGGGAGGCGGTTCTGTCACTTACGATAGAACTCCACGGATCTGCGTCTGTGTAAAAGTTTTAACTGGTTTATACAAAACTCAGAGTTGTAAAATTTAATCTATGACTCCAGTAAGCAAAACAATGAGTAATCCCTTGGATTTGGACAATAAAACATAAAATGATTGATTTAAACTATTCCTCTTCATTTATAACAATGGGGTAGGGTTTGTCCCAAATAAAAAAACCCAAATTACAAATGGTTTAAAATAAAACCAGATTGGGGAAAATAACCCTCCCAATCCTTGAATGAAAATGAAAACAATATTAAAACCTACAATCTAAACCTTCTAAGCT
The DNA here is from genome assembly GCA_019776745.2 of Taxus chinensis. Lineage (NCBI taxonomy): Eukaryota > Viridiplantae > Streptophyta > Pinopsida > Cupressales > Taxaceae > Taxus > Taxus chinensis. Next base: position 888,028,698 of record CM034151.1, read on the forward strand.
TGGCCCTTATAGAGTCCTCCATGATTTCTTCCTCCTTGCTCCCATGGCCTCTTCCTCTTCTCCAACCTATGTTTTTAGCAAAACAAATAGACCAAATGAGGGAAAATAATAAAGGAAAGACTTTAATAAAACTCATAAGGAAATTTAGGGCTTGTTTGTAACCCTAGGATCTTGTGGTTGATTTTGATTTGATCCAAGGGTGGAGGTTTCAACCCTACTTTTTTTAGGTGAGAATGAATTTTTATAAAATGTGGTTTTAAAAATTTAGTAGTATGTGCAAATGGGAATGGGGCCATTTTATTGCCATAGAGTGCTAAGCCATGGTTAGTCCTTAACAAACTTTAGTTAGTAATAGAAAAGACTCTAAGTTATTAAGATAATGATTTATATTAATTTGTGTAAGAGGATAACCTTATTAGGAATTAACTTTATTAAGGAAAAGAAAGCATTTAATAAGTAAATTAATCTTGGTACCTTCCTAGTGAATATTTGCTTAATGGACCTTATTGTTGAATTAGAAAATATGTTAACCTTCTAGTAGACCTAGTTCTCCAACTGTAGGGTTGAGTTTAGTGGAGCGAGTTAGTTGTGGTACCCTAGGGGTTAGCCCCATGTAAACTCTTTTACCTTTATCCTTAATCTTGTAACAAAAAACAATTAGTAATTTTCGGGAGTTGTGTTAGGTGTTAGCGTGTTCCTAGAACGTCATTTTACAGGCGTTACATTTGTTATCGAGAGTAGTGGGTTAAAATCTTGGACCCATTGGGCACACCTAGAAAACACAAGACATGAACTTTTAACCTAGTGCAACATTATTCTTTAAACCTAAGAAAATCACACTATCTGATAATTGTATAATTTTAGAAAACATAGAAAACTGAAACCAAACCAAAAATGATGAACTAACTCTCGCCTTGGTCTATGCAGGAGGCACGAACCAGACGAGGGGTCTTTTCACATAGACCTAGGTATAACACCACCAGATTAGGCTATGTAGTGGCCATTCTTCCATAGATTTTTTAGACACTTCAGGACGTCAATGTCATTATATGTGGAGGGTCCCTAGGAGGATGACCTGCTAGGAAGGATATGGAGCCATCAGTTGAGGCTAGGGCATCTCCTCGATACAAAAAGGAGCATGGGGCAGAGAAATTCTGCACGGAGTCAGCCAGGGAAGAGTCACCACAGAGAGGGCATGGGGGATAGGATTTCAGGGCACAGGGATAGGTCTCGGAGCCCTAGGCTTAGAGAGGAGCATGCAGAGAGGCCTAGGGGTCACCGTCATTCATAGCTGTAGACCATATCAGGGAGATCCTGAAGCTACAACCATCGCATTATTCTGGAGATACAGGGGGTTTTCAGGAAGAGGCTTGGTTAGTGAGCTTGAGTGGATGCTTCAAGCTCTACCCTTGTACTAGCAACACATGAAAGCTCATGTTGTGATCCATCTCTTGAGGGATGGATCAGGAGTCTAGTGGAGGAAAAAGGAGCAGAAGCTCCATGTAGATTCAAAGACAATTACCTAGGAGATTTTTGAGGAGTGTTTCAGGAGAAGGTACCTGCCCAGGAGGTTTATTTAGTAGCGGATAGATGATTTTCATTATCTCCGCCAGGCATCTATGACCATAGCTGAGTATAAGAGTCGATTTCTTGATTTACTCCAGTATGTCGACTATATACAAGATGAGTAGGTATGGATACACAAGTTCATATGGGGCCTAAATTTTGGATTTGGGTGGTGTGGTATGCATTCACTACCCACAGACTTTAGTAGAGGCCGTGGAGAAGGCCTATATCATTGTAGAGGAGACATGGGGGAAGATGACGCAGCAGGCTAGAGACAGAGTTTGGAGCTGCATCTAAAGATGTAGGATAATAGATCGAGGGGGTCAGTTCCTCCTCCTTCATGGTGGACAGAGTACGAGACAGTCTTCCTTCAGGCCACCTCAGCAGCCACCTAGTAGCCACCTTAGTAGTAGCAGACCCACCCACCTTATAGACCTCCTTATAGATTCGATGCACAGAGGGGGAGGAGTATGGGGCCTCCTCCTAGGGGTCCCATCAGGACACAGGGTGCACAAAGAGCTCAGTCAGCAGGAGCTCATCAGCAGAGACCTCAGTAGTCCATAGCCAGGTCATCAGGATCCACAGTGTAGACATCTAGAGTACCGGCCGGAGCTACATCCCACTAGAGAGGACCTGATAGTTGTTATGGTTGTGGTGTCATTGGACACCATTGGAGAGAGTTCCCACAGAACCCTAGCAACAAGGGTAAGACACAAATCTAGAGCCTACTGTTGGAGATATGGCATGGAGCCATCAGATCTATGCTGTGGTCGAGAACCACCAGGCTGAGCACTAGAGTACCATCATAGAGATGATAGGTAGTATTGGTGGTGTTTCCACCTCTATTTTGTTTGATTTTGGCTCTTCTAATTCTTTTATTGCACCATCCTTAGTAGAGTTGCAGGCTGGTGGCAGTTAGGCAGGGTCATAGTTGGGACATTGAGATGGCTTTTGGAGCCAAAATTTCTATAGACTCCTTAGTTAAGGAGTGTGTAGTGGATTTGGAACCCTTCACCACTACTTCATATCTTCGAATCCTTCCATTGGGTTCTTATGGTGTCATCTTGGGCATGGACTGGTTGTCTACACACAAAGCTAGAGTGGGCTGTTACCATAAGACTATTACTTGTACAAATGATTTAGGAGTCGAGTCATTGATAGCAGGGGTTAGGAGGCATGTTTCTATTCGCACCATCTCCGCTATATAGCTTAAGCGGTGTGTGTGATGGGGTTGCCAGATGTATGCTGTTACAGTTAGTGACAGATCTAGAGGATGAGTCTAGTGGACCATCCCTTGATGACCATCCCATCTTGAGAGAGTTTCTTGATGTTTTTCTTGGGGAGCTACCGGGGTTACCTCCCCCACGTGAGATAGATTTTCACATAGATCTGGTTCCAGGCATAGAGCCTATCTCATGAGAACCTTATCAGATGACTACCCCTAAGCTCTGTGAGCTCAAGTTGCAGCTTGAGGGCCTTCTAGAGAAAGGCCTAATCCATCCTAGTGTATCCCCTTGGGGTGCACCAGTGATTTTTGTGAAGAAGAAGGATGGATCTCTACGGTTGTGTATTGATTACCGCCAGCTGAACAAAGTAACGATCAAGAATCATTACCCCCTTCCATGCATTGATAGATTTATTTGATTAGATGAAGGGGTCCACATAGTTTTCTCCAAGATAGATCTTAAGTCAGGGTATCATCAGCTGAGGATTACGGAGGTAGATATTCATAAGACCGCCTTCCGTACGAGATATGGCCACTATGAGTTCACAGTGGTACCTTTTGGTTTGACGAATGCCCCCGCAGTGTTCATGAGCTTGATGAATGGGGTATTCAGGACTTTTCTAGATCACTTCATGCTCATCTTCCTTGATGACATTCTTATTTACTCACGTATATGTGAGGAGCATGAGGATCACCTTCGCCAGGTTCTTCAGTGTCTTCGTGAGCAACATCTTTACGGGAACTTGGAGAAGTGTGTGTTCTTTCAGACAGAGGTGCATTATTTGGGCCACATCATTTCTGGGGAAGGTATCACAGTCGATCCTTCCAAGATTTGAGCTATCATGGATTGGCCAGCACCCACTAGTGTGACCAGAGGTGGTGCAGCTTCATGGGTTTGGCAGGATATTACATGAGATTTGTTCAAGACTTTTCTCGGATTGTGCACCCCATCACTTCCCTTCAGAAGAAAGGGAAGAATTTTGTTTGGTCAGATGGATGTGAGTAGGCCTTCAGGACACTAAAGGAATGCCTTACGATAACACCTATTCTAGCAGTACCAGATCCTTAGGGTGAGTTCTACGTTTGCATAGATGCTTCTTTGGCAGGACAAGGAGGTGTGTTGATGCAGGAGGGTAGAGTAGTTGCTTTTGAGTCTCACAAACTCAAATATTATGAGCTGAATTATCTAAATCATGATCTTGATCTTGCAGCAGTTGTGCACGCCTTGGTACGATGGAGACATTTCCTTCTTGGCTGGAGATTTACACTTAGGACTGATCACTTGAGTCTTCGCCACCTCTTCATGCAGCCCAATCTCAATGCTCGTCAGTGGTGTTGGATGGAGTTGATTTGTGAGTATGATATGGAGATAGAGCATGTGAAGGGGAAGGAGAATGTGGTTGCAGATGCTTTGAGTAGACAGAGACATGTGGCTATGGCTACATCAGTGGGTACATATTTGTGGAGAAGGATTTTGTAGCAGCTTCCTCATGACAACTTCTACCTTGTAGCCAGAGCAGAGATTGAGTCTCAGAGACCCCTTGAGGGGAAGATTTGATGGATTTTCATTAGAGGCAGATGGTCTTCTTAGACACATGAGGTCAGATATATGTTCCTAGAGATGGAGGCTTGAGACAAGACATTTTGATGGCGGCTCATCGTGCACCATATTCAGCCCATCCTAGGGTGAAGAAGATACATGCCACTTTGAGACAATTGTACCATTGGAGAGGACTTTGGAGAGACATGGCTCAGTTTGTGTCACGTTGTTTAGAGTTTTCAGAGGGTGAAGGCCGAGCATCAGCATCTAGTTGGCCTTCTCTTTCCTCATGCTATACCGGAGTGGAAATGGGACACCATTTCCATGGACTTCATTGTTGGGTTACCGACGTCGAGATACCACCATGACACCATCATGGTCATGGTGGATAAATTGATGAAAGTGGCTCATTTTTCTCTGGTGAAGACCACCTACTATAGCTAGTGCAGTGGCATGGGTATATCTTGATGAGATTGTCAGATTACACGGGATTTTGCGGAAGATCATTTGCGACCGTGATCCTTTGTACACTTCCCATTTCTAGACCACCTTGCAGCATGCTCTCAAGAAAAGGATCAATTTCAGCATGACATATCACCCTGAGATAGATGGACAGACTGAGTGGGTGAATTAGATCCTAGAGGACATGCTTAGGATGTATGTTATGGATCACCAGTCTAAATGGGAGGAGTATCTATACTTGGTTGATTTTTCCTACAATAATAGTTTCTAGAGTTTGATAGGCATGGCTCCTTTTAGGAATTGTATGGCAGAGAGTGCAGGACACCTCTTAGTTGGGACAGGTTAGAGGACAAGGGTTTCTCTTGGGCCAGCCTTATTGCAGGACATGGAGTAGTAGGTTGTTTTGATCAGACAGAGATTGTAGGAGGCACTGGATAGGAAAGAAGTATGCAGACCAGCATATGATAGATCATAGTTATGAGGTGGGCACGAAGGTGTTTCTTCATGTCAGACCGCATAAGATCCCTATTACATTACGGAAAAGGTTCTAAGCTTGCTCCTAGGTTTGTGGGTCCCTTTGAGATCTTGGAGCGCATTGATCCCTTGGCCTATCATCTAATGTTGCCACCTATCTTGTCTCACGTCCATGATGTGTTTCACGTTTCTGTGCTTAGGAGATATATTTTTGATCCTTCTCATGTGCTAGATTGGACTGCATTGCAGGTGTAGGATCAGGGGCAGGTGATGGTGGAGCCCATTCACATTATAGAGCACATGACCCTGGGCCTATGCAAAAGAGAGATTGACCAGGTTTATGTATAGTGGGTACAATATGATGAGACTGCGGCTACATGGGAGGATGCTACATTGTTATGAGTTCAATTCCCACACCTGTTCTAGTGAATTCTAGGAGGAAATCGAGTCTAAGGGGAGGGGGATGTAGTGCCCACTTCCCTTCGACACCTTTTTTCTTTGATTTTGTTACCTTCAACTATACTTATGGACATTTTTGTAGCTTTTGTTTTAGCATGATACTAGATGTTAGAGATACTAGACTATTGTTGTTTTCGATTCATATATGATGCATGTGGATTATTAGAGACATTTTGATATTGATGTTGATATGTTGTGGACATGGTTATTTATATATATTTATGACATGTGATATACTTTCATCGCCTTGAGTAGGCTTTGATAATTTAATTTATGTTGTGATCATTTTGACATGGATGAAACATTGGATACAAATGTTGCTAGAAATTTGTAAATGATTCATAATTTCCTAGATGATATTAGTTCGTATATAGATTATTTTAGATTTATATTGCATATTTTGGTATGGATGTTTTAATGCGGCCACGAGGCCAAAGGAGGTATTCTATGTTTTGCAAGTATATTTATATTCACAACAACATTGAGGGGATTGGAGACCAACCACATTGGAATTCTAGATGAATTCCGCTAGGGTCACCATGGCAACATGTAATTGTGTGTGTGTTGGAATTATTTGGTTAGGGGAAAATTGTGACCAAGGGGTCATGTGTTGTTTTGTTTTAGTTCCCTTTTATTAATGTTAGTATGTGTTTCCTTTGAGTGATGTAATTTAATTTTTATTATTATTTAGGAAATGATGTATGTCTTCTCCCTCTTTTTCTTAATGGGTCTAAGTGTCTTAATTAAATTTTTCCTAAAGTAATTAAAATGTGACCAAAAAGGAGATCATTTATTAGACTTGATTTACTCTTGGATTTTGTGTTGTGTGTTGAATGCTTGAGATTTTGAGTGTTGTACACTCTACCCTTCATGGGAAACTCGAATTTGACTTTAAGGGAAAATTTTGAAGGCTTGTGGGACAAGTTAAACTTGTCCCACACCTCTTAAATTGATATATAAGCCTAACCTATGGGTTAGGGGGTCAAAATTAGACCCTATTAGGTGTTTTGGGGAGATAAAAAGGTGAAATGTTTATTGCACTTTCTTTCAAATATTTAATTTTGTCGTTTGGGGATGTGGGCTTAGTTTGTGTGTGGAAGTATCTTGTCATTCCTCTCACCCACCAATTTATGGTGCATTGGGGTTGAGGTTTGACTTCTTAGGTGGAGTTGAGGATGAGTGATGTGGCATCCTACATGGAGCCACCTCATCCTCCTCCCTCCCTTTTCTATTTATAGATGCTCTTTTGCTTGTTTGGGGGTTACTTGATCATTTTGGACTCTTGTATATTTGGAGTTAGAGGATATTCTGAGAGTTAGAGGATTTTTGGGAGTGCTTGTGGATTGTTGGCACTTTATGGATGTTTGCTTGGTTTTGGAGGAGCTTGGAATTTCATTCTTCGGACAAACTCTACTATGGAGAGGTAAGAGCTTTACCTTTGCTTTAGTTATACTTTTATTTCATGTTTATATGTTGTGTTGAGTGTTGTTTCCTTTGGAATGCTTGTTGGGTGTGGGTAGATTGCCTAAGTTTGGAGTAGGAGGAGACTATGAGGAGTTATTCTTGTAGGGAGGCATAAGAGTTTACTTTCTTGTTGGAGGGATTTTGGGTTGGGTGCCCCACCTTGTATGAGGAATGCTTGCATTTCTTCTTGTTTCTTGTTATGAGGGAGGCATAAGAGATTGAGAGAGGAATAAGAGTATATGGAGGTATAAGGGGTACTTGATAGGGAGGCATAAGAGTTTTTAGGGGATTTGAGGCATGCATTGGAGGCTTTAAGGTGGGCACCCATTCCCATTGGGAGGTATAAGTGGCCTCCCCATAGGTCTTTCTCTTTTGGCTTTCTTGATAAGCCTTGTATTATTATTGTTTTGTTGTTCCTTTTTCTTGTGTTGTTGTGTTTGAATGTGAATGGAATGGATGTGAAACTATTTTTTTAAGTATTGTGGAAGCTTGTTATTTCCATGTGTTGAAATCATCTCCCATTGTGATGTGGTTGCGGCTCGGGGGCCAATAAAGAGGATGGCTTCTCCTCTTCATTGGATGTCTTGGTTTGGTGGAGAGCGTTGCCTCTCCCCCCATTTTGTTGTGAATCAAACAAATCTTGATGGAGCCTATCTTGTTGGTGTTGATGGATCTTGGAGATTTTTTGGAGTCCTTGAAGATTTCCCTTCTTGAGAGAAGCCTTTTGTCTTCCCACTCAAAGTGGAAGATTGTAATATTGTTTATGTGTTAAAAGAAATGTTGAAATACAAGTTGTATTAATAATTGTAGTAGTTCATTGTAAAATTGTAAAGAAAGGAGTTTCCTTCTCATTAGAATGTAATAAGGAAAGAGAAATTATGAAAATGGATATATTGTGTAAAATTTTAGTTGGAAGTTCAATTGTGAAGAAGGAGAGTTTACATTCAAATAGTTGTAATGTTGTAAATGAGAAAGAAGGAAAAATAGAAGTTGTAAGAAGTTGAACTTGTATGCAAAAAAAACATTGCATGGAAAATAAAGTTATTGTACCGTTTTTGAATATATTTGCATTGTAGTGAAATGAAAGAGAGAACAAATTTGGACATATTGTTAATTAGAAATGTTGATTTTTGTTATGGAAAGAAAACAATAATGTATAAGTAGTTATAGATTCCTTTTGCTCTTGTAATGGAAAGAAGAATCTAGTTAAACAAATGGAATTATTATTGTAAGTAGATGAGTTTTATTAGAGTTGATAATACTTTAAAATGAGTAGATTTAACTAAAAAATGAATAAAAGAGCAATAAATCTCAAATCTGGAACTCTAAATGAACAAAAACAAACTCAGAATGCATTTTTAAACCTTTTGGTAACTTTGAGTTTTTGGGAATTTCTCAGGTTTTAGGTTCTATTTTCTCGAAATAGGACCGCTGCCCTGTGCAGAGCGGTGGTCCTGTAACCGCCACTCAGGCTAAGGTGGCAGTCTCAAAACCACCGTTCAGTAGGGTGGCGGTCCATGGTTTGTCACCCAGGCAGGGCGGGTGGTCCCAGGACCACCAGTCTGCTCTGGGTGATGGTTCTAGCACTTATGACAAAACTCCGTAGATTCACATATGTGCAAAAACTTTAACTAGTTTGTACAAATTTATAAGATGTAAAATTTTTGTGTTAACTTCCAGCAAGCAAAACAATGAGTAATCATATTGATTTAAACAATAAAACATACAATGGTGGATCTAATACTAGTCTTTATCATTTATAACAATGGGGTAGGGTTTTCCCCAAAGTTTAAAACCCAAATACAAATGGTTTAAAATAAAACCAGATTGGGGAAAGAGGTCCCTCCCAATCCTTGAATGAAAAATGGAAACAACATTAAACCTTCAATCTAAAAATTCTAAGATTGGTCCTTGTAGAGTCCTCCATGAATTATTCCTCTTGCTCCCATGGCTTTCCTCTTCTCCAACCTGCATTTTTAGCAAAAAAAATAGACCAAATGAGGGAAATGAACAAAGGAAAGGATTTAATAAAAAATCATAAGGAAATTTAGGGCTAGATGGGAAACCTAAGATCTTGTGGTTGAATTTTATTTGATCCAAGGGTGGAGGTTTCACCCTAATTTTGTTAAGTGAGAATGATTTTTTATTAAATGTTGTTTTGAAACTTTAGTTGTATGTGCAAATGGGGAATGGGGCCTTTTAATTTCCATAGAGCACTAGGCCATGGCTAGTCTTTAGAAAAATTTAGTTAGTAATAGAAAAGACTCTAGGTTATTAAGATAATGTTTTATATTAATTGTGTAAGAGGTCAACCTTTTTAGGAATTAACTTAAATAAGGAAAAGAAAGCATTTAATTAAGTAAATTAATCCTTGGTACCTTCCAAGTGAATATTTGGTTTATGGACCTTAATAATGAATTAGAAAATATGTTAACCTTCTAGTAGATTTGTTTCTCAAACCATAGGGTTGAGTCTAGTGGTATAAGTTAGTTGTTGTACCCTAGGGGATTAACCCCATGTAAACTCTTTTACCTGTATCCTTAATCTTGTAATAAAAAATAATAATATATTCGTAATTTTCAAGAGTTGGTGTTAGCATGTTCCTAGAACATTGTTTTGATGGGCATAACATATTTAATCTTTTCCCCTTAAATTCTGAGTGAAAAGTGAAGATAACTAGCTCCATAAGAATAAAAACTTTTTTTTATCATTTTATAATGATAGTGCATTTACAATTCTGTCTCTTCTTCTATGGAAAATTTCCCATTTTCGAAGCATTAACAGTACAAAATTGCAAATTTTACCTTTTTTTGGCAATTTTTTAAAATTTTGGGCTCTTTGGCCTCTTTTCAAATATGAAAATCTAATTTTTGTAATTTTTACAAAATAAATCTTATTATAAACTGAAACAAAGATGTAGAGCTTGCAGAAACACACACTTTAAGAAAATGAGACCTCAATCTGAGGTACCAATTGAAACTTATGAATTTTTTAAATTGTGATTTCAATATATTTCCGGGCCCCTTTCCAAAAATGAAAAAAAAAATTATTTCCATTTTCACAAAATCCAAAAAAGGAAATTTTTCTTAACAATTTAAAAAAATGTTTATCTCTTAAAAATGCCACCAAGTTAGGGCTTACCTGGCTTGCATACACCTTGTCTTCTCTGTGGCTTATGTGTTGCATCCACGTAGCACTGCCTGGTCAATTGGTTGTTTTAGGGTTCACCCAAAACCACTTTGCTTCTGATTTCTCTCCTCCACCACTATTTTGTATATATATTTTTATTTGTTGGCCTCCCCCCCCCCCCCCCCCCCCCCCCCCCCCCCCCCCACCCCCCCCCCCCCCCCCCCCCCCCCCCCCCCCCCCCCCCCCCCCCCCCCCCCCCCCACCCCCCCCCCCCCCCCCCCCCCCCCCACCCCCCCCCCCCCCCCCCCCCCCCCCCCCCCCCCCCCCCCCCCCCCCCCCCCCCCCCCCCCCCCCCCCCCCCCCCCCCCCCCCACCCCCCCCCCCCCCCCCCCCCCCCCCCCCCCCCCCCCCCCCCCCCCCCCCCCCCCCCCCCCCCCCCCCCCCCCCCCCCCCCCCCCCCCCCCCCCCCCACCCCCCCCCCCCCCCACCCCCCCCCCCCCCCCCCCCCCACCCCCCCCCCCCCCCCCCCCCCCCCCCACCCCCCCCCCCCCCCCCCCCCCCCCCCCCCCCCCCCCCCCCCACCCCCCCCCCCCCCCCCCCCCCCCCCCCCCCCCCCCCCCCCCCCCCCCCCCCCCCCCCCCCCCCCCCCCCCCACCCCCCCCCCCCCCCCCCCCCCCCCCCCACCCCCCCCCCCCCCCCCCCCCCCCCCCCCCCCCCCCCCCCCCCCCCCCCCCCCCCCCCCCCCCCCCCCCCCCCCCCCCCCCCCCCCCCCCCCCCCCCCCCCCCCACCCCCCCCCCCCCCCCCCCCACCCCCCCCCCCCCCCCCCCCCCCCCCCCCCCCCCCCCCCCCCCCCCCCCCCCCCCCCCCCCCCCCCCCCCCCCCCCCCCCCCCCCCCCCCCCCCCCCCCCCCCCCCCCCCCCCCCCCCCCCCCTTTTTTTCTTTATTCTTCTCCACGAATTACTTGGCCGCCTCTTAGTTTTTGTTGGCTATTGCTTGTATTATCTCCTCCACGTTTTGTGTGTGTAGATATGCAAGTCGACGGATTTGGGAGGTCAATTTGGATGCCTTTGAGATATTTTCATGAGGGACATAAGTCATTTGGATCTCTAGCACTTTGTTAGCATGTATGTTACTTTGGATACTCAGGTTGCTTTGGAATGGCTTGACCAGATGAAGGTGCAAGGTCGATTTGGAGTGTCAAACACATGACTCGATTTAAAACTCACCCAGAGTAGACTTTATAAATATTATCTCTATTATTGTGTGGGATTAAAATCACCAAACTCGTTGAACATATTTACAAGGTTCAAATGACCCAAATAGCTTAAACATCTTGGTTAGAGTCTATGACTCAAATCACCTACCTTATTTTGCATAGCTCAGCATCTTGATTGGAATTAAACCCAACCTTCTTTGCAAACTATTCTGCAGGGATGTCTATACTCCAATTATTTTCACATATCTGAAACTGGGTGATGTAGTTTGGCACTCACCTAGCTCAATATGATATCATCCTAATGTAATTCTTCCTCAGTCCAAACCTTTGAAAAGCTCTCCTAGGAGCTTAAATCTCCCAACTCGCAAATGTTTTCCTACAACTCGGTGGATGGATCGATCTCCAACTCAATACACAAGAAATATTAATCTCACCCAATTATGATCAAGAGCTTGATGCAAACTCATCATTCATTTCTTTGAGAGCTTATAAGCATCTCAATGGAGGCAATATTAATAGCCCCAACATGATGAGTGTGAGGGATCCATCCAGATCTACATGTATCTCACCAACCTTGTGGAGGATCCTGATCTAGATGGCTCTCCAATGCTTGCATAGCCTCCTCTAATCAGTCTACCAAATCTAGTATTGCTATTAAATATATATATTTGTAATCCGCAGTAACTATGTGTAAATTTGCAACTATGTGCAGAACTCTAGGGGTGATTAAACAAGGCAGGTTCTTCCAAGATGGAGGGGACATCTATGGTTCCTCCAAGTTCAAAATTGCATCAATGAACCCTTAACCTTCTGCAACACACTCTCCTTAGAGGATGAGGGATCCTCATAGAGAATGGGATCAACTAGCTCTGATACCAAATCTTGACAATGTAGTATTTTGGAAACCCTTCATATCATCAAATGATAAGCTGCAATGTTTATAGACATTGCACAATAGTAACAACATCCACAGAAAGTGGATCAAATATACTAAGGAAAATATGCAGAAATAGCATATTTCCCCTAACTAATCACATCCAAGAACATTCGAAAGTAGTAAACTAACAATAGTATATCCCCCACTAATCTAGGGATGTGACACCTAGATAATAGCTAACTAACAACTAACTAAGTGAAAGTAATAAAATGTAATTACTTTAACATTACAACTTAGTAAATGATGCATTAATCTAAGTTTTATTCCTAACCAGAAATATTTTTGCATCACATTGATTGGAGCTCCATCAGAGAGGGTGATTGAGCAAAGAGAAGATGTGCAGGGGAGAAAATATGTGAGCTAGGGTTTGAGGAAAAGATAGGGCACGTGGGTTTGAGTTTCAGTTTTTGAACAATTACAAGAAGATTTTACTATCGCAATGCACCCAGAAGAGCATGTGGAACAACTATGCGAGGTAGGAAGGAAAAGGAGGTGGAAGGTTGAAGACATACCTGAATCACGTTTTTAAGAGATGTAATATCTTGAGGGATTCATAATGGTATTGGATTGGGATTCACACCTCTAGCGAAGAAAATTAAGTGACTAAAATTATAATAAAAAGGGTAACAAAGATGAATTCGACAAGTCCTTAATAGTAAAGACAAATTTGAGGATAGAGAATGACGTGACCATCTATGATGACATAGGAAACAAGTTGTTGAAGAATGTTGGGGTAATGCAGCTGTATGAGCTGCCATTTTTTGTATAAGTAGAGAATTTGTATCAATGGTTGATGTCCTAAGTCTATGAGTAATTTTTATACTTTTCAGGGCATCAGATGCAACTCATTATGCACTTGATTGGAAGGTTGACATTCCTAAGGAGCTAAAGGACTGAGATTAGTAGCGACATGAAAGATGATGAGGCCATAGAAGAAACCTAAGGAGAGGTTCCTTATGCAAAGTGGGGGTGCGATATGAACATTAAGAACTTGGAAAATCACCTTGTGATTCAGGATGCTACGCACATCCTTACCAAACTAAATAACTAGTAGTTTTGGAGCTAGGAAAAGAAAAGATGGCTCCATATTGCGAAGAAGATGTTAGAGGGCATAGTGTATAATTTATTTTCTTACATTTCTGAAACAATCATTGAATAAGAACACCAGGGATAAAATATAAGTTTTTGTGCTATTTTATTATCCATTGTGTTTATAGAAATTAGGGTGCCTAATGGACCAAAGGAAAAATTTTAGCAGTTCCATGAAGAGAAAAAGTCCTTGGAAGAAATATCTACAAAATACACATGTGATGGATCCACATGTGGTCCTTATAAGCAGAGGTTGGAGCTCTGGTACAAATTCCCGGATGAAGCATTTGAATATAAATTGAGAATACCTAAGGACCTTCCTTTGGTATTAGATAAGTAGGCTCGATTCATTATATATCAACACTTTTGTATATGGAGGTTTGGAATGAAGGATGTAAAGTGGAGCACTTGGCGCAAGCTCCTATATGCCTTCACCACATGTTATTTCTAGTCATCAATGAACACGTTATCTAATGCACACAGATTAAGGTTTGATGTAGATAAAGTGGACTGTGAGTATCATACTCTCAGAAAAACACACACATATCCAAGTAAATCGACATATGATGACATATGTATCAATTTAATGTTTTCCCCAATAGGGAAACTTTGCATGTTCAAGGTATACATTTATTTTAATCCCAAGTTAGTTGATGGGAGATATATTGAAGATAAGTTCAAGCTTCTTGAGTTTCCAATAGGGAAACATATTACTGGCACATTACATGATGATCATAATGATCCTCCCCACTTAGATGATGAAGAAGAATAAGAGGAATTGGAGGAAGATAGCGGTGGTCTGGATCATGGCGCATAGAGGAAACCAACACTAGATTGTAAGAGAGAATGTGAGAGGACTCCCCCTCCCAAGGTGAAAATCAGAGAAGTGGAGGATGTGGATAATGCAATAATAGGCAAGGGCACTGGAGATCAAATATTTAGAAGGGTTCTAATGAGAAAAAGAGAACAAGATGTAAGCACAAAATGCTCGCAACCACCAATGCAGTCACCTAGGACCTCTCATGTCAAGCTTGAACTAGTAAAGAGGAGGCACAAATATGTGCCCACCAAGGAGATAGAGGAGAAGAAATCAAATGAAAGTGCACATGTTATCAAGGAGAATCCTATTTTTTGATATGGACACATAAGGGCCCCAACACGATGAAATGAAACATGGTATAGAGGTAGTTGGTGCCATAGAAGAAGATAAAGAAATGATAAGGGAATACCATATGGTGAGCCTATTGGGTGAACATGTGGGTGTAGATGGTGGAGGCCCAAGTTTGGATGCAAAGGTACACTTTCCCAAGGTTCATCATTATGAGAATCGTAAAGATGGAGAAATGTATAAGACACCTATTCTTGGAAACATTGACAAACCTTCTAATATCATTCATGCCAGGTTTCAGAGTAATATAGAGCCTAAAAAAATATATGGGTGGGTGTTAATGGATCCAAAGGCAATCCAATATGTGCAAGCACAAACAATTATCTTATAGCCTACAAAATCACACCGGATGAGCCTAAATTTTATGTCAAGGAGGATGCATGCATCAAGAGGAAGATGAAGAAGAAGGCTCTAACCACATACTAGATTGTTAAACCAACAGAGTTTACAGATGAAAAGGAAAGAAATGCCTTAACAAAGATGGTAGATGAAGTGGAGAAAAGGAATGTAGAAAAGGCCACTACACTCAGGGCACTTATGGAGGAAAATATGATCTTGAAAGAACAAGTTAAGAGTCTAGTTAAGGGGCAGAGAAAGGACAAGGAGAAGAGGTAGTAAATTCTATATTTTGTGGTAGATTTGGGAAAGGAGGTTATTGATGCACATCAATACGGATGAAAAAATAGAGTAGACATATTAGTCCTCATTACACTTCTTGCAAGATTATGTCCATCTCTTGATCAAGAAGCAGTTAGGCATGCCACAAAAGACCACAGAAAAAAATACATAGAAGGAGAAAGAATTTTCAATAGAGAATGAAAATATAAATAATCACATTGCGTAGAATATAGTTGAATAGGATGTCCTATTGTAGACTATTAAGGAAGAATTGAAAAAGGAAGATTCGGCGCTAAACATGTGTGCATACCTAGAGCCAATCATTAAAATAAGGACTTTGGTTAAGTAGAATGAAGTTCTTGCTGCAAAGAAGAATGAAAATTTTACAGAACAAGCTAACATTTTTAGTAGAACATTTCATCCCTAGAAAATGTTACTGAGATTTTTAAAGAACATGGGAGAAGACATCACATTGGATGAAATACAAGATGTGCTTAGAGAGATACCCAAAAAGGTAAATAAGGGACTCAATGACTGGAATGAGGTAGAAGAAAACATTAATAATGAGTACCCTAGGCTTTTATTTCCTATAGGAGAATAGCATGCTGACAAGTGAATTGTTATACATTCTTTCATTTTTTTTTGTAAATTCGTTCCCTACTTTATTATTTATTTTTGGAGAGATAAGCTATGATTACCCATTTCCAAGGGGCTGCAATAAAATTAGTTTGGGGTAATGTTAACTAGGTAAAATATTTCTTAAGTATCAGAGGTGCATGGGAAGAGGGCATGCAGAAAGGGGGGCGAGCAGGTTTGTGCACAAGTTTGGCAGGAAAGAGAGTTCCCAGGAAAGTCAAAGTTTGGAAATTAGTTGTTTTACATACACGGGATAAGAATGGATTAGAGTGTGGGGAATGCATTGGATAAGAAAAAGAATACTTGAAGGGTATGCAAAGATATTTTGGGAATAAGAGGAATATCAAGATTCATGCATGAGTTCAAGCTAATAATAACAATAGAAGTGAACTTAATTATATATTAAACTATTGTTAGGAGAAGCTTGAATGCTTCTTTAGTTAGCTTTATAAGTGGCTCATGGTTATTTTGAGCATACAGTATATTTTGAGAGTGCATGGGTGGTGAATGGAAATTCCCCACCTCCCTTTTATATATGTGTTGATCTGCACAGTTTAGCTGATCATGATCACTAATGTTTGGATTGTGACAGAGTTATGCTACTGGTATGATGCACACATGAATTTGTATTTCTACTTTTGGTGTATTCAGCTACTATGTTTTATGGCGGATTAATATAATGGATCAGTGTGGATATTTATTGGTTATTGATGTCTATGTTATTGGTCTTTTTATTGATGGAAAATAGTTTTGAAGGGATTATACCATGTTACAAAAGAGGCTCAAAAGCCAGATAAACATGATAAAATAGCAAAAAAGGATTTGAATCCAGATATTGCAATAATCCAAACAATAGTCAAAAGAGAAACTACTAAGAAAAAGCAAGACACAGATACAACTATAAATAAAAAGGATAGAAATAACATACTATCAACAACAAAACAACAACTTGATCACATCCAGCCTACCTAGAAGATGTTATTTCTTCGAGGCCCTATCAATTCTTAATTTGATCGTATGCAGATAGGTAAATAGTGCCAAAGTGGTGACATGCATGGCCCTATGTTATTGGTTATTGTATGGTTAATTTGGTATTAATACTTATGTGATCTATATGTTTTTTATTGTATGTGTTTCCAAGTTGAGTTCATGGATCTGATTGTTAGAATGGGATATGCTCTTTGAGATCTGGTTAATATGATTATGTATGCTAACACATTGGTAAGACAGTAACAAAGAGGGACTTGATACCTTTGGGTGTTTTGGGTGAGTGGTCAGATTTGTTTGAGTGACGTGTCAATGCATGTAGGGTTTGAGTGGGAAAATAAGACTACATGATGTGAATCTTTAGGAGACTCCATGAACCTAAAGGGAATGGATCCGAGAATTGCAAAGAATGAAAAATAATAATTAGGAATGGTATTCAATATGTTTTATTAATATTTCATATTGCATGCAACCATTTGTATAGGAAATAAATTTCCTAAAATATAGGAGGTAGCTATAAGCTCTCTACCCTATCAATGCGAGTTGTTAAAACTCACTCACCTGTATATGTTATAAGTTGTTTTACATAAAAAAATATATAGCAAATTACTAACATATTTTCTAACTAAAAATTACATAATAATAAGTACTAACATAATTATTATTTACCCACACACATGTATGTGGAGCACTATCGATAGATTTCCTAGCATTTCCCCCTTAGTTCGAACATATCTAAAACCTACCTTTTTACTTGTAGCTAGACATGATCTTGTGATTTTCACAGGATAATCTAAAACCCTACATTATTATGGTTTTACATATGGTTGACCATGAACAAAGAATGTTGGTTTTAAAAGTGGAGTACCACAAACCAAAAAGTGATGGGTTTTCAAATGGTTTACCAACAACCAAAAGTGGTGGTTTTTCATGTGGTTTGTACCAAAAAATAAAAATGAAGGTTTTCATGTGGTTTACCTACAACAACATCATGATGTGTCAAGTACTATTATCAGCCCTTGTCAATATCTCACTGCAAGGAATAAAAAAGGAAATTCAACTAAATTATGATGTTTATACATACATATAAAATACTGACATAATAAAAATGGAACATTGGGATCTTGTCCCTCCCCCTTAATGTGAAATTTCCACTTATTCAAACAAGAACAATGAAAACTGAAGCATACTAAAACTTGAAGAAAAGAACACAACTAAAAATGGAACACTGAACACTATAGAAAGCACACTACAAAAAAACATGTCACTAAACCTTCTTATAGCCCCATCATTGGTGATTGATGAGAAGTAGTTGATTAACCTCTAACCTCTATTTGTCTCCATATTGTGATTAATGTGATGCTAATTCATCCAAATTTGAACATGCATCTCAATTGCAACTCAGACGTCGGTAACTAGATAATGCGTCCGTGAGGCAAATATTTTTTTAATTTTACAATTTTATGCTCTTGCTACTTGACTAGAAAAGGATGAATTTTTTTCTAAAATGACTCAGAGATTTAAAGAATTTGTTCTAATGATAACTATTGACTATAGATATCTCTATTAAAAAGAATTTATATTTGACTCAAGATGACAATAGTCTAAATGTACAAATCACTAACCTTAAGACACAAGACTCATTTATTTAAAAAAATAATAACACTATATTCACATGTTTTGTGGAATAATGACTATGACTTCATAATTATCTGACAATACGAAGGCTTAAGAAAAAACTCTAGACTCTAATATCAATATTGACAATATCAATCCTAATACATCTTGACCTATAAAAGAATTCTCACTCTTCGTTTCTCATAAAAAAACAACATATAGAACTTGTTATATGAATCAAATAGATTATGATTGATAAGTGAATTCTATAATACAATACTATTGACTTTTAAATAAAATCACCTATGAAACAAAGGGTATAACACCATAAAAAATCACATGTTTCTTTCACTTGATGGACCAAAATGACTCAAAAATATTACTCCAAACAAATTGAGATGAGAGTTCATAAAATTTTGACACATTAAAAAATCACATAACCTGATCCTAAGATAACAAGTGGACAACGGGTGTTTAAGGATGTCATTTTGTGCATGGAGTTGAATCAGTAATGGAGGTCACTATTGAGAATAATACAATACACCTAATCCTTTTCTTTGATAGGAATGCAAGTAGTTTCTGCACCCAAACATGTAGTGGAAATGTAACAGTAAGTATATTTCAATGAAAATAATGCTAAAAAATGGATGCACGCTTCAATATAAAACACAACTCCTCCACATAACAACTAGTTGAAATGCATAGGAAAATATAAAAATCATGATATCATATGGGTGTCGAAATTGATTTGATGCGTAGGAATATGAAATTCATAAGTGTAAATAACCATTCCACTTATTTATTTGATCAAGGGAGTTTATAATAATACAAATATGATCTCACAATATTTAATGTTGATGTAATGACATTCCTCATAATGTGCAAGAATACGACATCACCAAGGACAATACCAAACCACCTTCCTCCGCTAAGGGTTTAGTATATTCCTAAATAGTGATAAAATCAAAAATCACCATTTTCCATAGACAAACATCTTGAGATCTGATACCAGATGAAGGGAAAGGATCATATAATTATGGACAATAAACAAAAAAAATTTAGGAATGATATTAAATATGATGCATTAAAATTTCATATTACATGTAAACATGTTAATAAGAAACAACTTTTCCTAAAATATATGAGGTAGTTATAACTTGTGCATCATGTTTACATGAGTTGTTAAAAGTTACTCACCCATATTTTTTATAATTTATTTTATGTAACAAATATACAACAAATTAATAACTCAAAATTACATGAAAAATAATTACTAACATAATTAATATTGACACATACACATATATGTAGAGCACTAACCATAGATTTCCTAACATAACCTTGAGATGAGGCTTGCGCCATACATAATATCAAGCCTTGTGATCATCAAATACATGAGGCTACCAACCAATATTTCAAACAATGTTGGATCCACAAATGATTCATTGTCTTCTTTTATTAACTTTAGACTTACTGCAATTGGTGTTGGTGCTCACTTTCAATTCAACATGTTAAATATTTTAAAGATTTCATTAGGATAACTTTCTTTTGAAATAAAAATTCCAAGTTCTGATTGTTGATTTCAATGCCGAAAAAATAGTGCATAAGACCTAAATATTTCATCTCAAACTCATTCTTCATGGCTGATTTGAATGAATCTATAGTTAGGTCTCCATTAAATATTAAATCATCTACATATAAACATACAATCATAATTGTACATGGTTCATTTACGTTGATATATAAGGTAGGCTCACTATAACACAAAATGAAGCCATTCTAAATAAAATAGGAATCAAACCTACTATACAATGTTGTAGGAGATTTCTTTAGTCCATAGAGTGTTTTTCATAACCTATAAATCTTTCTTGCATGGCCTTCAATCTCATAAATTATAATTGTTTTACATACACTTCCTCTTCAAGGAATTCATTCAAGAATGTGGAATTCACATCCATCTAATATATAGGTCATTTTTTAAAGTTATTAATGCAAATAGTGTCCTTACGGTGTCCAAACGTGTTACTGGAGAAAACATTTCATTTTAATATACTATGTATTGCTAAGTAAATCCTATTGCAACTAATATTACTTTATGCTTCTTGTCAAAGAACCAAAAAATGTGGAATTTAAAAAAAATTGAGTTTTTGGCTAAGTGGCCTATTTATCTTGGTTGGCCCTACTGTAAGTGAGAAATCGTAGCACCCCCAAATGAGTTCTAAAAATTTGCTTTTCTAAGGCAGGATCATTTGGTGTGATTGCATAACATTGAAATTTTCCTAAGGTGTGGGACCTTGCAAAAATGGAAAGGCTCTCCAGATTAAAGGTTGGTTCCTTATCCCTCTATTTAGGTGCATACATAAGGATTTGCAGAGGATTTATTTCTATACCTAATCTAAAAATTGCTAAGGAGATAGGGATAAAAGAGTATAAGAAATAATAAATAACTAAACTACCAGGAGATGCACCAAAGGAATGATGGACACTTATTTTTCCTATAGAAACAAACCAACAAAATACATACAATAAAAAAGCACAGATAGCTAAATCTGTAATGGAAGAAAAAGAGACAAGAAAGGATCTAAGATCGATCACGGACGTTTTTTATTTCTTTTTGGATTGATACAGTTCATTACAGAGTAGAAAAAAGGCATAAACATATTACAATTTTAATGGAAGGCATGAACCCCACAAATCCCTTTGCTAGAAGGAGAAGGGAGCCTGTAAAACAAAGAATTTCCAACCCTTTATAATGAATCTTGCCCCCGTATTTATAGATTTGATCATAGAGAAGAAAGAGAGAGGGAAGCGGGAAAAGTAGGTTGAAGCTCAACCATTGTTGTTAATGCGTATGATAAAATATGCCCCAAATCAATTTTTACTACATGATTCCTAGATTCGGCACCTTGAAAGAAGAGGAAATGGTGAAAACAGATCAAATCCGATCTACTTGTTAGGACAGATGGATACTGCATTAAAGGCCCAAATATGCTTCCTCCAGTTTCCTATACCTAACCTCCTCAAAATTAAAGTCTCAGACCTCCATGGCATAGGTGAGGCTAACATCTTTCCAATGGTGTCAGATTCGCAATATTTTGAGCCCTGAGTCGAAAGATATGCCCCTTCGAAGATTTTATTGAATCCGTACAAATAGGCCAGAAAACAATTTGAAAAATGGGTCCCCCTTTTGGTTTGGGACACGTGGTAGCTGGGTTAGAACCAAAAAAATCAGGCTTGCAGGTCCGCAATTTATCTTTTTCCCTTTAAACGAAAGGAAAATTTTCACCTTTCCCTCCGACTCCCACCTTGGTTTTGATTTGGGTTCTAACGCTAACTTTTTCCCTGAGCAGAGTTGTGGGCCATTTTGTAACTTTTTCCCCTTTTGTGATAACAAGGGGCAAAAAATCAACTTTTCCCCTGACGCCCCGGTTGATATAACATGTGGAGGTACCGTGCTTGCTTGAAAACCCGACCCAATTTTTTCCATTGGAGGAGCGTCAATTTGACATTTGTCGGCCTCCACTGATCTGTGGACTTTTTAATGATCCCTCTTTGTTTTAGACTTTGGGCCACATGGAGAGCTCGCGCTCATTTGGTTCTCCACCTTGTTTTCCTTTTGACTATGTCTGACCATTTGCTACGTGGAGGGTTGGCGCAAGTTGGAGTCTTCGGCCCGGGATTCCTTTCTAGTATTTTTCCAAGCTGACATCTGGCACCTTCTTTCTTAGTTGAATAGTTTTCAATCACCCACAACTTTTGGAATTTTATACATGTGGAAGCTTGGTGCTAGTTTGTTCTTCCCCTTTTTTGTATTCACCTTTGGAGAAGTGTTGTTAGGACACACGGCCTGTTCTGCTGCCTTCTGCATACTTAATCATTTCTAGACCCTTCTTGTTTCTAGTTCCTCCGCGGCATTTTCCCTTCTTTTTTGACCCTGCTATCTCATAGTTGAGTCTACCTATAACTTGGAGAACAGATTTAAGATGTGGAAATGGTGCGACAGAGTTGCTTCTTTTACATAGGGTCCTTTAGTATCTCTTGGCCTCTGCCACTCTATGGTTGAGTCCTTTTGTAACCAATTTGCAACATTTGAATGGGTTTTCTCAGGTTCCTCTTATGCGCGGTCGTGGCCAATCCAATATTTGGTGCGGGGGTGAAATATGGATAATAATTTGGTAACTCACAGGGGAAATATTCCTGCTAGATGAAGAGACTAGTGGCCTTGAAGCATCCATTGGGCATGGAGTCTTCCTGATAAACACGAAATTGATCTAAAGTTTTGAAGATCTGATCCCTAAGCCACTACGATCCTGACTGTGTGCCTTTTTCTATGTTTTGGTCTGACCCTGAGTCTGCACTCTCAATTTTCATAAGGAAATCTTGGGAAATAGAATTTTTGAGAGTAGAAAATTGTTTTTAACTCTAGAGCTTTCATTTGTCCCTAAAATGGACAGTTTCAAAACGGCTTAAGTTGCTCTGGATTTATTCCCTATTGGAGCTAGAAACTATTATAGACCACTATGAGTCTCCCTGTTCCATGAATATTAGAAGATCCTGGCCTTATGCAACCCTCAGAGAAAAACAAACCAAACTTATATACAAAGACCAAAATCATACATGCCTCAAATGAGACATGTAGAGTGTGCATAAGCACTTCTTCTGCTAGAAACAAAGTCTACTCCTAATCCTACACTAACCAGAGAGAAAGAATGCTAAACAAATGCTTGCTACAAGCAGGGGAGAATTAGCTTCCCTTTATCAAGAGGGGCAGGCCATGCAAATGATTTGACACTAAATATAGCTGCCTGTATGAGTGAAAAACTGACAATAAGCCGGTCCTCCACCCAAATCATCAAGGTATCAGCATTAATGGAAAATACTTCTTGAAGCTGACTTGCATTCAGACTTCTAGAGGTATTGATGATGAACCTTGGTGCTTTGGTATGCTCATGCCCAATGCCCTGAATTAGGCATGACTAGTTTCTGGCTTCTCCTTTGGCTCCAATGAAGCCAAGAACCTGATTGGGCATAGTCTATGGTCCTTTGAATGTGCCCCTTGTTCTGAGCTTCTAACTTTGAGAATGGAGCCTTTTTTCTTGTGAACCTTTTTGGATGAATGGTGTGGGAGGAATGATAGCCTCATACTCCTTCTCTTCCCTCTAGCAGCAGGTGTGACTTTTGGAAGATTGAAATCTTCCAAACTTTGATTCAGGAGGCTATGTTACAAACTACAGGTTATGCTTGCATGCTCTCTTCTATGGCAGCAAGTTTTTTGTGATTGAAGAATGAATGATGGGGGAGAAAATATTGCAATTTCAACTGGCTCCCTCTTTTCAAAACATTCTTTTGAGTCTAGTAGGAAATCAAACTCTTTATTGTCTCTGTTGTAACAAGGTCTCTCCCTTTCGCATGGTGATCTTAAAATCTTCGTTATCTTCACCATATTAGGCTTCATCTTCAAACATGAAGTTAATGAGTTTCAGGATCCTACAAAAGATCATACTGTTGGAGAGGTTTGAAATGGGAGAGGGGGCTGTATTTTCTTGTGCAACCGTCTCAAGACTTAGTGCCTCTGAATTTTTCTTGGTCACCTTTATATGCTCCTTTTTAACTGGGCTTAGAGCTGGTATGTTCTTCTTCCTTCTCTTGTGAAGAACATGGAAAACTCATATCTTCCAACCTTGGTTCCAGAGATACGTTGTGAGACATAGGTTGTTGATCTTGAATGCCCTCCCTCCATGGCAAGCAGGATCATATGCTTGGAAGATGGATGGTGGAAGAGAAAATGATGTGATCTCCATGGGCTTTTCTCCATCAAAGTAATCCTCCAAGTCAGACATATAATCTGCCTTGTTGTAATCATGTTGCATCTTCTCAACCTCCTCCATGGTGTCCTCCTGATCTATAAACTTTATCACCATGACTCCCTTCATCCTCTAAATGTGAAGTTTGCTAAGCTCAAACTCTTCTTCAACATCTGAGCTTGAAGGGGATGAAGTGGAAGGAAAAACTGATGGTTCTCTTGTAGCCTGCTCCACACTTAGGGCCTCTGAAACTGTATGATCCTCCTTCTCTGCTAAAAATTCAAACTCAGCCACCACTGGTTCTTCAACCTTGACCTCCTCTATTGGCTTGACCATCAAGGGGATCTTTGTAAACCCAAATTCAGCAAACCCAACTCATCAGATTGTCTGTTATTTCTTTTTTTGTTGGGCTCCTCTTCTTTTTATCCTCCTTAACTGGATTCTTGAGTATCTTTCCCAACATGGACTTGGGAAAGTAAGAGGAATGGCAGGTTGGGGTTCAACCAGTTTTGTAATTAATTTTGGTGTAGAGGGAGGAGATGAAACTTCTTATTTCTTTAGAGGGAATGACTGCTTGGGAAAGGAAAGAGGAATAATAAATGAAATGGGGTGGAAGACTAGGGAATGGAGAAATGGAATCAACACTTTGGGTAGCAGACTGGGAAGCCTTGGAAAATTAGAGCTTGGGTTGAGATGGTGTCGGTTTGAGAAAGAGAAAAAGAAAAGCTATGAGATGTTGGACTTACCCATTGACGAGGGTTGTCTTGACTCTAAACTCATAAGCCCCGTTCTCCTCAGGTCCATTTGTACAAGTTGGGGCAGACATTTCAACCAAGAAGTCAAGCTTCTCTTGAGGGTTTGTAATGTCTTGGAAAAGGGTTTTCCCATGGACAAAGTTCCCTGCAACTAATCTTGGAATGCCTTCATTTGATGTTCTTGCTCCTTGATTTGCACCATGCCAATCTCCATTTTTTGGATCTTCTCCAGACAGACCAGCATCTCTTCATTTGATTGTCTTCACCTTGTTTATGCATACCCCTTACTCTTGGATAATCTCCATATCCAAACTGATTTTGACACTACTGCTCCTAGGGAGTAAACATAATCTTATCTTGAATCTGCTCAAAATGTCTGATTTGAAGGAGTTGGTAAAGCATATTGGAGGTGGAATGTACTGCGATTGCTATGAAGTGTGAATTCCATGATGGAAATGAATTCATGATTGCATAACTTCATGGAATGATAGAAAAGAATGAAATATATGGAGGAAGAAGAGTGAATGGAAATGAGTGGAAATGGATGGAAATAGGTCTATAACTCAGAGAATGAGTTATTTGACCAGATGGAGTCGCCAGATGTGTTTACTATGTGCTTCTCAAAAGGCTAAAAATCCCACAAAGCGCACATTGATCTTTTTTGCAATGAAGTGAAGACATTTAAGGTCCCCACTTGTGCATGCCAAAACTTGTTAGTGTGAAATCACAGCAACCCTAAATGAGTTATAAGGTATGCTTTTCTAAGGCAGGGTCATTTAGTGTGATTTCATAACATTGAATCATCTCTCAAGCTATGGGACTTGCAAACCTGAGATGATCATCCAGAGAAAGTTGGTTTCTTGTTCCTAAACTACCTACCACGAGCTACACCAGTGTAAGAAAACTAAATCTAACCTAATCTAAAACTTGCCAAGGAGATAGGGATAAAAGAGTATAAGAAATAATAAATAACTAAACTACCATGTGATGCACCAAAGTAATGATGAACACTTATTTTTCCTATAGACACAAACCAATAAAATGTATACAATAAATAAGCATAGACAACCAGATCTGTAATGGAAGACTAAATGGAAACAAAAGAGATAAGAAAGGATCTAAGATCGATCACATACGTTTTTTATTGCTCTGTGGATTGATACAGTTCATTACAAATTAGCCAAAAGGTAGAAATGTATTTTAATTTTAATGGAAGGCCTGTACCCCAAAAATACCTTTGCTAGAAGGAGAAGGGAGCCGATAAAAAAAAGAATGTCCAACCCTTTATAATGAATCATGCCCCTATATTTATAGATTTGATCAGAGAGAAGAAAGAGAGAGGGAAGAAGAAAAATGGGTTGAAGCTCAACCATTGTTGTTAATGCTTCTAATAAAATATGCCCCAAATCCGTCTTTACTGCATGATTCCTTGATTCGGCACCTTGAAAGAAGAGGAAACAATGGAAACAGATCGAATGTGATCTGCTTGTTAAGACAGATGGATCCTGCATTAAAGGCCCAAAGACTTTTCCTCAATTTTCCTTTAACTAATCTCCTCAAGATTAAAGTCTCAGACCTCTATTACATAGGTGAGGCTGAGATCTTTCCAATGGTGTAAGATTCACAATATTTCGAGCCCTGAGTTGAAAGATATGCCCATTTGAAGCTAGTATTGAATCCGTAAAAATGGACGGGAAAACAATTTGAAAAATGGGTCCCCCTTTTGGTTTGGGACACATGGCAGCTAGATTAGAAAAAAAAAATTGGGCTTGCGGGTCCGTAATTTATCTTTTTCCCTTTGAACGAAAGGCAAATATTCACCTTTCCCTCTGATTCCCACCTTGGATTTGACTTGGATTTTAACACTGAGTTTTTCTTTGGGTGGAGTTGTGGGTCATTTTGTAAATTTTTCCCCTTTTTTGATAACAAGGGGCAAAGAATCAACTTTTCCCTCGATGCCCCACTTGATATATTACATGGAGGCACCACGCTTACTTGAAAACCCGACCCAAAGTTTTCCTTTGGAGGAGTGTGTAGTTGACACTTGTCGGCCTCAACTGATCTGTGGACTTGTCAATGGTCCCTCTTACTTTTAGACTTTGGGCTACATAGCGAGTTTGCACTCATTTAGGTCTCTGTCTTTTCCTCCTTTTGAATTTTTCTGACCATTTGCTACATTGAGGGCTAGCACAAGTTGGATTCTCTACCCCAGGCTTCCTTTCTGGTTTTGCACCAAGCCAACACCTAGCACCTTCTTTCTTATTTGAAAAATTTTCAATAGCAACTCAAATTTTGGGATTTTGGACACGCGGAAGCTTGACTCTAGTTTGGGCTTCCCTTTTTTTGGATTCACCTTTGAAGAAGCATCATTAGGACACGTGGCCTCTTTCGCTGCCTTCTCCAAACTTAATCATTTATGCCTGTGACTTAGATAACGGATTTAAGATGTGGAAATGGCCTGACAAAGTCATTTATTTTGCACAGGGTCCTTTAGTCTCTCTTGGCTTCCGCCACTCCATGGTTGAGTCCTTCTGTGACCAATTTGCAGGATTTGAATAGGTTTTGTCGGGTTCCTCTTATGTGGGGTTATGATCGATCCAATATTTGGTGCGGGGGCGAAATATGGATAACACCTACATTATTGTTGCATAAAAATGTGAAAAAATCCCAATAGTTATTCAAATTTGAGCTAATTTGGGTCTTGGTTTATCAAATCAGACTTTGTAGTAACAAGAGGAACAATTCTTCCATTTCTCCTGTTCTCAGTATCATCGTATAAGATGCACAACTAGGCTTCGTAGTATAAGTCAATTTTTTTGTCGTATTCAAGAATATTTCTTATGTTCCATATTTCCTTGACTCCTTGAATTGTCCACATATTCATCCCTCACCTTCACATCAGATTGATCAGTGATTTTAGGAACACATGGAACTTGTTTCATCGTTCTTTCCATTCCCCGCAATCTCATTTTCCCCACATGCTTTCTATTTAATGTTTATTATGGTAATTATAGACATTTATGGAACACATGGAACTTGTTCCACTATTCCCTATGTTCACCACATCCTCACTTCACGCACATTAAATTTTTTCCTTTCATTCCTCGAACACTTGTGATAACCAATTTGTAAGTGAATGGGGTCAAAACGTGTTCCCGCGGGATATGTGATACCTACATAAGTATTTTAAGCCATAAATCGAGCTATTTGGCCTAATTCCTCATATATATTAACCCATACTTGGTTTATTTTTACATTTGCAAGATCTATTTCATTGTGCTAGCTACTCCCATGTGCCAAAGAGGTTTTTTTGCCCATAACTTGGTAAATTTTTATCCAAATTCAAGCATTCAAAGTGCGTTGCGAATTTTATGAGTGCGCCTTGATTTTCATAATAATGATTAGTAGTTTTACCTGACATTTGTTCATTTTGGTAATTATTTGAGTTCACACCCCTCTCCTTTAAAGACTTCTCAAAATTTATTGTCTATCCCCTATTTGTTAGGGTAAATATATTATTATCTTAATTAATTATGCATTGAATATTAGTTAGTTTTTTTTATTAAATGTTATACGGTTATATTTAATCATAACCATCTTATTGTTTTTATTCAAACACTACGGGTGTTGTTATATTGTTTTAACAATATCATTATTTGTATTAATTCATAGGTGTACCTGTGCAACATTCTTTATTGTTTGTATCTGGCAATGTAATACATATACATATATATATATATATATATAGACACATACATATACATATATATGCATATACATACATACATACATACATACATACATATATATATATATATATATATTACAACTTGCAACTTTATATTTAAATGATTTCACATTAATAAAATTATACAGGCTTTAGTCCCTATTTTTGAAATTACATTTGTTACTAGATCTAGTTAATCTAGAGTTGTGAGAAGAGAGAGTAGAAGAGATAGAGGTGATTAGAGAAGCATTTACAGCAATTGAGAGCCTATGTAACCTCCTACAACTTCCCAGCCCCATCCATGCCTCCCCACAACCTCCTGTTTATTACAGGTGTTTGGAAAGCAATTTTTTTTGCACTAGTGCACCCTGCACCAGGAAAACATTTCTACAGATTTTTTAAAAAAAAATCCCTAACAGGGGTTTTGCCTCTAAATCTAGAGGACTTCTTAGTTACAATAATATTATTTATTATAAGACATTTGGAGGCCTGTGTGTATGTGGAGCTCCTAGCCAAGTTGCTTAATCTCTGCAAACTTACCGAGCTATGCATTGATTGTCATGGTGGAAGTGAGCTGTTTGCAGAGCTCCCTGACCAAGGTGAGTCTATTCAGTCAAGTCATCTTATATGATAGCGAGAAACATTATTATTTTTACATCTAACCATTTCATTCACAGACTGAGCTAGTTTGTTTAGGAAGTCAAGCCATTCAGAGTTGTTGCACTCCACACCTGAGATAGATAAATAATTATGTGTTTGTATTCGGAGGAGATCACTCAAAAAAATGAACAAAGTTCGAGCTCTATTTTGGAGGATGAGCCAAGAGCTCACCTACCATGCCAGTAATTAGGCGAGTTGATCAACCTTGAATCTATGCCATTCGAGCCTCCATTCAAGTTGGTTCTCCTGCACAAACACACAATGTCGAGCCTTGCTTTACAATAATGAACTTGCAAACAAAGTGGAGTCCCCTATCGACTTGCATAAAGAAACATCAAACAAACTCATACATAGATAAATAAATAAATTTTTCTTAGATCAAATAGAGTGATGATCATTGCAAAAGTAATGTATAAACAAATACAAGGACCTAAAACCTGTAAAAAGTGGCTACCAAAAATAGTTGAAAATGCAATTTTTAGGTATACCTCCTTTAGTGAAAATTGCTTAGAATGAAAAAATAAGAGGTCTACGAGAAAACAAATTTCCCTAAAATAGGGTTTTTCTCACTAAAATTTCAGGGGGCTGTTTAGTTATGTCTAAGCTGTTTGGAGGAGGTTTTCCCAAGAATTTTTCCTCCAAAGTTAATGTGGAGAGAAATAATACCAAACAAGGGTGGAAATAGAACTTGCAGATCCATTTTTCAAGTGGAAAAACCTAAACCAGCCTCAAACTCCACATTGCCATGTCACTTTTTTTTACCAGGTTAGTCATTTTTGAAGTTTAATAAAATTCATTTACTTCAACTTACATGCATATGCGCTATAGGTGTTGATCTGGATAGTAGAAAGGTCTTGGGGATAGAAGGTGATGGGTTCAACCCCCACCCCCAACTTGATTTTCAAACCATTTTGCTGTTTAGAGGAAAATTTGGAATAACTTCCAACTTTGGAGGAAAAATTCTTTGGAAAACCTCCTCCAAACAGCTTACACATAACTAAACAACCCCCTAAAATTTTAGTGAGAAAAACCCTATTTTAGGGAAAAAAAAAATTCCTCCACTCTGCATATTTTTGCATTCTGAGCACTTTTTTCCAAAGCAGGGCTACCTAGAAAATTCATTTTGAGCCATTTTTTTATGGTTTTTTTCTCAAAGAGCCGTATTGGGCTCAAGAGGCCACCAGGGCCCGCAAAACACAAAAAATTACATGCCATTCATTTTTTTCCAAATTTTTGAATGTAATTGCATACTTTCAATATAATTTTACTAATTTGCAGGTTGCCATAGACAACTGTAAAACATTATAACTACTCAGAGAAATTGGTAAAATAATTATACTAAAAAAGTCAATGAAATTTGGTTCAAAACCCACTCACGAGATCCTAGATATCTTCCGCAACGTTCAGTATATACGGTGCCTTTGGGAAGTTCTTACAGGTAAATATCATTGCATGCTACTACTACACTTGATGCCTAATGTAGCTGTAACAACATCGTATGGGCATCGACCCTTTAAATCGATGAGGAGTAATAAGGTCACAATGCACACACTATGAGTCATCCCATCTGTCTGTGAATGATTGCATGACTTAAATCCAAAATGAGAAATTATCTGAGTATATAGCGAAGTTACGCGCATGCATATGAGGATATGTATTTGATCTGGTGTCACTAATCATATAGAACCCTTTCAGTATTGTATTGGTACCACATATTGAATTCTTTCACGTATGTTAACACATCTTTTAACGTAACTCCGGGGTATATAGAAAGGGCGAGCTTATTCCATGTACCGATACCGAGTATATTGAAAGGGCATGTATATAGAAATGTTCAGTATATCAAACTGAACAGTATACAGATTGGGAGGCCTTATACTTAGAGTGATAAGAGCCAAACCATGTTAGTTGATTTCTATAAAATGTGCACCAATGCCCCCAAATTATTTCTTCCAAATTCACAAGTACTCAGAGAAAAAAACTATGTGGTATGGAAGACTAAAATCAAGACACAACTTGAGTTCAAAGAGATCTGGCCTATTATGAATGGTACTCTAACTAGATCAACAACTGATACAACACAACATTGGTAGTTTGGTAAAGCAGATAAGAAAGCCAAGCTAATCATATTATTTGGAGTGTCTGACGATGTGCAACCCCACATTTGAGAAGAAAAAACAACCAAAGAAGTTTGGGATAATTTGAGCACACCTTATACGAGGCCAAAAATAAGAATGTCATACTGAATTTGTAGAGTCGGTTACATACATTGAAGTTTAAGAAGAATGAGAAAATCAAAGCTTTCTTAAGAAGAGTTGTATAGTTAAGGGCTTCACTTCTAGCCTTGGGAGAAGCGTATGTCACTGATGATGATCTCATTCCCATTGTTCAGAGAGCACTCTCCCTCCTTCATAAAACATTTTTGTGACAACCCTAAACCTGTCTAGATACAACAATGAGTTTTTGACAAACTGGTAAACCTACTGCAACAAGAGGAATCTATGTAAAATAAGGATAGATGAAGAAGAGTAGGCAATTTCTTCTCATCCAAAATGGAAAGGAAAATGTAAATGGAAAACCTAATTCCTCTCAAAAGTCCTCAAAATCATAATCAAAATCAACAAGGGGATAAACAACAAAAGAAGAAATGTCCTATGGCTGCAAAAGTGGACATGAATTGAAAAGATTACTGGTATAATACTTACAATAAAAGGTTTATCAATCAACTCTAGACCTCCACAACAACAATCTCACAAGGGACATACAAACTACAATCAAGGACAGAAAAAGGGGGAACTAGAAAAGAAGACCCCATTAGCAAGGAAATATTGCTAAGCAAGAAGAACATTCAAATCCTGAAAACTTCTTGTACACTTCTCTATCAAGTGAACACATCCACATCATCTATTGATGTCTAGTATGTATGATTCAAGAGCCACTAGATACATGACCATCCACAGAGACTATTTTACCTCAATGAGGGACACACCTTCAAAAAACCATGTTTCATTAGGTGATGATTCTTCATACATAGTACAAGGGATTGGGAACATTTCTCTACCTCTTGGTTCATGCAACTGCAGATTATTAGATGTCTTATATG
This sequence comes from Taxus chinensis, assembly GCA_019776745.2. Classification (NCBI taxonomy): domain Eukaryota; kingdom Viridiplantae; phylum Streptophyta; class Pinopsida; order Cupressales; family Taxaceae; genus Taxus; species Taxus chinensis. Next base: position 888,061,335 of record CM034151.1, read on the forward strand.
TCCTTGGGTTGACAAAGAATCTGTCTATCAGTCAGTTAACTCCTAGATCACAACCTGAAGATTGAATTTGATAGTCATTCTGGAAAGAAAATGTGTTTGATTCGAGACAAATCACGAGGCTTGAAAATAGTTGCAAAATTCTCCAATGTGGGACATATGTTCCAGCTTGATTTTGTCCACAGAGATGATCAGACACTTATGGCTAAGAATTCTACCTCTGCATAGTTGTGGCATCGGAGACTTGGTCATATCAGTTTCAAGTATCTCGAGACACTCACGCCGACACAATATGGTAGATGGCTTACCATCTCTTCAGAAGGATACAGACAAGTGTCCTAACTGCCTAGCAGGTAAACAACACAGAGCTTCATTCCAGAAGAGTACTTATCGAGCTCATGGTAAGCTTGATTTGTTTCATATCAATCTTTGTGGTCTGATGCAACCAAGTCATTCTGGATTTCAGTACTTCATACTTTGTGTTGATGATTATTCAAGAAAAATGTGGATTGTTTGTCTTCACAAGAAAAGTGAAGCTTTTGAGAACCTTCAAGAAGTTCAAATGAGGTTGTTGAGAACGAAATTGAGTCGTCACATCAGAACTCTCTGCTCAGAATCGAGGGGGGAATTCACCAGTAATGAGTTCAAAGACTACCTACAAGCTCACGGGATTCATCGACAAATGCCTCCTCCACACACACCACAGCAAAATGGTGTTGTTGAGAGAAGAAATCGTACTATCATGGAAATGGTGTGATGCATGATCGATGATTCTGGACTTAGCAAAGACATTCTGGGCAGAAGCAACAAAGACAACAGTATATTTGTTGAACAGAGTGCCCAGAGTTTCTCTTAAAGGAGTAACACCACATGAAGCATGGTCAAAGTTGAAACCATCTATTTGCACACCTCAGAGTATTCGGGTGTGAAAAGCCAAGTATGCACATACCCAAGAAAAAACAAAAAGAAATTGGACATAAAATCACAGAAACTCATCTTCATTGGCTACAATGAAGAGACTCTTGGGTATAGATTGATGGATCCTAAGACTAGAAAATTCTACACCAGCAGAGATGTTGAGTTCTTTGAGAAGAAGGAAGTAGAGTCTCCTCCTCCAGACTCACTTGATGTATATTCAGTTTCACCAGTTGTAAAAACTGAAGCTGATGTTCCCACAGATGATGAAAGTGATGATGGGGATGATGGTGATGATCTAGGTAGAACCATGACCCATGGGAACAGTTCAGTGTATTCCCAAGTGGTATACTAGTATGATTATGAGATGTAAGAATGGATGTTATCCACCGAGATACATCCACCACTGGACCACGGACTCGCAGGTAAAGAAAGGAGAAGAAGTAAACTTTGCTTTGAAGAGTAGATTTATTGAATCTGATGAGCCCTCTACAGTCCAGGAAGCCCTACAGTTAAAATCTTGGAAAGATGCCATGGATGTTGAGTATCGGTTAGTGATGAAAAATAACACTTGGCAGCTTGTCGATCTTCCACCAGGGAAGAAACCCATTGGTTTGCAGATGGATATTTAAACCAAAGTACACAGCGGATGGGAAAGTAGACAAGTACAAAGTGAAGACTAGTAGCAAATGGGTATGCACAAAAATAAGGCATTTAGACTATCGAGGAAACATTCCTCTCCCACACCTAAGATCAAACGATTAACATGATAGTTTGTTCTAGCTACACATTTTGGATGGAAATTCCATCAGATGGGTGTATAAAGTTCCTTTCTGAATTGAGATTTACAAGAATAAGTTCTATATGACTCAACCTAAGGGATATGTTATACCTGGTTATTTGAAGAAAAGGTATGTATAACTACAAGAAATCTTTGTATGGACTCAAATAGGCACCCCGAGCATGGTGACATCATATTTGTGTGCATCTGAATACAACATGGATATACATTGCAGAAATCCATAAGATCCCAATATTTACCTCAAAAAATAAGGGGGGTGATTTTGATTGTCATTGTCTATGGTCAACGATCTAGTCATACTGATAGTTCAATGAGGATGATCGATGCAACAAAGAAAGATCTTAAATCGATGCCATTCGACATGACAGATCTTGGGCTGATGCTCTATTGTCTTGGATTGAGAAGTATGACAGAAAGAGAATCACATCTTTAAACTTTCTCAGTTGAAATATACCAAGATAATACTTGAAGAAATTTAGGATGATGGATTGCACACCAATTACTACACCTATGGAGAATAGATTGCAGTTATCTTGTTCAGATCCATCTCCTGAGGTAAATTCCACTCTCTAATCGACAGTTGATTGTGAGTCTCATTTACCTGACTTACACTAGACTAAGATATGCTAGCTTTGCAGTGAGCTATCTATCCAGGTTCATGTAGGAACCCAAAGTTTTTCATTGTAAGGTTGCAAGGTGCATCTTAGATATTTCAAAGGAACAATGGATCTTGGTCTAGAATACAAGAAGAATGACAATCTTCTTCTTGTCATGGATATTTGGATTCAGATCATGTAGGCAAGCAACATTGATGATAGAAAATCCACTTCAGGGATTTTTATTCTTTATGGGATCTAGACCAATATCATGTGGAAGCAAGAAACAACGACTTTGTTTCTGTGGTCTTCCATAGAAGTCTAAGTATCATTCAGTAGGGAGCAGCTGTTTGTGAAGCGAATTTAGGCTACGTCACATACTAGAAGGACTTGGAATACCACAGGAAAAACTGACCACCTTGTATGTTGATAATGAAGGTGTTCTCAAAATTGTTCACAATCCATTTTTTCATGAAAGAAAAAAAGCACATTGAGGTACAAAGTTCATTTGATACGCGAGCATGTATTAAAGCACAACATATACAGATTCAATTTTTGTCCAATAACTGAACAACAAGAAAATATCTTCACGAAGTCACTTGTACATGACAAGTTTGCGATGTATCCGTTCAAAGAGTTCCTCTCCTCATCCCTTGGGACAATGAAACGTACCCTGGTAAGGGGGGAATGTTAGGTTAATTTGCATTATATTACCTATAGCTTAATTATGCATTGAATTTTAATTAATTATATTTATTTATTGTTTATATGGTTCCTATTAAACATAATCATCTTGTTGCATTGATATTCAGATTGTATGGGTGCATATTGTTACGTGTTATTAACAATTGAATTGTTTTATTATATTTAATGATCTGAGGTTATGCTTCCGTGGATGTACACTTTTTGGAAGCTATGTGTGAATTACAACATTGATACCATAATGCAACTTGTATTTCTTATGCACATGATATGTTAGTAACCATTACTACCTAAGAGTATTGCATTAAGCATGAAATGTAATTTTTTCACATGATTGAGCCTTTAATAGTAAGTTATCTAGTGCTTTCTCCCTGTTTGATCATAGGAATACACCACCTCAGCCTTGCAATTTAGTAAAGAGAATACGAATTTTGGAAAAGGAATATAAATTGTTTCAATTCTGGAATTGAAACCTAAGAGCAACTAATAATGCTAATTTATATTTAGCATTGGAAAATGTGTCATATTCATACTGGGTTTTTAATATATGACTATTAGCATATTCTAGATAACTCAGTGATAGTTGCTAGCTAAGTAATTATCTAGACTGAGAATGCATGCTGCCATTCCTGGGCAATGTAATGGTCTTCCATAGGAAAGATGCTCAAAAATCCTTTCCCTAAGACAATGGTGATCATCCCCAAATGGAATCTTATGTGTGGGATAAACACAATCATATGTTAATAAGAGTACAACTTGTATTCAAATTATGAAATATATCAAAATAACGTGTAGAAAAAGTCATCCCAATCTGTGTTCCACTAAAGAAACTGCTTGTACGCCCATCCTTAGTTAAATTCATTTACTTGAAACTGTTGCCCATGTTCTTGAGAACATATAAGTAAGACTCAATGGAAAAATAGCATGTTTAGTTTGATGGTTTGATTCCTAGTTACTTAAGTCACTGATTTACCCTGAGTCGGTGGAGGACCTGTGTGGTACATATAGATTGGTAAGTGTCTAACAGTTTGGTAAGGTCATTCTCCATGGGACTGGTTTTCTTCTTGAAGCTCTCGTTCCAAAGGAAAATAGCTCAAGTTTGGGTCAAATGCTTAGTGAAGGTGTGGAGGTGAAAGGTAAGAGAAGCCGTGTTGCTTTCATGAAGAACTTGGTGTTCATATGTGACACCAGGTCGGGATATGGCATTGAATCTTGTGTTCAATGTGACAAGGCATGTCCTGGCATATTATATACGATGGTGTTTTTGCTCCAGCCAATTGGGGTTTCAGGTTCGATTGGTTAATTTTTACATAAGACTAGATCCAAGGCTTCTTGGTGACACCATCCCTTGACATGTCTGTAGAGCTGCTCTTTAAATTTGTTCTCCAAATGTCCTCATGCTAATCTCTTGAATGAATGATGAAATTTAATTCTGTCTCTGCATTCCCTGACCCCAAGTGAGCAAGTGCCTATAGCCGCATCCTTAGCAGAAAAGCTTTTGGCACTATGTGAGTCTTTGACCAATGGTTAGGGAAAGGTTATGCAAACTCACGGAGGCATTGTTATCAAAGTGTGTACTTCCATGATCATGGACCCAATTATGAAACCTAGGCACCAACTTACAGGAATAGGCAAAGCCTGCAAGAAACTTGGTTGCTCATTCACTGGTGGTGCACTTGACCCTGCACACCAAGATGCAATGGTTGAAACGAGGTTCTAGTGCGACTGATATTTAATGCTAGGAAACAATGGAATAACTTGACATCTAACTTAAATGACGAATTTCACATTCATGTTTACAGGCTCATGTTTTCACCGCACAGCTCTAAGCCCCATATTCATAAAGGCATACATACCCATTCAATTACATATTCTCTAACGTCCTTTTAGAATGCACAGCAGAACTTAATCAAGTGCTATCAAAATGATATCACAATACAATCAAAATGGTGGTAAGCATGATCCCTCATTACAAAGAATCATGGCACTTGAGAGACTCACATTCTGCATAAGATTAGGAAATTGTCATACACTCAGGAATTTAACCTCAGATATGTTCTTCCAAAGAACAGAGCTGACCTTATGGTAGCACTTACAGTCACATGCTTTAACCTTTTGCAATTGGGATTCGCACCATTACCAAATTGGTAAGGTGAAATGGAGGCAAAGTTCTTCATGTATGGAAATTTTGGGAAATGCTAAGATATGTTAGGACCATGAATGTGCAAATGTGCAATCAAGGGGTGGGTTTGGCTTAACCAAAATTTCATTGTTTGAATCTGCAGCCCCAAAAACACTCTTGAATGATTTAATTTATTTGTTATGATTGTGCAATTTTGATAAATGGATTCCCTCCATTATTGTTTCACCAGGTCTGGTATGATGTATCTGATTTTGCAAGAAAATCATACCTGAAAAATAAAAATGCTCATATGCACAACACCTCAAATTCATTTAGGTATGGGATACATAGCGAATTTCTGATCCTCTAGGCACTTCTCTTGAGAACGCCATTAATAATGTCTACAGAATGTAGGATGGACAATGAACCTATATTATTAACCAATACATAAATCAAAAACTATGATTTATACCTGTGTTACCCTACCTTCATCAAGAAAGCTCCATAATTAGATAAAGCCAATTCTTAACAGCTTAATTGAACCATAGTATAAATTTATAGTAATAAGAGCCTTAGGACGCCCATATAGTGACATTCAATAGAAAGAAAAACACTGTCACAAATTGAGTTTGACATATGAATGGGAAAATTATCTGATTATCGCAATAGTCATGAAAATAACTATAACAAGAGTCCAAGTCTCAAATGACAATGAAAATCAGGGAATTCCGAAATATTACATAACAATGGTATCTGACCTAAAATGCTAATCTGCCATACATTTTATGTCTTTTTTCAAATTTTAGCAGGCCATCAGGGATACCATATTCAATTTATAGGAAGTTGGGTATGCCAAGGGGATGTCTTGCCACCATCCCCAGGTTCCCAAAATGCAGTAGACATCTCCAAGGCACCCGGAGAGCTAGAGGCACATGCCTTTGGAATAGTAGTTTGACATGGAAGGAGGGTTAGTGGTTTATATAGGGAGCCAAATCCCTTTATTATCATGGTTACGGCCATATCTAGAATTTTACCACCATTTAAATTGATGGTCATGTGTTAATGGTTTATATTCCCCATTTGGGCCCAGATAAGGTATATCCATTGGGCCGGCCATTATGGGAATTGTTGACTTGCCTGATATAAGGGTCGTGTTATCCTTTTCCACAATATGGTGAGAAATGTTAATCTCCTAGCATATACTTTGAACCATCCCACATATATACTCCAACCTAATAATGTGGAATAACTTGTTTGAATCGCCTAAGATATAGGAGACAATTCAATGGCTTACCAAGTAATAAGGAAACTGGCTTGAATAATGAGGAATGTAATGTGATCAACTCAATGGGGATTTGATCACCCCATCAAGATAAATATTATCTCATCAAAGATATAACTATAAAATAGTGTATAATACAACCTTGCAGAAATAAAATCCCACATTGGTAATATAGAGGTAAAATGTGGCATATATAAGCAAAGTTACGATAACAATAATATGAATAAAATATGGCAAAGGCACCCCTTTTATAAAAGAGTGTGTCAAACCTGAATGACGGCCCCCAGCCAACAAATAGATGGTCCCTCAATAATTTTAACCATTTTTCGAAGACCAGAGGCCAAACCAAATTTTACCCATTTTTAAAACTTTTATCATATGCCAAGTGTCAACGCATGATTCGCTTGTTGACCCCTGTTGAATAGTCTTCAAACCCAAGCTTTGAATGGCGATAACTTCTGCATCTGGACTTTGTTCCTAGATTTCTTCATACCATCAGAAATTTATTTGAACACTCTACAACATGGTCATGGTATAGGGAGCTTTAGAAAAATTTCCAAAACCGAAAAATCCTCCAGATCATTCCTCCCAAATGGGAATGCATTTTTTCCACAAAAAGTTGTTTATCAACCCATAAAACATGATAACTCATACTGCATTACAAAAACACATACATGAACCCAAAAAATCATTATAGGTTAATAAAATTCAAATAGTTGATTAGTTAATCACATAATCGGTCAGATAATAACACCCAATTAAGTTAGTGTTCGACTGATACATTGTAACTTTTTCAACTTTGTACACAACTGTGAAATGTTAAATCCCCTTTAATGCCATCACAAACAACTAACCAGATAATAACACTCATTTTATAACTGAAAGCTATTGTTTAATTGTCACTTTGTGATATGGATAATTATAAAATTACAATTCCATAAGCATAAATTAGTATACCAGACATCTAAACTGGCCACAATTAGGCTAGTGACAACTGTCCATATAAAACTGTAACAAAATGTAAATATTCTCTATCCAAAATAAATTAGACTATAAATGCCCAAAAAAATCTATAGTCAACAAACTAAATCCACATGAATATGCCAATTCTATCTATACACACTCAACTATGAAAGGATAGATCAAACTATATGCTTACCCATATCAGTGAACTGTTAACTTGCAAATGATCACCAGGCATACTTGCACACTAGTTTTTTAGTGAAACCAATGTACACACTAATTGTAACTACATAGATTAGTCACAAATAAATGCCCTAAAAATAAGGTTCATCATACATGTGTAATTACTATGCAATTACCAAGGTGATATTGGTCTTTATCATCTGCGTTATCATTCAAAAAAGGAATTAAACTCTTTAACATTAATTTCCTCTTCCAAAAACATGCTTAGGAATGATTAGTACCTCCACAAAATGTGCAAGGAAAAGCATATTTTTGTCTACTAAAGCTATATTATTCAAACTGAAAAGAGTGTTTTAGAAGTTTTAGGATTCAATTTCCCCTAGTAATATTTTTAGTGTAAGTAGGAGGAGGTGGATTTTCATTACCTCTTTTACCTTTTTCTTACAGCTTTCATTATTCCTCTTGATGGTGGAATCCTGCAAATCTAGTGGCATAGACTTTTTGTTTTTGGAATCTTGTCTTCCTTTTGTTGCTTTAGAACTTTCTCCAATCTCCGTTTTCCCACTAGAATAACCCAAACTTGAAAACTGAGGTTGTTCATCTACCTGTATTGGGTTAACATCAGCTTTTCCATTCTTACAAAGTCCTCTTCCATTAAACCCTATTTTAAACACTAGCTTAGACCCAATTTCTTTAAGATGTTTTTCAAATTCACCCAAAGGACTGAAACTAAATGACAAGCAGAATTACAATGTTAACAACTTAGAGTGCATTTTGTCATAGTTCCTGCATCTGATTTGGAAGGATTTTCCTTCTTTTGTTCACCTTGTTACAGATGTTCCAAGAGGGCATCCTTGGTCTGTATTTCTTCCAGAAACTTTGTAACAAAAACCATCAACTTCTTACTCTATGTAAGAATCTCATTGACACATTCCTCTTTCTTGGTTGTAGATGATTGTGGCTCATATTTTAACCACACTATTTCCTCTTCTAAGGAATATAATTTTTCTCTCAGGAAATATTTTTCTTCCTATAGTTGGTAGTTAATGGCTTCAAGCTCCTCCAAATGCTCTTGTTTGGATGATTTACCTCTGATTACCTATTTCATACAAACTACCTGTAACTCCAGAACTACACACTACAAAAGAAGATTAAAAAGCCTCAAAATTCCTGCACACTGAAAACACAAGTCAATACTGGAACTGAAGACAAATTTTTAAACACAATTAGAAGCTAATCCGAAAATCTAACTAATCTGATAACAAAAACATGATCCAAAAAAGGGTTTTTAACTTCTTCTCTTTTAACCATTTCAAAGTGTTTTCAATTAAGTTTGTAATTTAAAATTCCTTAATACTCCAAAATATTGATTAAAATATGATTTAGGACTGATTTTAAAACTAAAATTAAGTTTGTAATTTACTCAAAATTTAAGTGTTTGTTGATTTACTTGATTTCTCTGAATTTTGAAACGATGATTAATTATTCCTCGATATTCACATTATGAAATTAAATAATTACAAGAAATAAGAAACTAAAAAAAAAAAAAAACAACACCATATTGTTTACGAGGTTCGGAATCTCTACGTCCCCGGGTTTTTTGTGAATCAATCCATTAATAATGTTAAAAATGCAAATAAAATAACCTTTACATTTAACTAATAATGAATTAAAAACCAGAAAAAATGTGTTCTCATACCTTAAAAGGACTTTAATGGATCTCATCACCTATCCTTTACCTTCCTGATCTACTTGCAGTTGTGTCTCTCTTTGGTTCTACACCTTCATGTGTCTTTAACAGGAAAAAAAATCTATCACACCATTGTGATCTTATAGAAATTATGAGAAACATTTATATATAACTTGAGATCTGGTTTTGATCAGAAGTTCTCCAAAAATGGTGTTTTCTCCAAGTACCCCATTGCTGCCCCTACACACTACAATCTCTGTTCTATTTAAATGACAGGGATTATATTTATAGTTGGATGATCTTGGTACAAGGATCGGCAAGCTGATATGCCTTACCCCCACGATGTTGAGGGTTTTAGTCTCCCTATCCCCATTTTTCGTGGATGTTTATTACCATAAGGGGTATTATCTCACATCTTTGGTGTGGAAGGAGGGTTAATGGTTTATGTATGGAGCCAAATCCACATGTTATCATGGTTTCAGCCACATATATTATTTTCCCCTTTGTTTAAAGTGTCGGTTGCATGTTAAATGGTTTATATGCCCCATTTGGGTCAAGCTAAGGTATATCTAAGTTCCCAATTTGTTGGGATGACTATTTTGGGCATTGTTGACTCGCCCAATATAAGGGTCGTGTTATCATTTCCCACATTATGGTGAGAAATGTTAATCTCCTGACATATATGTTGAACCATCCCATATACATAGTCTCGCTAAATAATGTGGAATTGGTTGTTTGACTCGTTGGAGATATAAGAGATAATTCAATGGCTGGCCAAGTAATAAGGAAACTGGCTCGAAAAATGAGGAATGAAATGTGATCAACTTAGTGTGGATTTGATCACCCCAACGAGATGAATATTATATCATCTAAGATACGCCTACAAAATAGTGTATAATACAACCCTGCAGAAAAAAAATCCCACATTGGCAATATAGAGGTAAAATGTGGCATATATAAGAAAATTTGTGATAATTATAATATGAATAAAAGGTGGGAAAGGAACCCCTACTATAAAAGAGTGTGTCAAACCTGGCTGAGGACCCCCATCTAGAATATAGTGGGTCCCACCAAATTTTTAACAATTTTTTGAAAACAAGAGGTCAAAAAAACTTTTAACCATTTTTTCTTAAATTTTACCATATGCCACATGTCAACGTGTGATTCGCCTGTTGACCCATTATGACCATTTTTCATACCCAAGCTTTGACCGGTGATAACTTCGGCACCTAGACTCTGTTCCAAGAGTTATGCATACTGTCATAAATGTATATAAATTGTCAACAGTGTAGTCATGGTTTAGGGAGGTTTACGAAACTTTCCATTACCAGAAAATAATCTAGATGAGACTATCTAAGAATTCAAGTTTCATACATTTCAGAAAAGGGTCTATTTTGATAGTAAGGGCTTCATTTCAAATAATATGAGGATGATTTATTACCATGTACCAAAATTTAAGTACTATTTGGAAGACTCTGTTGATGAATATGAAGTCAGAAAAATATTAGTTGGTAGGTTATGACTGAAACAAATCAAGGACATCAAGTTGTATATAGTTTGAGAAGGGTTGGAAGAATATGATTCTGATCTTTATGTGGTGGAATATAAAAAAATTCCATTTATTTCAATCATCTTCCTACCATTGATTGGTTTCAAAAGGAAAAAGAAATCCATAATGATCTGAATAATCATGTGCTCTTGAGAACAAGACATTAGTTCAATAGAAAAATTAAATAATTTAGATGATATCAAAAGGCATCCTCTTCCCAGCAAGTCTCTAATTCACAATAGGATTTCCCAACTCAATAAACTCATTACTCATCTCCGTTGGACTTGGGAACCAAGTTTTATATAAATAAGATAAATCAAAAGAGTTTAAGAGTAAATTAGAAATGCTCGAGAAAGGATTAGAACAAGAAAAGATACAAGAATTTGTTGGAGAAGTTGCATCTTCCCCTGAACAAACATCATAACCTTTTGAAGAAAAATATGGATTAGTTGAGGAAAATCAGGATGAAGAAGAAGAAAAAGAAGGTGAAGAGAGTGAAGAATAGGATGAAATTTAGATAATTGAGCTAGATTAAGGGAAAATGGATATTTCAAGGCCTAAGCTAGAGATTATAATGCATTTTCCTTCTTCCATTAATACTTCCATTGTTGAGACTTCTGTTTATCAGCCTCTAATTTCCCAGGTAGCCCTTTCATTTCCACATGTAACCATTTCTTCTAGAGATTATTTCACATGGGTCCAAACCATGATTGACAACAAGAAAAGATGATGGAGGGGCATCATTCAATGAAGCATATTTTTTTTTAATTCTCCCTCCTTGTCATGTTTATAAGCTATTAAGGTGTTTATTGTGTCATAATGAGGTAAAGGAGTCCCTAGTTTAAAATTGCAAGTTTCCCTCCAATTCTAGATTTGAAATTTTAAATATATTTAGGTAATATTCAAGGGTAAGTTTTTGAGTTGTCTTGATGATTTCAAGCATGGAGGTATTATTCATGTATAAAAGGAGTCATTAAATGTATTTTGTGAGTCCAAAGTTATTAACTAATATTAAATTTCTTCTAAATGTGGATTGGGTATGTAAGAGTCATCATGAGTTTAGGAAATTCAACTATGAAATAAAGAAACACATATATATCAAGATGGAATTCTAAGTAAATTGAGTTAGTTATCATATAAGAAGGAATAATAAGGATCCTCGAGGAAGAGGAGTAGAGAATGAAGAAAATGAGATACATTTTGTAATAGATAAGTTTTCAAAGAAATGTAAAGGTACTATGTTTTTGTGAAGAACATTTGTGTTGAATGTTTGTTTTATAAAGTTACTTATCTTTTGTAATGATTTTGTAGTCATTGTAATGATTATGGGAAACATGTTTTAGAGGTTAGAAATTTATGATAAGGCTTTAAAAACCCTTTATGCGGGATTTATTACAAGTAAAAGAATGCCTATAAATCATTAAGACTGAGTTATATTAAAAAAACTATGTGTAAGCCCACTAGTTGATTGAGAACTCTATCTCACTATTATCTATAGGAAAGAGATAAGAAGAACGAATGAATATGAAAGTAGGAGTTTATTTACACCATAATTAATCATAAATCTCATGATGAAATAAACATATGTTGTTTTTTAGACGTTTGAAAATATATTTGAAGAAATTTATAACATTTTCTTTGTCCTCTCGTCTACACAGTGAAGAACTAGGGTTTCTAGAATAAAATCCAAATATCTTTAAGCTACACCAATAGAAGTGATTGAAACCTTAAATGAATGATCATTTTTATATTTCAATTCTTTAAAAGTAATTGTAGAAAATTAATCTATCTACTATGGGATATGTATGATATTTTATAAAGAAGTAGTTAAACACAACTAGAAGCTTGAGTGTAGAGGCCATTTAATAACAAAAGAATCAATCCTGATACTTGGAACCAAGAATTCAAACTTCTAGAAAGTAAAAGATATCATAAATGGTTCTCTATAATATATATATATATTAAATATATAATATATTATATATATATATCTCCATATATATATAGATGTATGTATATATCATATAATATGGTACATAATACCTACTATTATATATATACAGATATTAATGTATATGTATATATAGGTAAATATATATATGTATATATACATACATATATATATACTGTAGATAGATATACATATACATATAGTTATCTATACATATATATATATATACATATATTATATTATGTATATATATATATTATAATGTATATAATACATATATAATATAATACCTATATGTTAATACATATATTATATATACCTATATATATATTACATATATATATATACACAACATATATATTATATATACATATATTCTCTCTTCTCCATCTATCTCCTCCCTATCTCTGTCTGTCTTCTCTCTCTCTGCTCTGTCTCTGTCTCGTATCTTGTCTCTCTCCTCTACCTCCCCCCCACACCCCCCCCCCACATATCTATTGTATAATATTATATATATATATATATATATATCCTATATCTATTATATATCAATACATACACTAATATACATATATATGTGTGTGTTGTGTGTGTGTGTGTAGTCTTACAACACTCTTACAATGGGATATAGCTATGAAAAATTTCTTGAGAAGACCTAGAGAGGCTTCCAGGAGGCAAGATTGCAAAAGGTGTGATAAAAGGAGTTGCATGATCATTTTTATATTTCAATTCTTAAAAGTAATTGTAGAAAATTTACTCTATCTCTATGGGATATGTAATGATATTTTATGTGTGTGTGTGTGTGTGTGTGTAGTCTTACAACCTCTTACAATGGGATATATCTATAAAATTTCTTGAGAAAGACCTAGAGAGGCTTCTAGGAGCAAGATTGCAAAAGGTGTGATAAAAGGAGTTGCATGAATAATGAAGTCTTAAAACTTTGTAGGCATGTTGATGGCATGGAATTACAATTTTGGAGGTGTTATAGATTTTTCTACATAGTTAGATTCTTGGTTTCCCTAGTGATAGATAAAAACATGTCTTGAGAACTTAAATGATAGTTTTAACCAAGCAAAGGAAGTGTGAAGTCTTAGACACTCTGAAAGAACTTGTTGAGTGATTCTAAAGGTAAGAATAAGGGATTGGGTGAAGGATATTACCTTTTAATTATATTATATGAAATCTCAAAGCTATAATATATGCAAAGGCATAGTTGCATGAAGCTCGTAATAGTAGTTTAATCCAAGTAAGGAAATTATAAAAATACTATTGTCTTAACAAATATGATATTTTCTCTTACCTTGAATTGAGTACATGAATCAGGGATAAGATGATTGATGGAGATATGAAATAAAAGTTCAAGAGTTGATATATTTGAAGGTAAGAACACAAAAGCTATTGGATGTTGCTTGAAGGTGACACATGGAAAATTGAGTTCTTATAGGGTTTTGGGTCATATTGATAGTTGATTATGCATCTATACATGTTAAAACATGGAATGAAGTTAATAGAACAATTCATTTCTTGAGAAACCATTAATGGTTATGTTTGATCAAATTCTTTCATTTATAATCCGTTTTAGCCTTTGTTCATGATCTTCACATTGTAGAGTTTGAGAAGGTATTTGTTTAGTCCTCTTATATAACCTGAAAGAATAATGAATTAATGGTCTTGACTACATAATTTTTTGTATCAATGTAGAGTTTCTTGTTTAAGTTGTTTTATGATTGAAATTTGAAGTATTTTTGTGGATAACACATTAAGTTGTGAGTTTGCGAATACAATGACAGGTTAAGAGAAGAATTAAAGTGAAAGATATGCTAAGAATAGTGCGAGAACACACCAAAATACCAGGTGTTAATCCTATGTGTTAATACTATGAGAGAGAGAGAGGAGTTGATGATAGAGTTGGTCAAGTTGATTAGCCATAGGAAAAAAGAACAGGAAGAGTGATAGAGAAAAATAAAAGAGGAAAGGATGAAGAAGAGAGAATTTTGGATGTAGCAAGAGATTGTAGAGCTTAAACAAGATATAGAGTAGCTAGTGGTACTTTTGAAAAAAAAGAAATAAAAGTAAAAGGATATAAATTTTGATGAGAAATAAAGAAGGATCACCAATTAGAGAGTTCATAAGGAAGAGAAAGAAAATGTAGGTGAAGGATCATTTGAGATCAGCACAAAGAAGACTCAAGCAATATGAAAGAGAAGAAAAGAAGAAGATATTAAGAAAGAAAAGAAAGGAGGTAAAGAAGGAAGTCATTTTTCAAGAAAGCGTGCAAATATAAGGTGAAGATGAACTAATAGGAATATTCTTATCTTCCATAAAATAACAAGAACTTCAAAATGAAGAAGAAATAAGTGAAGAAGTTGAAAATGAGAGAGTGAAAGAAGAAATAGAAGAGGAAGGACATTTTGAGAGCTACTTTGAAGCTTGGAAATGGATGGAGAATAATAAAAATCAAAGTACATATTTTATTATGAGGATAAAGAACAATAAGAAATGGAAATTAAATCTCTTGAATAAGCTTTGTATGGTGAAATAAGGAAGTGTGATGAGGAAGAGGCTGAGTTAGTGATTGAAGTTGTAGAAATTGAAGAATAAATGCAAATGAATCATGAAGAGGAAGAAGATAAAACATGAAAAGAGACAAGAAGTGATAAATGATACCAAATGGTCTCCAAATTGTTCATCTAATTTTGTATTTTACTGTTGTTGGTACCCGAATTTGTTCTCCTTTTCAATCTGAGAAGCATCAAAGATATGGAATCAAGCTTGAAGACAGATGGATCATGGTGTGTGTCATTTTGTAGCTGGGGATATGATCTAATTGGCACTCAGATTTTGTGGAGAGATGGATAGCACTCAAATAGGACTTGATCTTGTCCTAACTATTTTAGGTTGTGCCTTTCAACCAAGGTAAGAAGACCTATTTTGTAACCCTCAAATGGTGAAGGAGATGAAGATATCCATCAATTTGTACAAATAGTATGAACGGGCCTTGTGAAAATATGATCAACACTCCAAATCTGACTTCAACAAGTTGTCACTTCCAAATTATGGAGATACTTTCAATGCAAGGCAAGGGTTACTGAAGACATTTTGAAATCCTGATATGTTCTACATACTTTAGCAAATGGATTTTGATCTTCTATGGGTATACATGTCAAAATAGGGGTATTATGGGGTAGGATTAGTAGTTTTGAATGATTTTTTGGGTGGGAGTTCAACAAGATAGATTGGAATTTTCTAGATCCTTGAGGAATTTCACAACAATGGAGAAATTCAATATCAGAAAGGTTTAAAATAGTTAAAACATTCCCTCAACTAGAAGGTGTGCATCAATGGAGGCCCATATTTGCACCATTTCACACAATCTTTGAGATTATAGCATGAAGGCTCGAGTTAGAAAACCCAATAAAACATCAAAATCTAAGATAAATCATGCCTAAGGTACACCCAAAAGCTTACAAACAAAGAATAGTGATTTTAAATCATTTATTTCATTCCTATATGAAATATCTTCTGGAAAATGAAATTATAGATGCCACTAAACTATAACAAGGATTGAGACCAGTGTGATTCAGATGGATTTTGATACAAGACCGCAATAGGAACTAGAACAACTACTTGCAGACATTCTGAAATGAAATAAACACAAAATTGCCAGAGATTTAACACAAATTTACTCAAAGTTTATCAGATTCATCAGCATGGGAGAGTTATTTAAACAATCTCAGAGCTTGTTGATGGATATACACTTGTAACCAACTCAACATGAATGAAAATCTGACACAAAGGAAGTTAACTTGGTTTCTCAGAAAGATTTATCAGAAGATGAGATTTTCTCAAAATTTTCTCGTGAAAATGAACTCTCAACCTTTTGCATGTCTTAAAACATGCACTATATCTCTCTCTATTACATTCAATCCTTCTCTCCTAATAAAAGAATATACCAAGCATCAAGTTTGTTACAAAATTCCATCATGATTCGCAGATAGGGATGTTTAACAGAACACATCCAAAAAGTTGCCAGTTATCTCAAAAAGAGATGAATCATTGAAAAATTCACATCATTATCCATTGTGGAAGCACATTTTTCATCTTCAAAGCATGCAGACCCCCTTCCTTTCATTATTTCATCCTTTTCCCTCCAAAATATGACTCTGCAACTTCTGGATTTAATATTTTACGTTTCTTCTCAAGCCCGAACAAAATTTCAGTTCAAAAGTACCTCAGATCTGCAAATTGAATTTTCAAATTGATTCCATTGATCCTTGAAGGAAAAAATGACATGAATTCACCAAAAATTTGGTGAAAATTGATGTCAAAATCACATCTCCAAGCTTCCTGGAGCTCAAATGGTGGCCAAACTAAAAAATGCGCAGTTACCATTGATCTTCCTTTATCCTTTAATCTTCACCCTCCACGTGTCACAATGTGATTGGAAATGGGCTTGGGATCACTTTTTGACATTTTAACACTTTTGGAAAAATGTAAAAATTTGACATTTTTCTCTACCCCTCCACCCTTGAGATTTGGCCCTAAAACGTAACACAATATGATTGGATCCGGGGTCACGGATCAATTTTACACATTTTCAACTTTTTTGGAAAAAGGAAATTTCTCACAATTATCCCAATGGACCCACACCTCCTCTTCTGCCCCTGACATGTGGTGATCTTTGATTCACTGTGGGGCCATAACTCCCTTTTTTTCTTCATACTTCCTTCACAAAATTTCAAAGTTTTCAAAACTCACCAGCAGCCCGCACTCCCCTCTGCCCCTGATCCTACCTCGTGTCCACTCCTGATTCATTGTGGAGCCATGCTTCAAGTTACCACTTTAACTCATTTTTCCAAAAAGGAAACATTTCCTTTTTTCCTCCAGCAGCCCGCACTCCCCTTTGTCCCTGATCCTGCCACGTGTCCACTCTTGATTGGCTTGGCGGACCTGCAGCCCTTTTTATAACTTTCATTCCCTTTCACCCAAAAGAAAAAAATTTCTAAGTCTTCCACCAGCCTTCATTCCCATCTTTGATGCAAACGTGACACATGTCCACATGTGGGGCCTGCAGAGATGCGGAGGCAACTTGCACTTTTTTCAAAACCACAAAAACATTAATTTTTTTAGAAATGACCCAATGATCCTTGTCCAATTACAAATGGCCATGTATGAAAAATTATATGAGCTAGAATTTGACAGGAAAAGGATGCTCGTATGACCGTAAATAAATGAATAAATTACCAGCGACCCCCAAAATCAATTTTTTCTTTGTGGGTGAAGAATTTTTCTATCAAAACACAAATGGAAAGTGTTTTTAGGAAATTTACGACAATGGAAAGGGATATTTGAGGAAAAATAAGTACAAATCAAATGATTTCAAGCTCCAAAGGCCGGGAAAACATAGGAAAAATAGTAGAGGCATTTGAATGGGAAAAATTAGGTCAAAACGCAGGGCAAACTTAGATATTCCTTCAAAATGGTGCAAAAATGGAGAAAAAATGAACAACTCAAAGCGTTCAAATACAGATACAAGTTGTTTTCTCACCAAATGCGAAGGATGGGAGAATCCAAAGCTGTTTTTCCTAAGAAATAGGGTAAAAATGCACTACTCCTTAGCAAATTAGGAAAAGGTAATGAGTTTGCAAACAATCCAATGCACAAGAATGGAGCTACAACTTCACATCATCGATTTCATTGGGAAAAAATGTTTTAGAGCATAAAGAGTAAAGGGGAAACATGGAAAAATGGCAAAGGATCAAAATGGGCACCAACATCAGCTCCTACTTGGGGATGTGCACTCCCAGTAAGTGACATAAGAACAAAATTAGACCAAATGCCAAAATAATCCATTGGGAAAATGGATTCATAAGCCAAAGCCACCAAAAAACCAGCTGAGAAGCTGACAAAAATGGCTTCCACACACCAAGGAAAACCACAAACTGACAAAACACCAAAAACATAGCAAAATCCAAACAATATACACTGTACAAGTGGTGCATACCTCAAATTTGGGGATTAATCCAAGAAATGCTTCAGATGTCTACCATTAATAGACAATTTAAGCAATTCCCCATCTATGTCCTTGAGAAATAAGGTATTCTCACCAATTCTGATATCAATGGAGTAAGGGCCCATCCACAATGCATCAAATTTACCATGTTTACCCTTATCTTCATGCTTGATATTCCACAACAAAACTAGATATCCAAC
This sequence comes from Taxus chinensis, assembly GCA_019776745.2. Lineage (NCBI taxonomy): Eukaryota > Viridiplantae > Streptophyta > Pinopsida > Cupressales > Taxaceae > Taxus > Taxus chinensis. The sequence continues at coordinate 888,080,300 of CM034151.1, forward strand.
ATTAAAATCCCTAGGAGTGAACTTCTTGTCAAACAATATTTTCAACTTCTCTCTAAATCTAACATGCCTCTGGTGACATGCTCTTCTTTCTTCATCCAACTCAACAATATGATTAATCCTTGCTTCATATGGACTAATCCTTGGTTTTATGCTTTTTTCTGACCTTGTGAAGTCTTCCCAACTCCCTTCTCTGCCCCGGCTAACTTGTATGAGATTTCTTTGATAACCCCTGCCAAAGTTTTCACAACCTCCTCCAAATCAGCACCCTTGGTAGCTTGAGGTTTTTCGGGGTTTATCAACTTTACACCATCCCTCTTGAGAGGTTTCCCAACGTCCTTAATGTTATTTTCAATCTACTGTGCCATGGTGAAGGCTTGCCTCAAATTAGTAGGGTTTTTGTCTCTTACGTAATAGGCTACTTTCTTGTCAAATGCATCTGTATATTTGATCAAGCATGACTCTTCACAAGGCCTCAGATTAACAGGTAGCCTTCTCAAAGTTTTGTTAAATATTTTAATAAAGTCATACACTAATTCATTGGGGTTCTTCTTGATATTTTCAAATTAAAATAATAGAAACTTAGGATCATTTTTGTCACCATATTGCAACCTAAATGCGTTCTTCATTTTAGTCCAAGAATCAATATAATTATTAGGTAGAGCCTTGTACCAATCCCTTGCATCATATTCTAGTGTATGAATGAACAATTTGACATACACATATTCAAACTCTATTTCAAAATCCTCCATCATGTTAACAAAAAGTTTGAGATGCTAATCACCAATTATTGCATTGTTACCTTGCAATTTTGGCAATCTATTTCTAACATCTTGAGGGACAACATTTGGGTAACTATCCATTCCTATAAATTTTATAGGACCAAAGGTGTTAACAATAAATGGAGGTCTAGGCTGAGCCATATTGTTTTGAGGTGGTGATCTTGGATGAGAAACAAAATGATGAGGAGTGAGAGGTCTTTAGGGAATAGAAATGTAATCTTCAAAATGGATATCCCCTATAGGATTAACTTCTTGATAAACTCTAGTAGATTTGGAAAAAACAGGGGCAGAATGAGGAGCAATATTTCCAAAGACAAATGAAGGTCTCTCTCCAGATGGAGAATGCAAATTTTCAAGAGGACTATCTGATTTAGATTTACTTGAAGAAGAACTGCAATCCTCAATGATAGGCTAATTAATCTCAAGTTCAACAAAGGGAACCTCCTTCCTTGAGCTCTGCTCTCTAACCACCTTCCAAACTCTTCTCCCTTATAACTCTGAGTTCCTTGAATCTGAAAACAACTTCTTAGCAGAGTCTTTAATGAAGAGAGATCTTCTTCCTTCCAATTTTGTAGAGATTAGCAACACAAAAAAACAAATGATAGAAAGCTAAGACACTAGTATTTATCAAGATCAAAATAACATGGAGTCGCCACTAAGGACTTTCACCTTAGTTGTGTAAATGCACTAAAATACTCTGTCAAATACCTATCAGTACTGAAAATCTTGCCAAAATTTATAGATCATACCTTCCTTTTCTTGAATCTATTAACCACAAATGCAAATGAAGTGCAACTACTGCTGGAAACTGATAAAATTATAGAAAGAGTTTGAAACCTTTGCATACACCTTGCGAATATGAGTATAGAATGATGCTTTAATAATATCTTTGCAGAAAGAACTTGCAAGAGACATTACCAAGGTTTGATATGCATTCAAATATTTCAAATATGTATGCACATGGATCAGATTGAACGAAGAATGTCCCCGGAAATGACACCACTGGTGTTGGTACCCAAATTTGTTCTCTTTTTCAGTCTGAGTAGCATCAAAGATATGGCATGAAGCTTGAAGATAGATGGATCATGGTGTGTGTCGTTTTATAGCTGGGGATATGATATAACTAGCACTCAGATTTTGTGGAGATATGAATAGCATTCAAATAGGACTTGATCTTTTCCTAACTGTTTTATGTTGTGCCTTTCAACCATGGTAAGAGGACCTATTTTTTAGCCATCAAATGGTGAAGGAGATGAAGATATCCCTTAATTTGTAAAAATAGTATGAACGAGCCTTGGGAAAATATGATCAACACTCCAAATCTGAATTTAACAAGTTGTCACTTCTAGATTATGGAGATACTTTGAATGTAAGTCAAGGGTTATTGAAGACATTTTGAAATCCTAATCTATTCTGCATACTTAAGAAAATGGATTTTGATCTTCTGTGGGTATACAGGTCAAAACAGGGGTAGTATGGGGTAGGATTAGTTGTTTTGAATGATTTTTCGGGTGGGAGTTCAACAAGATAGATTGGATTTTTCCAGATCCTCGAGGAATTTCACAACAATGGAGAACTTCAATAATAGAAGGTTTAAAATAGTTAAAACATTCCCTCAAAAATAAGGTGTGCATCAATGGAGGCCCAAATTTGCACCTTTTCACACAATATTTTAGATTATAACATGAAGTCTTGAGTTAGAAAACCCAATAAAACATCAAAATCTAAGATAAATCACGCCTAAGGTACACCCAAAAGATTACAAACAATCTCTATCAACAGATGAAAGAAAAATTATTTTAAATTGTTTATTTCATTCCCAGATGAAATATCTTCTGGAAAACTAAATTACAGATGCCACTAAACTATCACAAGGATTGAGACATGTGTGATTCAGATGGATTTTAATACAAGATTGCAATAGGAACCAGAACAACTACTTGCAGACATTTTGAAATGAAATAAACACAAAATTTCCAGAGATTTAACACAAATTAACTCAAAGTTTATCATATTAATCAGCAGGAGAGAGTTATTTAAAAAATATTAGAGCTTTTTGATGGCTATATACTTGTAACTAACTCAACATGAATGAAAATCTGACACAGAGGAAGTTAACCTGGTTTCTCAGAAAGATTTCTCAGAAGATGAGCTTTTCTCAAAATTTTCTCATGAAAATGAACTCTCAACCTTTTGCATGTTTCAAAACATGCAATATATATCTTTCTATCACATTCAATACTTCTCTCCCAAGAAACAAATATGCCAAGCATCGTGTTTGCTACAAAATTCCATCATGATTCGCAGATAGGGACGTTTAACAGAACACATCCAAAAAGTTGCCAGTTGTCTCAAAAAGAGATGAATCATTGCATAATTCACATCATTATCCATTGTGGAGGAAATTTTTTCATCTTCAAAGCATACAAACCCCCTTCCTTTCATTATTTCATCCTTTTCCCTCCAAAATTTGACTCTGCAACTTCTAGATTTGATATTTTATGTTTCTGTTCGACCTGAAAAAAATTCATTTCAAAAGTACCTCAGATCTGCAAATTTAATTTTCAAATTGATTCCATTGATCCTCGAAGGAAAAAATGACATGAATTTTCCAAAAAATTGGTGAAAATTGATGTAAAAATCACATCTCCAAGCTTTCTAGAGCTCAAATGGCGGCCAAATAAAAAATGCATAGTTATCGTTGATCTTCCTTTATCCTTTAATCTGATCCCTCCACATGTCACAATGTGATTGGAAATGGGATTGGGATCACTTTTTGACATGTTAACACTTTTGGAAAAATGTAAAAATTTGAAATTTTTCTCCGCCCTTGAGATTTGGCACTGACATGTGGCACAATATGATTGGATCCGAGGTCGCGGCTCAATTTTACACATTTCCATATTTTTTGGAAAAGGAAAATTTTCATAATTATCCCCGTGGACCCACACCTCCACTTCTACCCCTAACATGTGGCGATCGTTGATTCACTGTAGGGACATAACTCCCTTTTTTTCTTTATACTTCCTTCACAAAATTTCAAAGTTTTCAAAACTTACTAGCGGCCCGCACTCCCCTCTGTCCCTGATCCTACCACGTGTCCACTCCCAATCCGTTTAGGAGCCATGCTTTAAATTACCACTTTAACTCATTTTTCCAAAAAGGTAACATTTCCTTTTTTCCTTCGGCAGCCCACACTCCCCTCTGCCCCTGATCCTGCCACGTGTCCACTCTTGATTGGCCTAGTAGACCAGTGGCCCTTTTCACAACTTTTGTTCCCTTGTGCCCAAAATCAAAAAATTTCTAAGTCTTCCGCCAACCTCCATTCCCATATTTGATGCAAACATGACACGTGTCCACCTGTGGGGCCTGCGAAGATGTAGGGGCAACTTGCACATTTTTCCAAAACATAAAAATGTTAAGTTTTTAAAGAAATGACCCACCAATCCTTGTCTAATTACAAATGGCCACATATTTAAAAGTATATGAGCTAGAATTTTATGGGTAAAGGATGCCCGTATGACCGTAAAAAAATGCAGAAATTGCCAACGACCCCCAAAATCGATTTTTTCTTCATGGGTGAAGATTTTTTTGATGAAAAGACAAATGAAAAGTGTTTTTAGGAAATTTATGACCATGGCAAGGGATATTTGAGGGAAAATAAGTACAAATCAAATGATTTCGAACTCCAAAGGCCAGGAAAACACTGGAAAAATGGCAGAGGTGTTTGAATGGGCAAAATTAGGGAAAAACACATGGAAAACTTAGAGATTCCTTAAAAATGGTGCAAAAATGGAGAAAAATAAAACAGCTCAAAGCATTCAAACATAGATACAAGTTGTTTTTTCACCAAATGCTAAGGATGGGAGAATCCAAAGCCATTTTTTTTCTCTTAAATAGGGCAAAAACGTAATTCTCCTTAGCAAATTAGGGCAAGGTAATGAGTTTGTAAACAATCCAATGCACAAGAATGGAGCTACAACTTCACATCATCGATTTCATGAGGAAAAAACGTTTCATAGCACAAAGAGAAAAGGGGAAACATGGAAAAATGAAAGAGAATCAAAATGGGCACCAACAACTATGATTGTGTAGGTTTTTTAGATAAAGAAAGGAATACCATTGAAGATAAGATGAAGATGAAAGAGGGAGGAAAATAACAAAAAAGAAATAAATAAAATTGCAAGGACAAAAATTGAAGGAAAATGCAATGAAAAATAACAAAGTGTGGAACCCAAGTGGTCTTAAGGAAAGAGAGGTTAGATTGAATGAAGGAGGATCAAGAACAAACAAAAGTTAATAAGACTCAGTTGTGCAAATGCATGAACACTTTATCAATCTTAGGAGTATGATGTAGGGGCATCATGAAGTGAAGCATCAAAGTTTTGAATCCTCCCTCCTTGTCATGTTTATAATATATTAAGGTGTTTATGAGGTTATAATGAGGTAAAGGAGTCAATAGTTGGAACCAAGAGTTAAAACTTATAAGAAGTAACAAAGAGCGTAAAGGGTGATCTAAAATATATAGTTTGTGTCTTAAGACCTCTTGCAATGGAAGATATTCATGATAGTTGCTTGAGAAAGACCTAGATAGAATTTTACAACTAAGATTGTAAAAAAGTGTGATAAAATGAGTTGCACAAAGAATGGAGCATTGAAACTTTGTAAGCATGTTGAGGTAATGGAATTACAATTTTTTGATAGTTCCTAAAGGAGTAGTGAAGCACAGTTTGAAGCCTGATTTTAGAGGCCATTTAACAAAGGAACCAAGTCTTATAATTGTAACCAAGAGTTAAAACTTATAAGAAGTAACAAAGAGCATAAAGGGTGATCTAAAATATATAGTTTGTGTCTTAAAACCTCTTGCAATGGAAGATATTCATGATAGTTGCTTGAGAAAGACCTAGATATGATTTTATGAGTAAGATTGTAAAAAAGTGTGATAAAAGGAGTTGCAAAAATAATGGAGCATTGAAACTTTATAAGCATGTTGAGGGAATGGAATTACAATTTTTGGAGGTGTTAGAAATTTTTGTGCATAGTTATATCCTTGGTTTCCCTAGTGATAACAATGAACATGTCTTGAGAACTTAAATGATAGCTTTGACAAAGAAGAGGAAGTGTGAAGTCTTGGACATTATGAAAGAACTTGTTGAGTGATTATAAAGGTAAGAATAAGGGATTGGGTGAAGGATATTACCTTTTCTTGAGGCTATATGAAATCTCAATGATATAGTGTATGTAAAGGCATAGTTGCATGAAGCTAGTAATAGTAGTTCAATCCAAGGAAATTGGCAAAAAACTTTTGTCTTAACAAATATGATATTGTTTCCCACCTTGAAATGAGTACATAAATTAGGGACCAGATGATTGGTGGAGATATGAAATCAAAGGTCAAGAGTTGATACATTTGAAGCTAAGAACATACAAGCTAGTGGATGGTGTTTGAAGGTGAGACAAAGAAAATTGAGTTCCTATAGGGTTTTGTTTCATGTTGATAGTTGATTATGCATGTGTACATGTTTTTGAAATAGGGAATGTAGTTAATAGAAAAATTCATTGCTTGAGAATCCATTAAAGGTGATGTTTGATCAAATTTTTGCATTTATAATCCATTTTAGAATTTGTTCATGATCTTCACATTATAGAGTTTGATAAGGTATCTGATTAGTTCTCTTTTATAGCTTGAAATAATGATGAATTGATGGTCTTGAATACATGAAAAGTATACCAAAATGTCAAATTATGGTTCCTAAATATGATCTTGAGGCTGATCTTCTTGGCACATCTCATCCTCCTGTAAAGGAAGCCAAGAGAACTTCTCGTCTGGTTTTCGACTCAAAAGGAGTGAAATTCTTGGAGATTGATAAACCAAAGGGATATAAGAGTGAGAAATATATATCCATTTCTTGTCTTGATCTCACTATAATAACATGAGGTTAATCCAATCCTGAGGGTGAAGTTCATAACCTTAGAGAGAGTGTCTCTAAATTCATTGAGAGGGTTGATAAAGGAAATAAAACTCAAGAGAAATTTGAGGAACAAGTATAGGTTATTTCTAGTTTCATCAATTCTTTCCTCTTATAGGATAAGACTCCTCTTTGTCCTACTCCCCTCTCCACATTTCCACCATATGATGCTACTATAAGGATTGATGTCAAATCCATCACTGAAATTCACAAGTATGTTGCTTATGGTAAGGCTGTTGGTACTTTGGTTGAAGGATTTCTAGATCTGGGTTAAAATTTATTAATGAGGAATACATGACATATGATAATATATCATCATCCTAGGAACAAATTAATTCATAGATTGATATGAACTGAATATTTGGGTATATTACATAAAATATCTTAGGATAATGAATTCAATAGATGAGAAAATCCTTCTCTCTAATAATATTTTTAATAGCTCAAATAATAAATTTTATAAGACATGGACCTATAGTGTGGTGTGGGGAATAAAGTTTCTAGAAGACGCTGAAATTAAGTTGGAGACTGTGGTTCAAAAGGGTGAGTCATTGGATGTTGAGATCATTTTCGTATTGCAAAATCTTTGTTGCGAACTCTTTAAATATAATTCAGCAGAAAAAAATCCAGTTGACCAAATCAAGGAATAATTCAATTTACTCATTAAAGAGAAGCTATTGAAAGAAGAATTAGTCAACAATGACAAGATGGAATAAATTTCTAAACTCAACAATGTTTTTTTAGATGAAACAAAGGGACTTGTACAAATTGGCATAATTTCTAAGGAAACGGATTATGCTCTTGGAAGCTGGTTAATTACTCTTTCAAACACCATTGTTACTAAAAGTGTAGAGATTTCAACTGTGGTAATGAAGTTATGGATGAAAGTACTTAATCTCAAGGTTTCAGCCTCAATTTTTCTTACTTTTCCTTCCTCTTTGAGTTCATAAATACTTCTAATTGTTCTATTTTGAAGTTGGATTTATTATTACAAATCAAAATTGTAAAATAAAGCCAACTTATGTAATTATTTAATTAAGTGTTTAACACTTAATTAAGAAAAATTAGTTAGAAAATGTAGTAATATCCTCCCCTTATCCTATATAAGGTCTCATTTCATTTGTAAAAGAGGTTGGATATTGTTGCATTTGGATGTAAATATAGATTTTTAGCAATACAAAAGAAAACCCTCTTTACTCCATTCAATTTCTCCCCATTTCTCTTCATTAATTTGGTTAATGTGTTTATTTCCTATATGAAATCTGAGACTTTGTGTTCTGATTCATGGATTTTTATTTTTTTTGAACTTTAATTCATTCTATATTTTATATTTTGTGAAATTTTCATTTATGTAAACATACATGTTCTTTAGTTTCATTTGCATGCATGAATAAGGTAAATATTTGTGTTCTTCTTCTTTCAAATTTTTTCTGCTTCTCTTCTCTCTTTATATAGTTAGTAGGTAATCATGCACAACCAAGGAGGATATATTTATCCTTAAATGACAAGTTAGCATGAACTTTATGTCCCTAATTCATTCCTCTTACATATATTTGTTTTATTTACTCAACTCTTCTTTATTTGTTTATCTTATGTATTGACAACAATTAATCCATTCATTGTCACCAATATCCTCAATCAGAATTGATTAGTTCATATAGTTTTAAATAATTATAGTTTCATATTTTAGATGAATAAGGGAACCTCACCATTAAATAGGAGGGATTGTTATCCCCTAAAATTATTGATTATCCTCAATAAATGTTTTTCCAACCAACAATTTTTTGGTGCCCACCATGAAGTATGTGTTTTGAAATCCATAGAATAATTTTCCCCATAACTAATACAACTATTTTTTCATACTAGATGAGGGGAGATACATGTGAATTCTGAAATCCCTAGGTATTGAAGATCCTTAATTTTATTTATAACAACAACATGCTTTTCAATTATGTCTGAAAAAGGAGGGTAGATGCAAGGGATCAACAAGTACACCTCTAATAAATAGGATACTTGGTTCATCTCCAAAAAAAATTAATACTACTTAATCTTTAATTCTAGTGGGTGTTGCTCTTCTTCTACAAAATTGTTTTTGATAGAATGGTTATACATGTACCTTGGGGTAATAATATTGGAGCTTTCGATCTTTCTAAACCTCTCAATGAATTACACAAAGGAAGTTGGAAGAACTTCCTAAAATTTTGAGGAGATGTAAAAGTTCATCCAGATGAGCATATCACATATTTCTTTGTTTCATGCAGGGTCCCTTGACATGGCACATGAAATGTATCAATCAGATTGTTCATTGAAATATTGCAAGACAATGTTGCTAAATGGTTTTACCATCTTCCACCTAGTAGTATCACCAACTAGGAAACATTGAAAACTAAATTTGAATCCAAGTTTAAACTAGTAGAATATTCACATGCTCTTTTGGCCCAACTATCTCAAATGAAGGATCCTTACAAGCCAATGTGGATGTTCGTAGAAAAATTTAATATATTGGTTTAAAAAATCCCAGTCACTTCCCAGCCTACTCCTAAAAATCTGAAATGATGTTTCATCAATGATCAACTCCCTGAGGTAATATTTACATTAAGAAGATCACAATTAGAAAATTTAGAACTATATCAAGATTTTTCCATAAGTGTTAAGGATGATCTGATCATGTTGGGTAAGCTTAAAAGAAATAACCAACTAAGTCCAAGGCTTCATCTTTAGAACCATCAAATTTTGATTAGTTAGTTCAAAAGTTGGCTAACAATCTAATTTCCATTAAAAATAAACTTTCTCATAATGTTCCATATAAGGATATTCTTGAAATAATTTTCATCCAAGGAATTATTTACCCGCTATTCAACCCAAACTTTCCATCTAAGCTCCTCCTGTGAAGGTCTCAGTTAATGTAGCATGTGAATTCAAAGAAGCGCAAAATGAGATTTTGATTAAGGAAATAGAAGAATTTTAATAATTTTAAGAATTCAATGAAGAGTTTGAAGAATATCATATCAACTATGTTGTATATGAATATGATGAGGAAGATTATGATGAAGTTGTGGAAGAGATGAATAACACGTCCCATGTTATCATGACAAGAGAACAACTTAGCGATAAAAAATAAATTGTGCAACTAGATAAGAAAGAGAAGTTTAAGGAAACATTGGTTGCTATCCCAGTTGTTTGAAACAGAAGATCACTTATTCCTTTTTGTACAAAAATATTAAGTAACACTGCACCTTCTAATAGTCCTTCCTTTTAATCATCCATACCTAAAGAAACAACAACTTATACACCTACGTCTAATACAACCTTGACTCCTAAAGTTTATAAACTAAAAAATCCTTTTATGTCAACCTAGTAAAATCCTTGCTCTTCACGGTCTTTTGATATAATAGATCATATAAAGAAAACTAAGATCCTGATCTCAAAAGCTGAATTTTATCAAACACACTTGGAATCCTTTTCTCAAGTAGTAAAATTTGTGAATGTCAATCCTGTCCAAAAAAAAAATTCTTCCAAAGAAATTTTTCCTACTCACAAATATCCCTCTCCATAGAATCTAATGGCTTCAGTTTCCTCTACATCCAAAAAAAATTGAACCTTTTTATGTAAATTTGTTAATAACCAAGCATAAGCTAAGAGATTGTGTCATTAATTATGGAGCATTAGATAATGTACTTCCCACAAAATTTACCAATGAACTAGGTCTCAAATTAACTTGAAATTTTGGTTCCTGCTATTGAATGGATACCAAGGAGGTACCTTTGGTTGGAAGGATTAAATATGCTCAAGTTGCTTTTTCTGATTTTCTTGAAAAATGAGTCAAATCTACCATCCTCATTGTTGATATACCTCTTTCTTATGGGATTCTCCTAAGAATTATTTTTGTAGAGATGTAGGAGGTGAAATTCAAATGGACTGGTCACATGCACTAATACTAGTTAAAGGAGAAATGAAAAAATTGTTACCTAAGAGACAAGCCTAATAAATTTTCTAGAAAACTGATGATCCTAAAGAACATATTTTCTAAGAAGATGTTAGACATGGGAATTATATCGTAATTTCTATATCGGAACTAAATGTTCCTAAGGTGATTCAATATGACCCAAATGATGTGTGGATTCCTAAGTTTGATGCAAGCTATTATACAATAGGTTCCAAAGTAGGAATATTCCTTGCGTTACCTACCAATGAACTTCACCCATCCTCACCCAAATTTAAATTTTCCAATACCAAAAATAACGTCGAGTATGAGGCTCTTCTTCTTGGCCTAGCAGAAAAAAGAGATGGGAATCAATAACCTTCAATCACAAGGAGATGAAGAGTTCATAGTCAAGCAGGTTCAGGGTTCATTTCAAGTAAAGAATAAAAGGTTAAAGAATTATCAAAACAAGCTATGGGATTCAATCAAGTTCCTTGATTATTTCTCAATTTATGTTGAAACAAGAGATAAAAATTATTGAAAAGATTCCCTATCTATTCCAGGTTCTTTACTCATTCCTCATCTAGACTTCAATCAAGACAATTTCACTATTGAGATGATCTTCAAGCCCAATGTTCCGAAAAATGTAGATAATTCACAAGTGTTAAATGATGATAAAAATATAATATATATATTTTAATTGAATGATAACGTTAGCCAATTTTATTTTTAGGGAAGTGAAGCTTGTTATCATGAATCGACTACCTCCACATTTGAAAAATAAGTTGAACCCAAACCGAATCAGGATGTTAAAAGTTAATAAGATACCTAGATGTCTTGTGAGTTTAGAATATTTATTTGAAAAATCATGATAGATACATAAAAAGAAATATTTCACAAGATACAAATCGATCCTATGAGTATGAGAAAGTTAACTTGGGAAGTGAAGATGAGCTTAAGTTTGTAAATATTAAACAATGTTGTTCTACCAAAGAAAGGAGAAAACTGGTTGAATTATTGAAGAATTACATTGATGTGTTTTCCTACTCATATGGGTATTTGAATAATTTTAAACCAATAGAGATGCATTGACTATGTTCCTTTGAAATCGAGAATAAAAGCTTTCCAAAAAAACAAGGACAATACAATCCGAAAATTGTAGGTACTATGTATCAAGAAAATTAGAAGTTGTTAAGTGTAAAAATTATTTTTCCTATTCATAATTAAATGTGGATTACCAATATAGTGCATGTATGAAAGAATAACAGAGAGATAAAGATTTGTTCTGACTTCTAGAACCTAAATAAGGATTGTTTGAAGGATAATTATCTCTTCCCATGATGGATCAAATAAGATATGACTATTTTTGAGATTCAATTCATGGTTAATGGATTTTCATGATATAATTAGATCAAAGTAGATGTGCAGGATCAGCACAAGACTGCCATTACAACTCCATGTGGCACATTTTCTTATCGAAGGATGCCTTCAGGTTTGAGGAATGTAGGTGTAACGTTTTAAAGGGCTATGGATTTAGCTATCAAATATTTGAAGAATAAATGCATTATAGTCTACTTGGATGATATCACTATCTTTTCGAAGAATAGGGCATACTATCTTCAACAATTTAATTTGGTTCTCCAACGATGTAGAGATCATGGTGTTTCACTTAATCGTACAAAAATTGTTTTTAGTGTGACTAAAAGGAAATTTCTTGTACATATTATATCGAATAATGGAATCAAGATAGATCCATAACAAGTTCAATATATTCAGAATTTTTATCTCCCTACAAGAAAGAAAGGTGTTTTCTATTTCTTTGGAAAAATCAACTTCCTCTGGATATTCATTCTAAATTTTGCGGAATAAAATTGAAGCATAACGTAAATGATGAAGGAGAAACAATATTTTCAATCAAGTGCAAAAGGGAAGAAGGATTTTGAATAAATAAATAAATTTATTGCAAGAACACTAGATATGGTTTGTCTTGACTTTGATAAGGATTTTATCATTTATTGTTATTCCTCGTAAGAAACCTTGTCTTCCATCTTGGTTCAGAAGAATATTCACTAGTGTGAAGTACCAATATCCTTTATGATTTGTATTTTGAAATTTCATGAAATCAACTATTCTCAACTTAAAAATCATACCAAGAAAGTATAACAGTTTCAGTTCTATATTCTTAATTCCCATTCCATTGGTTTAGTTTGTGATACTATTTTCAAGTCTCTTTTAACCCAAAAAGAGTTTAGATCCAAGAGAGAGAATTGGGTTATGAAGGTATAATAATATGATCTAGATTCCAAACTAACTAAGATAATATGAGGTCAAGGTATGTGTCAGCTGATTATATAGAGTTCAAAAGGGAATTCAAGTGACAAAGATATTGATGAAATGCTTACTGTTGTTTTCTTTATTTCTATAGATGAATGGTACTCAAAAATTTCCCATTTCCTCACATATGGTGAATTTCCTATACATCTTAGTGCTAAAGAAAATTGATCCATCAAACTCATATCTTCAAAGTATTTCCTTTGAGATAATTCTATTTTCAATTATGGTACTGATGATTATTTTTTACGATGTGTGGATAAAGAACATCAAAAAATATTGTTGAGGGATTACCATTATCAGGACCATGGTGGGAATTTTTATAATTTAGTAACATCTCACAAGATTCTCTGGGGAGGATACTACTAGTCAATTTTGTTCAAGAATGAAGCTAAATAGATCTAAAAGTGTGAAGCTTGTCAAACCTTTGTTGGAATACCTAAGTTGGCCACTCTTCCACTGAAACCCTTTTTGATTGAGGAACCATATTGTAAATGGGGCATGTACTTCATTGGAAATCTTAAACCTCATTCTAGTGCAAGACATAATCATGTTTTTAATGCCAAAAAATACTTCACCAAGTGGATAGAGGGCATTCTAATCAAGAAAACCATTTATGAGGTTTATCTATAATTTCATCAAGGAAAATATATTTGTTCAATTTAGTTTCCCTAATAATATCTTAAAAGATTATGGAATTTTCCTTACTCATTCCTTATATTACTATGCCGATGGAAATGAGAAATTTGAATCAACAAACAAGAATATGGTGACCATAATCAAGAAACTGGTTGATGAACCACAGAAAAACTGGAACAAGAAATTATATGATGGTCTTTGGCCTGATCAGATAACCCCAAAACGGGCCATTGGAATGTCTCCATTTAATTTTTGTTTATGGAATGGATGCTCAACTTATATTTACACTCAAGCTACCATCCTTGCACCTGGCCAATGTAATTGAGGATGTATAGTTCAAGGATACCATGGAGAAGAGGATCATGTATTTGTAGAAGTTAGATTAAGAAAGGATTCAAGTTTTTTATCATATCTTTGTCCATCAGCAAATGGTTGAGTATTTATTTGATAAAAATAACAAGCCCTTTGACTTTCAAGTGGGAGATATTGTCCTACTCTAGGAAAAAGGAGAGAACCTCGTGGGAGTCATGGTAAGTTTGAATCACTTTAGCTTAGTCCTTTTAAGATTAGGTACTTTGCTAGAGAGAATTCATATTACCTAGACTATATAGATGGAAATTCTCTTTCATTACCATATAGTGGGAAATACCTTAAATTGTTTAATTCTTTATGGATGACAGTCCCTTATGCATTTCTTCAAACATAGTCTTGTACATAGTCTTTGTTTTGGATTTTGTTGTGTGTGTGTCTTTGTTTCCCTTTTATTATCTCCTTTTTCTTTGTTGGTTCCTAAAACTTGGACCCATGTCTCAAATATAGAATAATCAATTTATTGAGTCAACAATAGGATAGTCTCTAAGTGTGGGACCTTGCGCGCTTTAGACACACCTCTAGAGAAGGACGGTTCCTCTATCTATTTTTACTGCTACTGCTACTCATAATGTTGGAAGGGAAAAACACTAAACTAATAATTCCAAGGGACCAGGGATAAAAAGATAACATGAAAATGGAAAAATATACTAAGGAGATAGCACCAAAAAATAGGGATGAAAACTACCTGTTTTGAGTGAAAACAAAGGGAAAAGGTACTAAGGGAGGCTAGACATGCATAGCATGGACTAGAATACATCTATACGATTGATTTCATGAAACAAAAACAAAAGTGGAGCTAGAAGGGACTTAAAATGACATAGCAAATAAAAAATATAGAAAAAGGAAAGAAAGAAGAATAAGAATAGGTTAAGGTATAGAATATCCATAAAATAATGCTTTTATGACTTCCATAAATGCACAATCAACTACAATGGTGTTTGAGGCCGATATCCATATGCAATAACTAGATCAAGATGTCTACAACTCTAACTAGAAATATATGGAGTCCTTAGCAAACACTAGAGGATATAAAATGTCCAACGTTAACAATGAGTTACACTCTTACATTTATAAATTAAGTAAGAAGAGGAGAGGAGGGAAAACTTGAATTTGAAACATAACCAAAAATAAGCATTGAATTCCTACAAATCCATCTAATACATTTCCTCATGTCTTTTTGGCGTGTTGGAGAAGGAAAGAGGTGATATCCATGTCAAATCAGGTTGTTAGAGAAATTAGATCTGATTATTAATGGCGTGAAAGACATTTTCCCTTTTCACACCTTCCAAATCCCACTGAAATTTGGATTTGAATGTGTAGCATTATAGCCCATGTCAAAATATTTTAAATGAGATTGGGCATACCCATGTCATATCTCTACAACATAATTTATGGCTTTCAGAAACGTACAAGTCATCTCTTACACATAATGACATGTGGTGCACACTAATTTACTGAGAGAACTGACCAACTGTGCAACCATTTTGTCATTTTTGCTAGTTATCACTTAATTATTTGTCTTCAGGATTTGGTGCCTAGTTGACACACTTTGATTGGTTGTGTTTATAAAACTCAAGGTCTAACACATACCACATGGCACAAAAGGGTGTAAAAGAAGGTGCAAAATCATGTGCGTGGAAGAATAAGGAAAGAAAGGAAAATAGAGGAAGGGCATGCACAAAAAAACACATGCAGGAGAAATGGTACAAATCCTTTCCAGAGAAAACTATGGGAGATGAATAATTATCACAAATTAATGTGTGACATGAAAGGAAATGGCATGCAAGGAAGCCAAGGAATTACCTGATTTTGGGAAGCAAGTCTAGGGCTCACGTGTAGGGTACATGAACTGCTGGGAAGAAGGATGAGTATGAAAGGAGTGCATACGAGCGGAGAGTGGAACAAAGAGGAAAAGGAAAAGAAATGAAGGAATGCAAAGGAGAGAAGAAGATGTGCATGAGCGAGTGAGGAATTACCACAAAGGCAATGTGCTAATAAGATAACTGAAGTGTGTGCAACCAATAAGTAGAACCTTGAGAGATAGAATGGGGATGTAAGTTGTCCAAATAACTAGGGGATTCATTTGTAATAATTAATAGGATTCTAATTACTACAAATATAATCAACCAATGAATTTAAATATTAACATAAACCATAAAGCATTAAATTTTAAACATTATGCAATGTAATACAATAATATTACATAATATATTAATTAAGTAATACATATAAAAAGTAAGAACATGGTGACACATTGTTTATAGTGGAATACCCCAAATAGGGCAAAAACCACTGTGAAATAACCTTTTACTTTCCAATAAAAAATCTTACATGTAAGTAGCTTTCACCTCCTCCTTTCAACCCTGATCACAAGGGTAAAATAATATTCACCTTTTATATTTCATTCGAACATATCCAATGAGGACATATAGTCCTTTTTATATTAGGTGATCAGGTATGTCTCTTTACCCACCTTTTCAACCTTATCGGTTGACACATATACCTAGGTTTATAATATTTAATATTAGAAATATAATCATTTCATGATATTAAATATTTAACTAAAATTATATACTTATGTTAGCATATTTAATTATAGAAATATAAATATTTAATATTATCAAATATCGACCTATATGTATTAGTGATGGGCCCATATACATTAAGGGTTAGCCGGACCACTTACTAATTACGTTCCAACATTTTGTGTTAATGTTAAGTGGCATAATGTATGCCAATAGATTACCTTCCCATGGTACACTACAAGATTTAAAAATCCTTAAATCATAAAGGTTTTAAGCTAGCATATCGAGTGAAGGAATTATAATACCTTCATCATACTCAAGTTACCTTTTAGTACAAAAAGATTTAGAATCCCAAAGATCATCCCATGATCAGTGCTTAAGTATGATTTGGAGTTTTACATATTCTCACAAGTGAACTCATAAAAGGTTATTGAACCCAAACATGTAAGATCCTTTTATAACCAAGGACCTCCTTAATAATATGCTTGTACTGGATGTTAACCAGTAAACTCAATAGCACTAAAGAGTTGACTAAAGACCACTTTTAAGATCGTTCTACTCTTCTTTCTACAAAATAATTCGAGTAGGTATACATGCCCAAAGGTATTTTTACACTTACCCTAAGGTATTTTTTACACTTTCCCAAAGGCATTTTTACACTTTCCCGAAGGTGTTTTACAAATGACCCAAGGTCTCCTTTTTTTTCTTTTTTCTTTTTTTAAAAACCAAGTTCCATTAGGAGGTGACATTTTCGTGCACACTCCCCCTCAATGGAAACTACGAAAATCTAATATTTTCATGAAAGTGACAAAAATTTGCAGTATTTTGGGGCTTTATGAAGATATCAGTAGCCTGCTCTTTAGTCAGCACGAACTTGAGATCTATATCACCACTTAGCACCTTCTCATGGAGGAAGTGTATATGTATCTCAATGTGCTTTTTCCTTTGATGATGTTTTGGATTATGTGTGAGAGATATGATGTTTTGGTTTTCACAGAAGAAGGGAACATTTCCTAGATCCTTCATCTTTATCTCATCGAACAAACTTTTTAGCCATAGAGCCACTTTTGCAACTTCCATTGCACTTCTATACTCAACTTCTGTTGAAGAGATAGAAATAGTTGGTTGTTTTTTTCTCCACTAAGTAATGGCACCTGCACCAAATTTAAACACATAACTAGAAGTAGATTTTCTATACAATACATCACCAACATGATCAAAATCATAAAATCCATATAATTTAGCATTTTCATTCTTATTATAATGTGACACATAATTGATTGTTCCTTTAATACATTTAAGAATAATTTTTACAAGATTCCAATGATCTCTATAAGGTTCCTGTGTAAACCTAGAAGCAATTCCTACTACATACGAAATATATAGTCTCATGATAGTTAGATAAATCAAACTACCAACTAACTGCTTATATAAAGTAGGATCAATTTTTTCACATGTAGTTTTAGGATCAATTTTTAGTACAACTTCCATAGGAGTAGAAATTGGCTTACAATCAATCATGTTAAACTTTATCAGTACATTGGTTGCATATTGTGCTTGAGAAACAACAATGGAATATTTATCTAGAATGACAACCATGCCAAGAAAATGGTGTAAGAGACATAAATCAATCATTTCAAAGTACTGTTTCAATTTTTCTGTAATTCTACAAATTAAATCAGGATTATCTTCATTCATAAGAAAATAATCAACATATATACAAACAATGATAATATGTAATCCTTCTTTCTTGATGAATAGATCATTTTTAGAAGAGCAATTAACAAATCCTAACTATTTATAGAAAGAATTAATTTTCACATACCAAGGTCTAGGATCTTGCATTAAACATATAAGGATTTTTGCAATTTACCAACATAGTTTTCCTTACCAGTTTCTTCAAATCCTTTAGGTTGAGATATGTAAAGTTATTTTAAATCACCATTCAAAAAATCATTTTTCACATCCATTTGGTGGATTTCTTACCCATATTGAGAGGCAATTACAATTAAGGTGTATGCAATGGAAAGATTCAAAAGCTATGGAATGAGACTAAAGAACCTCAAAACTTTGCTAACTCAACTATGTACCATGAGATAAGAGATAAATAAGGGAAACTAACATGAAAGTATTATAAATTTGACAAAAACATCAAAAAAAACATGTTAAAGATACTCTCTACTCTTTTGAAAGCTATAAAACATTGAACCTATGAAGATCCTAGCAATCAAATGTAATGTTTACTCCCAAACATAGTGAAGATATCTCTCCAAGTTGGTTACATGGCCAAGATTTAGATCTTCCCTTACTAACTATATTTGGAATGGATGGATGCAAGATGGAGGAGCTCTCAACAATGGAGTATGGCCAAGATCCAAAATGTTCTATAGCTTAAAGCTATCACAAATTATTGTTAATGCCTTTCCAAAGTGCTTGAGAGAGAAGGACCATTTCAAAGGAAATCCTTGGCTTGTATTTAAAGTTTTCGGTTTGGAAGAGTTTGGAATTTGGGTGCATGTGGGACTAAAGCTGTTTTAGATTAGATTAGGATAAATATGCTTTATGATTAGTTAATCTTGGTTTAGGCTAGTTATACTTGATTAACAAGTGATTAGAGACTCATTGAGAGTTTGGAGGGGTCTGGATTATCAATTATGACTGATAGATAGCTTGTGAAGCCAATAGAAGTGGTCTAGAGAGAACTAGGGAGGTTCTGAATGGTCGAAAGGAGGAATGTTTAGCTAATAAGAGATATATTAGCCAAATAAGATGATTATAGGAGGGATACGACTGAGAAGTTGTCGTAAATAGGCATCCGAGAGTGGAGTGAAGAAGGATTGATTAATGAAGTGTCATTAATCGGTTGAATTTGAGGAAATACTAAGTGTAAGCATACTTTAGCTGTCTACATTTTCCCCTGTTTGAGGTGGCGTAAGTGATGCCACTTCAAAGAAAGTAGACAAGCATAAACAAGTAGAAAATTTTGAAGAGATAGAAGAAAAATGAGTAGAAGGGAGGATGCCCCCTCGATTGTCAATGGGGTGATAGAAGAACTCGATTGATGAACGAAAAGATGAAGGAAATATATCGAAGATGAAGGGAATAAAGGGAATATAGAAGAAAAGGAGTATGAGGAATAAGGAATGAGAAAACATCCATCCATTGCCATTTAAACAACTTTATTTTTCATCATCAAACCTTATTAAAAAGAATGATCAAAAGTGTAGTATGACATGAAAATCCATATACAAACAAATGTCCATTGCTAAAAATACCAACTCCATGCAACATACAAAATTCAAAGCAATACAAGAAAGTAAAAGATGTGTAAGTCCATGCAACATACAAAATGCAATGCAATACGAGAAAGTAAACAAGCTAAAATAATAGAGAAACAAGATGCGATGTTTTTATTATCAAGATCTAGTTACAACCTATTCAAATTAATGACAAGGGTTAATGAAGGTGCCCCAAGAAAGGATACATGTGATTAGAGTAATGTTGGACACTTCGGTCTAATGAAAAAGGAAAATTACAAAGCTACATGAATCCATTTCATTAATTAATACTTCACATTAAGCCAATATATGTTTAAGGAAAGTCTGACAACATGAAGGGGCATGGAATTTTTTAATTGGCTCACTTTTCTTAAAGGTCGTAGAGTACAGAATGGAAAAGAATTAAATCTAGAACCTATAAGCTAATTAAGGAATGACACATGATAAAAATAAAATAAATGCACATGTTGGAAGAGGCTAGTCAATGAGCTAATCAAAGGCTGCCATGCATCAAGTTCTTGTGCTTCCCGACAACCAAATCTTCAGGAGGCCATATCTTTTGAAACTAAGCTCCAAATTGGAAAAAATATATATCGTTGGAAATATATCCTCTAGCCCTTCAATTTGGAATCATCAAAATATGATTTTTATGGTGTCTTTTGGGTGAGAAAAGGAAAAAATAGTTCAATTCAATAATATGCAGAATCAGACGACTCAACCACTTGAATTAATGAAGTATGAGAATATTTGTTCTTCTACAAGATAAAACGACATGGGGGACACATCCAACATCCCATGCTGCAAGGAAAAATAGATCTTCATTAATGATCAAAATCAAATTTAATATTTTTCCAAAAATGTAAAGGAACTATATCGAAATGGTTCCTAAATAGCTGTGGGACATCAAACCTCCATTTTTGGATTGGAAATGTATTTGTTTCCTTCCTCTTTAACTGTAATTATTTTTGCATATTTCTATTGCAATAAATCTTTTTTTTTCATACATTTTTATATCTTAACTTGTTTTATCTTCCATATTTCCTCTCTTTTTCTCAATGCATTGTGTTATGCATGTATTTCTCTTTTGCAAGCTCATTTTTTCTATGTTTCATTGAGAACATATCTTGAATGAAGATTTGGGTCTGTGTCACTCATGTCTGGCCTCACCGTTCTTCATTTCCTTCTCCATTCTCCCTCAATAGAAATATCCTCCCTTTTTTGGTGATATCACCACCTTTAGATTATTATTTACCTTTAATTCATATTTCTAACCCTCTCTCTCTCTCTCCATGGTCCCTAGGAATGGTTAGTTTGGGATTAGTTTGTTGTATTTGCTTCCATAGGGGTAGTTTCGCAATAGATCAGGTAGAGGAATATGATCTTCTCAGGAGGTCTATCTCAAGTAACAAGTCCCACAACTTGAGAGATGGTCCCATGTTAGCGAAAATTAGGGATCAACAATGCATAATTCTAGGGTGATACTTTTTTTTTTATAACAAGGAACTACAAAGAAATTTGAAAGAGATTTCTTCTAAAGCTTTGCAAGTGATATTTAATCTTTATGGCCCAAGTGAAGATTTCATTATGATGGTTTTCATAGTTGAATACCAAGTAGAACCTACAAGACCACTAAACATCAACATAATGTGACTTGTTTTGATGGATAAAAATAATTAGAATGACTCCCTTATTCTCTGTATTCAAAATTTTTAATTCATCACATGTTTCACCTAGAGGACTACGTAACTCTAAAGAAGTTGAAGAAGTTTTTTTTGGATTCATTATAGGTGGTGATCAATGAAAATTCCTTATAGATATTTCCCACCTTTTTCAAAAAGGATGTGGTAGAAAGATAAATTCCACCTGATGTCCATATAGTGTCTAATGATTATCCTTAAGAGGATATATCCTCAATTCCTCGCGGAATAGCTGTAATAGAGAAAAGGATTATGTGAAATCTATCTCTAAAAAATATTTTGAAATGCCTCTTCATTCATTGAAGAAATGTAAAAGGGATGTGGATGATCTAGTAGATGTTTCCAAGTCAGTCTCTGCTAATCTGATTGATATACCTGAGCCAGTTCCTGCTATGTCAATTGATGTACCTAGGATATCCTCAACCTCTAAAATGGCTAGTCGATGTTACCAAGGCATATCTCACAAGAGGGCTCAATCTTATTGAATGGGTCTCCTCCTATGGGAAAAAATTGGAATTGATTAATATTTTGTAAGGCCTAAGGAAAAGTATTAACGAGCTTATATACAAGGGTATCCATCATATTTTAGCATGAGATGTTTAATATGTTTATAGTGCTCAGGACCGCGAGGAATTTGAGTTTAGGATGAAAAATATGTTAAATCACATCCCTAATTTTGTGGAGGATTTTTTTAATCATAAATTGAAAATTTATTTAGTTTCTAAAACACCCTTTTTGTATATGTATACCAAAAATATATATGAATTTCAAGGGATGGGGCCTCTCTAGAATCCCTATTTTGTACCTAGTATACACATATATTATTTTTCACTTTCTTTGTCAATTTAGATATTATTTTTCACAAATTAACATACCTTTAGATAGTAGATTAATTTCCTTTCCAAAAATATCAATCTTAAATGATTTGGTTAGCCATCACAAGAGTAACAGGGTAAAATGATCCATCGTTCCTTCTATGGATTTTACTTGTATTTCTCTCTTTGTCGCGGGTTTGTTGAATTTATTGAACATCTTGTAGAATTTTTTGTTGTTAGGTGGATTCTTCAGTACCCTACCACTTTTTAATTCCATGGAATACTAACCTTAGAAACACGTGTGGAACATCAAATCAATCTGTCCCATCTTTGCTACAAATCACCACTCTCAATCCTTCGCAAAAAGTCTATTGCAAAACCATGTCCTCCACCATTTGACCAAGTTTAAATTAAAGCATCATCCACTCACTTCATTTTCTTTGTGGACTTTATCCTTAGTTTAATTTAAAATCACATGAAATATCAAAACCCACAATACCTCAAATTTCATTAGGCTATGAGAATGCGTTGATGTCGTGATAGTAAACAACTTGATTTTTTCTTGATCTTGAGCTACTTAATTTTGTTCTATGGATTGGGAAAAACCCACATAACATGAATTTATACACTCTGTATATGACTAGCTTAGTGTATTGCAACCTTCTTAGAGCATAATGGCCAAGAAAATTTTACAACTTGTTTTAAAATTATGGGAGGGGGTAATTTTTGTACAACATAACTCTCTGGTGTTACTAAATCCATGCAAAGCAGAGTCCTCAAAATATTGGCTCACTCTAATTGTAGAATATTGGGTAAAAATTAGTACCAACATTGGCTCCTATTAGGGGATGGGAACCCCCCCACGGGAGTGTCAACACCAATCCAGCACTATGATAATTCTTCACCGGGAACTCCTTGTGCTATGATTATTAACTAATGCACAACTCTTAGTTTGGTGGATGTAATTTGGAAACACAACAACAAACATAACACAAGAACATCATAGACTATGATAAGAAGGAATAGTGATAAATCTGAAATATCAATGTAAATTATAATATCAACATGAAATTGTTACAATCTCACTCATGAGGTTCTTCAATTGTTATTAACTTCACTTGTCTTCAAACAATAACTATGAGATAAACTTCACAATTACACCTCTTAATGGATTCTTTAACACACCTTCAAAATGATGGCTTCCTTTACACACTTACTCATACAATATTTCTCACTACTTCTCTCTATGCTAAATGAGGGGGGGGGGGGTGGCCTCTTTATTTATAGGAATTCAGGATTAGATAGGAAATCTCTTCTGGCCAATCATATTCCACGCCTAAACTCTTTCCTTTACATGTAGGCTTATCTTCTAAGATAAGATAAACCTTATCATCTCACATGTGGTTCCACCTTTTTAGACTTTTCTACAAATAAAATATACCAAAATATTTATGACATCACTCTTTGTTCTTATTACAAATATAATATTTCTAATTCCTAATCATGTAGACCATACTTCTCTACTTATCCCAACTTTGACATTTTAACATTACCAGACCACTTACGACAAATATTTACTTTTTACAACATTCCTATTGTACTTTGAATATTACCGTACTCTACATTATTGGCAGCACCGTACTGATGGTGCCGTTATATTCTATTGGATGCACTACTAATTATACTTAACAACATCCTATTCCTAATACATACATTAATAAAATAGAAATTACGGAGGAAAATTTTAATGTCGACATTTTCCCCCTTCCTAACTTCTACACCGTCCTCGAAGTAGACTCTTATGGACATTCTGAAGTTGGTGCTTTGAAAATCCTTAACTTGTCATGGTTGACCCATTTTTTAATGGGAGTACCATCCAATTCCCTCCAGTCGATATGTACCATTTTCATGCACAACTACTATTTTGTAGGGCCCTATCCACTTTGGAAGAAATTTTCTCTGTCTTCTTTTTTTTTGTATCTGGAATCATATACTAGAACCAAGTCATTCACATGAAATGGAGACCAACGGATCTTTTGATCAAAGCATTCCTTCTGCTTCATTTTCTCCCATAGTATTGGTGGAAGGAAAGTGAAGTCAGTAACACTTGAAGTACCTCATGGGTGAGATTGTAACAATTTCATGTTAATATTATAATTTACTCTAATATTTCAGATTTATCATCATTCCTTCTTATCATAGTCTATGGTATTCTTGTGTTATGTTTGTTGTTGTGTTTCCAAATTACATCCACCAAACAAAAAAGTTGTGCATTAGTTAATAATCATAGCACGAGGAGTTCCCGGTGAAGAATTATCATAGTGCCGGATTGGTGATGACATTTTGGGTCCGTTGCCAAGACCATTCCTCGTTGGCGGATTTTGTGGAGAGATATTCCCACTTAGTCAAAAATCATTTGGAGGGTAGCCTTGTTTTTACTGTGCATAGTAGTTACCATGGTAAAGTCACTTTTTACCATGAATAGTATTTACCAGCAGTAACTTCACTTTTTATTGTGAATAGTGTTTACCACAGTAAAGTTAGTTTTTACAATAAGTCAAGTTTTACCATAGTTTACCATGGTCATTTCTATTTTCTATTATAGTAATTCCAATTATTTTGTACACATAATTCTTGTTGATTGTACTTGTGGGTTGGTATTTCACTGTGGTTGCTTTTGGAAAGGGGGAAGATTCCTATTTTTTCAGCCCAATCTAATGAAGATGCTTCCTCTTTCATTCAAGAGTTTAAACAATCTTGTATTTGTAATGGCCTTATAAGAAGGGAACAATAGACTGAATTTTTTCCTAAGAAGGAACAATGGACTGAATTTTTTTCCTTTTTGGATGGTTCAACCCTTAGGTGGTTTGAAACACTAGGTGATAATGTGAAAAACTCATGGGATTTATTAACTAAAAGTTTTCTTGAAGAATTTGGTGAACAACAGAAATATGCAGATCTCATGATCGATATCTCAAAGCTATCCCAAGGAGAGAAGGAGAAGATAAGGGATTATCATGATTGTGTTCTAGAGCTAAGGAGGAAGCTCGATACCCAGATCTGGAAGGAAGGATTAGCGGATGGGTTGATGAATGGCGTGGATAATCTCCTCTATAAGCACTTCATTCTTGGGATAAAGCCAGAGATCAGACAATGAGTGAAGTATGACCACCCAGCTACCATTGAACAAACAAAGGAGATTGTAAGAAGGCAAGAAGAAAGCATGGAAGAGGAGCCCAAAGAAACTTTTGCTAAAGTAGAGCCTACACTAGGACCTTTGGTCTAGAATCCACAACCAATCTCGGTGAGAAAAAATCTTTCTCCTAGTACATCTACTGAGTATGAATATCTAATCAAGAAGATGGGTCAGTTAACTATTAATCTTCTTCAAGGAAAAGAATTTAGTTCTCAAGGAGGAGATAGAGGTCTAAAAATAAATATTTATGAAGTTGTATGTTATGGTTGTTATAAAAAGGGTCATTATAAGTATAATTGTCCAGATAGAGCTTCTACATCTGGTACAAGAGATAATGATAAAGGAAAAGCACCTGTGAATTCTTTTGATGTAGTAGATAAGAGCATAAATAATGAAGTAGATGTGTTTGTAACAAAAAGAAAGAAATAAAAAGATAATCAAGATGGAAACGATCCTAAGAAGATGAAAGGAGAAACTAGTAAGAAACATAGGAGAAGAAAGTTGAGTGTGTATGATTTTCTAATTTCACAGGGACAAGGACCATACTCCATCTTAAAAGATCTATCCAAAAGGCCTATAAATATTACATATGGTCAACTCTTGGCTATGTCTTCTAAGGAGAGGCGGGGGAGCTGCGAAGTGGACTCAATGCTCGACGAAGGAAGGAGGTTGAGGTCCCTATTTTGGGGTCAGAGGCAGATCCCTATGCTCCACAAGATGAGGTATTATGTAATGGTATTTCAATTCATGATGTCTTAGTTGATGGAGATGCTTCAGTTAATGTAATGAGCAAGTCTATAATGAATATGTTGGGTTTAAAAATTGATCGCCCCTCAACACTTATGTTAAGGTCATTAAATAAAGGAAAAAATAAACCAGAAGGTGTAGTTTCAAATGTGGCAATATTTTGTTATGGGTGTTGTATGTGTGGTAGACTTGTAGGTGATGAAAAAATGGTACTATTGCGTACCCAATGTTGTTAGAAAGTCCATGGCTAAGGAGAGTTCATGCAAGAAAATATTTTAATGAAGGATTCAAGACACTTAGATGTGGTAGAGAGAGAGTGAAGATAAATGTGATACCTTGGCATCATAAGTCAAAACTTGTGGATTCAAGTGATGAAACTGATGATTGGACATCCTCTGATTACTCTAGTACCAACGAAGTCGACACAGAAGATGAAGAAAGTGAGGTTGATGTTTCTATCATGGATATCCTTCCAATCACATTGACTCATGAACCCATAAAATTATCTAAAGAAGAAATTGATGATCATCTCCAACAAATAAAGATTGGTGATGTTGTGATGGAGAGTGAGAAGGAATGCTACCTCTAGATCTTTCGAAGGTACATACACCTATTCACTTTTGATTATAAGGAACTCCATCAAGTAAGTTAGGTAGAACATTCTATTGAGCTAGTAGATGGTGCTAAGCCCATAAAGTAAATGCTATATAGAATGAATCCTAATTTTTCCAAGACTGTAAAATAAGAAATAGATAAGTTGTTTGATGCAAGATTCATATTTGCTATGGAGAATTCAGAATGGGTTTCTCCCATTATGATCTCAATAAAAAAGAATGGGAAGCTACGTATTTGTGTTGATTATAGGAAGCTTAATAAGGCAACAAAGAAGGATCATTACCCTCTTCCATTGTCATATCAGATCTTGGACAAAGTAGCTAGCCAAGAGTGTTATATTTTTGCTGATGGATATAACAAATATAACCAATTTCATATAGCAGAGAAAGATCAGCTAAAGACCACGTTCACCACTCCTTGGGGAACGTTTTCTTATAGAGTTATGCCTTTTCGGTTGTGTAATTCTCCGACAATGTTCCAGTGTTTAATGAATAGGGTGTTCAAACCCTACATTGGGAACTTGATCAGAATATTTCTGGATGATTTTTACATCTATGGGAGCAAGATGGACCACTTGCACCAGATGGAGACAACATTTCAAAGGTTAGATGAAGCACAAGCCTCATTAAACCCTACAAATTGTGTCTTTGGATGTTAAAAAAGGTATTTTGTTAGGGCATGTTGTATCCAGAGATGGTATTGGTACTGATCCTGATAAAGTTTCAAGAATAAAAGAGTTACCATTTCCTATGAATAGAAGTAAGTTGAGATCATTTTTAGGCCATGTGGGTTACTATAGAAGGTTCATCGAGAATTTCTCAAAGATTGCACAGCCACTAACCTAGTTATTGAAGAAGGATGTTACTTATGAACCAGGAAAGAAGGCGCATGAAGCTTTTGAACAACTGAACGAAGCCCTGGTGTCTTCACCTGTTTAAAGGAATCCAAATTGGAGCAATCCATTCATTGTGTATACTGATGCTTTAGATGCAGCACTAGGAAGTACTCTAAGCCAAAAGGATGAAAATGGGAATGATCATCTAGTTTACTTTGGGAGCAGACAAATGAGCAGTGCTGAGGTAAATTATACTATAACAGAAAAAGAGGCTCTAGCTATCATTTTTGCTGTAAAGAAGTTTATAAATTACTTGCTAGGGCTAAAATTTATAGTTGTAACAGATCATCAGGCTCTAAAATATATTGTAAATAATCCTAACCCATCAGGTAGGATAGTAAGATGGATAATTTTGCTACAAGAATTTGAATTTGATATTATAGATAGGCCAGGAAAGAAGCATGTCAATGCAGATGCACTCTCTCGAGCCTATGATGGTTTAGGTTCATTTTGTGATGATGATGAGTTCCCAAATGTAGCATTGTTATCCCTTCACACAATCCCTAGTGAATATATAGATATTTGGAATTATCTAAATGAATTCAAGTTTCCTAATGGCGCCAATGTAAAGACTAAGAGGAAGATTACTTAAGTCAGTCGTCCATATTCTATTCTGCATGGAGTATTATTTCGAATAGGACCTGATGGATAGTACAAGAGGGCAATTGGACGTGATCAATGGAAGGAGATGATAGAAGAATTCTACAATGGTATATGTGGTGGGCACTTCTCTGAACAACTTACAACAAGAAGGATATTGGATGCAAGTTATTACTGGCCCACTCTTTTTAAAGATTGTTATAATTATTGTAAGACATGTGATATTTTTCAAACACATGGTAATCGTAAGACTTTATAAGCTCCATTATGTCTTATTATTCCACTTGGTCCCTTTGAAAAGTAGGGAATAGACATTGTAGGTCCAATTCTAACTACCCCATGCCAAAATAAGTATATTGTAGTTACCACAGATTATTTAACTACGTGGGTTGAAGCTAGGCCATTGAAAACAACTTCTATAGATGAAGTGGTAAGATTTGTATATAAACGCATTGTCACCAGATTTGGTTGTCCATTAGAAATTGTAACAGATTAATGAAGCCACTTCATTAATGAGGTGTTAGAATCCCTAGTCAAAAAAAAATCTATTAAGCACAGGAAGGCAACAACAATACAAGCCAAACACAAATGGACAGGTGGAACGAACAAATTTTGTGTTGTGTCAAATTCTAGAAAAAGATGCAGCCTTGTAGGTACATAAGTGGGATAAAAGGATTCATGCAACATTGTGGGCATATAGGGCAACATCAAAGTCAGAAAAAATATACTCCCCATTTCAGTTGGCTTATGGCATTGATCCAATTCTTCCTATTGAGTTTGATATTCCCACTGTGAGAGTTATGAAAAATTAAAGGATGGATGGAAGTGATTCAGTAAAAGAAAGGTTGGTACATGTATTCATTTGCTAGAGTAAATAAGGGAAATAGTGAAGGATACAAGCTATGAGAAGAAAATGAAGTAAAAGGAATACTTTGATCAAAAGATCCGTTGGTCTCCATTTCATGTGAATGAATTGGTTCTAATATATGATTCTAGA
The DNA here is from genome assembly GCA_019776745.2 of Taxus chinensis. NCBI lineage: Eukaryota > Viridiplantae > Streptophyta > Pinopsida > Cupressales > Taxaceae > Taxus > Taxus chinensis. Next base: position 888,109,677 of record CM034151.1, read on the forward strand.
TTAAAGAAAAAAGAAGACAGAGAAAATTTCTTCCAAAATGGATGGGGGCCCTACAAAATAGCAGCTGTGCATGAAAATGGTACGTACCGACTGCAAGAATTGGATGGCACTCCCATTACAAAATGGGTCAACCACAACAAGTTAAAGATTTTCCAAGCATCGGAATAGTCTACTCCGAGGACGAAGTAGAAGCTAAGAAGGGGGAAGATGTCGACACTAAAATTTTCCTCCGTAATTTCAATTTCATTAATGTATGTATTAAGAATATGATGTTGTTAAGTATGATTAGTAGTGGTGTTTGATAGAAGATAATGATGCCGACAGTATAGTGCCACCAATAAAGTAGAGTATGGTAACAATCAAAGTATAATATGAATGTTGTGGTATAAAATAAATATTTGTCGGAAGTGGTCTGGTAATGTTAAAATGTCAAAGTTGGGGTAAGTAGAGAAGTAGGGTCTACATGATTAGGAATTAGAAATATTATATTTGTAATAAGGACAAGGAGTGATGTCATAAATATTTTGTATGTTATTTGTAGAAAAGTCTAAAAAGGTGGAACCCATGTGAGATGATAAGGTTTATCTTATCTTAGAAGATAAGCCTACATGTAAAGGAAAGATTTTAGGCATGGAATATGATTGGCCAGAAGAGATTTCCTATCCTATCTTAGAGATAGGGTGGATAAGCATGAATTCCTACAAAAAGAGAGGCCATCCCCTCTCATTTATCATAGAGAAAAGTTGTAATAATTATTTTATGAATAACGGATTCTTTCTGAAGGTGTGGTAAGGAAGTCATCAAAAGGAGTAATTGTGAAGTTTCTCCCATAACCATTGTTGGAATCAAGTGGAGTTGGTAACACTTAGAGTAATTCATGGGTGATATTGTAATAATTCAATGTTAATAATATATTTTACAGTTGTATTTCAGATTTTTCATCATTCCTTTTTTTTGTCATAGTCTGTGGTATTCTTGTGTTATGTTTGTTGTTGTGTTTATAGATTACTACCACCAAACCAAAAGTTGTGCATTACTAAAATAATCATAGCACGAGGATTTCCCAGTGAAATATTATCAAAGTGTCAGATTCATGCTCATAGGCCATCTGTCACAAAGAACCAAATGAGGTTTAGTCATAATGGGAATCTTTTGATTTGAATTGGTAAACCTAGGTTCCATATTGTAGTAAATGTGAGAAACCACGTGTTAGTCAGTCATTTTTGGCATTGTTTAAGCACAAATTTCTAGACCTAGATAGTGTAATGCAAATCCTTCAAAGGGAAGAAGGATCCACATCGATTCAGGGAAGCATAATGACATCCAACTAAACATTTTGTAAGTATTGAGATGTGTGTGTGATTTTATGAAGGTCTAAGGAAAATAGACATTGTGATGACGCAATCTCAATGAGATAAAAAAGGATTGTCCTAGAAAATAAGTTTTATGGATGAATAATCACAAGGAACAATCATGCAAGTGTGAAACACAAAGTCAATCAACAAGAACACAAAGGTGTAGATCAAAAGATGGAAATAAACTAAGTGTTACTTGAGAAAAGTTTCACCTCGTCTGAAGATGAGAAAGAAACAAATATAAGTAACATGTTGTAGACTTTGTGATGAGATACACTTAGATCTAACTTAAATGAATTCGTTACCGTGTTCAAAAAATAAAGTTCTAAATCCAAACAGTTATCACTTCGTGATGACCAAGACATGATAATGGACTAGTAAAGTGGGCCCCTTGACAGAATGACTTACCTAAAAATATCTCTCAACTAGGTGTCATAAGCCATATTAAGTGAGCTCGATTTACCCAAAGAGTCGCAATGACTGATTTGGGAGTATCTCGACTTTACTTTACCCCCTTCTGATAGAATGAAAAGCTTGTGTATATAGTTGTACCGTCACTAGGGTTGCCATACGGATAACTTTTGACTCTAACTCGCAGTGTAAAACTAGTCAAGTGGGTAAGTGAAGCACTTCCTATTTCATCCATGATGTTACACAGCAGTGGATTACTTTAGGGTTCCTGGAACCACCCCCATTATTTTATATTAAGGTGTTATGCCCAAGGGGTTATGCTCCAGTTGAGCGGATAGGGATGTACCCTTTTCTGAAACCTATAATATAGTGTGATGAAAGTGGTGTGTTTTTTTATCATTTTAACTTAAATGTGGTTTTAATAAGCATACCATTTGGAAACCTGTATGAAAACACATGTTAGTGGGTTGTTTGTTTTGTCCTAACTCCTCCTTTCTTTGACAAGTATTAGGTCATATATGCAAGGAGTTAGTATTTTTCCATTAAAGATCATGATATTAAAAGGGAGTTTGCATGTTGCTTTTGATTCCTAAGATCACCAAAAAAGGCACAAAGGAATAGTATACACAACGTAGAAACCCAACTAAAACAATATATGGAAAATACCTTAAGTGTTTTTGCATAAGGAAACTTGTTTTATCTAACTTTGAACTTTAATATATTTTAAAGCTTAAATTGAATTGTTTTGGAAGCAAAAATAGAAGGTTTTTGAAACATTTTTTATTTCCAAGATCACCTAAAAGGTGTAGGGAAGAGCATACGCATTTCAAAGGACCCCTAAAAATGACAAACATGAACACTCAACTAAGTTAGCAAAAAAGTATGATGGAAAATCAACCTCTAAATCACTATTAGTGTCACAAAACTTTTCAAAGTGTTAGAATGGTCAAGAAAACAAGTTTTCAGACTTTAAGTCACATTAAAAAATGACTATTTACCTAATAATGTAAAACCATTAATTTTTTATAACTCAAAATCTTATTTTTATGATTCCATTGTGTATTCCTCTTCAATACCTTTCCAACGCAATAAAAATGGAGTCATTTCAAGATCAAGAGAAAAAGTTATGGCCTCTAGAAGATTGGTGGTGAATGCAGTTCGATGCAGACGCACCCTAGTACTGACATGTGCATGATTGTTTCAATGCAGACGCGCCCAGAATGACACCTACATGTACCCCCTATAAAATCTAAAAAAATCACGTAATTAAAAAAATTTAAAAAGTAAACAGGTTAAAGGCTAGCCAAAGAAGCCTATTTCTAGCTCAAACCCACAAAATATACATGATTAATGATGATTTAGTCTACTTAAAAATTGAAATCATGTAAATAACAAGCTATTTATCATAAAAAATATGAAATTGGTTAGAAAACTGAAAATAAATAGCTTGAAAATACTCCATTAATGGAGGATTGAATTCATGTCCCACCAGGTGTGCCAAACGTATTCAATGGAAAGCTGCAAAAGCTATGGAATGAGGCTAAAGAACCTCAAAGATTTTATAACTCAAATATGCACCATGAGATAAGAGATAAACAAGGGAAACTAACATTAAAGCATTATAACTTTTTAAAAAAAATCAAAAACTAACATTTTAAAGCTACTCTCTACTCTTTTGAAAGCTATAAAAAATTGAACCTATGAAGATCCTAGTAATCAAATGTGATGTTTACTCCCAAACATAGTGAATAGATCTCTCCAAGTTGGCTACATGGCCAAGCTTTAGATCTTCCCTTACTAACTATATTTTGAATGGATGGATGTAAGATGGAGGAGCTCTCAGGAATGGAGTATGGCCAAGATCCAAATGCTCTATAGATTAAAGCTATCACAAATGATTTCTAATGCCTTTCCAAAGTGCTTGAGAGAGAAGGACTATTTGAAAGGAAAGCCTTATGCTTGTATTTATAGTTTCTGGTTTGGAAGAGTTTGGAATTTGGGTGCATGTGGGACTAAAGCTCTTTTAGATTAGATTAGGATAAACATGCTTTATGATTAGTTAAGCTTTGTTTAGGCTAGTTAACTAGGGTTTAGGCTAGTTAAACTTGATTAACAAGTGATTAGAGACTCATTGAGACTTTGGAGGGGTCTGGATATTCAATTGTGACTGATAAATAGCCTATGAAGCCAATAGAAGTGGTCTAGAGAGAACTAGGGAGGTTCTGAATGGTCGAAACAAGAAATGTTTAGCTAATAAGAGAGATATTAGCCAAGTAAGTTGATTATAGGAGGAATACGAATGAGAAGGTATCGCAAATGGGCATCTAAGAGTGAAGTGAAGAAGGGTTGATTAACAAAGTGTCCTTAATCGGTTGAATTGGATGAAATGCTAAGTGTAAGCATACTTTAGGTGTCTACATAAGGTCCGAACAGTACTCATTTTAGCTACATGGGAAAATGTCTCAACAAGTCTAGCTTTATGTTTGTCATTACTATCATCAGCATTATATTTTACTTTGTATAACCACATAGACCCTATAATACTTATTTTTTCTAGAGGTGGAACCAAATCCCAAGTTTGATTTTGAATTAGGGCATTGTATTCAACATGCAATACATTGATCCACTTCTCGTATCGAGAAGCTTCTTCAGAAGTTTGTGGCTTAGGATCATATAAGGTCAGTAATACATGGTAGATATCATGGCTTCTCATTATTTTCCTAAGTTCGATAGGATTAGAACTCTCTAATATAGATTGAGCTCAATTTAATTTCTTATCTAGGAAGATAGGAGTTTCAGAAACATCTATAGCATCAAAACATCATCATGACCATTTACTAAATCAGAATCAGAACCATCATTTAGAAGCATTTAACAAAGTAACTTGAAGAGAAGAAGACAATACATGTAAACCTGTCATTAGATTATATTTAGAAATTTCATATAAGCTTAGATAATTAACATGTTCTAATATTTCATACCATAGTTTTGAATTATTCAAACTTTGAGATATAAAACAAGATGAAGAAGAGAAATTATCAACAATATATAGACCATTTCTTTTAATTCCTTTAGCTATTATACTCTCATTACTATCCTTGATATAGTAAGTATCCTTCATGCATGGATTTTAGTTGTGTCCATAACTCTTTCGGATGTTCGATATTACCAATGTGTAGAAGGTACTCATCGTTCACATTATGCAAAATCATTGAAAGAGCCTCCTGCATTCATTGCAAGAATGTATTCATGTTATCTACAGTTTATTGAAGACTAGTAGGAGAAAACTTAGATCCAAAAACAATTATCTAAAGTTTCCTCGCCACAAGTTCTGATTTGACACTGATCGTACAAATGTTGTAGTTGGTTCCATTCAGGATCTGGGTTTTGTGAAGATAGAAATAGTTGGACGTCATTTTTTTTCTGAACATGTAAAACACACCCCACTATAATATACAATGTATGACAGAGTTAGATACATATTTATCAAAAAAAGTAACACTTTTTAATAGAATCATATCTAGATTTTATAGATCTAAAGAAACTATTTGATCATAACTAATTTTGTCATTACAATGCATACTAATTATCATCTCATTATCAAAATAATAACCCACAATATAAAGGGCTCTGCGTTATACCCCAGACTTATTTAAAAAATATTTCCAACCATATGGAAGTGAAGAAGAAACCCTTAAGAATGCATAACTTCAAATTTCAGAAAAACATTAATGTAAAAAAAGACTCGGACAACTTAAATTTGGCTTATTTTTTGGTGTATCGTAACGTTCATTTGACCATCAATTTTAACAAAGTGAAAGTTTCCTAGAACTTACGAGCTTAAATTTGATTTCTAAATGATCGCCATACTGTCTTATGTTTGGTCTACCGTGACGGTCATTTGACCATCAAATTTAATGAAGCAAAAACTTGTTGTGCTTTTCCAAAATGTGAAATTTCATAATTTGTTTTTCTGTATAATATTAGGGAGGTTATATTTTAATACATTATAATAACATATTATAATTTATAAAGTGAAAATATATACACTTTTAAAAAAGATGTATGTAGTTTATATAATGTAAATAAAAAAACATATATTCTATAAAAAATAATAAACTATAGTATTTAGAAAAACATATAACCATGGTACTGCTCTAGGCAGACTTGAACATGGAGACACAGACATGGCAATACCTAATTTTCCACCACTGGATACGAGAGAGGCTAGGCGTGGCCCTACTAGGACCTCCTTCAGAAACATTTTAAATGGCAAGCAGTCTTCCGTGAAACCTGTAGACACTACCCCATGTATTACATTTGGGGAAGAGGTCATTTCATTTGAGATTTACTACAAAGAACATGCATTGATTTTTAGATTCAGGGGAATTTGACCCATCCTTCCTATTCTTCACGCATGGATCTCTGAGCACTAGACTCCAATTGTCACTGGAAGGATAGACTTGTACCCGTGTGCTAAAGGTATTTGATTGTAACTTTCTCTTCAATAGATGATAAAAAAGTTATTACTTCCAAGCTCTGGACCTACCAATCTAAATATTTGGTCATTAAACCCTAGTTCCCCTCCTTTAACCCACTCGCAGAATCATTCTCATGGAAACCTTTTTAGATCAGGCTGCCCCATTTACCCCTCCAATTCTTGAGTCATAACTGTTTGACATCTATTGGCAACATTTTAGGAACTACACTCCTTATTGATTCTCAAACCACTAATTACACCCATACTACCTATGCCCGGATCTTGGTGGAACTTGATACTAGTAAAAACCTTCCTGCAACAATAGATCTTAGAGTATAAAATAGAACTTGGTCACAACCTCTAGATTATGAAGGTCTTCCTTTCCGATGTAGAAGGTTTTTTTTCCTAGGACACACCTCTACTGTTTGTAGGATGGCAAAACATCAACATGAGAATCACAACTAGTGGAAAGATGCCCTCCCGGAACACCTGATTTTTGGTGCAAAAAAATATCTAGATACAGATACAAAAACTATTTCCATTTCTGACTCGAAAACCCCTTTATCTGAAACTCAAATTGTGAGCAGCATGAAAAATGCACAAGTAGTTAGTGACAACAAGGAAAAAGATAAAGATCTAGATAACAACATGGCCATCCCAACTGGTACAAATGTGACTAAGGAAAATACTCCTCATTTTCCTTCATCCATGGAGGCTTCATCAGGCTGGGTAACGATCAGCAAAAAGAAAAAATTATCACCAAGAAGGACACCTCTATGCCTTGATGATTCTTCAACTTGTTTTTTGCAATGGTGATGTTGTGCCATTTTTTTTTGGTTGCTATACATCAATTTTTTCTTTGTTGATGAGTTGTTTGTTGTTGGTTATTTCTTTGCAAACAATTTTCTGTAGTTGATTTTTATTGTTCTATCTGGATTTTGATCTCTTTTCTTATGCTTTATTTTTCAAATTTGGCTTCTGAGCCTTGGTGTACAAGGGTATAGTCCCTTTCAAAAAACTATTTAACAATAATTAAAAAAAGCATATAACCATTATTAAAGGGGATTGAAGGACATAGACCATATTAAAAAGAATTTACCAGGTGCAAGTAGATTTATGAGAATATAGATTAACCTGCGTATTTTACAAAGGGGGCAATTAATTTTACCCGACCAATGAAATAAATTAAAATCCCTATTTTCATGAACCTTGTTCTTTCCCTTCATTTACTCTTAATTTTACCCTGCACACATTTAAAACTATGGAAATATTGAAAAATATTTCATATAATTCTTGCAAGCTAAAAAATTTGAAACTTTTATGTGGCTATAAATACCAATATTTTATAAATATTTACCACACTTCACGTGGGCCACCAATAAACTATCTGTTTTTTTTTTAAATCTCCATTTATACCTAAGAAATTATCTCATTTTATTCTCCATTCCCACACTTATATAATAGAAAAGCTTCAAATAGGTTTATTTATATAGTTTTTATAAACTATCTGATATAACTGAATGGGGCAGCCCCCTTACATGGATAATATAAATGGTTAGGGACACATCTTAGGTTTATGTATGAATACTTAGTTGTAAAAACTATAAAATTATAGTTATTTTGTTATATATATATATATATATATATATATATATATATATATATATATATATATATATATATATATATATATATATATATACAGTTTATAAAAGATTATTATAGTTTTAGGACTATAGTATTTACATGAATTTATTAAAGAAATAGAAAGGAATCTCATTAATAAAAATATGTAGAAAAAATGAAACAAAGAAATCACATTATTTTTCCCCATTCCATGCGTCTTTAACCCTGAGCCAATAGGAAATTTTTAATTTCCTATTCTCAAGGAAGATTGTCTCCCTATGGGAGACCTTGTGATTTGAAAATTTACATGTTTACCCTGAAATTTAACCTGGGCATACACATACATTACAAACTATAAAAGAGTCAATAAAATATTTCTGAAACATTTTAACCTTTACATATGATATTCATGCCCTAGTAAAATACTTATCCTAGAGCCGCTTTCACCAAGGGTTTCGAAGACGAGGTCCACCAAAATTTTCTTGCAAATATCGATTCTTCATAAAACACACACAATTTTAATTTGCATAAAAAAGGAAAGAAGGGGGCCCGATCAAATTAAATACCCTTTTGCATTGGTTGAAAAAATCCGTAAAAATTAAATAAATTAAATACAATAACTTAGAATTCACCTATTTAATTTAAAACATACTCTGAAACCATTTATAATTTAAAGGATTCTAATTATTACGAATTTAATCAACCAATGCTTTTAAATATTAACATAAACCATAAAACATTAAATGTTAAAAATTATGCAATGTAATAACTAAAATTACATAACATATTAATTAAGTAATACATACCAAAATTAAGAACATAGTGACACAATGTTTATAGTGGAAAAACCCCAAATAGGGTAAAAACCACTATGAAATAACCTTTTACTTTACAAGAACCAAACTTATATCTAGTAACTTTCACCTCCTCCTTTCAACCCTAATCATAAGGGTAAAATAATATTCACCTTTGATATTTCATTTGAACATATCCAATGAGGACCTATAGTCTTTTTTATATTACGTGATTAGGTATGTCTCCTGACCCACCTTTTCAGCCTTAGCGATTGACATATATACCTAGGTTTATTATATTTAAAATTATAAATATAATCATTTCATGGTATTAAATATTTGACCAAAAGTATATACCTAGGTTAACATTTTTAATAATAAAAATATAAATATTTCATATTATTAAATATATATATATATGTATGTATGTATATATATACATATGTATATATGTATATATGTATATACACATATGTATATATGTATATACATATGTATATATACATATATATATATACATATATACATATATACATATATACACATTAATGGTTGGCCAAACCACTTAATCATTATGTTCCAACATTATTATGGATAACAGTTTGGTGAATTTTAGAGTCATATGCCTGCTAGATGAAGGAGATCAGTAGCCTAAAATGTCCATTGGGCATGGATTATTCTATATATTCATGAAATTCTTATCTACAACCTTAAAAATTTACCCTTGAAGCCACTTTGAAACATTTCTGAACCTTTTTTTAACCTTACAAAACTATTGAGAACTTCTTGATGAAAAATGACATCCTAGAAGCAACAAAAGAGCGCGCACAGACAAAAAGTGAGGAGAAATAACTATGTACAAAAAAAATGTTCCCGTAATGCACTTAAAGGAATTGAAACTTCTCTAAGATATACAAAATGATGCAACGAGGTTTAATGGAAGGGTTTGAGATAGATCACGTTAACTGGTATTAATAGTATGCTTCCATTAAGATGAGATAACTCAAAAGAGTTAGCCTCCTTACAAGAAGTAATAACATATGGGCCACTTCAAAGTGCATCAAACTTTGAATAGCACTCTGGTTTAGCTCTGTCAGCATCCCATTTTAAGACCAGTTCACCAACCATGAAATCTTGAGGCCTAGTCTTTTTGTGAAACCACTTCTTTATTGATTGATGATGTTGCTCTAGCTTGATCATGGCATAATTTATTTAATCTTAAAGTTCAACCAATTATTCCATTCTAATTTCTCTTTGGTCCATGCCCTCAAACTCTAACTGTTGGGAAATCTCTAATGAAGTAGATTCAAGAGATAAGGGGAGTCTAGCTTCTTTACCATAGAAATTCTTGTAAGGTGAAGTACCTATTAACTACTTTACAATGATTTTGTATTCCTAGAGAGCGCATGAGACATTTTTATACCACTATCTTTGGATGATGTTCAGTGTGCACTTCATGATCTTAATCAGGTTTTTATTTGTTGACTCTGTCAAACTATTTCCTTAAGGGTAATAGTTTGAATAAGTCTTTAAGTATATGCACAGATTAAACAACCAATCGTTTATTTTAGTACCAAGGAATGATTTTTTATTATCTAAAAGGATTGTTTTAAGAAACGAAAAATCTTGTTATAATACCTTCCAGAAAGTAAAGGATGAATGACTCGGTTTATTCCTTGAGCGCGACAACTTCTATCCATTTGGAGAAGTATTCCATAGCTGTTAGTACCCATTTATTCCTAGTTCTTGAAGGAGGGTTGATCATGCTAATGAATTAAATACCCCATTGAGAAAAAGGTTGATTCACTTAGATTGGTTGGAGGGGAAGTGTTGCATATTTCTTGTTACCTACACAAAAAGTGCATTCTTTGAATTTCACAAACCACATTTACGCATTTGCGAACATGGTAGACTGAAAGAGTCGTACCATTATGTTATTCATTACTGTAGTTTTGGTAGAGAAGTGTCCACCAGAGAATCCATCGTGAAATTCTTCTAAAACTTGTTTAATATGCACATTGTGAATACATCTTAACAATAATCCATTAAGATTCTTTTTGAAGAGAAGACCATCAATTAGAACATATGGAATGGATTGCAACATCAAATGTCTTCTCTTTACTTTTTCTAGACCAGGAGGGTATGTGCCCTTGGAAAGTAATGTGATTGTATCCTTCATCCATTCATGTGCACCTAGATCTATATGTTGTTAAAATTCTACATGTAAGAGATCTTCATCCAGAAACAACGAAGTCTCAGGTTCATCCTATGCATCCTCAGCAAGTTATTTGCAGAGCGTGTGACCTCATACTAGCTTTGTGGATTCGATAGTCATATCATACTACATGATTTTGGTCACCCATATTATTTTTATCTCATTGATTTATGCTCCCATGATGAAGTATCTTACAAAGGAGTGAGAAACTAACACCTTGATATGATTCATGGTGAGTATACTATTGAACTTCTTGAGTGCACACATTATGACATACACTTGTTTCTCCATGTGATTGTATTTCAGCTCATAATCCTTCATTGTTTGACTGAATAAATCTATTATTTGTTCTAATCCTTATTCATTTTCTTATGTGAGGAAAACAATAAGACTTGCATCAGTGCCATACACATAATGGATGAAATATTTTGAGTAAGCCAGGTTAATGAGTGTTTTCACACAAGCAATTTCTTACTTAATCTTTTCAAACCTATAGTTTCCTTTTTTTTCCATCTAAAGGTTATATCCTTCTTGAGCATTAGAGTGATGGGCCTTACTAGGATAAAAAATTTAGGGATGAAATTCCTAATGAAATTGATTTTGCTGGGAAAGTTATACAAGGTATTGTTTTGTACCAGAAGGGAAAGATTCAAGATGACCGAGATGCACTCAAGATCAATTGCAATGCAATCATTTGAAACCACATGGCCCAAAATATTTCCCTATTCCACCAAAAATTTTACTTCTTGGGGTTAAGAGATACCCTAAAATTTCTGCATCTCTCAAATATTTTCCCTATATGCATCATGTGTTATGCACCCTACTTTGAGAATATAGTGACGTCATCTAGGTAAACTAGGATGAAATCATTTAAGTATCCTTTGAAGGTAATATCCATGGCATGCTAAAACGTCACACCTACATTTGACAAACCAAAGGGCATCTTATGGTATGCATATATTCCCCACTTGGTTGTAAACACTATTTTGAATTGATCCTCCTCTTTGAACAGGATTTGATTGAAACCAGAATACCCATCTAGAATAGAAAATATTTGTGCACCAGCTACAATCTATATAATCTTCTCCATAGAAGGTAAACGATAATGATCCTTAAGGGATTCCTTATTCAAATATCTAAAATCAATGTAGATCCTAATTTCACCATTCTTCTTATGCACTAGAACTAGATTTACATCCCAAGTAGAGTATTTTATTGGAAAAATGATGTCTTCCTTGATCAGTTTGGATAATTCTTTCCTTATGAGGGGATCTATTTTGGGATTGACTGGTCTCTATTTTTATCTGGTGGGTGTTATGCTAGGATCATGGTTAATGGAAGGCTAAGAAAACTTGGGTCAAATCCTTTGAGGTCTTCATACTACCATGTTAAGATGTCACTGTATTTTTGACAAAGAGAGAAGAAGGTCTTTTTTCCATCGTGCGTGCAATATTTACTGAGCAACAACTCCATCTCATAGGAAATAGTGACTGGACTACAATCTTCTTACACCACGTGTATATATTTTTCTTCACCCTTTAACTCATCATTAGGGCTAAATATTTGTTTTAAGGTGACCATCCATTTAGGTAACTTGTTTGTCTTCAGTTGGATCACTTGGTCACCATAGTTGTCATGCAATTCAGCTCACATACTTGATGAGAACTTAGCTTCATTCTAAATTAAATGGACAATCTGAGTATCACTTTCAAATACTTTCCAACTGGTATTCTTGTCTATAATGGATTGTCTTATCACCATCTTGACATGATGTGTATTTATTTTGAAAAAATCCTCAACAGGAGAGAACTGTGAGCTAAGTGTCCCCATATGATCATCTTCTCTATTCATTTTACGAGGCAACACCTAAAGATTTAGAGCATCAAATCTCTCAAGGAGGTCCCAAAATCTATGTTTATAAGATGTGAGAAGCTTATTCTTTGTCATGCACTTATTGGTAACCTGGTGGATAACCAATTTTGTGTCCCCAAATATCTACAACACCTTAATTCTTTTCTTCTTAGTAATGAGAAGACCATGTATCCAATACATTGTTGGAGCATGTGAATTACAAATTGTGCATGAATAAGAACCTCTCCTCATTAGGAGAAATGAGAACAACTCCTGTGCCTCCACCATTTATGATTCTACAACCGTCAAAGTATAATTTTGACATACCAAGATTTTCTCTATTTTATTTAACGCGCGTGACATCACAACTTCTTCTTCAAGGATGTTGTAAGTGCCAAGAATAGTTTCAAAATATTCTATCTCTTAAGCATATGGATCAAATTTTTGGGTCCTTTCCTCCCACTCATCTAGCACTAAGTCAGTAAGAGGAGGAGGGACATGCTGCTCTTTAAAAACTAAAACTTTATCTTCTTGGATTAAGGAGTTGGCTTGGAGAAGAGATAGGTCATATGACTCAACATGATAGGAAAATATTGGCTCATCTTGTATGGTAAATTGGGTACCATACCTTGTCATGAATAACATATGAGATCAATAAGAAGAAAAGTAACCACCCACTTTATCAGTAAACTCTCTTTATAGACATAGGGAAAACAAAGGAGGTAGATCAATGATTGACACATCTTAAGTTATGGTGAGGCTGAGACATGAATGGAGGTTTAACTCAATATATTTGATAACTCCAAGGATTGTAACAATCGATCCGTCAAGTTGTAGTACTCCTTTAGATAAATGGTTATAGTTAAGACCTAGAACATTGGCTATTTTCTTAGGCATGACAGAAGTACTAACACCTAAGTCAATCATGCAGTTATGCAGAAATGTTTACCTATGATTAAGGAAATATAGAAGGATGGATTTTTAACAAGATTACTTACTTTATTCTCCTCTATTTAACAAATATTGACAGAAGTGCGCAATTTTTAGGTAACTAGATCAATGTGCCAAAGTTGGGCCAAAGCTTCATGTAACAAGTCATGCTGAAATTGAATGGTCAGGGTGTCCCACATTATGACATTCACATTTCTTTTTGTCATATGGTCCACAATGTTGAATGGGAGGCCAATTTACTTGTTCATCTAGGGCACAAAAGTATCTCTTATTTATTTTTCACGTATGGAGGCAGGGGCCTTAGCTGGAGTAGAGGCTTTGACCTACCAAAAGATGGGTGCATGCTACTTCAGAAGGAGCATTGCAATGATCCTCATGTATATGAGACTATACGCCTTTACTATTAGATTCCTTAGCTGCATAATTTTTCTTTTGAGGATCAACATGTGCAAGAGGAGATGAGGGTTGTGCGCTTGAGTCCAACATTATTTTCTTGAACCTTTTGTTAGTAGATACTTGAGTGCATAGTCCAATTTGGTTATTTTTAGCTTGATTTATTGCATATAAGTCCTTAATGATAAAGAACATCAAGTTAGCTTTAGTAGGAGATTCTATCCTTTCTTTATTTCATTCTTCAAATGTGTTGGTGGAAGGTTCACAGTCAGAATCATTCTAGATAATATAGGCCTGTATGTGCATGGCATTGGCGCAATGATATTGATTATGAGGAATGTTACAAGAAAATTTCCATTTACACTCTTGAGCCATGTTATTTTGAACTTGAACTAGTGTTTGACTTGTGTTAGGTGCTAGAAGAGGTTGTGCAGGAGGTACCACTTACAAGGGAATATACGCGTTAGCATGTCATCTTTCATTTTGTTGGTTCTTCATGTACCTCTAGTTTCCATACTAATTCTGCAAAGGATGATTTTTTTTGGCTATGTACTAACTAGAATTACTTTTGTATGCTTGTGCCTACTGTTTCTCCAAAGATATGACCTTATTGGAAAATTTTCTAATCGGGGTCTTCAATTATTCATCTTCTTTCTGTTGCATGGGATAGTAGGATGTGCATGTAGCCAGTTGTGCACTCTTCTTAGGAACATGAAAAATAGAAGGTTGGGGTGCCTGAGACATCTACGCGAATAAGGGTAGAGGTGGTCTACAAGCTAGATTTCCCTCCTGGATGAGACTATTTTCTACTTGTATTGTAATATTGTAGGACATAGTTAAGGTTTTTCCTTCGATGGAATGAATTATGAAAAAGATGTCACTATTTATATCCCTTAGATAATACAAGAAATCATGTTGGGCAGTAGGCCTTACCACTTGACGAATTTTGTCCCAAGTATTCTGGAATCTGATATTGAAATTAGTCATTTTCTCATTGGGTGCCCTCTTTGTTGTAGCTAGATGTTCCACCAGTGATAGGTGATTTGACTTGTCTTCAAAATAATTGCATAGAGTTGTTCCAAGCTCGTCCCAGGTGGAAATAAATATAGGTCTCAAACATCTGTACCACTGGAGTACTTTTCCTTTGAAGGAGGATGTAAGAATGTTAATTTCTACATCATCATGTGTGATCAAATAAATGGAGCACACATTAGCTACATCCTATATGTGATCAATAGTAGCAACTCAATTCTCACTAGAGGAATAATATTAAGCATGGTTACTGGCATGTCATGTTGTGCATTCAAAACTAGAGGAATTATTCCATTGAAACTGAAAAAGTTCCTTAGAGGAGGAGGTGGTGGGAGTGTCATGGTAGGGCACGTAGGTCTATTTTGAGGAGTTGAATGCACATGATGCACTAGAGATGGAGATGTGCGCATGGGTGTTTTGCTATGTAATTTTCTTTGAGATAGCTAGAGGTACTTGTAAGAATATTCAGTTGGTGCAATTTACCTAGTATGCACTCTTCTCATGAAATGAACTCACAAATGTGAAAAGTAGATCCAAAAATGTTGGGAGTCACCAAATGTATTGAAATGAGCCTCCAAAGGATGGAAAACGCTAAGTCACACACAAGAACTTAACAAGTATGAAATTTAAGCTTACAATAATGGTCCCACTGGGAATGATAGAAATTTTTGGTTCCTCAAACTTGTATGCGTGTTTCTGATCTGGAATATCCAAGTTCTTGAGTCAAAAATGGGACTGTCTCCAAGTGTGGGGCCTTGCATACTAGAGACAGATCTTCAGAGAGAAGACCAATTCCTCGATCTATTTCTACTACTACTAATCCTAATTTTTGAAAGGAAACTAATAAGATAACAATACTAAGGGACCATGGATACAAGGATAACATGAAAATGTAAAAATATAATAAGAAAGGTGATAAAATCAAAAAACATGGATGAACACTAGTTGTTATGAGTGAAAAATGAAGGAAAAAGGTTCTAAGGTGTTAGAAATAGGAATGCTAAGAGGGTGGGTGAATTAATGTTCAATTCAAATCTTACCAATCAAAAAATTAAATATTTAATTTAAAATATAATTAAAAGAGATAAATCACACACAAGAGACATGAAATTTAAGTGGAAAACCTAAATAGGGAGAAAACCCACTAAACCAATTCACTATGTGACAAATGGTTACAAAAAAAATTGTTGAGATAAAACTCAGTAACTAATACTACAACCTCAGTATCACACAGGCTACAACTTGGTGAAGGAAACACCAACTTCTTGCATGGTTTAGCTAGCTACAACTAGCCTTCTGCAAGCTTCTACTTATAAGGAAGCTATTTCTCCCTGACTCACAAAAATAAAAATTTGATCACACTTCAAATGATTCCTTGATTCATAAAATCATGATCCTAGATTGGAAATCTATCTCTGTTGCTCTAGTTATGTATGGATTCTTCTCCTTGACTTAATTGTAATATTTAAACTAATTTACATCTACTCCACTTTCCAATCTCAAATTATGACCTCAATTCACTGGTCATGGACTCCTTCTCAATATTCAAAATATGTAAATTCAGAGTTTCACAGTCATCACATTTCATCAAACTCATAGTCTGTTGTTCACGTCTCACTATGTATACTCCTTTTCACTCTACTTTCTGTTGTTACTCTCTTCAAGTTTCAAGCATTTTAAACTTAAAAAGACTTCAATCAATGAAATTTCATCTCTAACCTCTCATTTACTTGTTTCTCACTATATTCATTTCAAAAAAACTTGCAATCTGCTATCACAATATCATATTGTCCTTGCTTTTCAACTGCATTTATCTGCTAAAGCAATCTAATTTCAGTATCTTCTTACCTTTTCTTTTTACACACACCATACATTGTCCTTACACCAAGTAATTAAAAAAACAAAAATATCCTTATATTTTCACCCTTTCCAACTTCTAAAATTTCATGAAATTCATTTTCTTGACTAAGCCCTGTCTCTTCAAGAGTTAACCTAATCAGTTAACTTTTTTTTGTTACTTAGTATACACTCTTCAAGTTCTTCTTCAAAATATTTGAGCTTGGGAATTCAAAGGAATATGATTTGTAATTGTTGAATGTCATTTATACTTATTTTGCAACAGAAGAAAAACTAAGTTTTCGAAACTGGAACACTTAAAGGGTAGGTGAATTGGTGTTTAATTAAACTTTTACTAATCATAACATCAATCATATGGATTGAAAGATACTCCAAAATGAGAGAACACACATACAGGAGACAAAAAATTTAAGTGGGAAACCCAAATAGGGAAAAAACCCCACTGAACCAGTCCACTAAGTGAAGAATGGTTACAAGAAGTTTTGTTGAGATAAAACTCAACCTATAAGGCTACAACCTCAAAATCAACTAAGATGCAATTTGGTGAAGGAAGCAACAACTTCCTAAATAATTTAGCTAGCTTTAACTAGCCTTTTGCAAGATCCCACATGTAAGGAAGCTACAACTCCCTGGTACACAACAATTTTGTTTTGATCACACTTCAAAATGATGTCTGTACATCATATCTTGATCATATATTGGTAATCTATGTTTTCTTCATTGACCATCTCTGAATTCTTATTCTTTTCTTAATTGTAATCTTGAAATTAGAGTATTCAATCAATGATTAGATTCTCAAACATGAATGACATCAATGTACTTGTACTCTAGTTTTCAATCCCAAACTTCTTACCTCAATTTAGTAGTCAAGAACATACTTTTTCTCTCACTCGGTCTTCTAAACCTGTAAACTCAAAATTTCACATTCATAAATTTCATAGCCTCCTATTTATCTCAAACTCAGTTTCAAGCATATAACTTGATTAACTTTTCCTGATCTCACTATAATTTAACCTCCATTTTATTTATCCACATACTCAACCCATGATCTCATCTCACAAGACTTTTTACATACAACTTCTGCATTTAATCATATCTCTGCAAGATTCTTAATCTCTGATTGTTTTCTTTTGTTCCTATATCTCATATAGCACACCATCATTCAATTCATCATGTTTTTATTTATTTTTCATCGAATACACTTCATCTACAATTTAAACTTCATCTTTTCCTTACTCTTCAATTCCATTCATCTATATTAGAAATCTTCTTTTAGACTCTGTTATACTTCATATTTTTCATACATTTCCAATTCTTCACATCTCTTGTTACTTAGAAATTGACACTTCAACTTATTGTTCACACATCAGAAATACACATTCTATCCAAATACAATACGCATGCTATATTGACTCAACTTCATTTTGTGACTGTTGAAATTCTTTGCAAATGAACCAAGAGATCTACAAACTTTTCACTTACTATTTTTATGTGCAATAGAATACTTTTCAATATTTGAATGAGATGGAGTTTGTGACTATTTAGATTATTCATCAAACCATTTGGATATTACAAGTACTTAGAGGAAAATGGAACATTCAACCTTCCCTATGAGGTCATTTTGACTTCCCTCTTACAGCAAGATGACAAAATTGGTCTCTATAGTTCAAATTCCCTGCCAAAACTTTTGAAACACTTCACAATTTGATATTTGGAATTTTAATGGAAGAAGGAACATTTTAAACCCTTGAATAATTGTCTTATAGTTCATGATACATTTGAGATAATTGAATTTACAAGAAACTCAGCTCTACTTAATAAAGGCTGCATTTTGGAAGGATAAGTAGACATTTACAGTTCACCCTTGGGTTTATGAGAGGAATGTCAACTAATATTTCACCTTTAATACATGGTCTACTTTTCAAGATGACATTCAACCTTTGAGAATCCTTACATATCCTTGATCCATCACAAAATTTACTCAAGATGATCAAGAAACAAGAAATTTGAACACTGTGCAAGAGAAAATAATCTAACACGGTTTTTGAGAGGTCTGAGATGAAATATTCATCTTATGGTATATCTTTTGATCTCCAAACTCTGTTAGAAGCATGTTATTACTAATATAGTCATACTATGCAATTTTTATTTACTTTTGATGCATGGAACATTTGCAAAGTCCAAAAATCTCTTGAATTGAAACCCTGGATGAGAGTATTCTCATTTTTATACTAAATAGGATAGTCAACCTTGTTTCTTTAAAAAAAATGAATGAATATTGAACAGTAAGATTACATGATCATCTAATACCATATATCCAACCTTTCAAGACCTAAAGCATCAATGACAACAAAAAGAGTGACTGTATTGGATTATTTTTATTTGCGAATGTTGATGAGGACAAGATTTTATGGGTGGTCTAGAGAGCTTAATGAATTCCACCAAAATTTCTATAACCAAAGGAAAGCTTTAATGTTGATAACATGGCCCTAGAAATTATTCACACATGAATGAAGACAGTCTCACATCATTTACCATATATTTGGCCTTGGAGATATCTTCAAATAAGACAAAGAGTTCCACTTCTAGTCTTGTTAAAATTAGAATTTCAAGTATATTACCTAAAAAAAAAGTGACTTCATATGCAATCTAAGTTATTTAACTTCTAACTTACGTTTTATTAAGGATGGTAGCTAATCAAGGCATTGAGATTGAAGGCAGGACTGCTAGAACAATTACTTTGGTGCATTGAGCTAAGTACTTTTCATGTCGGTCTTGGCTACTAGAGTTTAAGAGGATTACATTGCTAACCAACAATGAGAAGACATACAAAAATTTCCATGTGCGTGTAGAAGATATCAGACGATTCATTTAGCACAAAATCCATTTGAAACAAACTATACCTTCATATGTCAAAGCATTTATACTAAGACATGGAGTCAAAGCAAGTACCTGTACCTTCAAGAAATAAAACCCTCAAATACCTTATAATAATTAATAACATCATGAATAAACCAATAAAATACTATATAGATGAATAAAATAGACTTGGATTCCAAAATCACATTGTTTCTCTTACTGATTTGGTGCATAGCTAGGAAGAAGAAAGAACTACTGCACTAAAATGCCCATACATTTTCAACCACACCTCCTTTTGAGAAAATTACTTTTGTACATGAATTTTATGCCAATTTAATCCAAAACATCCTTCTATGATATATAAATTTAGGATTCTTTATATTTTTTTGGAGGCTAAGAAGCCAAGAGCCTTAAAAAGCACCTTTCAAAACATTTATTTTAGAAAAACTTGAATATCTCGAAATTCCCATTTTTGAATCTGATGAAATTTGACATGAAGCATCAGGACACTTTACTCTATCATCTGCATAAATTTCTAGAAAATTATATGTATAAATTTTTCTCTCCCATCTTATTTGCAGCCATGAACATTACTAGTTCTCAAGTCCAATTATGACTAACATACAAACCTTACTCCTGGGACTGAGATGAGCCTAAAATTTGTTTATACATGTTTTAGATACTATCATAACACCTCTCCCATGATTTTTATAAATATTATTATCCTATTTTACTGCTTAGGTACATGAAGCCACTCTGAAATGATACTGCCACTCACCATCCAAGACCTTGTCTTCTTGAAACCTCATGAACTCACTTTGAACCTCTGAGAAAAACCTAATAAGCATGTTCTTACAATATCCCTTTTCCATCAATTCCTTTGACATAAATGACAATAACTAGAAACTCAATAGGGTGCAACACTAAGGAAGTTTGTTTCATACCTATCAATGGTTATTCACATCAAGACCTGAAAGTGTCCCTTTCTCTTCTACAAGAGATAAAGAAGAAGTTTAAATAAATGGAACAAATAAGACTTGTCAAATTCCTCACACACAACATTATCTTTAATTCAAATCTTTCAAGAATTCTTCTTTCAATCTTACTTCACAATATCACATGATTGAAATCACAAGATCTCTTACTTTTACTGAAATTCAACCTTTTGAGTAGAGAGGTATAAGCTTGTTCACTATTCGAGATATTTTATGTATTTAAAGAAACAATATATGTCTTTAAACATGTCATATGAACTTTGAAACATGTAGACTTACTTTATTTCATGGATAAAAAAGGATCAACTTGTTTTGCTCAATATTTTCAAAAAAAGGAGAAAATAGAACTTCGTTGTTCATATGTATTTGAAAGGTTCCTTGGAGCACCTGAAAAATGAATTAAAGAAATTTAAGCTTAAATACACTCACAAAAATATTTATTAGACTCAAAATTTCATTCCCATCTTGAACCAACCGAAAAAAATTGCTTGAACATTGAGAAATTTCAAGAGATAGACTATAACAGACGTTTTCAACACTTTATATAGTTTTTGGAGCTTCTGCCAACGAAATATATCATCACCCTCCACTATTCACCTTCATTATTTTTTTAAACACTTATAAATTTTGTAACAAATATCTGGTTCAAATTTCAAGCAAAAAGGTTGGCTAACAATCGAGAAATCAACAAATTTCTTTCTTTAAAACCGTAAATTAGGGTAAGAACAGTTTCCTACTAAAAATTCTAGCTAAGCCTATTTATTAAACCAAATTGACTGGATATTGAATATGAAAACCTCTTAGGGTTCATAAACATGTTTTCACCTTTTCAAAACAACTTGAGTCAAGATTTAATTGAATAACAACTGAACTTGAGGGCTTGTTACTTGCAAAAGCTAATAAAAGTGGTTGTACAGTGTCTAGAGGGTTTTAAATGAACCACATAAATCTCTATAACCAAGTGAAGGAATCTAATAAGATGAAATAGACCTTACCAATCTCTAGTCTTGGTTGGAGTTAGGCTCACAACATTTGAGTGTGCACTTGATTTGAAGGATCTTCAATTTTGACTAAGAGAGAGAGAGAGAGCATTAAATTACAACCCTGAATTTGCTCAACCAAAATTTTAAATTAAATTATCTCACATGAGTGATTGAATATAAAAAATTGTTCTTTACCATTCAAAATATCTGTGTCAAGGATGAAAATTTGATCAAATCATTGAATTATAAGTAGGATTGATGAAACAATGATTTAGGTGCAATGAGTTGGGTGCTCTCTAGGATAGTCTTAGCGATTAGAGTTTGAGTGAAATACAATGAAAAAAAAATTGAGAAGTCTTAAACACATTGCTATGTTCCTGTATAGGAGGTTGAGCATTCATTGAGCTCAAACTCCATTTTAAACAACTAAAAATTTCATATGCTAGAGGATTCACACTAAAACATGGGATCAAGAGAAACTACATATACCTTCAAGAATTAAAGCCTTAAAAATCATTTTGAGCCTAAGATTTTTTTTTAAATGAGCTAGAAAGATACTCTAGATGTGATAAAACAAGACTTGGATTCTAAAACAACATTTTTTCTCTTATCGATTTGGTGCACACCCAAGAGAGATAAAAATTGCTCAACCAAAATTCTCATAAATTTTTAACTACACTTCCTTTTGAAAAAAATATTTTTGTACAAGAATTTTATGATAATTTAATCCAAAAATAACTTACATGATTTATTTGAGGGATCCATTATAATTTTTCTTGAGGGCTAAGAAGCCAGGAGCCCTAAAATGCATTTTCCAAAATAGTTGTTTTAGAAAAACTTGAATATATAAAAATCACCATTAAATAATCTGATAAAATTGGGCATGAAGATTCAAGACACATTCCTATATCATCTCTAAGAATTTATCTAAAATTATGTCTAAAGGTTTCTATCTCATCTCATTTTCATGATAGAACATTGTTTGTTCTCAACACCATTTCTGACCAACATACAAAAATGACTAATCGAGCTGAACTGAGTCTAACCTTTTCTCATACATGTTGTAGATTCTCTCTCAACACCTCTACAATGATTGTTATAACATGTACCATCTTGTTTCACTGCTTTAGGTACCTTAAAACACTCTAAAATGGCGTTGTCACTCACCATCCAAGACAATGTCTTCTTGAAACCTCAAGAATTCACTTTGAACCACTAAAAAACATCTGATAAATATGTTCTTACAATCTCCCTTTTCCACCAATAGCTTTGAAATCAATGACAAAAACTAGAAAATCAATAGGGTACAACATAAGGGAGGCTAGACATGCGTAGCACAGACCAGAACACATCTAAATGATCAATTTCATGAAACACAACCAAAAATGGTGTTGTAAGGGACTTAAAATGACACCAAAAACACACAATGAAGAAGAAAGGAAAGAAAGGAGAATAAGAATAGGTTAAGGTAGATAATAGCCACAAAAAAATTATTTTATTACTTCCAGAAATGAACAATCAACAACAATGGAATCTGAGGGTGATATCCTTATGCAAGAAGCAGATCTAGAGGTATTATTGGATCAACAAGCTTGTCACATAGGAAAAAATAATATTATATTGTATTCGGCATACATTACAATCAATACTAAGGCTAATAAATAGACATGGAAATAGAAAACCGACCTCCTACAAACCAGGAAGTCACAAAACCAAACAACCCGTTAATATCATTAAGGGTATAACAAAAATATATTGTTGAAAAAATATAACAAACCTATATTATTAATAATGAGTTATAATGTAACTCCTATTAATAATTTTACAATATATGCACTTATTAATAATGAGAGCACTATAATATTTTCCTTGCATTCCACCCCTTAGTGTAAACATGGGGAAAACACCATCTTCAATAAAGCAGCATGTCACTCTGTACCCTGCACATGGTCTCAATCCTCAACACCGACTGTGGGAACTACATCATCTAGGGACCGTTCAACCTAGTAGATGAGTACATGAATTGGGACCGTTCAACCAATTCACATCAACCATCAAATCATTCTGATCAAGAACACTTCCTGTAATAGTATCAATGATACAAATCATTATCATCACGAGTGACACACAAGCACTACACTGTACACAGGAACAGGGATGCTCATCTATTCTTATTCATCACACAAGACACAAAGATGTCACTAAAGCAGTTTGCGGCCTCTAAGGTAGTGAAGAACTCAAGGATGTTGATTGTTCTCCTGCCTCTGTTTCCTCCATCCTCCAATAAGAGGATAGATGCTCAAAATAGATAATATTCATCACTTGAATAATTAATAGGTTCATTGTCACTTGCAGGATTAGAATAATCATCCCAATCTTCTTCAGCAGCTAAAGCCTTTTGTTCCAACTTATCATCTAAGAGATCTTGAGCTCTTTTCTTACAATTCACAAAACCATGTCCTGGTTATTTACTGTAATGACACAAAATATGTTTCTTTGATGATACAAACTTTTTTTTTACCTTTTTGGAATGACGATTTATTGTTTGCAACCATGACAGTTTCTTCTTCTAGTACAGACCTTTTGATTTTTTCTTCCTCATCAAGTAAAGAGGAAATTAAATTTTCCAAACTAGGATTGATCTTACTAAGATTAAAAACAATACTTGAATATTCTTTTGGAAAACTATTTAGTAAGATTACTTTAGCATATTCTCCATCTACCTTTGCTTTTATTCATGCTAATTGATTTAAAATGGATCAAAACTTACTGATATGTTGAACCATATTGTCATTTTCTCCCATCCTTAGCCCAAATTTTTTTTGCTTTAGCACCATTGCTACACTACCTGCTTGAGATCCAAATAACTTGTTCAATGTCACCCAAATGTTATTAGATGACTTGGTTAGATCAATATGATGCAAATATGCATCGGAAAGACCAAGGCCGATAATTGTTATTGCTTTTCGATCCTTACTTTCCCATTTCACTGCTTCATCTGCAACATTCGGTTTTTTATTTTTTCCATCTACAATGTCCCATCAGTCTTTGTCAATCAATTATAATTGGGTTCGTACTTGCCACTTTTGGAAGTCTGTACCATCAAATCTTTCAATTAAATTTATCTTTTCCATTTTGAAACTCCACAAAATTGGGAAACTTGAACCAGGTAAAGACGTGGAAGCTGAATTAAATACACATAAAATTGAAGAAAATACATATAAGAGTGTATAGACATCTTCCTTTATTGACTTCAAGTGTCAAAATAAATGTGACTTGTAAGAAATACTTAAAATATGACCTCATGTGACATAGCAAATTCAATTCTGAATCCACACATTTTCTATGCGTCGAAGGTGAATTTCCTCCTGCCACTTATATTCTCCTTCACTAAAAATACCACAGGTCTGCGTATGCATAAATACCACGTGTAACATTACCTAGCCAAGGAATCAATGCATGTTGATAACTTGACTGCGCAGGGTCTAATCTGGAACTGTATTCGCTGTAATCCTTTATGCGCCCAGCAATGAAGATGGAAGTGATTAGTAAAACGTGTATCTAATCACCAATTTTAAAAAAAAAAACTCAGCCTCCAGCTACGTGATCATCACTCTGCATGTTTTATCCTTATTCGCCCAACCTAATTCGATGCAAGGTCTACAGAATCAAACACAATATAACAGATCAAATTTAAAATGAAGGGGTCGATATTGAGCGAATCAGGAGGATTCTATAATGGACTGCAAACAAATCCATGAATGGATGCTGGATGGAGAATCGATGGTAGATGGGAACAGATGTTGATGTTATGTTTGATATATGTTCTATTTTAATATGAGTTAAATGTGTATCAAAATGTGTTTTAATATTGAATAAATAATAAAATATTAAATGATTGCTTTATATTAGATTTGATACATATGTGATAGAAATAAAATACGATAAAGGAAATTTCACTCTTGGCATTATAACATATGTTAACACATGCATAAGAATGAGTAGTCACATGTAGGATCTTGGATATAGAGATGTAAGTGAAAATTGTACCTTCCTAGCACATGTGAAGGGTTAACACATGTAAGATGTGTGGGAGGGCAGGTTTCTCCTTTCAATGGTTTCATAGAGATAGGCCCCAACTTTTACTTTTTATTTTTGAGGCAAATTGATCAATGAGGGAAGTTTTATTTAATGGGAAAGATAATCAATGCAGGAAAGTTTTCCTAGGATTACTTTAATTTATGACTTTTTGAAGGATAATTGTTTGTGGGAATCATTTTACATAGGTAGCCATCCTTCGAGGGAGTGGTATACTTATTTTGAATTTTATTTTTATGGACAGTCTTCCTTCAAGGGATCTATCTATGATTTTGATAGGAAAATATCCTTCAAGCGATTAGTTTGATTTTCTTTTTGATAATATGATTTTGATATTTGAATAGTTTTCCTTTGAAGGACTATTCTATGATTTGGAAAGGAATATTTTCATTTGAGGGATCAGTATAATTTTTGAATATTTATCCTTCGATGGATCAGTCTATTATTTTTGATAAGATATAACCATATATATTTTTGAATTTCTTTTGAGATGAGAGAAAATCCCTAATAGACCATTTTGAGGAGGAGAAGAGACGTGTGAACAAACTACACATGAATTCCCCATGCCATGTCTTTGGTTGATATTGAATGTGGATGGATGTAATTATTGTGGGGATCCTACTGAGGAGGATCTTTTCCAATTGAAATATGTTATGAATAGTGGTCATGGTGACAATATTTAAGGTGTTCAGTGTAGTGATGGAAGACCACATACTTTCATATCATTAGGTTTATAGGATGGCTAGTTTATGGTGAAATATGATCTTTTGATGTGGCTACTATCGTGATAGTCCAAAATGTTAATAATAGAAAGGCCGCAAGTGTGAGGAATTTAGAGGGTTCCTTTTCAGATGTACCATCATGGGAGGTCGTACAATGAGCTCTCGACCCATACTATATGGACCAATCCAGTGAGTTACTCCTTTCCAGAGAAGCAACATTTAGACTAGATTGAGATGATATGGTTTGTGAAGATTTTATTGGGGGTTGCATAAGGTAAGACTTTCAAAAAGTCTCAGCAGAGAGAGTACCCCCTAACATGACATTATGGCTAGAGATAACATGTACCGAAAGGAAAACTATGTTTCATATTAGGATGATAAAATATTCTATGTTGATTGATTAAATATAAGGTAAATAAAGGATGATGTGGGACCCTTGACAAAGAAGCCATTTAAAATCTGGGTAAGATATGAGAGGATGATTGATGAGGAGTCAAAGATGAGTAACATTTGGTTATTCCATTTATTAGTGTATGAAAATTCTTGATTTGCATGAGTGGGTGAATTGTATTGATTTGAGACAAGGGACCTTCAATGGAAGGTGATGAAAAGAGGTATAGAAAATAGTTAATGAGATCCATTTAGGATTTACCTCCTTCTCCAAAAAATTTTAGTAAGGATACTGTCCATGACTTGGGTGTAGATGTTGACGAGATTTAGGGAGCTTCAATTGAAGGTTTTAAAGAGATGTCTAACAAAGGTTTGGTAATACAATATTATGAATGACCCCCTTGCCCTGTAGATTTTGTTGAGGAAATTGATGAGGGTGGAGGTGTAGATTATATCAATGATGGCTTAGGATTGTCTTCTTTTGGGAGAAGATCATTGACAAGGAAAATTCATTGAATTATGGTATTAAGTGCTTTACAACTCTCTGTGTTATAACATGGTCTTCTATGGTAGGCAATAGGTTGTTATCTTGATTGTACCATGTAGGTTTTTGGATCATGTGAGTTGGGTTTTTTTAATAGGTGGTAAAGTGATGAGAGAATCCTGTATAAGCCCTCTCAAGGATGTTGTTGTAATTCCCTTTCAGGGGATTTGGATTAATGGATTTTGATTTTGATTTACAAGAACACTTGGAAGGACGTGTCTTATTTTTAGATGTAGGTGGATTTGTGGATGTTGTATAGTGTTGGATTATCATATGGGCATTTGTGAGGCCGATAAGAGATTCGATACAATTGAAGGATGGGATAAGATGTGGGATTCATAATTTTTTATGATTGATGAAGGTCCCAAAATAGAAGATGAGGGATAGATTATGGATGAGTTTGGGTATGATTATGTGACATGATTTTGTGATAAAGGATGGGGGTCCCAAAATGGATGATGAGGGTGGAATTGTAGATGTGATAGTTATTAATTTTGATAAAGGATGGGGTCCCCAAAATAGATGGAAAGGTTGAGACCCAAGATGGCGTGCATTTTGATTTTGGAGTTTTCACTTTATATATATATGAGATTTTTTCTCGTCACATGATGTAGGCGAGGCCGTGGATGTGATGGGATTTGACTGTATAATTTTTAATTCAGGACAAGGTTCTAGACTGGATGACAAGTGAGGATTCAATGATATGATTGGGACTGATTCAGATGTTTGAGGGAAATGTTATCTCCATATAAAATTGAGGAAGGTTACATTTTTGTGAGCTTCCTGATTCTTTGATTGGCTCAAAATATGGTTGGATGTCGCATGGGGGAGTTCACTTAGTAAAATTATGGCATAACACGTTCATTTAAAGGGTATTAAAGAATACCCTTAATTCTATTTTTTACCTCTTATTATTTCAATTAATAATACCCACTCCCATTATATTATTAAAATGAAAAATACCCCCTATTTTTTCCATGTACCTTACTCATTTTTCCATGATAATTTTATTTACCCCTTTTTATTTCTACCCTAATATATTAAATGAAAAATTTATCATATATCTTACTCAATGTTTTTTTTAATATGCATTTTCTCTTGAAAGATAGCTTGAATCCATTCAAGACCTATTACCAATTACCTTATAAATTTTAATATTTATTCATGTAATCAAATAGGTTCTTCAAATAATTAAAATGGTGAAATTGAAAAAAAGTTTTGTGAGAATCGAATCAGAAACGAGGCACCACGAAGTAGTTCTCCAACGGAATCGTGAAAGCTCTAGCAATAGCAAGGAAAAAATTGATCATTAATGGAAGAACTTGCTCAACAGAAACAAAGCTTGCATAGAGGAAAGACATCGGAGTGTCTTAGTATGATCATAAATGAATAGAAAAGAGGTACATATAGGGTGTTGAGTAACCCTAGTGCATGACACACATGAACACCCTAAACCTAACCCTAAACCTAACCAATGTGAGATGACCCCTCCAACATAGAGAGGAAGACACATAGGATAACTCACACTAACACCCTCCCTTCATCGACGCTGGGGTAGTGGTTGTGATGAGTCAGACGGAAGAGGAAGACACTCCTAAACAACTAAGGAAGATGTGTCAATAGGGCCCAACAACTAAAGGCCTGATAAGGTGCCCATATTACAAACACAATCTTCTTATAAGAATAAGAAGAAAAGAAGGACTACATAGCCATAAGAAGATGGGTATCTGCAAAAAGAACTCACCCTAAGAAGATACTGTAAGTGAAGAAACTTCATCTTAGTGAAAGGCTTGGTGAATAAGTCCTGCAATCTGATCAACTGTCTGAATGTACTGAATGTTGATGATACTATCATGAATAAGCTCCCGTATGAAGTGCATATGGAATCTCAATGTGCTTCATCCGCTGATGCTAAACTAGGTTTCAAAAAATAGAGATTGTGCTTGTGTTATCATAGTAGATAATGGTAGGCCACTGAAAGTGGATGCCAAACTCTGTCAGAATACCTTGTAGCCAAATAGCTTCTGTGGCCAGCTTTGATTGCTCCTCTGTATTCTACCTCTGTAGATGATATCACAATTGCATTAGAACTGCTTCTTGCTAGACCAACTAATAGGACCCGAACCAAGAGAGAAATTGTAGCCAAAATTAGATTTCCAATGATTTAAGTCACCCGCCCAATCAGAATCTGTGAATCCAATCAAGTCAATATCAACCCCTCCAAGATAGTGTATGCCATTAGCATAAGTGCCATGAACATAATGAAGGATCCATTTAGCTTCTTTCCAATGCAGCTCATGTGGCTCCTGCATGAATCTGGACATGATCCCAATAGCATATGATGAATCCGGTCGAGTGTGAGTCAAGTAGATCAAGCTCCCAACTAAATGTTGGTAAAGAGTACCATCAACCAAGGGAGTAGAACAATCTGAAACCAACTTAACCCTAGAAAGAAAAGGAGTAGGAGAAGACTTACAATTGGGACATCTAAAGACCAAGATAGAAAATCAAGAGCATACTTAGGTTAAGAAATCAAGATTCCCGAGTCAGATTGTGAAATCTAGATCCTAAGGAAGTAATGAAGCAGACCTAAGTCAGTCATGGAAAACTTGTTGGCTAAGGCAATCTTAATAGAATCAATAATAGAGGAAGAGATGCCTGTGATCAACAAGTCATCAACATATAGAACAAGAATGAGTATGGAGTCATCTTTCCATAGAATATAAAACATTTGAATCAGTAGTGACACCTAGTAAACCCTGATGTAAGTAAGAAGGAGTCCATCTTGGCCATACCAAGCCCGAGGGGCTTGTTTAAGGCCATAAAGAGACTTCTTTAACTTACAAATGAGAGAGGAATCTTGGAAATAACCCGAAGGTTGTTCCATATAGATCTCTTCCTCTAGGTCACCATGAAGGAAGGCACTCTTAATGTTCATTTGATGGACTTTTCCATCTGTTTGTTGCGGCAATGGCTAGGGTCAGTCAAATAGAAGTCATCTTCGTAACCCAAAGAAAAGGTTTCTGTATAATCAACCCCCTAGCTATCTGGGAGAAACCCTTAGCTACTAATCACGCTTTAAACTTTTCAATGTCTCCATCTACTCCATACTTTGTTCGGAAACACCCACTTACAACCGAATGATTTTTCCTTCCTTTCGGAAGAGGTGGTGAGATCCTAAGTATCATTCTTTATGAGAGAGGAATACTCCGTCATCCATGGTAGAATTCCACTCAAGACTACTAGAAATCCTCCCAGAAAGACTGTGGATAAGAAAGTAGAGGGAAAGAAAGAGTGGGGTCCAATGAAATCTGAGTGAGTACGTCTCATATCTGAAGTATCTCCAACTAAATCTCTAGCACTTTGCAAATTTTTTCTAGCCCAAAGAGGACCAAGAGGATGTAGACACCAAATTTGTGTCTTACGACCCCCTGTGCCCCGCATCTCATTTCGCAACCTAACCTCATCACCTAAACCTTACACAATTATTTATTAATTACCTTATAATTAATAAATCCACATCACCATACCTACCACCTCATCATGACCTAGTCCTAACCCTAAACTAACCTAATTAAGACCTATAACTTGGTCTACATCCACACCCATGAAAAAATGATTCCTCACCCGCACCTAAAACTGACCTCGTAATAAATTGACCAAGCCCGCAGCTAATCCCTCGAGAGAAAACGGGGGAAAGTTGGCTATTTTACTAAAAATAGCCCACTTTTACTGAACCGATACCGGTTTCTACTCGAGCGCCATCGGTTATGTAACAGCCATCGGTTCCCTATAAATGACCTCCTCCAACCAGAAAACAAAGGTCGGAGGATTTTTGATTAATCAGGATCATCAGAAGTTATTGAAAGAATCCGGATTTGGGTTTCTTTCTTTCTTGGTTGCTTTCATATAGGAAGCATACTCACTGTTTTCTTCTTCTTAATATATTCACAAGGTATTTTGTTATTTTGGTAAAAGAACTTGCTTTGCTTTTACATCTCTGCATTAGTGAAAGTCATCTTCTTTGCTTCATCGAATATCATTTTCGATTTGGTTTTAAAACACGTGCATCACATTCTTGCTTGTTGTTTTCAATTCTAGTGAACATAGATTAAGTAACAGGTCATACACGTGGGAGTGATATCCACGGTATTGACAAGAAATTAATCTTACTTTCACTGCACAACACATACCGAATCACGACATAATCAACACAACAGCTTAAACATCCCCCCCTTTTCCGCGGTATTCCTCCGCCCGATTGAGGTAACCTTATAAGCCAAAACAAACTTGACATTTCCCATAAGTCTTTTGTTTAGGATTGACATCACCTTGCGTCTAAGGCATAAGCCCACAATAATTAAAACTAATCCTAGGGTTAGTCTGTTAATTTTCTTGTGTATCTTGCTTGTTTTCAATTTTGTTTCTCTGTCATACACTGTTTTCTGTGATCACTTCACAACAGTTTGGTAGGCATACTAAACATTGTTAACCCCAAATCAGCAGCTTCTTACAGTTTCTTATACCAGTCCTATTATACTAACATCGGTTAAGTGACTGACGCCGGCTACAGTATAATCAACATCGGTTAGCAGACCGACATCGGTTACAGTCTTTTACAGTCCCTAATAAACTAGCAACCTACCAATTTCAACATTCTATGTTTCTATTCCTGATAGATTGAAACCCTACTGTGTACTCTTGTCCATGGTTGTTATCACTCGGAAGCAAGCCGTTGCCATGGTTTCACATGCCTGCTCTGTGCCTTTGCCTGAATCACCCCCTTCACATTCTATGGGGAATCCTACAGATACCAGTGACGTTCCTAAAATTCCTGTAGGAGATAAAGAATTTGCCAAATTTTTGGATGCTAATCCTAGCACTGTACAATACTATTTGTCTCATGCCCCTGACCGTACACCCGATGGTCAACTCCTTGTTGGCATGCCTATTAGTATAGCTGCTCATTTAGCTCCTTCTCTGCCTGATAACTCCACTTTTCCTTCTGCATCCTTAGCCCCGTCTCCCAATCCAGTGGCTTCAGAGGTTCATACGACATAGATTGGCTTTCCTTTGGTTAATCTTGGGCCCCACATATCGTTACCGCCAACTGCTCCTACCTCATCTCTCTTACAGACTGCTCCGTTCATGACTTGCTCTCTACCACCTATCCACACAAGCTTTCCTTCTCAAGATCTACCCACCTTTTCATTTCCACACACGTATCCAGTGACCTCAACATCTTATATAGGACATCCCTATTCAGTCGCCTCAACATATTCGTCCTCAATACCTTATCAACATTTAATGCCACCATTGTCTAGTGGAGGCCCTTGGCCCAATTTGCCTCCATTTGCCACAACTGCACCATCATCTCATCCAACCACGGATTTCATCAAACAAATGATGGTAAAAATGAAAAATCTGGAGGCTTCTGTTTCGGGAAGTCGTAGCACCTTGACATATGAGCAAGATTTTCGGGAGCCTATCCACCCCTCTGTCCCCCTTCATTCATATCCTCCTTAATGGGAACTGCTGAAATTTACTCGTTTTAATAGTAAAGAGGATCCTCAACAACACGTGTGATCATTTAGACATGCTTGTTATTTGATTGCTCATGATGATGCCTTGTTACTCCGCACCTTTCCCATGTCCTTATCAGGACCCGCCTTGGAGTGGTACAGTGCTTTAACCCAACACTCAATCTTCTCTTTTAACCAACTAGCCCAATATTTCTTGGATCATTTCTCCATTAACATTGCCAAGAAAGTATCTATCACCGACCTCTATGCCATCCGAAAATTTGAAGATGAATCTATCGCAGATTTCATTGGACGATGGCAGGGCCTTATCAACCAACTTACATATGCCTTGCCTCAGGACAAACTTATCAAACTTTTTACGCGGGCCTGCGCTAAGCACATCTCTCCTACCCTCCAAATTCAAACTTTCCGCACATTTGACGAGGCCTTTACTATGGCTTGAAAACTAGAGATTCGAGCCTTAGAAGAAGAGAAATTACGGTTGTGCAACAAAAACCCCAATTTCCGAACTCCATATTCCACCAATAAACCTAATACCACCAATCCTCACACATCCACTTCTTCGAAATCAAAAGGAGTTGTCCACACGGTGATGGTCAAATCTCAAGCACTATCTAATACCCCACCAAAAACCACCTATAAGTATAAAGCCGAGCCCATCAATTACACTCCCTTGGGAGAAACTTATGGTGTCATCTTGGAAAAATTGCTCAAAGCCGAAGCTATCACCTTGCCTCCTATTAAACCTCACTCCGGGTTTGACTCCACCCGTGCTATACCTTCCTGGTACAAAGAAAATGACTTCTGTAACTTTCACCGCGTAAAGGGACACAGTCACGAAAACTGCAAGATGTTGAAAAACATAGTGCAGGAAATGGTTGATGCAGGGGATATAACCCTCGATAACCCTAATGCCCCTGCTAACAGAAATTTGAAAATATTTAACAAACCATTCCTGAACCACTCATCTAACAGTAATGTAAACCAAGATATCTTAGCCGAGGAGAGTGTTCATGAGATCCATGCAGTCTTTAACTCCTAACCAAAAGCCTCTATCGAAAAAATTCTGAATCAAACCTCTACACTAACGCAGGAACCTGAATCCCCTTCACCACCATCAAGACAAGATAATAGCCTTACCATTCCCTTACCCATAAAGGAATTAACCGCCCAGAGTTCTCTGCTTACAGACGAGCCTTCTTACACCACATCCCTGCAAGACTGTGAGCAGATGTTATCTAACTTATCTATTTCCCAAACATCTCCTTCTACTACTCTTGCTGCACAAGAGGAGGGCTCGCCACTCCTTTTGTCATCCTTAGACGAGAAACCTCTAGCACCGACATCACCAAATTATTTAATCATGACGGATCCTCTCAAACATGCCCTCCTACCTATTAGTTCTTCATTGCCTAAATCTTTTCAGCGATCGGTTGACCTCTTAACACCCATTGATACAGTGCCTCATCTACCCCCTGTATCACACCCACAGTGGACTAGAATCACAACCCACCTTTCTTCCATACAAAAGTTCCAATTCGCACCTGAAGACTGTCATTCCCCAGAAGAAAGACGAGTCCTATGGGAACGTTTGAGTACACCCTATTCTACTCAAATGCAGATGACCGATCCAGATGCCTCTACCATATACCCAAAGTGTTTACAGAAGCTTAAAATGCCTATGTCCTCATCTTCACCTCCCTCATCTCTACCAAGTATCTCATCCACCTCTATTAGCCTAACCAAATCTTCCCCTACGCTTGGGACCTCACCAATACCCAGTCTAACACACCCACCTAACCGGCTAGATTTATCCAAAAATAAAGCCGTCCATCCACTTAGGAGACAAACTCGATCTCCTCAACCTATGCCTCTATCACAACTAAAACCATTATCATCACACCTACCTTCCATATTGGGACCTCATCCCTCCACCTTGCATCAATATATCATAGCTCCTGTGTTTTCTCTAAAATGACCTACGCCTTCTGTACCCATACAGAGATCCAAGGGTATATCAACATCTTCACCCCACGTATCCTGTCCGCCCATCAACCCTAAACAAATTTCATCATCAAAGGATTTGTTTGCTATCACTCCTCTTTTTCCGTCGTTGTTTCCTGATACCACATCATCTGTGGCCTCATCATCTAACCAGCTAAATGTAGCTTCTGCGCCAAAGAAGCCACATTTAGTTAAAACCACTTATCAATACCCCTTGGCTAAACCACCACCCGTACAAACCAACCATACCCAAAAATTACCAAAACCCACCCAATCAATACCCTCATCTTCCTCTGATTTTGACCCACTCAAAGGATCTTATGCCAAAATCCTTGCTATGTTGGTGGAGAATGTGACCATTTCCCTACCCCCACTTAGACCTTATGACCCATCTAAACCTCGACCTATAGGTTATGATGAGTATAAAATCTACGCTTACCACCGCACACCAGGACATGATGTAGAGGGATGCAAAGCTTTGAAAGCCATCCTTCGTCAGTCACCTCTCTCAGACAGAAAGGTTAAGAAAGACAACTTACGAAGGGAGAGACCTTTAGCTTCAATTCCCTCTCCTATACCACCTGTCCCCGCCTCACCAATATCTATCATTATTACAACCCCACCTCTCAAAGACCATGATTTATCCCGACCATCTTCCTCCTCTCATGTTCACGAGATCAACATGATTAGTGTTGCTACTTGAGGGCAAAAAAAAAACAACGAGAAAGCGAAAGAAAGCACACCTGCGTCCTCTCTTTCTCCGTCTAACATCCCGATCGCACCACCACCTAAAGTGGTTATTCGTGGACCCGCCTACCCCATCTCTAATGGAGTTGCCCACCGAACCATGATCAAACAGCTTCACCAATCACCTGTAAAAATGACACTGTATGATCTCATTCAGACTTCTGAATCTCATCGACAAGCTCTCATTGAAATCCTTCAAGGGATAGAGGTATTACCTAATGAAACCTTTCCTGTTACCTCCATTTTAACACCCAATCACGTCGCTTGCCTCACCAAACAATCTACCGCCCCAACCACTTATGTCTTTGTACCACAAGTCATTGCTGTCAGTTTCTCCAAAGACAAAATTGTTGACTTTGGTGCGGAAGATCCTAACCCCGCTCTTTTCATCTCAGCTTACGTCCGGGACATTCGGGTACGTCGTGTTATGATTGACGGGGGTGCTAGCATAAACATAATCTCTTCAAAATCCTTCCAACAAATGAATATCCCTTCTAGCTGCATGTGTGCTAACCCCATCATGTTGCGGTCATTCAATGATGCTATTACCTCTACCTTAGGCACCATGATCCTTAACATTCATGTAGGACCACGTACTTTACCCGAACTCTTCTATGTCCTTGAGGGAGAGTTCCAATACAATATTTTGCTAGGCCGCCCTTGGATCTGGGCTATGGGATGCATTCCCTTCACCTTACATAGATGCATAAAATTTGAGTACGAGGGGAAGTTCTACACCGTAAAATCTGATCCTCCCCCCTTCAAAACCTACAATATGTTATATCGCCCTAATGATGTGCTTGTACCAGTCAAGACACCCATTCATCCAACCCAACCATCCATTTCAACCACACCTCTACCATCCACTTCAACCACACCTCTGCCATCCACTTCAATAGTACCTACACCTTCAGCCAATGAAACCGCCATTACAAATACCACTTCCTTTCCCGCAGCTAACATCCCAACCTCAAACCCCTTAGTAGATGTTTTTCAATGCCTTACGCTGGGGGAGTATCACCTATATAACGTTAGTTCTTTCCATACCCCACAGGAGTATGGACAGTTACATGCACATCCTACCTATGACCATCGTGTGGGGGAAGTAATCCCCTACGGACCACCTCATTGCCGCACCAACCTAATGTATAGGGGTGTCGACGCATCCTCTGTTACCCCTGAACCTCCTCTTGGTGTGGTTCCTTTCCAATCCAATTTTCAATACCTGAAAAATCGTTGTTTCGCCCTCACCTTCTTGACTCAATGTGCTTGGAAAGGCTTTGGTTTTGGTCTTTATGAACAAGGCCAACATACAATCATTCCTGTAACTACACACAAGCAAAATGATTGTAGTGGTCTCAGATTTCCTGGAACACTTACACCGAAGGAACCTCGTGTCAATTGTCTCCTGGAAGATGACGACGTCACCCCTACCGAACCATCATCACCCATTTTGCCATCATCACCCACAGAGTCGATAGATCCTGAATCTATCCCTCCTAACTTTTTTTTTTCATAAATGCTATCTTCCTAGGTCCTCTCACTTATCAATGTGATAATGACGACCCCTCTTCTATCCCCCTTCTGTATCCAGACATGATTGAAGAGGACTCACCTTCAATTAATGTCGTTGAGTGCCAGGATGACGACTCCATCCTCACTTATCTTGGCGCGGATGAATCTTATATTCAACGCGCCTTACCATCTGAAACTCAAACCATGTTGAACGAGTCGACTATAGAAATCAATATCCACATAGAGGAGGATCCTCACATTGTGAAGATTGGACAATCCCTTAATGCATCAGAACAAGTCACCTTTACTACCTTTCTCCGTACCTGCAACCAAGCATTCGCTTGGTCTTACGCTGACATGCCAGGAATTGATCCTGACATTGCTGTCCATAACATTACCCTGAAACCTGATTCCAAGCCAATTAAACAGAAACTGAGAAAAATGCATCCACGCATTGCCCTCTTGGTCAAAGAAGATCTTCAACGACTCCTTTCTGTTTTCTTCATCCTGCCTATTGACTATCCTCAATGGATTTCTAACATCATACCTGTCACTTAAGCGACGGGGGGACCTTGGATATGCACAGATTTCCGAGACCTTAACCTCGCTTGCCCCAAGGATGACTTCCCCCTCCCAAGTATTGATCAACTTGTTGATCTCACTGCAGGCCATGAGATGCTCTCTCTCATGGATGGCTTTTCGGGATACAACCAAATTTTGGTTGCCCCTGCCGATCAACATAAAACTGCACTCATAACTCCTTGGGGAACCTTCTGTTATCGTGTCATGCTGTTTGGCCTTAAGAATGCTGGTGCAACCTATCAGTGGGCTATGACTTACATTTTTCATGACATTATGCACACTATCCTTGAGGATTACGTCGATGATCTTCTTGGAAAATCTAAACATCGCAGTGAACATCTCGATGTTTTAACCATTATTTTTTATTGCCTATTACAATATTCTGTCCATCTTCAACCAAAGAAATGTGTCTTTGGTGTCCTTTCGGGAAAACTTCTTGGTTTTATTGTCTCTTTGCGTGGCATTGAGGTCGATCCATCTAAATTCAAAGCTATCCTAGAAATGCCCCCACCTACTAACCTCAAACAATTGTGTAGTTTGTAAGGTAAACTCCAATCTATCCGGCGTTTCATATCCCAACTCTCGGATCGATGTCAACCTTTCCATCACCTCCTTAAAAAGGATATTGCCTTTCAATGGAGCGAAGAGTGCCACCAAGCCTTTGAGGATCTCAAAGCTTATCTCTTGCAGCCACCCGTGCTTATCCCACCTCAGGATGATCGCCCTTTATACCTTTACCTTTCCGCCACCGACCACGCTGTAGGGGCCATGCTCACACATCGTGATTCCGAGTATCGAGAACAAGCCGTTTATTATATAATTCATACTCTGGCAGATTATGAGACTAGGTATACACATGTAGAAAAGTTGTGCCTAGCTCTATCATTTGTGGCCACCAAACTCCGACACTACCTCCTGAATCACAAAACTTTCATCATCACCAACACGGACCCCATCCATTATATGTATGCCAAACCTCATCTAAACCAACGCATCGCCCAATGGCTTATGCTCCTTTCTGACCTCGACCTTGAATTCATACACCAGAAGTCAATCAAAGGACAAACCATTGCCGACCAACTCACGGAAGCCCCTTTACCTAGGGTGAAATTTACCAACTTTACTTTCCCCGACGAACTCATCGCCACTCTTTCACTCAGGGAGGATTCGTATCCAATGCCCCTCTTCTTCGAAGGATCCAAATGCTAGCGTGGTAGAGGAGCTGGCGTTGTTCTCATTCCTCTTGACGCTGAGCCTATGCCTCTTTCATTCCGGGTTGATTTCCCCTGCACTAATAATATAGCAGAATACGAGGCCCTTGTTTTGGGTCTCAAGGTTGCGTTACAGTTAGGTGTCAAATCTATCAATATTTTTGGTGACTCTCAATTGGTAGTCAATCAAGTTATGGGCATCTACCAATGTAAAAATGAGGAACTTCAAAAGTACAAACACTACGTGGATTCACTTCTAACCTTATTTACTCATTATTCTATCCAAACCATTCCCCGCTCCACTAACAAATTTGTGGATACTATGGCTTGCTTACCCTCGCAAATTCCTGCTTCATCGACTGACTATGACATTTTCATCTTGGTCCAACAACTCTTTGCCCCATCTTACTTAGCCCCGGTTGTTTGTATGATAAATAATGTGTCTGCTAATTCGCAGGATACCTGGTATCACCAATTTCATGACTACCTTACAACCTCCATTCTCCCACCTGACCTTACTAGTACCGGAAAACGTGCTTTTCTTAAACATGTTTCTCGTTATGTCATCATGGGGGGACTCCTTTATAAACGTAGCTTTGATGGCATCCTCCTTCAATGTCTAACCGGTGCGGAGGTCACCTATACCATCCAACAGGTCCATGACGGTATTTGTGGTGGACATTTTAGCGACCTTGCCGTGGCCAAACGAATCCTTCGCCTAGGTTATTATTGGCATACTCTTAATAACGACTGCTACGAATATGTTAAGTGTTGTGTTATGTGTCAACAACATGCCAACCTTCAACATACTCCTAGCCATCCACTACAAGTCGCACGAGATCTTTGGCCTTTCTCACAATGGGGTTTAGACCTTATTAGTGAGATTCATCCGCCCTCTTCGCAACGTCACCGATGGATAATCATGGCAACCGAATATTACACAAAATGGGTGGAGGCTATTCCACTCATTTCAACCAAAAAGGAAAAAATTACAGAGTTCATTAACCATCACATTATCTGTCATTTTGGTGTTCCTCATCACCTGATAACAAATAATGGAAAATCTTTCAAAAATAAGTTATTACAATACCTTTGTAACAACTTCGGTATCAAACTTAGCTTCTCGTCACCGTAATATCCACAGGCCAATGGTCAGGCTGAA
The DNA here is from genome assembly GCA_019776745.2 of Taxus chinensis. Taxonomy (NCBI): domain Eukaryota; kingdom Viridiplantae; phylum Streptophyta; class Pinopsida; order Cupressales; family Taxaceae; genus Taxus; species Taxus chinensis. The sequence continues at coordinate 888,149,997 of CM034151.1, forward strand.
TCTTCTAATAAAACCCTAACCAAAATCCTCATGAAAGTTGTTAATGAGTCCGAGATAGATTGGCATGATCACATCCCCTTTGCCCTTTGGGCTTATCGTACTAGCATTCGTACCTCTACTAATGCCACACCTTTTTCTTTGGTATATGGTACCGAGGCTGTCTTGCCTCTCGAAATACAAATACCCTCCCTCAGAATATCTCTTCAGGATATTCTCACCAATGATGATTTCCGCCAAGCGCGATTATCCCAATTGGAGCTTCTTGACGAGTGTCGTCTTACAGATCTTGACCACCTTCAAATCTATCAAAAACGCATCAAGCGTGCTTATGATAAGCGACTTCATGAGTGTACTTTTAAGGTTGGTGATCTTGTCCTCAAAGAGAATCAACATGTAACCAAACTAGAAAAGAGCAAACGTGGAAAATTTGCTCCTAATTAGATTGGGCCTTACATTATCACTCACACTTATGGATCAGGCACTTATCGTTTAGCTTCGCTTAATGGTAAACCTGAGCCTGAACCCCTTAATGCCTTGCATCTTCGACCATTCTATTGTTGAATTTAGTGTTACATCACTTCTTATCTACCTTGCACTCGTCCCTTGAGCTCATTTACCACCACATACACTTTGTTTCCTACATCTCAAAATCAAATCAAGCTCACATGGTTTGATTATCACCTCCCCTTAAAGATGCCTTCCCCTTTTTAGTCTAGTCCATGACTTCAAAGTATTAAAATGACACATTCTTAACTAAACACTTATGGGATTTTCTTGAGTCAAACTTCCTACAAAACTAGATGCTTTATGCCAAACGGACATCTAGACCTATAAATTATACATAGACTGCTCCCTCGAAGGACAGCTATATGCCAAACTACTGCTGCTATTATATATATAGACTTCTCCCCCGAAGGAAAGCTATACACAAATGCCACATCTACTACTATAAATAGACTGCTCCCCCGAAGGACAGCTATACACAGTCAGCCTTTATTAGAAGCTTCTCGCATTGATTAGCTTCGTGAAGACCTCAAGAATAATAAAATACATATCCCTTGTAGACTTCCCACATCGATCAGTCTATATTCAGCAAAATTAAAGGCCGCATTCAAAAGAACTTTTGAGTCATGGACTTGTCTATTTAGGTTAGGTTCTCTTTCGTCAGAATACTCACTTTATAACAAGTTCTCTGCACCTCAAGTACACCATCCACCTCACCTCACCATTTTTTTAAACAAAAAAACTCAAGGGACGTGACGTACACCCGATATATTATGATTTTACAACTCTTTTCACCTATCGACTTCTCGTCTATGCACGGTACCTAGGGGTTCAAGCTCATTCTACGTTATTTATGTGGTTTGTTTAGCTCTTTTCACCTACGGAGCACTTTTTCCTCTTTGACTCGAATCTAGGATTATGTGTTGACCTTAATCAGGACACGGTTCCCTACCACTTGGGTAGGCTAACTTTCACTTCACCTATACCTATACCAACATCGCCGATTCCTTACCAACACCAACAAACATTACCCTACCAATATCGATATTTTTACCAACCAACAAATCGCCTAACCATACCTAAATTACCTGAATTCACTTCTCCCTGGTCCTAAGGGAGAACTACATCGGTCTGAGGCCCCTCCTTGCTTTGTGCAATGGGCTATGTAGGTAGCACTTAGGAGACATAGTGTCTCCCAAGGTTAGCTCGACCATCCCCTACCATAACTTAGCATGTGTTGTAAATATACATATTTTTATGTATTTATTTTCGCCAACATTTATCTTTATCATTTTTAAAAACAAACATTCAAAACACAACCCTTCTTATTATTATAACTCAAATCAACATACATATTCAGTTTTATTTAGATGTTCAACAAATACATCTTCTCTATCATCGACGTGCAGGTCGGCATCCTTATTTATTCTTATACCTTTATAACATTCACTTAGACCCTCGCGCCTCATCCCGAACCAGGTGATGATTGTGATCGTCGATGCCTCTCGTCGGGCCTCTCCATCCTCAAAGGCACCACGGCTATTAGTACCGCTCACTGTAAAATCCCGGAGCCGAACCCGACGCGGCCCCCCCAAATCCATTTTTGACCTATTACTCCCATTTTACCCATTCAAAAATCCTAAAAACCTACCCACCCTACCGTTTTAGCCTAACTAACCTACCTACCCTCTCCTTTTTCCAAACCACTTCCATTTATTAATTCTTTTATTAAAAACATGGATTCCTACCCCAAACCCAAATATAGCTTAACAACATCAAATTCACACAATGCAAGGTTTCAAACCTACCGGTACGATGACACGTCATCGTGGTGGGATAGGTGGTGGTGGTCCAGCTGGTCCAGCACCTCCTGCTCCTCCTGGCTGTGCCATGGCTCTAACTCTCCTCTACTGGGTCCTCCACCAATCAACCGCTGCCTCCTACTCGCTAGGGCCTACCAACCACTCACTTCTCCACTCAAATAGTGCCACCTCAACCGACAAATGCACCAATCTCAACAATACACCTCAGACAACTCAAATTGGATTTCAAATTGACAATGTGACAATGACAGGCCGTATTTTTCTTTTTATAGGTTTTTGACCTATAACCGATATCGGTTATATTGTGCCCTAAGGAACCAGTATCGGCCACCTAACCGATACCGGTCATATCTAGCCGATATCATTTTAATACCTACCTCCACCAAACTACTGCCCTTATTCACCAATCTCCCTTTCTCACCACATTTCCTTTTCACCACATCGCCTATACCCGCCATTACTGCTTAGCCTTTTTTGACTTCATTGGCCCGACCTAAGGCTACAACCAACTAATCCGGCCTGACCCAAGGCCGCAACCAACTAATCCGGCCCAACTCAAGGCCACAACCCAACCATTTGGCCTGACCCAAGGCCGCCCCTACCCAATTGGCCCTACCCAAGGCCGCAACCAACTAATTTGGCCCGACCCAATGCCTCACCCCAACCATTTGGCCTGACCCAAGGCCTCACCCCAACCATTTGGTCTGACCCAAGGCCGCAACCCAACCACTTGGCCCGACCCAAAGCCGCAACCACCCATTCAGCCCGACCCAAGGCCTCACCCCAACCATTTGGCCCGACCCAAGGCCGCAACCCAACCACTTGGCCTGACCCAAGGCCGCACTCAACCCATCAGGCCCGACCCACGGCCCTCACTAATCAATTGGCCCGACCCAAGGCCGTACCACTTAAATACCTCACCCCAAACCAACAAATTACAATTTTATCCACTCATCCTGTCACTTTTTGTTCAATCGAGCTCACCTGTTCGTGTTTTAGCATGATTAGGGTACTTGACTTGATCCGTCGACCAACTTTGCCTAGACCTAGACCGTGACGTTTATCTCAACCAAACCAATCATTTGGTACTACCGAACATGTCTAAACATTCCTGTACCTTACCCGTTATATTCCCTGGAGCTACTTCCTATGCCTTGGATACCAGGATTATATCACCCTTGTTTGGATAAACTATCGACCTTTGCCTAAGAATTGCTTGTTTGCTCTTCAAATCATGTACCCTGGTCACACTACTACATTTCAACGTGCGTCTACTTATTCGGACCTACCCCACCATCTCACCATCATCTCCACACCATTTACCCTTTATCAACCCTATCCCTGATTTCACGCTACCTCAATCTGTGATAGATTTGAGGGGGATTACCTATACCCTTAACTGGAGTAACCACTTCATATTATTGTCCGTGCAGCTTTACAAAACAAGCTAAACGACAATAAGGGGCTAATATAGACACCAAATTTGTGTCTTACGACCCCCTGTGCCCCGCATCTCATTTCGCAACCTAACCTCATCACCTAAACCTTACACAATTATTTATTAATTACCTTATAATTAATAAATCCACATCACCATACCTGCCACCTCATTTTTCCACCTCATCATGACCTAGTCCTAACCCTAAACTAACCTAATTAATACCTATAACTTGGTCTACATCCACACCCATGACAAAATTACTCCTCACCCGCACCTAAAATCAACCTCATAATAACTTGACCAAGCCCACAACTAATCCCTCGAGAGAAAAGGAGGGAAAGTTGGCTATTTTACTAAAAATAGCCCACTTTGACTGAACCGATACTGGTTTCTACTCGACCGCCGTTGGTTATGTAACCGCCATCAGTTCCCTGTAAATGACCTCCTCCAACCAGAAAACAAAGGTCGGAGGATTTTTGATTAATCGAGATCATCAGAAGTCATTGAAAGGATCTGGATTTTACTTGGCCGAGCAGAGACAAGTGAAGAAACAAGAAAAGTTTACAGAGAAGGACATCAAGCCCCAGACTGCAACTGAGTAACCAGAGCCCAGTGACACTCATCTGATCATCGAGAGGGAAGATATCTCATCTTCTGATTGTTAGGTCATCCTACCTGAGTTTTTCCTTCGTCATCACAGTCCTTGGACCTGCATCCTCATCAATAACCAGTAAGTAGTATCTCGTATGTCCTTTTAGTAACATTTCTTGAACTTCTGAATCACAACCATCATAAGTCTATTCCTGGATCCACTACCCAGCAACACACTACATCTAACTGTTATTCCTCTACCCTTACGTTACCCAAGAACACCCTCCCCGTACTCTCTGAGTCCCTCTCATCACCCCGTTACCTAACCCCACTCATTTACTAGCCTTATAAACAACACAGCCACCCTACAACCAACCCTCACCAAAAGTCCCTAAAACATTGCCCCTACCAATATCGGTTAATAGCAACCGGTACCGATCACTATGATTCAAAACCAAAAACCAGCCTTTCCTCTACTTGTTTCAACGAGGCAATTAAATTGTGATTTTACAATCATTTGTGTTAATTCATATTAGCAGGGGAACTGACCACCTTCGAAAGGAAGTTTTATATTTCCTGGGCCCAAGGCAGTTCCCTCATTTATTGTCTAATTAAAAATCTGGTGGTCTTGCATTCTTACTTGCAGGTAGTCCTTCCAAGACAAATAGGAGTTCTTCGCAGTCGATCTGATCTCTCTCTATGGTACGCGCACACCATCTCGACATTCAACAGGTATTCCTCCTAGCCCTTATCTATTTCTCAAAGGAATGAAAGGATAGAAGCAACTCTATTCCCAAAGAGCTCAAACATTCTATGCAAAACAGAGGATCAGGCTTTGAGTCGGAAGATTAATCACTCAAGCGAGAAGGGACATAGTACTCATCATCACTACTGTCAGAATCGGAAGACTCAAAGGTCTAATGGTCGGGAGGATCAAGAAGAGAATCATGCTCAACATCATCATCATCTGATGAGTTAGAATCCGAATCATCAAGTTGAAGAATCTCAATAGGTAGAGAAGTAGAATTCAAAGAAGATTCATCAAACTTAAACCTTATCTTAATATAAATCTCATGAGAATTAGGATTCAACAATCGATATCCTTTCATGCCATCTGGATAACCTACAAAGATACAAAGTTTGGATTGTGGTTCCAATTCCTTGCATTTCTTCTTGGGAATCCAAGCCATAGACTTTGATTCGAAGACTCGAAAATTGCTCAACATTAGGCTTGCATCAAAACCAGGCTTCAAAGGGTGTCATCCCACTTATTGCCTTTTGTGGTACATGGTTCTGAATGTAATTACTATAATTCACTACTTCAGCTCAATACTGCGGAGGAAGAGACTTCGAGTGAATCATACAAGTGGCCATCTCCTTAAGAGTACAGTTCTTTCTTTCTGCTACTCCATGTTGTAAAGGGCTATAAGAAATTGTATGCTCTAGGGAGATCCCTTCAAAAGTACAAAAATCCATGAACCTATTGTTTACATATTCACCTCCATTATCGGTTCGAATAACCTTGATAGACAGTTCCGCTTATTTCTCATCAAGAGCCTTAAAGTCCTGAAAATGTTCAAAGACTTCAGACTTAAGCTTAATAAAATATACCCAGGTATATCACAAATAGTCATCAATGAAGGTGAGCACATAAAGATCTCTAGTAAACGAAAGAGATGGAAATGGACCAAAATTATCGCTATGAATAAAATCCAAGGGACGAGTAGCTCTCCAGGATTTTCCTTTGTCAAATTTCTTTTCAAGATTCTTTCCAAGGGTAAAACCCTCACAAAGCCCTTAGAAAACTTGATGTGGGGTAACCCATTGACCATTTCATTTTGGCTCAATTTTTCAAGGTAGTAATAATTTAGATGTCTGGAACGCTCATGCTATAACTTACAAATCTCATTTGCATGAATGAAAAAGGTAGTGGTCATAGAATCAAAAGTAAAGTGGGAAAAGCTATACAACCATGACCAGTGATCCACCTTTCCCTCAACCACTATAGTGTCATCGTTAAGCTCACAAATAATCACTGAGTTAGGACCAAATTCCACTCGCATTCCTTTACCAAGGTGAGTAATTTGGTAAACCTATAGGAGATTGGTAGGGAGATCAGGAACATTCAACACTTAGTTGAATGTTCCCCCATCCATCTCTACCGATCCAATACCAGAAATTTACACTGTCATGTCATTACCCATCATGATTTGGGACATACCACAAGGCTTGATGTTGGAGAACTCAACATGAAAAGAAGCCATTTGGTGCGAGGCATCGGAATCTATAATCCATGTTGATGAAGGAGCAACTGTTGTCAAAATTTCACCCCCCCAGGGTAAATTTTGATAACATGCATCAGAGTTTTGCAGTTCCAAGCATGTAGTTTGATCCAGGAAAAATCGTGAAAATTGGCTACGTCCGTGTCCTGGGAATAGTTGGGACATTCGGGGCGAAAAGGCGCGGTTCGGCCGAAATGCCTCTAGGCGGCCCACGAAGCATTGGGACAAGTGGAACGAATATACGCGGAAGACGCGAGTCGACCGAAAAGCCTCAAGGTGGCCCACAAAGCTAAGGGACATCTGGGCCGCCAGAACGCGAACCGGCTGGTTCGGCCGAAACGGGAAACTTCAGCACAGGAACATCCGGGCCGTCAGGACGTGCGGGATGCGGAAAGCCGGTTCGGCCGAAGGAAGAAAATCGACTAATTGCTTGGGACATTTGGGTCTTAAGGACGCGAACCGCCCGGTTCGGCCGAAATGGAGAATTTTCGTACTAAGCAGTTGGGACATCTGGGCCGCGGGGACGCGAAGGACATGAACTGGCCGATTCAGCCGAAACAGGAAACTTCAGCACAAAGACAAGTGGGACAAAGGGACGTGCGGGACGCGGATAGCCGAAGGAGCCGAAAGCCAATCAGATCATGACACGTGTCACCGACAGAAAAGGGACATGGAAGCCCATTTCGAGAGGATCGAAGGATTTTGTCCCACGAAGCACTGGGACATTTGGGACAAAAGGACGCGAAGGACGCGGAAAGCCGGTAGGCCCGTGGACAAATCACAGCATAACACATGTTGCCAAGGAAAATGGTCCAAAAGTCAAAGGGCGAGGTTTCAAGCACTGATCTGAACCAATGAAATAGTGCCACGTGTCCAAGCTAGGGCCCACAAGGAAATTTCAAAGGAAAGCCCGCGAAAAGGTGGAGGAGAGAGAATTGCTCAGTGAATCAGAGCCTACCACGTGTCGTCCAAGTGGCAAAGCGCGGGGAAAGTTCAAATATTTTTCCTGCTGACCTGTTTTTTTACCTTTTGCCCTAAATCTTCAGATCGTCGTATTTTTCGATCCAGAGCTCGGATTTGCACGTTCTTTATATCAACGGAAAGCTATTGAAATTCTATACATGATTCTGGGACCAATCTTGCATTTTGGTGCATTCTGGAGAGATAAAAATTGAGAAACGGCTCTAACATGTGGTAATGCCAGAAGTGACGTTTCAACAACCAGCTTTAATGTAGCAGACAACCCGCCGTTTTGCCAGGATCCGTCACTTCTACCATAATGAGATGATTTAAAATATGACCTAGAGGTGGTTGGGGTAGATTTGAATTTCCTCTCTTTTCCCTTTCTCATTCTTCCTATAAATTGTAAGGAGTGGCAAAAAATAACAGGTTGTTCATCCTTTCAGCTCTGCCCTCCCTTCTTTTTCTTCTCCAGGGTTGAAAATGGAGCTCGAACCTCCTCCCTGCTCTGTAATGGCGTTTTTGCCTTTTACTAATGAAATGATGTTCTGTGCAAACTTTCTGAAGAAACAAAAACATGTTTTGTGATGCATCTGTCCATCCTTTCTCATGTTTGCTTGTTTTCTTGTTGCCTCTCTTCATTACAGGTATTTGTGCATGTTTGAATGTTCATTGCAGGTTTGGAGCTGTGTTCATGGAGTTTTGGGACATTTTCTGTGTGAAATCTATCCTTGGGCCTGTGATGTATCTGTCCATCCTTCCCATTGCTCACCTCTCTTTTTCCCATGGCAGCTTTGATAGAGGTTCAACATTCTCCTTCTCTGGTGTATCACCGTTTTAGTGTAGGCTTTCGCTATTTTTCCCTTATCTCTCTCTCTCTGTCTCCTTGGCATGGTTAGATTAGGATTAGATTAGCTTGCTTGCACTGGAATAGCTTGTGGCAGGTAGTTTAGGAGCAGGAACCAGCCTTCTCTGGAGATTCCTTTCTCATTTTACAGGTCACACACCTGGAGAAAGGATTTAATGTTGTGCAATCACACTGGATGCCTGAGTGATCAACCTAGAAGCCTGATCTGCATCAAGGGGTGCTGTGATTTTGCACCAATAGTTTTGGCATGCCCGGTGGGACCTTAGAGGTCTTCCACTTCATCTTTTGCAAGTTGGTGTGTTCCTATGAATATTTTAGCCTTTGGAGGCACTTGCAAACACATCTAGCGACTCCATCTGATCAATAACTCATTCTCTGAGTTGTAGACCCATTTTCCATCCATTCCCGTTTATCCTTCTTTCCATCTCTTTCATTCTTTCCCATTCCATGAGGTTGTGCAATCATGACTTTATTTCCATCATGGAATTCACATCAACAGTAGCAATATATCACACCTCCAACACATTTCACAAATCCTCCAGATCAACACGCATACTCATATGAATAGAAGTGCCAGAGTCAGTTTGGAAATGGAGCTTTCCAAGAGCAAGAGTATGCATATAATGAAGACAATCAGATGCAAGATGCTGGTCTGTTGGAGAAAATCCAAAAGATGGAGGTAAACATAGTGCAGTCCAGGGCTTAGGCACATATGAGAGAATTTGGAATCAGTTGTGGAGCACCCTGTCCATGGGTGGGACCTTTTCCAAGGCATTACAGCCCTCAGGAGAAGCTTGACTTCATGATTGCAATGCTACCTTTTCTTGCAAATTGGATTGAAGAAATAGAGGTGTATGAGATGAGTATTCAGCAACCTTGTCAACGGGTAAGCACACCTTCTCATGCCTTTTCTTTTCCTCTTTCCCAATCTATTTCATCTCAGCAGTGTCAAGCTTTAAACTCTCCATCTGCTGTCCCAAATGTTGATCCCATCCCTCCATCCCCTAGTCTCCCACCCCATCTCAATTCTTCCTTCCTTTTCCCTTCCAAACAGTCATCCTCTCCACAAGAGCTAACAGAAATACCCCCTCCTCCAAAGAAACAAGAGTTTATACCTCCACCACCACAAAAAAATGCCAAATCAATTGAGTTGCAACCTATCGCTCCTCTTGCATTCCCAATTCCATGTGGGGAAGAAGAAATCGCAAAAATCAGTCATCAAGGACAGTAAGAGGAAGAGCCAAGAAAAGAAGAAATGATTAAGAGCTTAGTAAGTTTGGCTGCCAAGTTTGGTATGACAAAGATCCCCTTGATGGTCAAACCTACAGAAGAGGCTAAGTTTGAACAAATAGTGGTCAGGGCTAAAGAAGGAGTTCTTGCAGTCCCAACTTGTCCTCTAGAGCAGCAGATTGAATAGTTTGACTTGACAAACTTCATGCTGGAGGAAGAGTTATACCAAGAGCAAGATTGCCTTCGAGTAGTAGAGGAGGGAGAAGCTTCTCTAGATCCAAAAGAGGAGGAGCACACCCCAGTTATGGAGGAGAAAATTACAGATCCAAGGGCTTTGAGCACAAAGCAGGCTACAGGAGAACCTTCAGTTCTTCTTTCTACTTCACCTCTCTCAAGTTCCAGTACTGAAGAGGAGTTTGACCTCTCAAACTCAATGTTGGAGGGAGAAAGAAACCATGGTGGTCAAGTTACAGATCAAGAGGACACCATAGAGGAAGTTGAACATTTGCAGTAGGACAGTCATGAGGTAGTTTATCTGTCAGATTTGGAGGACTGTTTTGATGGAGAAGAGCCGGTTGAGTTTCCACCATTCTCTCTTTCATCATCCACATTCCAAACACAAGAGTCTACTGTCATGAAGGAGAACATTCATTTGCAGCAGCCTGCATCTTATAACAACTCTTCGGAATCAAGATTGGAAGATTTTAATCTTTCATGTTCTTCATTGGAGGAAGAGAAAGGACAAAAGAATTTCGCCATTGCTTCCACACCATCCATTCAAGGTCTACAAGAAGACTCCATTCTTGGAGTTGAGAATCAGAGCTATGGGCATATCAAACGGATCAGACCTTGCCCAATCAGGTATTTGGCTTCATTGGAGCCAAAGGAGAAGTCACAACCAGTCATGCTTGCTTCTGAGCATGAGGGTGAGCTACAAAGTATCAAGGATCAGCTGTCATACCTCTTCAACCCAAATGCAGAGCAACTAAAAGAGGTATTGAATTTTCCTTCAGCTGATACCTTGATGATTTGGGTGGAATACCAGCTTCTTGTCAATTTTCCACTCACCCTAACAGCCATGATCAGCTCCAAATCAATTGCATGGCTGCCACTTTTGAGAAAGGGAAGCTATTTCTCACAACCAATTGCAGGGTTTGTTTAGCTTGCCTTTGCTCCTAGTTACAGTAGAAGAAGTGCTTGTGCACACTCTGTATGTTCCATTTGGAGCATGTATGATTTTCATTTCTGTACATAGTTTTGGTGTTGCTGGTTCTGCTCTTGCACAGTTCATTCCAGTGGCATTTTGGTGAGAACAACTCCATGTCCGGTGGGTTTCAATAGGCTCAGAGGGAGTTTTTCAAAGTTTAGATCAGTTTTCAGGATTGCTTATGACTCCATGCCCAATGGATTACTTCAGGCTACTGATCATTCACCTAGCAGGCAGGTGACCCCGCTGAGTCATCAAAACTATTTTCAAAATTTCACCCCCCGAGGGTAAATTTCGATAACATGCATCAGAGTTTTACAGTTCTAAGCATGTAGTTTGATCCAGGAAAAATCATGAAAATTGGCTAAGTCCTTGTCCCGGGAACAGTTGGGACATTTGGGGTGAAAAGGCGCGGTTCGTCCGAAATGCCTCCAGTGGCCCGCGAAGCACTGGGACAAGTGGAACGAATATACGCGGAAGATGCAAGTCGGCTGAAAAGCCTCAAGGCGGCCTGCGAAGCTAAGGGACATCTGGGCTGCGAGGACACGAACAGGCTGGTTCGGCTGAAACGGGAAACTTTAGCACATGAACATCCGGGCCATCAGGACGCGTGGGACGCGGAAAGCCGGTTCGGCCGAAGGAAGAAAATCGACTAACTGCTTGGGACATTTGGGTCTTAAGGACGCGAACCACCCGGTTCGGTCGAAATGGAGAATTTTCGTACTAAGCAGTTAGGACATCTAGGCCGCGGGGATGCTAAGGACGCGAACCAGCCGGTTCCGCCGAAACAGGAAACTTTAGCACAAAGACAAGTGGGACAAAGGGACGTGTGGGACACAGATAGCCGAAGGAGCCGAAAGCCAATTAGATCATGACACGTGTCACCGGCAGAAAAGGGATATGGAAGCCCATTTCGGGTGGATCGAAGGATTTTGTCCCGTGAAGCACTGGGACATTTGGGACAAAAGGACGTGAAGGACGCGGAAAGCCGGCAGGCCCTTGGACAAATCACAGCATGACACGTGTCGCCAAGGAAAATGGTCCAAAAGTCAAAGGGTGAGGTTTCAAGCACTGATCCGAACCAATGAAATAGTGCCACGTGTCCAAGCTAGGGCCCATAAGGAAATTTCAAAGGAAAGCCCATGGAAAGGTGGAGGAGAGAGAATTGCTCAGCGAATCAGAGCCTACCACGTGTCGTCCAAGTGGCAAAGCGTGGGGAAAGTTCAAATATTTTTCCCGCCGACCTGTTTTTTTGCCTTTTGCCCTAAATCTTCAGATCATCGTATTTTTCGATCCAGAGCTCGAATTTGCACGTTCTTTATATCAACGGAAAGCTGTTGAAATTATCTACATGATTATAGGATCAATATTGCATTTTGGTGCATTCTGGAGAGATAAAATTGAGAAACGGATCTGATGCGTGGTAATGCCAGAAGTGACACTTCAACAACCAGCTTTAATGTAGCAGAGAGCCTACCGTTTTGCCAGGATTCGCTGCTTCTACCATAATGAGATGATTTAAAATATGACCTAGAAGTGGTTGGGGTAGATTTGAATTTCCTCTCTTTTCCCTTTCTCATTCTTCCTATAAATTGTAAGGAGTGGCAAAAAATAATAGGTTGTTCATCTTTTCAGCTCTGCCCTCCCTTCTTTTTCTTCTCCAGGGTTGAAAATGGAGCTCAAACCTCCTCCCTACTCTGTAATGGCATTTTTTCCTTTTACTAATGAAATTATGTTCTGTGCAAACTTTTTGAAGCAACAAAAACATGTTTTTTGATGCATCTATCCATCCTTTCTCGTTTTTGTTTGTTTTCTTCTTACCTCTCTTCATTATAGGTATTTGTGCATGTTTGAATGTTCATTGCAGGTTTGGAGTTGTGTTCATGGAGTTTTGGGACATTTTCTGTGTGAAATCTATCCTTGGGCCTATGATGCATCTGTCCATCCTTCCCATTTCTCACCTCTCTTTGTCCCATGGCAGCTTTGATAGAGGTTCAACATTCTCCTTCTCTGGTGTATCACCGTTTTAGTGTAGGCTTTCGCTGTTTTTCCTTTCTCTCTCTCTCTCTGTCTCCTTGGCATGGTTAGATTAGGATTAGATTAGCTTGCCTGCACTGGAATAGCTTGTGGCAGGTAGTTTAGGAGCAGGAACCAGCCTTCTCTGGAGATTCCTTTCTCATTTTACAGGTCCCACACCTGGAGAAAGGATTCAATGTTGTGCAATCACACTGGATGCCTGAGTGATCAACCTAGAAGCCTGATCTGCATCCAGGGGTGCTGTGATTTTGCACCAACAACAACTTTGGCTACAAGGGCCTTTCCTTTCTTCTTATCAGATTTAGACCCTTTTGTAGTAGAAGACTCGGCCTTTGGAGCATTTTGTTTGATAAACTCAAGAACACCTATTTTATTTTTCTCAATTAAATGAGTAAGGTGATCAATTTGTTTTCTAATACACATATGCTCTTTATGACAAAGCTTCTTGTAATAGGAACAAAAAAAATTGTCTTTCTATGCTCTAGGCTTAGAATTCAAAGCATTCATGTTAAATTTAGTTTCGGTCTTGGTTTCCTTCTTACGTTGATCCTTTATTTCTTTATTATTTTCCTTACTAGTAATTTCTACAAGGGAATGTGACTTGGACTTTAAAGACCCCATTTGAATGAGTTTGTCCTATTCTCAAATGAGTTGGGATGAAAAACAATCAAAGGAGGGCATATTCCAATCCTTTCCTAAGGCAAATTTTGTAGCGTAAAAAGTTGACACAAAGAAAAAATATTCGGGACCTAACTTAGAGAGAATCGACAAGATCAGTTGATAATGTTTCTTCTCTACTTGACATTCCTTTAACAACAATCTAGTGTGGACAAACTTAGAGAAGAATTCTTGTATTTTTTCAAAATCACTAGGATTTAACCCTAGTAGTTCATTTTCTAACTCATGTGATCTCATTTCATCTTGTTTTCCAAACATTTTATCCAACGTTGTACATGCAGAATTAGGTGTTTCGGACGACTCAATGTGGAAGAGGAAGTCAAGAGAAACAAACATGCAAAGAAGACATAAAGCTTCATCACTATGGTTTAACCACTTAGATTTTTTAGGGTCATCATCTAGTTTAGTCTTAGTTCCCATGGTGATGTAGAACAACCATTTACCCCTTAGTTTCATAATCATTTTCGATCTCCACTGTAAAAAAATAAACGGTGTAAGGAAAGGAATTGTATAAGTATCCATTGTGAAGAGGGAGAAGGAATACAAAAAAGAAACACAACCACCCAGGACAATATAATAACCCCTTGCTTTAGGCACTTTATAGTTTAGTGCATTGAATACAATCAGCTCTGAGCATGCGTCTTGCAACAGTTGGTAACTTGAGTTGCAATTAGCATAATAATGCGCAAGAGATAAGACCAAAATTGTGTTTCGTGGAGCGCAACAAGATGACATTGTACGCAAGCATAATTTGCAAAAATAGTAGGAAGGAGGTGAAATCAAATCTTGGTTGTGAGAAAATGTGTCTCACATCACAAAGGATACCCCCTTACTACAAACTGTGGCGAATACACTCACTAGTCGGAAGTAATAATAAGGGTAAATACAAGTTTTAAATGAACTTGAGATGAGTCCCGATGATCTTCAGAACATCGGAAAATTTCTTAGAAGGAAAATAGGTGCTCAGAGTGTCACTACACACTTGAGTGTGCAATTGGTAAAAAAATCAACAATAACACCTAAAAATTACTGTTGAAACTTTCAATTTAGCTAATTTTAAAGCTACGGGAGTTAAAAATTTGATAATTAACATTCATTTAAAAGATGATTTAAATTATTACTAATCGTAAAAGATAAAAAAATTAGATTCGTAATTAATAAAACTAGATTTAATATAATTAAATCTAATTAATTACGATTAATAAAGAAATACTAATTAAGATCTAATTAAAATTAAATCCTAATTAACTATTGAAATATATTTTCCCTTTTGAGAAAATTCAAATTGAATGGTTTCCCACTACAATTTGAAAATTTACTATTATATCTTGCCTTAAATAAATTTAAATGCCCACTTTAAAAATACCTCCATTTGGATTTTTCTACTTGAAAAGATTTCCCACCAAAAAATTAAAAAACATACCATAAATAATTTTTAACAAGCTTACCATTGTTGAAATCCCAAGTTAGAGGTGGAGACCATTCAGGTGGATACGGTTGGGTGGATGCCGAGTTGGGATTGATAGTTTGAGGAAACAGCAGATCTCGGCGTGGTTTGCGGGTTGAAGACCGAGGATGGCGAGAATTGAGAAGGAGAATCTGTTGGAGAGTGGACCGAGGTGGCAGGATCATGAGGACTTGAGACAAAAGACATGGCCTCCCATAGAGGAAAGCTGGAGTCGAGAAAAGTAGGGAAAAATCACTCAGCTAGGGTTTACAAACATCTGCATGAGCTTGAGGAGGAAAAACAAACGACTCGCCAAGTGAGAATGACTTTCTCAAGGTAAACACGAGTTAGATAGGGGAAGATCACGAGCCAGGAGAGCTTGAGGAGGTGGAAGGAGCTTGGTGGAGTAGAACACAACAAAACACCCCTTCACATGAAATTTTAACCTCTAAGCCACAAATGAAAAAATTGTATTCTACAAAAAGGCATCAAAAAAATAGAGAAACAAAAAAAACAGAGATCTACAAAATATTTCCAATTTAATAAACAAAAACTAAAAAACTAGAAAATAACCTCTATTTTAACTGATCTACCAATTTTAGCTGCAATTAGCTAAAAGTAGTTGTAAAATCCCTGAAAACTCAAGGAGATACCTACACATGCATGAAGAACACAACAAAACCAAAACAACTTTCCAAGAACAACTTGTTAAATACGTTAGCAATAATTTTCCAGAATATAACGATAAAAAAACTTACACAAGGAGTAAAAAAAATGAAATCAAGAGTAATCACAACTCAAATGAGGAATGCACGTTTACCGATCTTAGCTTTGATACCATGAAAGAGTTTGTGAGAATCGAATAAAAAATGATGCACCACAAAGTAGTTGCACTCAAACGGAATCATGATAACTCTAGTGTAATCATAAGGATCGATCCACAATGGAAGAACTTGCTCAACAGATATAAAGCTTGCACAAAGAGGAAAGACAATGGAGTGTCTTGGCATACTCATAAATCAGAAATGAAAGGGTGCATATAGGGTGTTGAGTAACCCTAGTGCATGAAACACAAGAAAACCCTAAACCTAACCCATGTGAGATGACCCTCCATATGTGAGTGGAGGACACATAGGATCCCACAAAACAACAGTATATATGATGTAGGAGCATCATTGCTTACTAGGATAGAAGTGTTATGTTTTCATAAGGTATACAATCAGTTTTAAGTTGTTTTCCCACCATTTTGGAGTCCTTGAATTCACATTTTGTGAAAATGTTATAAAGAAATAATAAATAAGTTAGTAGATGAGTTTTAGATTCAAATGTGACTTTGGAAAGGAGGTTATGAGCTAAATAAAACTCTCTGAGCTATGTCTATTAGGAAAAGTTATCATGAACAAGTTAGGATGGGATGTATGAGATTCATCCTTTTTCCATGCTTGGAATATTGTTGAACTTTCATATGGATCTATTTGAGTCTTCCTAGAAGTTGTTTTAGGAGGATGGTCTCATAAAATTTAATCCTTTTGTCAAGAATTCAAGGGGAGAAGATGTAATAGTGGATGAACAAGATGGAAAGGATATATGTGAAGCTTTGGGTGAAATAATTTGCTATCTTTCTATACATTTTTCATGTTTTGTTATGATAGTGCATGAAGCTTTGTAATAGGGCAGTGAGTAAGAAAAACTATAGTAGGAAACAAATGTTATTTTCATGACTGTGAAGGTCCAAGTAGTTGAGGAATGAAAAAATAGAGAAAACCCTATTTTTTAAGTCTTGAATCTACTTTGTATGAGTTTTGTAACTAAATATGTCATCTCGGGCCAAAACTAAGGCTTGTTGGTAAATGTATTCTATCCATACAAAATCAATAAAATTTTAGAATCTAAAATTTCTTTGCAAGTAAAATAGGTGTGTGAAGTATCAGGATCCAAATCACACGTGTGGTGGAGGAGTTAGCTAAAACATTTCTGTAGATTGTACAATGTATAGTGAGAAAGAAGCTTGTATGCATGCATAAAGAAATGGATGATTGAAGTTATGGAATTGATGATATAACATGTTGAGAGTGTAATTAAGGTGGTCCAAAACATTTCATGGTGTGTTCTACTTTTTAAACCCATGCTATTAAAACTATCATGAAGGAATAGGCCTAATTCGTCTGTGACAAGGTATAAATAATTTTATTCCGTACAAAGAAGTATGGGTTTATTTTTCCATATGTTGAAGAAGAGGATAAAAGGTATACTAAATGTTTGATAGAACTCCAAGATCATCACCCTTCAACAAGTTATGGTGGAGAAGACCATTAGAGAAGTCTGTAAGCTTCTAGACCACAACAAAGTGTAATGCCCCGTTTGATGTTCCCCCAGTCCCTGGCACAACGACCTTCTTGCTAATCCTGGGAGACTAGTGTGCATGTGTTTTTGTTGACCGTTGTTGACCGTGTCCAGGTCACAATGAATAATTTTCACCTTCCCTCTCCTTCTTTCCTTTCGGGTCGTTGTCGACACCCCAAACTGTGGACCCCATAGCGTCATGGACAGTTATCCAGTTAAAGGAAAATTTGGTTCTCGACTCTTTGAGTTTGTTGGGTCGTCGAAATTAATAGGATTAATAATTATTATCATTATTAAGCCATAAAATTATTAAAATAATGTTTATAATACTATTATAACTCATATCGCCGACTTCGATTAGTCACTTTTGTGTCGAAATTTCACCTCTGGTAATGGATTGACTTTAAGTTATATTTTAATTATTTGTCTACTTCGTTTTAGGGTTTTATGACATTTTTAGATTAAAAAAACAAAGAAATAGATAAATAAATATAAAAGGAATTAAAAATAAATAAATGAAATCCCGTAAAAGGGGTGGATTAGGGAAAAGTGGAGGAAATAAAAAAAAACGTAGTTAGGGTTTTGTCGTTTTGGATTTTGGAATGAGTTAGTTTTGGGCATAGGGCGGCTAGCTTGGGGGCGCAGGGATCTGCACACAAAAATGAGTTTGTTGAAACGGCCTTGAAAACCTTCAAGCAAATGCATTGATTCGTGTAAAGCCAGACTCCACAACCGTTTCAACATCCTCCCAGGCCGCGCCACATACCTGCGTGGGAAAATAAAGCAAAACGGAGGAGGATTTGTGTTTGTTTGATTTGTAACGTTGGCAGCATCCTTCCATCCCACGCCTAGACCTGCGTGGACTCCCATCACCGCAAAAGGGCAAAGGAACTTTGTCAGATGTTGCAGACGCAAGTGCCCTAGTCAATGCGTATGTAAAATGTGGAAGCATGCGACCTATTTGACTAAATGCGTGGAATAAATGTGGTTCCATGGACTGCAATGATTTCGAGATATGCACAAAATGGTTTTGTTGAAACTGCATTAGAACTTTTCCAAGCAAAATATGGTTGGCAGGTTGGAAGCCACACCCCACAACCCTTGCTGATAACCTCTCAGCTGCTGTCAAAATGGGAGCTTTAGAACTATGCATGGACATCCATCAAAGCGTCATGGGGAGATAATACCCTTTAATGTCTTGTCAGGTACCCAGATCTGCTTGTATGCAAAATGTGAAGGCATACACAATGCATGTGAACTGTTTGACAAAATACATGAAAGATATGCGGTCTCCTGGACTGCAATGATAGTAGGATATGTAAAAAATGGGTATGTGAAAAAGGCGATGAATTGTTTAATAGAATGCCTCAAAGAAATGTTGTCTCATGGAGTGCCATGATGGCAGCATATGCACAAAATGGATGTGTAGAAAAGGCTTGTGGTCTGTTTGGTAGAATGTCTAAAGAGATGTGGTCTTATGGAACATACCCTGACCTTGTAAGCTTCATTTTTGGTTTAATTAGCTTTCAGATATGCAGGTTCAGTGCATGAGAGTTGTAAATACTTCGATGGCATGAGTGCCTCTTGTAGAATCATGCCTAGAATTAATCTTAATGTTTGTTGTTCTTTTGATGAGCACATGAGAATGTGCAAAATGTGGAGGCATGCTTAAGGCATGTGAAGTGTACGACTAAATGCCTTCGAAAATCATGGTCTAATGGTTGCAAGATTTGAGGCTATGCACAAAAGGAGGAAGATCTCATCCTATCCAAACAACAACAATAAGAAACCATTTGATCATGCTCAGCAAGTGGTGGGTCGAATCCAGAAGGAAGGAGAAATGTGATCAGAGTAGCGGAATGGTTTTCAAGTATGTAGTTATAGTTTTTATTGATAGACATGTATGTTAAATGGTGGAGCTAAGGATGCTCGTGGACTAGTTGACGAAGTGCCCAAGAAAGAGACTGAACCCAAGCCTGCGGCTTCAACCGACTTTGTTCTCCAGGCATGGTTCTTCTTTCCTTACCTCTCATAATTCTCGTGTTTTTAGTTCTCTTTTGCAACTAAATAGAATTTTAAATTTATGAGATTTTTAATACAGTTAAATGTTCCTTCAACTCATTGCAAAGCAATAATTGTCGTGTCGTAACTCACGAAGGCATTATAACTCGCCTACTTTAAACCATGAACTATCACCCTCACTTCGAGATGATTTAGCAAACTATTACCTTTCTTGATCGCTCCAATATCATTTTATCGACCAGACAAATTTGACTCCCCATTGATAAAGTTGACCTTCTCCTTGTTTTAAATAGTTAAATTTTACAATTTTCGGAGACTCACTAAGTACCCTTCGCAACTCTGAAAACGAGATGTGAAATTGCATTCGTGTACCTTGGTATACGAGGAGTCACCTTGACCTTTGGTTTGACCCGAAACGAACATATGACATCCTTTTGGCACTCTTATAAGAGCCCGGTTATGCTGGTTTGCAATGGAAGAAAGCTGTTAAATCTAGAAAGTTGGCTTTCGTTTTGAACCGCCATTTGAAACCTGAATGGAGAAATTATGTCTCGTCTTCGCAAACCTCTAGCGTTTATACTAGAAAAATGCGTGGAACATTCAGTTTAGGAAAGAGCACTTTTCGGGATAGTTTGGCAAAGCCATTTTGTAGGCCTTCGGTCGTAGTTTGACGAGGTCAAATTGGACCAATTTCGTCTTGTCGCTCCAGAAAACTTGTTGCCATATAAAAATGGTCCTCTAGTTCTCAGTCCTGTCGACTCTGATGAATTCTCCTTATATAGGGGAACTAGTAGGAGATGTCTCGTTGCGTGCTCCTCCATCATACGTTCATTTTGGACGCGGTTTTCTGGGCCCTCGAGCTAACTTTTGTCATTTTACAACTGGGTGAACTACGACCAGTGGCCCCGGAAAACTAGCCGCCAAACGTAAATCGTTCGCTCTTTTTCAATTCCGTCAGTTGCTATGAACTCTTGGTATATCTGGAGACACGTAGAAAGTTAATCATGGTGTGCGTGTTCATCGGAAGATAACCTTTGGAAGAAGTTTCTTAGCCTCCGAGCCCATTTTGAACGTTTTGTAGCTAGTGAGAAAATGTAAGAATAGAAAATTGTGGGACCTCGTAGGGTTGCCAAACCACCCTGAAAACGTTTAACACATGTAAATAACTATTTAAAGCACGATAATGAAACTTGTTGTGTGTATTAGAACTTTTGACAAAATGGTGTTTTCTCTCTCTTCCCTTCTCCTTCTCTCTCCTGGGTTACAAAATGAAGAAAAATGAAATGCAATGAATACATGTTTTTAGACCTTTTTATTTCGATTGCAAATTGTAATTATTGTCAAATGTGAATGGGAAACTGAAAAATGATAATTATGATTGATTAGGGTGGATGCCGTGCCAGCGATTTATCGCTGATATCATGCTCATGTGAGTTTTGCAGGATGGAAGAATGACGACAAAAAAAATGCAATGTGTAATTTAATTATTATTATTGCAATTTTTACAGGGCATTGTAAAATGAATAATTGTATAATGTAGTCTCTTGTTACTGAAAAGTTATATTTGAAATTTGTTAATATGTATGAGATGCGAGTTTTAGGGATATCTTCGGAAATGTGCATCTAATTCACCAGTTCAATTTGTTTCTTAGTTGTGTATGGCAAAAAGGGTTTGATTTATACATAGTAAATTGAAATTAAAGTTAATATATTGTAGTACTTTCTCAGTAATCTATAAACGATTAAATTAATTACTAGGTTATCTCCTTACCTTGCAAACATAATAAAGAGTTTTAATGGGACCACTCGACCTTAATAAAATATTCATGCATAACTTGCATGCATGTGTGATCCTTTTTACCATATAAGAAAAATTAAGACAGTAGACGACCTTAAGCTTTGTACTCGATGGAACACTTTAGGTTAGGTAAATAAAACCCCTAGTTGGAGTTTACCGTCATAGTCATTATGTCTAGCGACATTGTCATGAACCCATATTTTAGAAAAGTCATGGTCCAACTTTATCCAGAGTATGCAGTTTCCTTCTAGTTTTGGTAATCACAAGAAAAATGTCCTCTCTTCAGATCCGACACCAAGCTGAGTGGTGAAGACCGCCTTGGAAGTCACCTTATGAGTCCTTGTTAGAATGAATGACTAAGCGGTGTAACCTTCCCATCTGTGGAGTAGGTAGAGATATTACTCCCTTGTATCCTATTGGATTTCCGGGCCTTACAAAATTAGATCTAGAAATTAACTTTATTAGTGAATGAAATACCTGTTGGATCCAAGCGACCTAAATGAAGATCATGATATAGTTGTTCTATGTCTTGCATTCTCGTTAGTGAACCCTTTTGTCCCTTGTAGACACATGTCTTGTCTTGGGCTTGTGAAAATTTAGTGCCTTGATCTTTCACGAAAGGATTATAGGGTAAATACATTTTAACCTTAATCACACCTATAATAGAGATTGAAGCCCTAGGTGAAACTGGAATTAAGCTTAACCATATGCTTCGTTAATATGTCAGACAAGTACTATCGTAGCTCTTATGTTTAAAACGATAGTAATCATGAGACCCTAGTGCGACGCAAAAGTAAATCATCTAAGAGTAAAACCAAAATTTGAGGTTAGGAATAATGTCATTGGGAGTCCTTATGACTTAATTTAAACATCTTCAAGCGTTACAAAGAATATACATTGCTTTGGTGTGACCAAACGTCGAGAAAACAAAAGATATTCCTATAAAAATCAAATTTGGAATTTAACAAGCTATTGAACTATAATAATAATGGTAGTGAAATAACTATTCCGTGATCGATGGATGTTCTTGGGGAAAAATCTATTTCAAATCTATGTCTTCCTTAATCCCAAGATTTCATCTTGACATTACGTTAGTTGCACTTGTGTAGCAAGGGTAAATTTTAAACATTAAATAAACGTTTGAGAAGCATATTCTTAATATAAGAACAAGATAATCAAGTAATGTATATGTGATTTGAAATGTGCCAAATAAGCAATTAAATTATGGAAAGTTCCATGATGCATAAAGGAAGCTAACTTAAATTGATCGAACTGTAAATTAAAGGTGGAATGAGCTTTAGATCTTGTAGATGAAAAATTTAAAAGGAGAAAACTATTCTTGCACAATAATGTTCTTAGAATGTTAATCGTAACTAAGATGCAATTAAATTAATGATACGTGTTGTGGGTTCGTCCAATCCTTGAGTCTTTTGTCTTGTGGTTGGGTTTTTTGCTAGTACTCTTTCATTTGGAAAAGTGTGGTATAAACAGGGATATGGCGTAGTCATGTGTCTATGTGATTTCATGTCTGATGTAGGTGTCGTATATGTTGTTGAGTTGTTCTACTTGGAGTCCTTGTGGTGTTTTGCAATGAGCAATGTAAGTCACAAAAAATATTCCTGGTATTTCACATGTTGTAATTGTGTGTGTATTTTGTGGGCACTACACAAAGTATTTATAGTGTTGGTTACAAAGTCTTTTCCTTGCATTAATAGGTTGTGTTGTAGTATCTGTTACAAATTGGACCACTGAGATATGGGTGAATTAGTGTTCAACTTAATTTTCTATATGAAAACTCAATCTTCAATTAGATGTTTGATCCTTTTATAAAATTTCAACAACACAAATGGAATGCAAAAGTGAACACACACAAGAGAGATATACAAGAATTTTAAGTAGGAAACCCAATTTGGGAAAAACCAAAATAAAGAAAAGGACTATTTTCAAAATGGTTACAATATTGTTGAATTATAACTCAAGCAATCAAGATACAACTTAATATCAAGATATAAATTGATGATATGCAAGATACCAGTTGTAAGAAAGATACAAATTTCTAATTTTTGACCTACAACTAAGTGAATACATAAAATATGATCACATACTTCAATTTATTTCTTCAAAAATGATTACAGCCCTATATAAGCACATTAAATTTCTTATTCCACCTATAATTTCATCAGCTCCTTAATTCATTACACACTTTCCCACTACTCTCTGACTTCTTAAACCATTCACTATCTTCCTTTTGTTTACAAATTCAGTACCCTACACATTTTTCTCTATACATCTCTCAAACAATAACATGTATTCATTTCAAAAAAATTCTAGGATCAGTTTCAAGTTCTTAGAACATACTATCTATGTCAACACTCTAGCACATATATATCTCTATCCTTTTTACTATTCAATATCATACTCACTATATTAACATGCACAATTAATGACATACCCTTCACACTCACTTGTTTTTATATTTCAAGAAATTCATGTTGAAATTTTAACTTCTTTTTTTTTATCAAGACTCTACCACACTTGCATTCTGTTGTTCAAGCTAGAAAAAAACACAAGACAAACTTTTAAACTTTTATATAAATTGTTTCTATGCCTTTTCGAATTTTCAAGATTTCATATGTCTGACTCGTCACTATATTTGAACAAACCAAACTCTTCACCTTTTTGTTTTTCACTCAAGAGTCATTCGAGCTAGAATAGAAGAGGTCCCAAGACTTTAAATGTCTAAAATTTAAATGTTTTAATTCAAATACTTATGAAATTCTTCCATCGCTTTTGATCTTCTCCAAGAAATCCATCACTTTGAATAAGGATGTTTCATGTTGTTCTTCATTTGAACAAGACCTTACAACTTCACATGAGATATAACCATAGCTTAGAGGATCAAATAACATCGCACTCTTTTCAACAATAAGAATAAAATGCGTCAATACTACTATGCACATGAAGTACTATAAATACTTCTTCAAACTCCCTTTGCAGTCATGTAGAATATGATTTACTATTGAAATAACTTCTTGAAGGAATTCACATTCATTCGATCAAATGAGACATAAAACAAGCATATTGGTTCTCATTTACATCATTATCAAGTAATATTTATATTTTCAACCCAATTTTAGATCAGGCCAAGGTTAATTGAGATGTCCCTTAACTTTTTGAAGATTTGCATGAAGTCATAGGTCTTCAACTTTTAAGAAAAAAACATTAAACATGATTACCAACACAGTAGAAGGGGTGAGGAATTCTCTCGAGGATAGTATCACAAAAGTTTCTCCAAATCCTTTATGAAAGGGATTAAATATTGAAAAATCAAAGTGGCAAGGCTAAGACATACATGATATTAAAAAATTAGGCATTTTCATTGGTAAAAATTGATTTTTGTGCATTTCTTTCCTCAAAACCCGAGACAGAGGGTTTAGTGTACTATGCATACCCGAGAGACCATAAAAAAAAATTTATCCTCCAATTTTTGATGAAATTCAAAACTTATAAATCTAAGAGATCTGTATACACATTTTTCACCTTTTTAAGAATTTCTCTTTCTTTTCAATATCTAAAAACATCCCCAGATGCTCAATTTATCAGTGCTCAATTGAGTTTTGCTTGGAAAGAAAATTTTGATTTGAGTCTAATATGGTGTCATAAATAACTCAATTGAAATAATTGAAGGATTATAAATCATATAACAATGTAATATAATCCACCTTTAGATCAAAATCTCAATAACATTTGTCCATTTTTAACATGTACAGTGGAGTACAGTTTGCACCATGTATACAAATGGCCTTAAAAATATTCATTTAAGCCTTCTACACAACTGTAACACCTTCATACCATATCTTTCCAAGTGTTGGACATTTCAAAACCTTCAATGCTCTGAAAAATTATGAGCTTATGAGGTGACACTCACATCTTGCAACTCAAAGATTGCACTTCATGAGTTGGCATAGGAAGCAAAGTATGGTCAAAGAAGCAAATTTGGATTCACACTACCTATCTGACATAAATAATAACATTTTCCATGCACCAAAGACTAGTAGAGAGTGTTAAAACCTTTTTCAAGTTCAACATTTTATCCAAACTCAACTACATGACAGATTCTTCCCACAATACACTAATAAGACACCAACTTGAACACCTCGAGATCCCTTGTACTAAACCTGACTAGCTTAGAAAGCATTGCTACACAAAGGAATTAGAGTTATCATTGGTCAAACCTGAAAACTCTTGAAATAGATCAAAAAAAATATTTAAAGACTAAAAAATGAAATTTACTTCCATTTATTCAAAAGGATGCCTAGGAGAGAAAAAATAAGGATAGAAAAATGATCATAACATTTTTGTTTCTTGTCCAAATTCCCTAAAAAAATTAAAAAAACTTAGGATTGGAATGATCTTAAAAAGTTTCTTCTATTCTTTATCTTAATATGGATCCATATTTTTTCTATGATGCTAAGAAGACATGGTTTTAAATTTCATTCCTTTAGAATCCATTTTTAGAAAAACTTACATAACTTTCACAAACCTCTTCAAAACTTTATGAAACTTGACATAAAGCACTAAGAAACAACCATATACACACTCCATAGGTTTTTTAGCCATAAAATTTCTTGTATATATCATACCTATCTCATTTACCTCAACATTCACTGTCAGTCCTCAAAGGCAATTTTGCTAAAATTTTGAATTTTACCTCCAAGAGTTGAAATAAGCCTTGTTATTTCTCATACATTCCCTATGAAATGTTTATAGGCTCCTTCCATGCTTACATAACATTTTCATGACCTGCATTAAGCTCTCACAACTCATCAGGCTCTATAACTGGGTCTAAATGAGTAGTTATAATCGTGACTCCCAACATTTGACCTGTTACTCACTCCAAAATATCTTATACATGATGGAACAAGAATTTTAGAGTTATATATCATCTAATCCAATCATACCAACCTTCTACATACCTTCAACGGACATCAACCTCAATGTTCAAGCTTGTAGCACTCTGAGACCACCCTAAAATCCTCCTGAAAGCTCTAATAACCTATTTGAGACCATTGTTCACCACTGACAGACACCTATTTGCATGAAATTTCACTCCTCATTTTCCACAAATGTCATGTGACATCAATGAAAACACAAAACAATGCAACATGGTTCAACAATCTTCCCCTTTTTCATTAATGACAACAAGCCCAAAAACTTCAATGGCAAGCCAA
Source organism: Taxus chinensis (assembly GCA_019776745.2). Taxonomy (NCBI): domain Eukaryota; kingdom Viridiplantae; phylum Streptophyta; class Pinopsida; order Cupressales; family Taxaceae; genus Taxus; species Taxus chinensis. The sequence continues at coordinate 888,176,459 of CM034151.1, forward strand.
TGCACAAACATCTTCAGATATGTAATCTGATGATTTTTTTTTTAAAACAATATTTCCCCATTTTACATACATGAAAAAGGTACACACATAACAACATGATAAAGCATCTTATTACCTCAAGATTATCCCCCTGGAAATATGCTTCTCTTTTTCTTGATAAAACTCAATCATCTATAAGCCATTCTTAATTAAACACTTGCAATACTCCCCTTGAGCTTAGTCCCTTAGATATTTAACCTTTTCACTTTATAAACATGCCTTTAATGGAATTATTTATGTCTGTCTTGGGTTAGAGAACAAACTCCTCCTATAGACTCAACCTGAGCCTTCTTTGATCCGTAAACTTAGTACAAATTAATAAGTCTACCAACTAAAATTTTAACCAGATGAGCCTAATCAGGTATGAAATCTGATTCAATGTGTTTTAGAAATTTGATTTAAGAATGATTATCATATCCACATCAGTTAACCCACTGAACCATTCCAGATCCCATGAACACTTGATTTTATAATAAGTGTCGTAATTGATTAATATGCAATATTCTAATATAAAATGTTGATTAATAATGTAGAAATGAAATTGGATCATACTCAAATCAGCATAATAAAAACGAAACCAAGAACTTGATAACAAAGTTTAGCATACAAGCCTATGTATCTAGATCCACAACCATGAACCGATCTATTATAAAATCGCTTAGAAGTACAATCACCCTTCTAAAATGAATAATAGATCACAATGACCTGTAACAAGAGCTGATAATGGAACAAGGACTCTAATAATATTCAGAACATGATCCCTAAATCCATCTGCGACTCTACAAGTCTTCCCACAAGCATACTCCATGCAAATGAGTTAGAAAAACTCCTACAACAGAAAAATTACAAATGGTTAAATAAAAAATAAATATACTAGACTACTCATCTCATAATTCTAAGACACTTTCCAGTTCATCCTGAAGATTGGTTCGGCCTCTAATGACTTTAAAAGACCGATTTTTGACAATTACTCCTTTCGAAATTCAACAAGAGACTTTCACAACATAAAAGAATGTCACAGAATCTCCAAAATGGAAAAAACACTACACTAATATGAAGGGATTGGAATTCTGAATAATTCACCTTTTTACTCCATCACCTGGTTTTGCCTTTAAGGGCTTCTAAAATTTAGTTTTCCAAGAAGGCTCTGAAACTGCCTTGTAAGTTGGTTGCCCACAGGTCTACAACAATACTTCTTTAAATTTAAGAGAGCACTCATCCAAATTGTTAGGCTTCACAACCTTAATTTTAGCCTTCTATAATGCCCAACACCTTGATACTATATATTTAAAAGTGTATGCCATTTCACAACCTTAAATTCTCTACAACTCTCGCAACTTAAATAGTGCACTTCATGAGTTGGCTTAAGAAGAACAATATGGTCTAAGAAGAAAAATTGGGATCAAACTACATATAAAAAAAAAATTTAACATTTACCATGCACCAAATACTAGTAGAGAGTTTAAAACCATTTTTTCAAGTTCAAAATTTGATCCAAATGCAACAATGTGATAGATTCTTCCCATAATACACTAATAAGACACACACTTGCACACCTTGAGAACCTTTATACTAAACCTGAAAAGATTCGAAAAAATTAATAACATAAAAGACTTGGAGGTATCATTGGTAAAAAATGATAAAGTAGTGAAATGTATCACACAAGATATTTGAACACTAAAAAACCAAATTTACTTCCATTTCAAGAGGATGCCAAGGAGAGGAAAAAATAATGCTAGAAAAATGATCATAACTTTATTGTTTCTTGTCCAAATTACCTCTAACATTTTAAAAACATTCAGGATTGGAATGTTATTCATAAATTACTTTATGATATATTTTAATAAGGATCCATATTTTTTCTTGGATGCTAATAAGGTAGGGTGCTCAATTTACATTCCTTAAGAAGCTAGTTTTAGAAACAAATTCATAACTTTCACAAACCTCTTAAAAACTTGATGAAACTTGACAATAAGAACTAAAATACACCCCTATGCACATGCCATATGTTGGTTAGCCATAATTTTTTTTTAAAGCTAATACCTATCTCATTTACCTCAACATTCATTGTTAGTCCTCAAAGGCAGTTTTGCTGAACTTTTTAATTTTTCCTCCATGAGCTGAAATAATCCTTGATATTGCTCATACATACCCTAAGAAATGTTTCTAGGATCCTCTCATGTTAATATAATATTTTCATGACCTATATTAACCTTTCACACCTCACTAGGATCTAGAACTGGGCCTAAATGATCCAGTTACAACTGTGAATCCCAATATTTGACCTGTTGTCACATGGATCGCACACCCGTTGAATCACTAAGTTGTTTTTTGAAACATGGGAACATCCCTAAGGTGTGGGACCTTGTAAAATTTTGATGAACATTTGAATAAGGAAGACTTCCTTCCAAACTTGGTGTACTTGATTTAGGATCAAGACGCAACGCTATAAACACTTGAAATAAAACTATTCTACTTTGTTCTTTTAGAATAGGGATATAAGGATTATCATATAACATATAAAAATGGTGATGCACCAAAAATCAATGGAACAATAATATCTACTTCATTTGCACAATTAATATTATGGAATAATACATGGCATGCACATCTCCTAAAAATCTTCTCAATCTTTGAACTGATGCAACAAAAAGCTCTAAGCAACATAAGGGATTTAAGATCATCAAAAAATGAAATACAAAGATTTATATCACAACATCACCAATACTTGAAACAAGATAACTGATTTAAAGGCAATTCAATTCACCACATATAGGGAATTATGCCTTCACAAGTACTTAAAAAATTATTAAAATTTCCCAATATACCAGATATCTGAAGGAAAAATAGTGTTATGGATATATTTAAAAAGATTGAAGCTTGATCTTGGACTTCTCAAAATAATGGAGCCCCTTCACAAAAGATCTAAGATTTTCTAATCCATGATACATCTACATATTTATAACCAAGAGGTTTGAGTGATTATAGCTCCACCCTTTAACTAATTTCACTAAAAATTGAGTGTATTAATAAGTAGGGAACAACCTCCATGAAAATAGAAAAATTAGTTGCACAGGTAGGACCAAGTCAACCTTGTAACTTCCACTAGTCCTAGATCTTGGAGGCTGCTCAAAAATGACTACGAAGCGTAGCTAGGGTTGGCAACACCTTTATCTTCCTCTGATTATTCTTCCTACTTCTCCACAGATAACGTGTTCCTGTAATCAAAGATATGATTAATGATCTCTTGGATCTCTTCTTCTTCATGTCCACATGCATATCGATTTATCGCATCTGTAGACTCATTATCTTTGAAAAATTTCGGCTGGCAATTTCCTAATCTTGTTCACAACCTTTTTAAGCATATTCACAAATTTTTGATAAGAAACATACTTGTAAATAGAATTAATGATAAATTATTTTGTAACATCTTAATCTTTATTTTCTTTACTCTTAAAATTTCTAATTACTTGATAAATAGGAATAACATCGAATTGTATGATTTAGAAACTTACAGTAGATATTTTCAAACTCCTTCACAATATCATTCAATCCATATACCGATTCAACTCATTTTTCCTCAAGCTTCGCCATGAGATATTGTAACACCTGAGCTCTGAATTTCATAGCCTTCTGAAATGCAAAAAAATTCAAATCATCATCGATCACACCCTCCTTTCCAAAAAATCCAAATTGACACTTCAGATTTCTTTCCAAATTTCTAGAGTAATATTTAATTTGTTAATGTCTTCGGTAAGAAGGTCATTTAACTTCATAACAGAAACTTTCTCTGTATACAACTCATTATAAAAATCCATAGCAAATTTGATTAATAGATCTGCATCCTGAATCAAGCACTCCATCCATGCTTTGACCTCTCTTCCTTTTTTTCCCAATTTTTTCCACTACATGGAAAGATGCATCATTAAAACTTGATAGAAAAGTTAGAGTTTTTGTAGCTTATAAAGGCTGTTGTGATCTTGGCTAGTAGAGTCATGAGAAGCTCAACTTTCTAGTTTCCCCTTATGCTCATTTTTAGTTGTCTTGTCCTTGTCATAATTTTATAGAAAATTTCAAAGGGCCACTTAAACATCTTGCTTATCTCCTTCATGGTTGGTCTTCCCTAGGGAAAACCTCGAGATTTGATAGTCCACTTCCATAATCCTCTCTTTTATTTTTCCTCTAGTAGGAGTAACTATTTCCATAAATCTTTCTCTTGATTGATCAAGCAATATATTGGAGATAATCCTCGATCACTTTTCCTTCCTTTTAGAATTCAAATCTAGGAATCTTAAATCGAAAAAAAATGAAAATGGGTAATTTTTTCTTCTTCTTAGGGGTTTGCCTATGCAATCATTTTGGGTAAATAAGAAGATGATGAAAAATACATTATTGGCATAGTCATAGTGGTACTTAGAGAAACTGATAATACTAAGGAGCTGGTCGCAGTCACAGAAAGTGGGCATTGACATGGTTACAATGGAAGGTGGAGATGAAAGAATGACCTTAGGGTGTGAATGAAATTGAAGCAGAAATAAAAAATGGAATTTTAGAGAAGGGGAGCAGAAAGTGGTGACCCTATACATATAATCTTTCCAAATGAGAGTGTAGGTAGGGAAGAAAAACACCTGAGCCATGGAGAGAGATGTGGTGAGAGATAGAAGAATTGGGGGATGGAAGAAATAGAAGATAAGGGCAGAGGAAGGGTGATGGATGGAGGGAAAAGCGGAACTAAAGGTGGTGAAGATGAGATAGAAGAAGAGATATGTGAGTGTGAAACCTGAGAAACTCTTGGTGAGATACTTAGATTTATAACTTTAGTTGACTGAAACTTTGGAGATTGATCTTTGGTAGTAGTAACCTCAAAATAAGACCTCGAACCTCTGCAAAAAAAAGATATCTTGTATGGCTTAACAATAGGCTTGAGGGTTGACCTTTTACCTTTAGTGAGAGTAGGTTGATGTGTTTCTGATTGGGCTTATAATGATTTTGTAAATAAATGATTTGACACTTTGGGTGTGATTCCCAAATTTTGCACTCTCATCCTATCCTTTATGGTGTTCCACTCTTTAATTGAATAATCTATCTAGGGAAGCATTTGATTTGAAATATTATCTATTTTATAAGAAGGATCCAATATTTTCTCTTCATCCTTTAAAACTTCAAGACTGATTGCAATCCCATAGAGAATTATTTCCTTCAAGTTTAGTATCTTGAATTCCATTTCCCTTACAACAATTTCATCTTGACATTGGATCCAAATATCCTCCAATTGGGGTATGTGCACACTGACTAAATCCATTTTTCCAAAATTATCCTAATAATAAAAATTGGTCCATGGATGGAATGTATTTAGAGTCACTTGGGACAATTCCGCTTCTAAATTTCTGGCTTTATACATATTTGCACATGTATATCTCCCTATGGTAATGGGAAATTGAGCTCCTAACTTGTTTTGATCATGCTATATTTTGAGATAATAAAGTAATTGTTAAACTAACTCCATGAATACCCACTTGTTGGCTAAACATATTGGAAATTTATACAGAGAACCTATGAGATTTGGTACTCTTATGTAAGTAAATTTTGGAAACTATAGGTAAATTCCTCCCCACTCCTGCACTTCTTTCCAGGCTTCATCTAAGATCCTTCGGTTAAACAAATTCTTGTCAAAATAATATAATAGAACAACAAAGAAAGCATCACTTACTCTCCTAAAGTGTTTATAACCTTCTGCCATGGTAGATGTGGGTAGTAATCATATATTTTAGCAGTGATTCTAACTTCTTTTGGATTCAAACCTGGATAATCTCTCATTCAGTCTGTTGTATAAACAAGATAATAATTCATAAAGAAGTTTCCCGAATTTAGCACATCTGCTAATTAGAAACATATTGAATTACTTATGTGCTCATCCCATCGAACAAAAAAAAAAACTTCTTAATTGTAGATATATAAAGGAACATATGCTCATAAAATTATTTAGCCAAAGGAAGACCCAAAACCTTACTCACTAACGTGATTATATCATTGACCTCTTGAATAAATTTCGAGCAGGGAACCATCTTAGAAAACCTTGACATTGTACCTTTAGTCTTAGACAAGTAGCTCTTGGCAATGATCTTATTCAAAACTTCATTTTATTCCACCCAATGCTCGATTGTGGACTATGGGGAGATTTTAACATATTCTTCTACATCAGAGATCTTCAAAGAGATCATTGTCTAGATTGATCACAACTTTACCATCATCATATTTTATAGTATGGGTATCCTTATCAAAATGCAATGTTATATCTAGTACAAACTTTAGGAATTACATGGATGATGGATAGCAATAGAAAGAGGAAGCCTCTAGTCAAATATTTCTTGCATCCAAGGATTCTTATTTAGGGCCTTAACACTCTGTCAGAACTTAGTCGTGTATATGTGCCCAAAATCAATGTCTCTAATATTATCCACATCAGAATATATGCTAGAAGGGGGAGATACCCATTAATAGGTATATTTGATTTTAACTTTCCATTTTGATGAAGAACCATACATCTACCTATTGGAGAATTTAAAAAATCAGAACTTGGAACCTGAGTGTATGCTTAGAAAATAACCTACAAAAACCACCTGGAATTCCAAAAATCTAAATTCCAAAGTTCCAAATTCATATATTTATACCTTGAAATAATCCTACTAATATATAAAACACTGAATTCGTGAACTCCGAAACACAAAGTTCTGATGTACCAACAGTCTAAAGTTCCCACCTCCAAAATCCTAAGTCGAAGACTTCAAAAACTTGAAACCCCTGAACTCAAAAAAACTTCTAAACTCCTAAATGATCAATATCTAAAGTCTGGAGTCCTTCCAACCTTTAAAACCTGTGAAACCCGAAACTGTAAACCTACGAACTCTAAAATGGAAATTGTTTCCATAGCTCCGAAATATGTGAAACTTTGATCCTATAAGTTGTGAAAATTAACTCTTTGAATGTGATTGTTGTTCACTAAGGAAAATAAACGTATTCTTCCAGTTAGTATATAACTATACATTTTTAGACTAAAAAAATGATCAACCAACAACATTAGGAGCCATACTTGGGATTGAAAGCAAGACTTCATAAAAATTGGAACAAGATGAAGGTTGAAGAATAATAAAAGACAGAAATGGACCTCAAAGTGGAGAATAAAAATAATACTCAACAAGAATTACCAAAGTTAGTAAGAAAACATTTAAATATTTCCTTGAAATTTTCCTTAGGAAATACAACGAAGGATTACAACAACCATCAGGTCATCAACGCACTTTGTATTTGGTAAAAATGTTCGGTAAAAAACCCCTGTATTTATAGAGTGATCAAATTTAATCACCCTAATATCACATGTGTGGGGTATTTGGGTGTTAAATGCCTATAGAGTTCATACTCTAGACTTTACCGAGTAAATCATATATAACATGTAATCAAATCTTCAAATTTTGAAACCCCAAACTTCTATAATTTAGAATTTAGACTTCTGATTTTGATGCTCAAAATTCATGAAAAATTCCTCTCAGAGTATGAAATTTGAAACTTTGAAGTTCTAAAATTCGGACTTCGGACCTTGAGAAGAAAATTTTGTTTAAAACATAATGGTAACTTTGAATTCCGGTTACATTTCCAATTGGATTGGACTTCAGACTTTAGAACTCTCCCTTAACTTTGCATTCAAAATTCTAGTAAAACTCCAAAATCCAAAAACCCATAGAAAATTATCATAAGGAAAATTTTCAAGACATTTTTTTCATAAATTAATTCAATGGGGAAGGCAAAGGATTTTATAAAAAAATTTAATGGCCCTCCCAGCAAAGGTATCTTGAAAAAGTTGACATGACTTGTTACTCACCCCAAAATATCTTATACATGTTAGAACAAGCATTTCATGCCTACAGAACATCTAAGCCAACCATACCAATCTTTTCCATACCTTCAATGGACATCAACCTCGTCGTTCAATCCTGTAACACTCTAAGACCACCCTGAAATCCTCTTGAAATCTCAAATAACCATCTTGATACCACTATTCACTACTGACAAACACTTATCTACATAATATTTCACTCCTTTTCTATCAATGTCATGTGACATCAATGACAACACCAACCAATGCAATAGGGTTCAATAGAAACTCCTAGAGTACTTGATGTCTTTAAGTCAAGGGTGAATCTATAGATCCATCAATCATCAATTTGAGCATGTTGGAAGTACAATGGACTGGGAGGAAGGTGAATCAGTCCTTACATACAAAATTTAATTTCAGATAACTTATTTAAATCACAAACCATATAATATATTAGGTGATAAAAAAGTACATCAATTAATTAAACAGATGAATAAGTTTAACACATTAGAAAATAATTAAGTCCATATAATTCCCATTATGCAAAGGAAGAGAAAAATAATTTCCATTATACCTCTCAGAAACCCTAGCTCCCCTATTCACAGTGGCCATGGAAGTGGTGTTATAGGCTCTCAATGTAATGAAAAGCTCCGTAGTGGCCCAATTGGTTATGGGGACACAGATCTATTAGCAAAAGGAGGCAGTAATGTGGTTATTGTATTCCCTAACCCTAGCAATGGCTTCACAGGCAACGACCCTCCAAATATTTTTTCAAACCATAAAAAACTTCCTGTGAAGCACATTATCTCTAGTCACAGTGGCAGCAATGGAGATGGCGCAGATATTCAAGGTCGTTACTCAAGCCCGAAGGACATGAATGGATCAAGGTGCCTAACACCTGGGAAGGAGCACTTAAAGTTGGTGTAAAAAGAAACTATGCCTCTCCTAAATCCCAAGCATAGAGCCAAGGTGGCAATAAGGGAATTCAACAAGAAAACAGGGAGGTTACCCACCTACATGGATCTGATGGATATGGATCAAGGACTGGTGGTCCCTCCTTTGCTGATATTGTATCCAAGTAGACAACAATTATTCCAAGGATTGTTGGTAAGCTCTTAAAACCTTCTTAGGAGATCCAGAAATGTAAAATAGAGGAGGATATTCTTCAAAATTTTATCAAAGAAGAGGAAAATATTTCCCATTGGGTCTTGTATTCAAGTTTCACAAATTTTGGCCTAAACTTTCTCATATCCATGATTGGATTTCTCAATGATGGAGAGAAAAGATACAAGGAAAGATTGATCTTTATCCTTGTACTAAAGCATATTTAATTGTTTTCTTTAAAACACCTGAAGATAGGATTCTGATTTTTAATCAACATTGGGTTTGGGATTGGCACGGGCTCATGTCCAAGCCATGGTATCCATCTTTTGATCTTTTAAAAGACTCCTTTGATACCTTCCATATTTGGGTTCACTTTCTAGGACTCCCATGAAGTGCCCACTCCTCTTGGACATTGATCTTACTAGGATTTTTATTACTTTGGATTGGATACCTAGACCTTATTATCACTAGACATTAGTAGATGGACATTATTGTATTCGATTAATATCTTGATAGAATGTATGGATGTTTTTAAATTTTGACATGATGTGACCTATATGACGGATTACATGCATGGATTGACATATCAGTATTTAATTATATAGAGTTACTACTATAATGACACATTGGACTTTGATATATAGATGTTACTAGATGATTTAGTTGGTTTTGTGATCTTATTAAAAATTGATGAAATTAGTAGAATCGAAATGTTGGAAAGTGTGAACAATTGGTGAATTACTTGGTTTTAGACGATAGTTTAGTTATGATATTTGATGATCTTGAACTCGATATGTATAAATAGGATATTTTATTATCTTGATGACGTTAATGTGACCATGAGGCGAGAAAGGTATTGTTTTGATTTTTGCAAGAATTTGTAGCAATACAACAAACAACAATGGGATATGAGACTGTCAATGAAGGAATTTGGGGTATTAGCAATAGGTCACCTGGACAACTTGTGTAAGTGCATGTTAGTTGTTGTTAGATTTTTAGGAGGTCCCCATTGGGGGTGGCCTCAAATGTGACCTTGGGTAAATATGTTTTCCTTTTTGTTTAATTATCTTGTGAGCATTTAACTATTTTTAGTATAGTGAGTCACCTTTATTAGTTTTATTTAAAATCCTCCATTTAAGTTGATTAAGAGTGATGAATTAGTGCAATTCAGAAAGTGAACCTTGGGATTAATTAATGTGGGTAGTTGGGTCTTGATCCCTTAATGGATTTGAAAGAATTTTATTATTTTTGAGTATGGTGTACTAAAAATTTCATGTCAAATTCGGATTTGGGCTTAAGGATCATTTTTGGAGGCTTATGGGACAAGTTAAGATTATTCCACGCCTCTTAATTTCACCTACAAACTACCCCTATGTGTTAAGTGGTTAAAAATAGACCCCATTATGTGATTGTAAGACAAAAATGTGCTATTTATTGCGCTTTCTTACATATGTTATTTAATTTTGTTCTTTAGAGATGTGAGCTATGAGTTTGAGTGTGTAAGATGGTTATCCATTCTCTCAACGACCAATCTATTGTACTTTTGGGATTGGGTTTGACCATGTTATGTGGAGTGGAGGATGAATGATGTGGCATCCTACATGGAGCCACATACTCCTCTCTCTCCTCTCTTTTCTATTTATTCAAGTTTGTTTGATGATTTGGGGGTTACTTGATTTATTTGGACACTCTTTCAATTTTTTTTGGAGGAGCGTGCTTTTTAGAGTGTTTGTTTGTAGCTTGGATCTATGGATTGTGTTTTCTTTGGACTTGGAAAGGCTTGGAGCTTTTGCTTGTGGATTGGATACTCTTGCAATGGCAAGGTAGGGACTTCACCCATATAATTATTTTGTATTTTGGTTTGTGAATGTTGTGAATGGATGATTGTTGCATATGTGTGATTTTGGAAATAGAAATGGCCTTTAGGTTGTGTAAGAGAAAATGGAAATGGGGATATTTTGGAGGGAGGCATAAGAGTATTATTAGGTATTTTAGGAGGGAGTTTGGTTGGGGTGTCCCACCTTGTTGATAAGTGAAATTTTTTGCTTTATCTTGTTTATTTTATTGAGGAGGAATAAGAGTTAAGGGGAAGGCATAAGAGTTATTTTCTTGGAGGGAGGCATAAGACGTTTTTTGGTATGTGATTGAGTTCTTGGAGGATTTAAGGTGGGCACCCAAACCCTTGGGAGACATAAGTAGATCACCATGTTCCTTTTTCTTTCTTGGCTTGATTTTAGAGCCTTTGTGTTGGGAAACTTATGTGTTGATGTGATTTTGTTATTGATTCTCATTGTTTGGAAGTTGTTTGAATGTTGTTGTGGAAACCATGTAAAGTTGTCCAATGGTTGTCTTATACCCCTTATTGTTTCATTTTTGGGGCTCAGGGGCCAATAAGGAAGAAGGCTTCTCTTCCTCATTGGATTATTGGTTGGGTGGAGAGTGTTGCCTACTCCCCTATTTTGTTGTTGTGTTGGGTATTGAAGAAGATGGAGGATCTCAAGTGCATGTGATGGGATCTGTTGCATTTGAAGAAAACAAGGAGAGATCCTACTTTGTAAATATTTTGCACATGTTGTCTCCACTTAAGTGGAGGGCTTGTAATTGCATTTTAAAATCTTCCTCTTCTTTTTAATGTATCTTGTATTAAATTCCAAATTTGCATTGGATATTCAAAAGTGCTCATGTTTGGAAAAATGAGATCATGTGAAGTTGTAATGGATTGATACTAAGTTCCCTTAAAGATTGCAAGATTAGCTTCAAAGGTGTATTTGATTTTTTTACTTGGAAAGCATCCTTATTAGGAATGGATTTGAAATGTTTATTTCCAAACTCAAATATTTGACTCAAGAGTGTAATATAACCTCATTCCAAATATTAGTGTTATTGAAATGGAGATGTATGTTGAAGAAAATAGTATATCTCTTTGTAATGGATGCCATTTTTGTATGGATAAAAGAAAGGAAGCATTCTTTTCATTTATTGTAAAAAATAATAATAGTTGAAATGTATGAAAATCTATAGTTGAATCTGTATACCAAGTTTTAATAATATGAAATTATATATATAGTGTTTTAATGGAAATAAGGGGAATAAGGATTTATAATTGTTTTACATTTATTATTTTAATAGTTGTACTCAAACTTAATTGAATGGTTTATGATGATAGATATATATATGTATGTATGTATGTCATGTATGTATACAATTGACATACAAGTACATTGTTTCAACTAATATATAACATATATACTATATATGTATGTATATATATATATAGGCCCGTACTATATATAATCCCATCATAGCGCTATAGGGTATAAAATTTGAGTGTGTTTCCTCCAGTATCCCACCCTAATGCCTGAAATCCCACTCACCCCAACATATTTAAAAACCCCCTATTATGTTCATATCCACTAGCATTTTTTTTCAAACCCTATGCATTAAACCGCAGCCTTATAAATGCACGATATTTAGTTTTTATTATTAATGTGGGGGGATAAAACCACGAGTTATCACATATAAATATATATATATAGTGCCCCCTATATAATATACCATATATGAGAGATTTTGTTAGAGAGAGAGTCGATTCTTATTTAACGATAGATATTTGGTTACCTAAAATAAAATGGGTACATAAGTTGACTCAACCACTGTAAATAATGCGAAAGTGTGTAGTATTTTTTAGCCGCGGTCACATGCGACCATACTTCATACAATATATATATTTTATATATATATATATATATATATATATATATATATATATATATATATATATACATACATACATACATACACACACACACACCCAATAATTTGTGTATATACACCATTTAAATTAGATCTAAAAATGGGGCAAAAATGCCCATACCTAAATAGGGCAAATGCAAATAAATTACACAATAAAAATAAAAATTTAAAACAAACCCTAGAAGAGGGTTACAAATGGAATAAACAATAAAAATGTGTATCCATCCTTGAGCTTGAATATCCTTCCATGGCCTCCACTCTCCTTCTTCTCCCAAACCTGCAAAATGAAAATGAGAAAATAAGCCAAAGGAAATGAATAAGAGCATTTCTTAAGGATGATTAGGGTTAGTTTGAATCCCTAAGATATAAGGGCTCTAAATGAATCCATCTAATGGTTATTGATTAATCCCTACAAAACATTAGGTGATGGATTTTTTGTGGGAATCTATTTTTAAATTAAGGCATATGTGTAACTTGTGAATGGGGCCACTAAAGGGGTGTTAAGATGTAAGATTAAAATGTGAACCTTATTGTGTTAGTTTAGTGACTTTTTATAAAGGCCTTGACCTTTGAATTTATTTAAATTAAATTATATACCAAGATAACTAAACAATGTTTTTTTTATAGAGATTAAAATTTATTGAGCTTAATTTTATCGAAGGTTAAGTTTAGACCTTTAACCCTAAAGTATTAAATAAATAATTGATTTTAGAGCTTTACGATACTGAATTAAATAAATTTTATAATAAGGTTATGATGAACTAATCACTTCATAAAGAATTAAGCTAAAGAAAATTTATCGGGAACCGTAGTGAAGGAGAGTTCAAGCCTAAAATGATCATAATTAAAATAATAATAATTAATTGTTAATTAGAATTGAAGATATTTCTTAATCATGTAAAATAATATAAATCTAGTTGAAGGTTATCTCATTACAACCTGTTTCAACAAAAAATATATATATTCCTGTAATCTTTTTCCTAACTAATTATTGGGTTTTGTCTTGGGATTGTTGTAGGGAAAAATTATGGGCGTTACACTTGGTATCAGAGTTGTGGGTTCAACACTTGGACCCTTGGCATAATATGGGAGCACGAGAACCAGTTAGCAAAACTTAAATATAGGATAGTTGAGCCTCTAGGATTAAAATAATATTAGACAATAATAAAATCTTGTTTGGATTATTGTACTCACCCTATGTGTAAGCGTCTTGTCAAACCAGTTAATAGGAAATGTGATCCTAATTTGATATTCTTATGAGATTTCACTTAAGTATTATAAATTTGGTTCCATTTATGGAAGATGTTGCTAATGAAACTCTGAAATTTTTGTTGTAGTCTTGTGATGGTGTTGATTCAGGTAGAGACCCTCCCTCGTTTGTTTGAAAATATTTTCAATTTGGTGATGTTCTTCGTGGAATTAGTGCTAGAGGTATCATTTAGGGGTCATTTTGGAGAAAATCCGAGGATTAATTTTCTTGTTTAGAGCTCCCCCTGATTTTTTCGGATCAAGCAATTAAATGAGTCGGTAGGTTTGGTGTTGTCACTTGCAGGACATAATCCCAAAATTTTGGGAGAGTAGATATCATGACATTGATGTTGTAGTAGATCTAGTTTGTATGTTTATTTTGAGATGTGAGATCGATGTTGAGTACCCCTACATGGTGGGCCACGAAGGGTTGAAAAGTGATTGTGATGTTGATATTTCCTCTGTTTTATATTTGTAAACTTAAATATTTTATCAAGGGACCAACATTTTATTTTAATGATTTGATTGAGAAGCTCTGAGGATCTTCTTATTTATTTTTTTTCTTATTATGCAATATTTTCAAGGATTGCATTGCGGGTACTTAACCATTTTCTTAATTGTCTAATATTTCTTAGATGTTACCTTTGATTGGTGACTTGGAGCTCAATTTTCTTGTTGGCCACTTGGCTAAATGTTGTCAAGAATGTTATTTGACTCTTTTCTTGTCTATTGATGAGCTGGTTCTACACTTTTTGTATTGTGATCTCTCATCATATAAGGGTACACCCTAGGTTCCTTGATTGTCTTTTTACATGCTTCAAGTCATGCCTTTGGTTTTGGAATTATGGGAGTCTGTATGACTAAACCTTGGAGTAACTCTTTCATTACTCAGAGTTTTTAGGGAAAGAGTTATCTGGGTTGTGCAGTGTTGTTGGCAGTTTTGACAGTGGTTATGTTTATTTTTGCACCCTAGTATGAGCCTTGTCCCTCATCATAATAGATGTTATATTTTCTATGGACCTATGCATTAAGTTAGGGATGGACTAACTCTTGGATAATTAATAGGTTTGATGAATAGTATATTGTTTGGATGTGATGGTCCCCGATGGGAATACTGGTATTATAACGTGGTTCCCTTGTTTATTTTAGATGAGATCGATAGTGGACTATATGTATCTTTGGGTAAATATGGTTATTCTTAAGCCCCTTCAGGACATTTTACTTAACTAAGTGTGTTTGTTTTCTATCTCAAGGACCCATAGATAAATATGCCCTTGTCTGTAATCATTAACTTGTTTTAGCTTTTACCTCTATGATCCATCACCATCGAGTTGTGGTTAGGGCTGATATGGGTCCCTTGAGCTTCATTTGGACACATTTGGATCCCTTTTTTAAATTTTTTTGGAGGTTTTGGTTGTATATGATGTAGGATTCTGACCTTAGTTATGGCTATGTCATACTCTTTCTTCCAAGGCTATAACTCTTGGCCTAAGAGGCTATGTTTGAGTAAATTAGTCGATGTGCCTCTTGCTATTTTGTTTCCCTCTCGGTGAGGAAGTGTGGTTCCTATAAGTTAATGTTCTTTCCCCTTGCTACCTTGATTTCTTGTTGAATACATTCTGTGATGATATATGATATATTGAGAAACTATCCTTTCTTATAGTAAACCTTTTTTGTGTTATTATCGACTGTTAATGAATTGGTGTATTCATATGAGTGTGAATAATGTGATAATATTATCTTTGATTATGAGAAAAATCCAATAAAGCCCAATTGAATGGCAACCTAAGAAATGTGATAATCTTAGCTTTCCTAACCATTAAAATCCAATTGGTAATGTGAAAACCACAACATATTAGACCCCTAATTGGGAATCTTGGAATTTCAAAACTTATAAGTAAATTTATGACTCTAGTGGAAGATGGATCCTTACTCTAATTTTTGTGGTGTAATATAAGAAATAAAACTTTGTGAAAATAACAAGAAACCTCTTATGCTCCCCCTAGAATTATAATGAATATATTTTTCCACCTTGATAGAATGGTGATAAATCATGTCAACATTGGTGATCGAACCCTAATGATAGAAGATATATGTTATCGTAATATAAGGAATTCATTAATTAGAAAACTTATAAGAAATATGCTTGGCAAACGTAATTATAACTTGTGTCTTTATAATTTGGAGTATGGAACGAATAAATTTATGGGTCTTTAACACAAAAAAAGAAGTAACTAAATAATCTTTTTCATATAAAATTGCTTTTTCATGCCCGAAAAAAAAAAAAAAAATAAAAATAAAAATAAAGATTATAAAAGATGTAATATGAATAATAGAACTAATTAAAAAGTTTCCTTGAACTACAATATGAGTTTTCAATCTCAAATGCATCCCTAAGGTGTTTAGATGTTGCAAATAATGTTGAAAAATTAGGAAAATGAATCGAATAGGCATATAACCTTTACATTACATGGATTATGTTATTAATGTAAGGTGGTCATGATCTTTTATGATGATTGGTATGCGATATAATACCAAGAACCATAAATCATGAAAGAATGAGTTGTTTCAATGATAGGTTGGTTTTACAAAAACATTAAATAAGTGTGAACTTCATAATGAAATCAAGGTGGAAACCATGACCAATGAAATTATTATACCCTCATTGTTATAATAAACAACAAACACATGTATAATGTTTATAACACAAAACATATGCTATATTATTTTTGACCTCTCTCTAGTTAGTATGAAATTTTAGAAGTAATGCATAGGAAATTATCACCTTATTTGAATAGAGTGCTTTGTTGAGAGTGATGTGTTATATGTATGTTGTAATCCCTTGAACATCAATGTGAGTAGCCATCCTTGTTGGGTTCTTACAGGCCGTAGAACCATTTTTTCTCTTATCTAGGCATGTGTATAAATTATGACCCCTTTTGGGGAGTGTCTTTATTTCCCGAATTTTTAAGGTGTACTTTTGTGTTGGAGTAGGTCATTGGTGACCTAGGATTATTACCAAGATTTAGGAAACATATGTTAAGGATATGGAGTAATTTTGGAATAATCTTTCCTTTTGGAGAAATCATGATGTTGTATCCCCTTGTCCCTTGGGAAGAAAATGATGGTGGATATTTCCATAAGTGTTCTTTGGGAATGTTTTTTTGTGTTGTGTTTCTCTCGTAAATTGTTTATTGGACCTCTCTTTTTGCTTAATTTTCCCGTAAATTCATTTGAATGTTTCTATGTGATATAATATTGCGCAAGTTATGTTCATTTTAAGAACCTTTTAGCCATGGCAAGCCTAGATTGTGAAATTTTGTTGTTTTATAGAGTAAATGGTATCTCTTGTGTCAATATGATGGTATGAGATAAGATTTCCTTTCAAAAAAATACCATAGAGAGAGAGAGAAAGATAATAAGAAATGTCATCTAGTTGATTGAGCTATTAAATCAAGGATGTGTGGTTATGTGTTATGCCATTCAGGAAAAGATTCAAGTTATGGAAACTTTTTAGTCAAGAGTATGTTTTGTGTTACCATGAAAATCTAAGTGATTCCTTCCGAATTATATGAAGTATTGCCAATGATTAGTATTCTTCTTATAAATATTTGATTAAGTCGTATGTGTTTACCTTGATTATAATCACCTCATCTTCGATGTGGTCCTAAATTTGTTAGTCCTATGAGTAAGCATGTTTTCTCAATGAAAAATTAATGGTCCATAGAATGGTCAAAGTTGTTAGCCTTACCAAAAATAACGAAGCAGTTGAAAGTGTAATTATGACCTGGTTAGTGGAAATGTTATCTCTTTTTTTACCATGTGTAGTATATGTGTGTGGCTACGTGGACAAACCTTTTGTATATAACATGTTCCTATTCTTCAATGACCTTAACTTTTCATTCAGATGTTTTCCTAATCGACAAAGTAATTCATTTAAATATTTTGTATTGTAAAACCAGTTAATCCCTTTAGAGATTATTCTGAAACTTTTGATAAACATTCTAGAAATATTATTGGAGGAGGTTTAAGAGTGGGAAGTGGACTATATGAAGGATCCTTTCTCAAATTTGAAAAGTGGTCAGCCGAAATGATACATTCAAGGGGAACCTATTGAACTAGAAGTAATAGTACTGATACTCCATACAAGAATGTAGATGCTACTATATGTAGTTGGAAACTGGGAAGAGACCTACAAAATGTAATATGAAGTCTAGGACATAATAGAGAAGCATTGAGGGGAGGGGGTATAGTGCCCAGTCTTAAAAGAAAGATGATGGAACAATACGATAAAAACACACTAGATGGAAAACTGTGGATACCTAGACCTTGTTTATCACTATGAGATATGCAGCAAAATATGGGACCAATCATCATAAACATCTTCAAGACCTAGTTGAGAAAGTATGGAACAATAAAGACTAAATTTTAAAAAGCTGACATTACGTAAGTCTTACAGGAAAAACTCATACAATTCAGAACAATGGATTTCACATATAATTAAATAAGGGGCATACCAATTACTATTATAATCTCATTGATTATAACATATGGTTTCAATTTAATGGGTATTGCTAAATGATTCCAACAACACACTGGGGGTAAGTGCACGATGTTGGGGGGGCCAAAAAGCGGACGCGAATCTAAAAAAAAGTAAAACGCGTAACGTGTTTTACTAAAACAGCGTTCACGTTTTTAATTTTTTTGGCTCGGGAATCACTGAACCTATAACACTTACACATTTCAAACTACAGGCAAAATGCGTGTACGCGTTTTGTGTAGTATACAAACATGCGTACGCATTTTTAATTTGTTTGGCTCATGAATCACCGAACCTGTAACGCGTACGTGTTTCAAACAAGGCATGAATCACGTACACATTTTTGTGTAGTATGGACCATGCATATGAGTTTTTGGTGGTTTATACTTACAAAAATAAATGTTCAAGTATAAGATTTCTTTTATTATTTCTTATACTTTAAATTTATTTTTAGTAAATATAAGAAATTAGGGTCACTCTGCACCTTATGGAAGTGGTCTCGTAGCTCCAACAGTTATAATCTAGAAGATATTTTTTTAAAATCTAATCTGGTCAGTACTTACTCATTTTCAGGATTTCAACAAATGACCTAAAACTTTCATGGCATATATATTGTAGTCGGTCTTTGTTTTGGGAAAGCATATAGTCATTTTTTAGGTTTTTTGACCTTCTAAAATGGATTTTGGCCCTACCACTTCTTAAATTGCTACTAATTTTTAAATTTGGTCCATAATTCACTTTAGTGACCATGAATTAACTCTATGATGTTTGTAGATACTTCTTACTAAAAAGAGATCCTCACTTTGTAGAAAGAGGATTGTTCCCTGAATGGGATTCCTGTCCTATGGCCAAAATTAGGTGATTGTAATGTGCCTCCTCCTTAAGGTGTGATAACACTACTAGGTGTTGAATGAGTTGTTACGAATAGTACCAAGTGAATTGCATCAAGTGAACTCATATGATTGCTCATTTCTTAGAAACATGGTGCTCCATATAAAGATCATCCCCCTCACCTTTCCTAGCTCTAAAAGCATCCTTTCATCGAATCAAATTCATGATTCTCAATACATGCTTTTGCTCATATGTCTTTTATGGAGACAAATGATGCCTTAATACTTCACAAATAATGGTCCTTGATAACTCGGTGACATGACTAGCTCATTTTAGATTGTCATCTGAAGGGTGTTCAATTAACTACAAAATGGCCAAAAATGCCTTTTTAGGCCTTCAAAGGAAGTAGTCTCTCATTAAAAACTAAATGATTCGATCGATCACCTTAAACACTATTCCGCTACACATTGAGACACGCGTTAAATGATCTTTTTAGGAATTTCCTTTAGGTGAGGGTTTATGATTTAGGGTTTATGGTTTAGGGCTTGGGGTTTAGGGCTAAGGGTTTCGGACTCAAGGTTTAGGGTTTAGGGTTTAAGGTTTAGTGTTTAAGGCTCATAGTTCAGATTTTAGGGTTTAGGGGTTTAAGGCTTTAGGGCTTAGGGTGTCATGGTTTAGGGTTTATGGTTTAGGGTTTTGAGTTTAGGGTTTATGGTTCAGGCTTAAGGGTTGAGGATTTAGGGTTTAGGGCTCAAGGTTCAAGGTTTAGGGTTTAGGGGTCAAGGTTGAGGGTTTAGGGTTTATGGCTCAAGGTTCAGGGTTTAGGGTTTAGGGATCAGGGTTTAGGGTTTAGAGTTTAGGGTTGAGAGTTCAGGGTTCAGGGTTTAGGGTTCAAGGTTTAGTTTTTTGGGTTTAGGGTTGAGGTTTTATGTTTGAGGGTTTACATGTTTAGGGTTTAGTCAGTTAGGGTTTAAGGTTTATGGGTTGAGGATTTAGGGTTTACAGTTCAGGGTTTAGGAGCTTAGGGTTTAAGGTTTAAAGGTCAGGGTTCAGGGTTTAGGGAAAAGGGCTTCAGGTTTTAGGGTTTAGGGCTTAAGTTTTATGGATATAGGGTTGATGGTTTAGGGTTTAGGGTTGAGATGTTGAGGGTTCATGGATTATAGGGCTCAGGGTTTAGTTTTTAGGGTTTAGGGTTTAGTAGTCCTCAGGATCCTTGGAGTCTACGATTGAGACATTAGTTACTATAGGCTTTCAGGTTTATAATGATCAGAGTTTAGGGTTTAGGGTAAAGGGTTCAGGGTTATGAGGGTCTAGGGATCTATGGTTGAGGGTTTCAGGGTTTAGGCTTCAGGAAATCAGGGGCACACCCTTTCATTTTTAGGATTGACGACTGAACCCCTATCTTTAAGTGTGCAAGGTCATAGGGATTTTGAAAACTTAGTCCATATGGTTTAGGGCATAGCGTTAAGGAATTATCAATGAAGGTGAAGGTCACTAAGTCGTAGACCAGGTTTAGGGGTCCCAGGTTTATGAAACTAAACAAGAAATAGGGTTTAGGGTTAAGCGATTTAGGGACTAGACCCCTTAGTGTTCTTAGCAATTCCCCCCGTTTCTATGCTATAGGTTTTAGGGTTTAGGGATCATGGTTTAAGGTTTATGTTCTGTCAGGATTTAGGGTATCCAGGGTTCCAGGGTAGAACACTTAGAACTTAATCTTTCTCTGGTCAGGTTTTAGAGGATACTACAGGCAAAGGGTTCATGGTTTATGATCCTACAGGCTCTAAGCATTAGGATATAGGTTTTAGGGTTAAGGGTTTAGGTCACAGAGTTCAGGGTTTAGGGTTTAGTCTTTGGGGCTTAGGGTTTAGGGTTTATGGTTTAGGGTTTAGGGCTTAGGGCTTAGGGCTTAGGGTTTAGGTTTTAGTGCTTAGGGTTTAGATTTTAGGGTTTAGTGGTCAGGGTTTAGGGTTTATGATTTAGTTTTTAGGGTTTAGGGTTTAGTGTTTAGGGACCTTTAGGATTTAACATTTAGGCCTTAAGGTTTAGGGTTTACGGTTTAGGGCTCAAGGCTCGGGTTTTAGGGCTTAGGGGTTATGGTGCATGGTTTAAGGTTTACGACTCAGGGTTCAGGGTTCAAAGTTACAGGTTTAAGGTTTAGGGGTTAGTTATGGGTTTAAGGTTTTGGGGTTAGAGATTATGAATCTATATTTAGGGTTTAAGGATGAGGGTTTAAGATTTAGGATTTAGGGCTCAAGGATTAGGGTGTAGGGTTCAAGGCTTAAGGTTTAGGGTTTATGGTTTATGGATTAGGGTTTAGGGTTCATGGTTCATGGTTTATGGCTTAAGGCTCAGAGTTCAAATTTACTGGTTTAAGGTTTGGGGGTTAGAGCTCAGGGCTCTGTATCTAGTACTTAGGTTTTAGGGCTTAGGGATCAAGGTTAGGGTCTAGGGTCAAGGGTTTAGGGTTTTGGGTTTAGGGTTTAGGTTTTAGGGTTTAGTATTTAGTGTTTAGGGTTTATGATTTATTATTTTGGTTTTAGGATTTAGGGTTTATAGTTTAGATTTTAGGTCTCATGGTTGAGGGTTAAGAGTTTAGGTCACAGAGTTCAGGGTTCATCAAATTTGTAGGTAGAACATTGAAAGAGAGTCATAAAAATTTGATGTTTTTCATCTGTTAATATTTTTAAGTAGGGAAATGTCATATTTATGATTTCCCAATCCTTTTCAAAGACCCCAGTAGTTCTCAATCCTTGGATGTACATGGAGACACTATTACTTAGCTTTCATTTATAATGATAGATATAGATATATTTGAAAATTTCTGTTTTGACCTCTAAATCTATATGAATTTCAAGTTGCTTGGAAATCACATCACACCCTTCACTAGGATTGATTACTGCTCCTATATTTTTGTTAAGTGGATTTTGAAAACATCCATGGGTTTATCATATAAGGAATTACCAATGAATGGAAGGTCACTAAGTCGTAGGCTAGGTAACTCCCGTTTAGAACTAAATAAGAAAGATTTACTAGGTGATTGATAACCCCCTTAATGTTCTTAGTCATTCCCCTGTTTCTATGCTTATTTTGAACACTTTAGGAAGTTCTGTCAAATTTTCTATCCATTCCAATAGAACAGTTGAACTTTATCTTTCTCCACAGGAGACGATACTACACGGAATTCAATTACGATCCTACACCTCTGCATTGATATATTCTCTATGTTTCTTTTGTTTCCTTTAAGAATTTTTTTTTGTTGTGATGGTTATTTTTTATAGCTTCCAATGGGTCATCCTAGCTTGCATAATACCATACATGGAAATATGAGAAATCTGAAATTTGTTTCAGATTTTGAATAAATTTACATTCAAGAGTGCAAGTATATATGGGGAGAAACAAGTTTGGAAGATATGTGTAATATATGCATTATAAGGCACAAGGTAGATGTCATAATCCATTTAGTTACTTGTCCCACTTCTCATAAACAAGGTAGTTCTATAATCAGAATCAATGATGGTTCTAGGCACAAGACTAGAAAATATCGATTAAATATGGTTTGGGGTTTAGGGTTTAGGGTTTAGGGATCATGGATCAGGGTTTAGGGTTTAGGGTTTAGGGTTTAGGGTTCAAGGTTTAGGGATCACGGGTTAAGGGCTCTTGATTTAGGTTTTAGGGTTTAGGGTTTAGTGTCTTATGGATTAGGATTTACGGATCGAGGTTTAGGGTTTAGGGTTTAGGGTTTAACATTTTGGGTTCAAGGATTTAGTGATATAGAGATAAAGAGTTTATGGTTTATAGCTCAGGTTTTGGGGGGTCAAGCTTAAGGGTTAAGGGTTTAAGGTTCAGGGTTCACGGAGTTTAGTGTTTAGTGTAGGGTTTATTTATGGCTCTAGGTATCGGGGTTCAAGGTTTAGGATTTAGGGTGTATAGTATTAGGGCTCAAGGATTAGGGTGTAGATTTCAGGACTTACGGTTTAGGGTTTAGGATTTGGTGTTTAAGGTTTAGGGTTTAGGGGTCAGGGTTTAGGGTTTAAGATTTAGTTTTTACGGGTTAATAATTAGGGTTTAACATTTAGGGATCATGGTTCATGGTTTATGGCTTAGGGCTCAGAGTTTAGGGCTTAAGGATTAGGTTTTTGTAGTTAGGGTTCACATGTAAGGGTTTGCTGTTTAAGGTTTACGGGTTAGGGCTAAATGGTTTATGGTTTATGGTTTAGGTATCATGTTTTAGGGTTTAGGGTTAAGGGCTTAAGGTTTAGGGTTAAGGGCTTAAGGTTTAGGGTTTAGTGTTAAGATTTAAGTCCTAGGGTTAAAGGTTTTTATTTGTAGAAGTTAAACGCTAAAATATTTAGGTTGAATGTTGAAATCCCTAAAAAATTACCTATGTGCAGACCATATTATACTATAAAAAACTATCTTCTAAACTATGACAAATGGAGCTATGAAACTAGTTTGATAAGGTGAAAAGTGACCCTAAAATTCTTATATTTACTATAAATAAATTGAAAGTATAAGTGTTTCAAATAATATTAATATAAATGAATACACTTATAATGAAAAATTTATTTTTGTAAATAGAAGCATGCCAAAAGCATACATAATGCTTATACTTATACATAACACTTATGTGTTACATAACGTGTACGTGTTATGTATATACTACATAGAATGCGTACACGTTATGCTTGTTTACTATTTTCCTAAGATATGCCTCAAGGCTTGGGGATCCGAGTTTGGATCCCTAAACCTAATGCATGGACCTAAAAAAACACAACAAACAGATGATGCTTTTGCAGGAAAATGGAAAAATCTCTCTTCCTGCCATCATAAATTGACATAAAACGATCGATCCATGTTTAAAAACATTATACCACGACGTAGAGCAGACTATCTACTTTCTTAAAATATAATTTTCCAAATTTTCTAACTAATATAATGTTTTCTATATTATTTATTTTCTAACAATGCCTTTTTATATCTATTTTTTAAAGTTTAAACATGTCTATCTTTCTTCGTATATCATTTTTTGGGCTCAGTTGAAATTTTCGAAAAAAAAATTATACTAGTCCAAACTAGGCATAATTCTATACACATTCAAAAAAAATATCTAATCGTCGATATTTTTTGAGGTAGTTATGGGGGGCACAGTTGGAGCTCCATTATGTTTTCAAAACATAATTTTTTTGTACTAGATAAATCATATACAAAAAAATACTCTCACTAAAAAAAGCTAAAAAAAATGTAACTGAGACTAGATGCTCCTAGCTATCTTTCTACTGAAATAATTTTCAAAAATACTTAAGTGGTGCTCAAACTATTGTGGGAGGGAACGAAACGTCACTTTGTTATGTTTTTTTAACAAAATTCTAAGATTCACTTGTTTGTATTTTATTCATTTTACCAATTTAAACTTGTCCGTATTTCGAATAAAATCGTAGAATATGAAGAAACTAGTTTTCAAAAAAAATGCTATCGACTTAAGATGCCCTTTATGGCCCAACATATTGGTCCAATTACCCTAGAGTGGAACTATTTGAAAAAACTCCTGAACAATTGTTGAAGTTACTTATTTTTCAGAACAATGCATCCACTTAAGACCCCCTTTTAGCCCCCCATACTTGGTGCACCTGACCCTGTAGATCTCTTCAATACTGAGGATGTGCATGTCCATGATTATCACCTTCCTCATCTAACATGGCCAATCAATAGGCCAGATAAGGTTATGATTTTACACATATTATCATGAAGTATGTAACACAACTGTCAGAAGTCACTACCATCATCTCAGCGAAGTTCCAGAAACTCTATTGGGGCCATGATAAGGAAACCTAAAGGACCATTCATCAGCTCAGATAAGACTGACGTTGCCCTTATGTACATCTCTCTGGGAATGTTCAAATCCTGGAAGATCATCAAAAAAATCATCCCAAAAGCTTCCTTGATCTTGGGTTGATGAGCGTGAAGGTAAGCTAAACCTCATGTTTTATTTTTGAAGAAACATTTGCGGTACTCAAAGCTTCATTATATGCAGGAGTATGAATGAAAATTAAAGGTAAGTCATGATTGGGTAGTTGTAATTCTTGAGCTATTTTGGGAATTCATTGTCAACACTTGGATGTCTAAGTCCTTTTTTGATCTGGAAATATTATAACTTTTATTCTTTCTCCTAGGCCTTCAACTTATACACAATGGTATAGTTCCCTTTCAAAATACTAATTTTTCAATCACATAACTCAGAAGCTTGAATAAAATATCCTGTCAAAACACCAACCCTAATATAAGTGAATATTTGGAATGAAATGAAGTAGCTAATGTACATATTGGAAAGTATCTGGGAACATGTCACCTTATAAACTTGTGTAATGTGTATGTTAATCCTTCTAGTGATATTGCTACAAACATAGTGAGAGTCATCATTGAGGGGTGGCCTCAAAAGTGATACTTGGGTAAATTAATGTTGTGAGTGATCTAAGGGAAATAATCACACACTCTCCCATTTTAACCTAACTCTCCTATTAGTGTTAGTTAAAATGCTCCATTCAAATTTGATTAAACTTGAGGAAATAGAGGACACAATATATGATGTGACCAAATGTAGTAATTCACTTGTGGAGGCCACACTCACCCAGGAATTGTGCAGATTATCATTGATAAGGATTGCTCTAATCGATATACTATAATGAATGTTGTAGTACTCAAAATTAATTAATTGATCCATACATGTATTGAAATTTGGGCTTCATGTGGCCATAATTTGGTAGGCTCAAGAGAACAAGTTAAGCTTACCCAATAATTTCTCATTGAATTTGGCATCTTACTAAACTCTTTGGAATCCTTATGGATTCTAGGGGTCTAAAATTTTAGACCGCATTATGTGATTGGAAGACAAACACGTTCTAGAATTTAGAAACTTGGTTACTTCCATTGAGCTAGGTAATATTCCTTAGTCAAAACAATGTATTTCTTCCTTCTTCGAATTGTGGGCTTGAAAGTTATTGCCAATATAAGAGGGTTGTCATCTAGCTTAGGCCAACAAATGTGCCATTATGCTTCTCGGATTGTGATTAGATTATAGGATCATAGTGATTTGAGCAGTGCCAGAACTTGGTCAATACATTGGATGGATAGTGGGAAACCTACATGGAGCCTACATATAGGCCACTACTCTCCTATTCTGTTTCCATTTCTCCACCATTCTGTTCTCAGATGATCACAAAAGTTCATGAATTTTATTATTTGGACTCTTGCAATTTAAGGAGGATCTTGTTTGTAGAGTGTTTGAAATAGGTTCATAACCAAATGTATTGTGTTTTATTTATGATTTAATTAGATGGGGAGGATTAAAGTTATGTGAAGGTGTGTAGTGCCCACTCACTCTTCGATTAGTGTTAGTTCATATGCTTGATTTAAGTTGATTAAACTATGATGACTATAGAAATGGAATTTACTATGTGACCAATTTTAGTAATTAGTATGATGGATAGATGGTTAGAGATATGTGTTGACTATTGATATGATTGTGATTCATATTATGAGTGTTCATGGATTCTAAGATTTCATGGGTAAACATTCTGCATTGATGGCTTAAATGACATGTTGATAGGCTATATGGATATATAGTATATAGCTATATATATAAACTGACATTCTGAATTTCATGTACGTAATTGACCCCTATGGGTTTTGGTGTTTGAACTAGATCTTGCGATCTCACTGATGATTGTATGAAATGGTAGAATGTGAGATGTTATTGGACTTTAATAGAAAAATGATATTCATTTATGTAGCTTCAGGATGATGGCGTCATGAGTATGATGATGTTTATTGATGTATTGTGATTGCGGCTTACGAGGCCACATGAGGTATTGTTTGATTTTTGCAGGTAATGGATATCAACACATGTGATGTAGAGGGGATAAGAGACCAACCATAGTGGAATATTGGATGGATACACATGAAGTCTCACTCATGACATCTCTATGTATTCAAGTGTGTTTGATGATTTGTGTGTTAATTATATTATTTGGACTCTTGCAATTTATGGAGGAGCTTGACCTGTAGAGTGTTTGTTGATTTCATGGACTATGTTTTGTGTTTCCCCTTTCCTATTTAATTATTTGTGTGATTATGTGATTTATTTTTAGTAATGTGACTTAACTTTATTAGTTTCTAGTTAATGTGCTCTATTTAAGTTAATTAATACTTGATTAATTAAAATAATTTGAGGATATGACCAAAGGGAGTATTTAATGTTGGTAGATGGTTCCTTGATTTTATTTTGGATTTGAAAGGAGTTTTATTATCTTTAAGTGTTGTGTACTCAACCTTGCATTTCAAATTCGAGATTTGGGCTTAAGGGACATTTTTAGTAGGCTTGTGGGACAAGTTAAGCTTGTCTCAACACCTCTTCAATTTCATCTACCAACTTCACCTATGGTTTAAGGGGTCAAAAATAGACCCCATTATGTGATTTGTAAGACAAAAATGTGCTAAGAGGTTTATTTCACTTTCTTACATAAGTTTTTCATTTTGTCCTTCAGAATTATGGGCTTGAGTTTTTGGTGTGTAAGAGGGTTGTCATTACCTTAACCACAAATGTATTGATGTTTTTGTGACTTGAGTTTGACCATGTGATGTAGATTGGAGGAGGAAGTGATGTGGCATCCTACATGGAGCCACCTCACCCTCTCTCTCCTCTCTTTTCTATATATGCAAGTGTAATTTTATGGTTTTGGGGTTACTTCATTATTTCGACTCTGTGCAATGGTTATTTTTGAGTTTTAGTTTGTAGTTGCTTACTTGTTTGAGTCTTGGAGCTTGTCTTCTGATTTAGGCTTTGAGACTTGGAAGGAGATTTGAGTATGTGATTTTGGATTCAATTTTATTGCAATGGCAAAGTAGGAGACTTCACCCATTATAATTTGTGTGTGTGTGTGTGTGTGTGTGTTTGTGTGAATGTGTGTGTGTGTGTGATGATGTGTGTGTGTGTGTGTGATGTGTGTGTGTAAATACCATGAATGTTATTTATGCATTTTTTTTTTGGCTTGGGTAGTATGGCCTTAAGTATGGTGTAGGATAAGTTTTATGGGGATATTTTGGAGGGAGGCATAAGAGTATTATTGGGTATTTTAGGAGGGAGTTGGGTTGGGGTGTCCCACCTTGTTGATAATCAAAATTTTGTGCTTATATTATTTATTTTATTGAGGGAGGCGTAAGAGTTGAGGGGAGGAATAAGAGTTTTCTTCTTGGAGGGGAAAATAAGAGTTTTGTGGGTATGTGATTGAGTTCTTATAGGATTTTAGATGGGCACCGAAACCCTTGGGAGGCATAAGTAGATTGCAGTGTTCCTTTCTCTTTCTTGGCTTGATTTTAGATCCTTTGCGTTTGGAAACTTGTTTGTTTATGTAATTTTTGTTATTGTTATCATTTTTTGGAGGTTGTTTGAATGTTGTTGTGGAAGCCATGTAAAGTTTTTAATGGATTTCTTATACCCCTTATTGTTTCATTGATGGGGCTTGGGGCTCAACGAGGAAGAAGGCTTCTCTTCCTCATTGGATTATAGGTTGGGTGGAGAGTGTTGCCTACTCCCCTATTTTTTTTTTGTGTTGGGTATTAAAGAAGATGGAGAAGATCAAGTGATGTGATTTTCTTTGTTGCATTTGAAGGAAAAAAAAGAAATCCTACTTTGTAAATATTTCTCATGTTGTCTTCACTTAAGTGGAGGGCTTATAGCTTGCATTTTAAAAGCTTCATACTCTTGTTAATGTATCTTGTAAAAATAATTTGCATTGGATATTAAAAATTTATCATTTTTGGGAAAATGACACATGTGAAGTTGTAATGGATTGATACTAAATTCCCTTCAAGATTGTAAGATTAGCTCAAATGCGTATTTGATTTGTTTACAGAAACAATCCCTATTAGGAATGGGAAATGTTTATTTCCAAACTCAAAATATTTGGCTCAAGAGTGTAATATAACCTCCTTCCAAAGATTAGTGTTATTTCAATGGAGATGTATGTTGAAAGAAAATAGACTATTCTTGAAACAATTGTGATTTTTTTATTGTGAAAGAAAGGAAATATTCTCTTGTTTATTGTAAAATTTAGCACTTGAAATGATGAAAATCTTAGTCAATCTCATATCAAGTTATAAGAAATGAATAGATCCTCCTTACTATTTTTATTAAGTTGAATAAGGAAATCTTTTAGTCTCTAGTTGTACTCATTGATGAATAATTTTAAAAATATATATTTATATTTATTGTGTTTCATCTAACTATACAATTGAAATCGAGCCATTGTTTAAACTTAAATATAACAAAGCTTACCAATGATGTTGATATATATACTTCTCTCTCTCTCTCTCTCTCTCTCCTCTCTCTCTCTCTCTCTCTATATATATATATATATATATATACATATATATATTGTATATTAAAAAAATAAATATAAATTAATTTTTATTAAGGTTGCGGGCTTGATTTGCTTATCAAGCAAAGATTCTTTTTTTTTAATTTGATTTTCATATTATATAAGTGGGGATCCCCTTCCCCCCATCCCGCCTCTTGCCAATTGATCTTGAGTGCCTTTAGGGCGAGTCCACCCAAACCATTGAGTTTTGTTAAATCAATGCGGCTGCATAGCCATTGACTCGACCATTGTAAATAATGCGGACTATATACTTTTTTTATCCACAATCGCTTACAACAACAATACTATATATATATATATATATATATATATATATATATAATACACTTTTTTTAATTTTAAATAATATGTATTTTCTAATATGGATATATTGTTATAGATACAATGTTATATATACAAATATATATACATATACACCCAATAATTTGTGTATATACACTATTTAAATTAAATCTAAACATGGGGAAAAAATTCACATACCCAATTAAGGGAAAATGTAAATAAATTACACGATAACAAATAACAATTTAAAACAAACCCTACAAGAGGGTTACAAATAGAATGAACAATAAAAAATGTATATCCATCTATAGCTTGAATATCCATCCATGGCATCCACTTTCCTTCTCCCAAACCTGCAAAATTATAATGAGAAAATAATCCAAAAGAAATGAATAAGAGCATTTCTTAAGGATGATTATGGTACTTTGAATCGGGGTAAACCACCACCCCCCCCCCCACCTTTTATATTATATAAGTGGGGAGCTCCCCGCCTTCCGCCCAAAAAAAATTATAATGTGGGGAAGCCGATTCCTGACAAACCATTGAGTTTTGTTAAATCAATGCGGCTCCATAGCCATTGACTCGGCCACTATAAATAATGCAGACTATGTACTTTTTTTTACCCGCGACCGCTTCAAACAACTATATATATATATATATATATAATACATTTTTTTTAATTTTAAATTATCTGTAATTTCTAATATCGATATATTGTTATATATACAAATATATATATATACCCAATAATTTGTGTATATACACTATTTAAATTAAATATAAACATCGGGCAAAAATTCCCATACCCAATTAGGGGAAAATGTAAATAAATTACACAATAACAAATAACCATTTAAAAGAAACCCTACAATAGGGTTACAAATGGAATAAACAATAAAAATGTACATCCATCCCAAGCTTGAATATCCTTCCATGGCCTCCACTTTCCTTCTCCCAAACCTGCAAAATTATAATCAGAAAATAATCCAAAAGAAATGAATAAGAGCATTTCTTAACAATGATTAGGGTTAATTTGAATCCCTAAGATCTAAGGGCTCTAAATTAATCCATATAATGGTTGTGATTCATCCCTATAAAAGTTCGGTGAGGATTTTGGTGAGAATGTGTTTTAAAATTAAAGGTATGTGTAGGGGCCACTAAAGGGGTGTTAAGATGTAAGATTAAAATGTGACTTTATTGTGTTAGTTTAGTGACTTTTTATAAAGGCCTTGACCTTTGAATTTATTTAAATTAAATTGTATACCAAGATAACTAAAAAATGTTTATTATTGGGATTACATTAATTTGATCTTAATTTTATGGGAGGATAAGTTTAGACTTATCTCTACATTATTAAATAAATAAATGACTTCTGAAATAGAATACTAAATTAAATAAATTTCGTAATAAGGGTATCTGAACTAACGAATTATAAGAGTTAATCTATGAGTATTATCAAGAACCTGTCATCACCAATTCGGAACTATGATAATTCTTCACCGGGAACTCCTCGTGCTATGATTATTTACTAATGCACAGCCTTTAGTTTGGTGGATGTAATCTAGAAACAAAACAACAACATAACACAAGAATACCATCGACTATGATAAGACGGAATGATGACAAATCTGAAATATCAAAGTAAATTATAATATTAACATGAAATTGTTACAATCTCACCCATGAGGTACTTCAAGTGTTATTGACTTCACTTGCCTTTCACCAAGACTATGGGAGAAACTTTACAATTACACCTCTTAATGGCTTCTTCAACACACCTTTAACTGATGGCTTCCTTCACACACTTCCTACAATATTTCTCACTACTTCCTTCTATGCTAAATGAGGGGGGTTGGCCTCTCTATTTATAGAACTTCTAGGCTTATCCATCTTATCTCTAAGATAGGATAAGAAATCCACTCTGACGAATCATATTCCATACCCTAACTCTTATCTGTACATGTAAGCTTATCTTTTAAGATAAGATAAACCTTATCATTTTACATGGGTTCCACATTTTTAGACTTTTTGTAAATAAAATACATAAAATATTTATGACCTCACTCCTTGTCCTTATTACTAATATAATATTTCTAATTCCTAATCATGTAGACCCTACTTCTCTAATTACCCAAACTTTGACATTTTAACACTACTGGACCACTTACGACAAATATTTACTTTTTACAACATTCCTATTGTACTTTGACTGTTACCGTACTCCACATTATTGGCAGCACCGTACTGACGGCGCCGTTATCTTCTATCAAAAGCTACTACTAATTATACTTAACATCCTATTACTAATATTAATGAAATAGAAATTACGGAGGAAAATTTTAGTGTCGACATCTTCCCCCTTCCTAGCTTCTACTCCGTCCTCGGAGTAGACTTATTCTGGTTCTTGGAAAATCTTCAACTTGTCGTGGTTGAACCATTTCGTAATGGGAGTGCCATCCAATCCCTCCAGTCAGTACGTACCATTTTCATGCACAGCTGCTATTTTGTAGGGCCCCATCCATTTTGGAAGAAATTTTCTTTGTCTTCTTTTTTTGTATCTGGAATCATATACTAGAACCAAGTCATTCACATGAAATGGAGACCACCGGATCTTTTGATCAAAGTATTCCTTCTGCTTCATTTTCTTCTTATAGCTTGTATCCTTAGCTATTTCCCTCATTTCCTCTAACAAATGAAGATGTACCAACCTTTCTTTTACTGAATCACTTTCATCCATTCTTTCATTTTTCATTTCTCTAACCGTGGGAATATCAAACTCAATAGGAAGAACTGGATCAATGCCATAAGCCAACTGAAATGGGGAGTATCCTGTTGTTGACTTTGATGTTGCCCTATATGCCCACAATGTTGCATGAATCCTCTTATCCCATTTATGTACCTGCAAGGCTGCATCTTTTGCTATAATTTGACACAACACAAAAAAATTTCGTTCCACCTATCCATTTGTGTTTGGTTTGTATGTTGTTACCTTCCTGTGCTTAATAGAAAACTTATTGACTAGGGCTTCTACCACCTCATTAATGAAGTGGCTTCCTTGATCTGTTACAATTTCTAATGGACAACCAAATCTGGTGACAATGTGTTCATATATGAACCTTCTATAGTAACCCACATGGCCTAAAAATGATCTCAACTTACTTCTATTCATAGGAAATGGTAAATCTTTGATTTTTGAAACTTTATCAGGATCAGTACCAATACCATCTCTAGATACAACATGCCCTAACAAAACGCCTTTAGAACATCCAAAGACACACTTTGTAGGGTTTAGTGAGGCTTGTGCTTCATCTAACCTTTGAAATGTTGTTTCCATTTGGTGCAAGTGGTCCAACTTGCTCCCATAGATGCAAAAATCATCCAGAAATACTCTGATGAAGGTCCCAATGTAGGGTTCGAACACCCTATTCATCAAACACTGGAATGTTGCTGGAGCATTACACAACCCAAAAGGCATAACTCTATAAGCAAATGTTCCCCAAGGAGTGGTGAACGTGGTCTTCAGCTGATCTTTCTCTGCTATACGAGCTTGGTTGTAGCCACTATATCCATCAGCAAAACTATAGCACTCCTGACCAGCTACTTCGTCCAAGATCTGATCTGAAAATGGAAGAGGGTAATGATCCTTCTTTGTTGCCTTATTGAGCTTCCTGTAATCAACACAAATGTGTAGCTTCCCATTCTTTTTTATTGAGATCACAATGGGAGAAACCCATTCTGAATTCTCCACAGCAAATATGAATCCTGCATCAAGCAACTTATCTATTTCTTCTTTTATAGTCTTCGAAAAATTAGGATTCATTCTATATGGAATTTGCTTTATGGGCTTAGCACCATCTACCAGCTCAATAGAATGTTCTACCCAACTTACTTGACAGAGTTCCTTGTAATCAAAAGTGAATAGGTGTATGTACCTTTGAAAGAGCTGGAGGTAGGATTCCTTCTCACTCTCCATCACAGCATCACCAATATTTATTTGTTGGAGACGATCATTAACTTCTTCTTCAGATAATTTTATGGGGTCATGAGTTGGTGTGACTGGAAGGATATCCATGACTGAAACATCAACCTCACTTTCTTCATCTTCAGTGTCCACTTCACTGGTACTAGAGTAATCAGAGGATGTCCAATCATCAGTTTCATCACTTGAATCCACAGGTTCTGCTTTATGATGTCGAGGGATCACGTTTATCTTCACCCTCTCTCTACCACGTCCAAGTGTCATGAAGTATTCATTCCAGTAGTTTCTTGCATGAAATCTCCTTAGCCATGGTCTTTCCAGTAGCATTGGGTATGTAACAGTACCATTTTTCATCACCTTAAATTCTACCACACATACAACACCCATAACAGATATTGCCACATTTGAAACTACACCTTCTGGTTTAGTTTTCCCTTTATTTAATGACCTTAACATAAGTGTTGAAGGGCGATAAATTTTTAAACCCAACATATTCATTACAGACTCGGTCATTACATTAACTGCAGCACCTCCATCAACTAAGACATCATGAATTGAAATACCATTATATAATACCTCAGCTTATGGAGCATAGGGATCTGCCTCTGCCTCCAAAATAGGGACCTCAACCTCCTTTCTTCGTCGAGCATTGAGTCCACTTCGCAGCTCCCGCCTCTTCTCTGAAGACATAGCCAAGAGTTGACCATATGTAATATTTGTAGGCCTTTTGGACAGATCTTCCAAGATGGAGTATGGTCCTTGCCCCTGTGAAATCAGAAAATCCTGCACACCTAACTTTCTTCTCCTATGTTTCTTACTAGTTTCTCCTTTCATCTTCTTAGGATCATTTCCATCTTGATTATCTTTTTCTTTCTTTTTTTTTTTACAAACACATCTACTTCATTATTTCTGCTCTTATCTACTACATCAAAAGAATTCACAGGTGCTTTTCCTTTATCATTATCTCCTTTACCAGATGTAGAAGCTCTATCTAGACAATTATACTTATAATGACCCTTTTTATAACAACCATAACATACAACTTCAGAAATATTTCTTTTTGGACCTCTGTCTCCTCCCTGAGAACTAAATTTTTTTCCTTGAAGAAGATTAATAGTTAACTGACCCATCATTTTGAGCAGATCTTCATACTCAGTAGATGTACTAGGAGAAATATTTGTGCTCACCGGGAGTGGTTGTGGATTCTGGACCAAAGGTGCTGGTGTAGGCTCTACTTTAGCAACAATTTCTTTGGGCTCCTCTTCCATGCTTTCTTCTTACCTTCTTGCAATCTCCTGTGCTTGTTCAATGGTAGCTGGGTGGTCATAATTCACTCGTTGTTTGATCTCTGGCTTCATCCCAAGAATGAAGTGCTTACATAGGAGATTATCCACACCATTCATCAACCCATCCGCTAATCCTTCCTTCCGGATCTGGGCATCGAGCTTCCTCCTTAGCTCTAGAACACGAGCATGATAATCCCTTATCTTCTCCTTCTCTCCTTAGGATAGCTTTGTGATCTCGATCATGAGATCTGTATATTTCTGTTGTTCACCAAATTCTTCAAGAAAACTTTCAGTTAATAAATCCCATGAATTTTTCACATTATCACCTAGTGTTTCAAACCACCTAAGTGCTGAACCATCCAAAAAGGTAGGAAAAATTCATTCCATTGTTCCCTTCTTATGAGGCCATTACAAATACAAGATCATTTAAACTCTTGAATGAAAGAAGAAGCATATTCATTAGATTGAGCTGAAAAAACAGGAATCTTTCCAATTTTCAAAAGTAACCACCGTGAAATACCAACCCACAAGTACAATCAACAAGACTTATGTGCACAAATAATTGGAATCACTATACTAGAAAGTGACTTTACACCTTTCTACAGTAAAATAGAAATGACCATGGTAAACTATGGTAAAACTTGACTTACTGCGATAAAAACTGACTTTACTGTGGTAAACACTATTCACGGTAAAAAGTGAAGTTACTGCGGTAAATACTATTCACAGTAAAAAGTGACTTTAATGCGGTAAATACTATTCCCAACAAAAATGGCTTTACCATGGTAACTACTATTCACGGCAAAAATGAATTTACCATGGTAACTACTATGCACAATAAAAACAAGGTTACCCTCCAATTGATTTTTGACTAAGTGGGAATATCTCTCCAGAAAATCCACCAACGAGGAATGGTCCCGGCAACTGAACCAAAATGTCATCACCAATCCGGCACTATGATAATTCTTCATCGGGAACTCCTCGTGCTATGATTATTTACTAATGCACAGCCTTTAGTTTGGTGGATGTAATCTAGAAACAAAACAACAACATAACACAAGAATACCATCGACTATGATAAGACGGAATGATGACAAATCTGAAATATCAAAGTAAATTATAATATTAACATGAAATTGTTACAATCTCACCCATGAGGTACTTCAAGTGTTATTGACTTCACTTTCCTTTCACCAAGACTATGGGAGAAACTTTACAATTACACCTCTTAATGGCTTCTTCAACACACTTTTAACTGATGGCTTCCTTCGCACACTTCCTACAATATTTCTCACTACTTCCTTCTATGCTAAATGAGGGGGGGTGGGTGGCCTCTCTATTTATAGAACTTCCATGCTTATCCATCTTATCTCTAAGATAGGATAAGAAATCCACTCTGACGAATCATATTCCATAACTTAACTCTTATCTGTACATGTAAGCTTATCTTTTAAGATAAGATAAACCTTATCATTTTACATGGGTTCCACATTTTTAGACTTTTTACAAATAAAATACACAAAATATTTATGACCTCACTCCTTGTCCTTATTACTAATATAATATTTCTAATTCCTAATCATGTAGACCCTACTTCTCTAATTACCCAAACTTTGACATTTTAACATTACCAGGACCACTTACGACAAATATTTACTTTTTTACAGCATTCCTATTGTACTTTGACTTTTACCGTACTCCACATTATTGGCGGCACCGTACTGACGGTGCCGTTATCTTCTATCAGACGCTACTACTAATTATACTTAACAACATGCTATTCCTAATATTAATGAAATAGAAATTACGGAGGAAAATTTTAGTGTCGATAAAACCTAGGGGGGGAAGTTAAGCCCGAAATGATCGAAATTAAAAAATAATGATTAATAGTTAATTAAAATGAAAATTTATTAACCGTAAATTATTTAAAACTAATTTAAAGTTATCCTGTTACAACCTGTTTTAGAAAAAAAATTAATCCATAAATTTTTCCTAACTAATTATTGGATTTTATCTTGGGTTTTGAATGGAAACATTGTGGGCTTTACATCCACTTCATCTCTGGAACAGATCTTCCATGTTACCTATAGGTGATACTTTAGGCTCATGTGCGAAAGTTCATGAAAAGAATTCTATTATGATTGATACAACGTATGCTCAAATCCTTGTAGACCTATATACCTCCCAAGCCTTACCAACAGAAATCAATCTGCAAATTGGTGAAAGACTCTAGGTGCAGAGGCTAGACTATGAGGGTCTTGCTTTCATATGTCGATATTACTTTCAGACTGTTCACATTATAGAGGATTTTAAACATTCCAAATGCAAGATCAAACCTACATGGTGGAAGGATTATCTACTCGAATAGCTAATAATAGAACCACATACAGACCCGGTTGTGGAATCTAGCACCCCCCATCAAGTAGACTCACCCATCATAGAAGATCTCCCGAACATTACAGAGAAGATACCTCCATATTCTTATTTTCAGGGTGTTTTTTCAATGATGTATTGTGATTTGATTCCCCTTGTTGAGGACCATATCCTTATCAAGCAACTTTAATTTGTTGTTCTACTTTCAGTGGAAGAAGGAAACGAGGATTTGATAGTGGTGGATATGAAAAAGAAGGGATATGCTAAAACTAAATCCCTCACCATCTCGGACAAGACATGAATCTTGTCCTAGTATTTGCTTTCATTGTTGCATCTAGGGTGTTGGCCTACTGTGTTGGTGCTCAGATACTATTACGGTGTAAATTTATTTCATGGTTGTTTTTAAGATGTAAGGCTATTGGGATTTGGTTTTGTTCTTGGCATATTATTTTCTATTGTTGGGATAAATTGTTAATTATTGATTTTTATCACTTTTTGTAATGTTGAAGCTGTTTAATCTGGATTTTGAGCCCTACTATACAAGGGTATAGTCCCTTTATAAAAACTATTTACCAATAATTAAAAAATACATATAATATATTAGGTAAATAAGTAAATTAATTAATTAAATAGGTAACATATAAGGTGAATAATTAAATACATACAAAAGAGTTCCATACTTTAAAGATTATATATATAAATATATTCAATCACTTAAAGATTAAAATAAATAAATAAATACATATAATATATTAGGTGATAAAAGAGTACATAAATTATTTAAATATGTAAATAGGTTTAGCACATTAGATAATAAATAAATAGATATAATATGGTAAATAAGTAAATAAATTATGTAAATAGATAATATATTATTTGGATAAGTAAAATATAATATATTAGGTAAATAAGTAAATAAATTATTTTAATAGGTAACATATAAGGTGAATAAGTAAATACATACAAAGTAGTTCCATACTTTAAAGATTAGATAGATAAATATATTTGATCACTTCAATTTTAAATTAAATAAGTAAATGAATTATTTAAATAGGTAAATACGTTGAACACATTAGATAATAAATAAATACATATAATATATTTTTAAATAATTAAAAAAATTATTTAAATAGGTAAATAAGTATTAAGATGTCCCAAATTAAGTAAATATATGAAAAATTATATGCATTAAATTGCATTATCTGGTGTTTACCATAGATCATATAAATATATCGTATTATAATTGTTCATTATGCATGTACTCTATAGATCAAAGATAACTAATATAAATTTTGATTGTAATATGAGTTGAATGGTGGAGATGGAAGTAAGTTCTAATGTATTATCGAACAATTATTGATATTCTTACATGACAACTTGAATTATGCAAGAGGCTGACAAGTTGTTACAAGACAAGATTATGGATACTTGAGATTTGGTAATAGAATTTTGGCCTTGCCTCTTTATGGTAGTGACATCATGGCCTCATCAACATTAATGCCACCAACATGATTGTATGGATTATCATTTTCTTCCTAGATGGCACCACCACTAAAATCAACATGTGGGTCATTATAAAAGATGTGCATCATTCTGGTATTTTCTTGAGAAGTTTCAAGTCGTTCCTTTTCATTGACCATGATCATCAAGGAGGTGATTAACCCCTAGGCTTAACTAGGCAACGACCTAGGGTGGTTGTAGCTATGATGTGCAGGAATCAGAAGATTTCTCTTATTGAAATGGCTTGGTGTTTGTACACGTATGATGTAAATGAAGTTGGGAGGGTGTATCTGGGTACAACCAATGGGACCCAATAATTGATATTGGGATCTATGTAAAACAATATTTCATGCATTATAGAGATAGACATGATATAATAGGCATGGTGGACATACATGATCATGGGTTGAACAGTGATAAAGGTATTACATTATGGAGGTCTAGATGCGTGTTTCTTCAAGATGAGATGGGGAATTATGAGAAGTAAATACGCTCCAATTCAATTCTTGGGGTGCTCAACTAAAATAAAAAACTTGCTAGAAATCTGGATGAAATCGTCATCAAACTCATCTGAAACATCACCATCATCATCGTTATTTCTATATGGGTTATAGAATATTATAGTTGGTAAGGATTGTGATATTGTACAAGAGACATGCGTTGTTTAGAATGAGTGCTACACATTAGGAATGTCACATTGGTTTGCTAGGGATTCAATGTTAGTTGTGTGAGGTTTTACATGGGTATCATTTCATAGCCTATCATGAATCATCGTTCAAGCATTTTTTTTCCATCATTATTTTAGAAGAATCTGAGGAGTGATCATTGTCATTGATCACCAAGCCTTGGAAGCATATGGAACCATGGATCATAGGGTTGTATTTGTTTCTACATCTACTCAGTCAAAGATGGGTCATTCTTCCACATCTTCTTCATCATTTTGACTTTTCACCATAGATTGCTACATTTGGTGTCCAGTAGCATTGATATAATCATTTTCATGGTTATCATCCTATCATAGTTATGGAAATTGTCGACTCGTTCCATCATCAGGATTGTCATCACAATCGT
This sequence comes from Taxus chinensis, assembly GCA_019776745.2. NCBI lineage: Eukaryota > Viridiplantae > Streptophyta > Pinopsida > Cupressales > Taxaceae > Taxus > Taxus chinensis. The sequence goes on from CM034151.1 coordinate 888,216,768, forward strand.
TATCATTAGATGATTAGGGTTTAAGCTTTGAAATTCTATGTTTTTTGTAGTATAAGTGGTAATTATTGAGACCATGTCACATGTGATTTGTTAGGGATCCAATGATGATTTTAAGGATCTTGGGCATTATCATTTATGACCGCATCCATGACCATGTACTATAGAGGACTTCCCGCTACACCATACAATGTCTATTTATGCAATGGAGTATTGGACATCAATCATGTGGCCACATTTGTTATGAACACTAAATTGAGTGATGTCTTAACCCTGAATTCAATGGAAACTATAACATGTAGAGCGAGGATAATGTTTGTGGGACTCACTGATGCAAATATTAGGAATACAAAACCTGTAAACACTATGGGTTGCAATATTTTGATTATGGAGAGGGCATTTAGGATTTAGTGGATCACCATCGGTATCGATGCATAATAATATGGCCTAAAAGTTTAAAAACCTTACATGGTATGGAGTTTCTATGAGCTTGTTTCATTTGAGATGAAAATGGACCACCATGTTAACAGTGGAGTGGCCTTCAACATCTTCATCCATCATCATCATCATGAAGATTAATCTTATTAGTTCTTAGAGATATTGAATTTTTTTTAATTTCTAGTTAAATTTATTTGTGGGTTATAAATCACATGATTAAGATCAGGATCTTGCATATCCCCAAGATAAATGGTCACGTCCATGTTTCATCATACACTTATTCCATTATTATCACCATCTTTTTTGTACATGTGGAGTGAATATTCATGGGTTCAGGATCAGGGATTGTACTATAGTCGTAAGTCTCATTGTCGATCTAATCATCAATTAGAACATGGGAGATGACATTTCATTTTGGTATTTATGTTCATTGTAATCTGAGGAGTCATCATTTTTATAATCGCCAATTTAGGGTTGTAGCATATGTCACCAAATTGTGGCATAGGTGTAATTATTTAAACCTCGTAACTACTAATGATCGACATTTTATATCTTTGGTTAAAAACACTATCATAATCATCATTAATCATTTTGGACAAGGAAAAGTTGTAAAAGCTATGGAAATGAGGAAAGAATCACCTAAAGAAACCCCAAAGGATTTTAAACAATCCAATCAATGGACCATCATGATAAGAGATAAGCATAGGTAAAACATTACTTTGCATGTGTTAACTTTGAAATAAACAAGAAAACCTAAGAAAATGTATAAATATTCTCTACTCTTTGAAAGCTATGACATAATGAACCTAATAAAGACCATAAGCAATCAGTTGTGATTATTTGATCTTCAAGGTATTTGAGAATGAGAGCTCACCATTAATGGCTACAAATCCATATGGTTCTTCCCATTTACCCAAATCTTGAGTGAAAGATGCAATAACAAGATTAAATTCTTTTAACTCAAATGAAAGAATATGAATGACATTTCTTAATCCCAAACAAAATACTATAGTTTATGCTAGGAAGAGGAGAGAAGTGTTCTTAGGAAATGAGTCTAGGGGGTAGTAGGGGTATTTATAGTATTATGGTTTAGCATGAAAAGGGAGATTTTGGTGCATGTGGGACAAAGGCGAATAATTCAAAAGGAACTTTATGCAATTTAGAAGAGTGATTAAACTATGCCTTATGGGCTAGTTAATCTAGGTTTAGGCTAATTAATCTCTGATTAGTGAGGAATTAGGAATCTGAGAAGAGTTGTGAGAGATCTTACTCAATCCAATGAAATGGATTGATAATCTAGTGAAGCTAGTAGAAGAAAGTTTTAGAAAGGATATTAGAAGATGATTTAGATAGACAAGAGGTTATAATTCACCCGATTTAAGTCAGTTTATAAAAGGAAATATGACCAAAAGGATGTTGTAGGAAGAAGAGTTAGATAGGCCTAATTGACGAGTGTGTCATCAATTTGCAAGAAGGTAGAATTAGTTAGTGCAATATTAAGAAATAAGATGTGCTATTGATCAAAATATAGGTGTCTATATTTTCCCCTATTTTGAGGTAGACATAAGCTACGCCACTTCAAAGAAAGTAGAAAAACACAAGCATGACTAGAAATTTATTGAAGGAGTGGGATAAAAATTAGTAGGGTGAATGATGATGAATTCTCCCTCGAGTGTCGATAGGGTAATGAAAGAAACTTAGATCGACGATTGAAAAGAAGAGTAAAAATAAATAACAGAATGAGGAGGGACATGTTGATTATACATGAAAATAGAAGAATAAATAAGAAACAAGAAAAAAAAGGAAGAGATATTGAGATATCAATGATTTTGCAATTACATAAGACAATATTTTGTACATCATATTGCTAAGAATCTTCATCATCGATTGTTATTAAAATATAATCATACAATAAAAGTGTAAAATGACATTAAAAGCCATAGATATGAAACAATTATCCTGTTGCTAAAATTTCCAACTCCATGCAACATATAGGAATGCAATGCAATACGAGAAGTAAACAAGAATGATCTAACAGGGAAATAAGTACAATCACACACACTTAAACCAACAACATTCAAGATAGTTGCACAAATATTATGTTATCGAGATGAAGTCTCAAATGTTCTGATAAATGACTAGGGTGAAGAATGATGCCTCAAGAAAGGTGTATTATGCAATGGGGAAGATGGAGGACACTTATGTCCTATGAAAAAGCAATGTGGACGACAAAAACAGTACCAAGCAATTGTTGGTGCCCCAGAGTACAGATGAAGTAAGAAACATAGATTTTGTAGGTGATTGAATATTTTGGTGATGTGTGATTCATTGTTTCAAATGATGTTGAGAATGTCAACAAGATCTAGGATGAGTTCCTTGCAATAAACACATATTTCAGCCATAGATGATTGATTTAATCAATTTTAAGCCATTTTGCTATTTTCCAATATTTTTTAATTTTTCTCATTTTCTATTTTTTGATCAGTAAGAAGAATTTTAAAAGACCAAAGATCTTCCAAAAATACATGTGTAGGCAGTAGTGGGAAGGCAAAGCTATCAAAAAGCTTAGAATATGTGCCCACAAGAACAAAGATGGCTTGAGAATAATTTATTAAAATAAATTAGTAAATAATCATCACGACAGAGGAAATAGATGAAAAATAGAGGAAAAAGGTGGGAAAGGTGCCTGAAAGGTTCGTAAATTATCTCAGTGCAATGAAGAAGTGACCATTGGATGACATGAATTGCCCCAGCTTGTGAAATTTAGTAAAAATAATAATTTTAATTCAAAAATAATTATCACAGTGGATAGAAGAAGGTTAGAATGATCACGACGAAGAAAAACATGCCCCAAGGGCATCGTGACAGGTTAATATACTCACCCAAGGTTGGTAAAACAATCACAACCAATTAATTTCGATCAGAGCCTTCATAAATTTTTACCGTGATTGAAAGATATAGCCCTGGAATGAGATGGCAAGGATACCGAGGAGGACCAGGTGCGCAGATCACATCTAGGAGTACATGCGGGACCCAACGGATGGACCATTCATGAGTGCCCTAACCCCCCCATTAATTACACATTAATTATGCTTTGTAGGGTTTGTTAGGATAGGTAGGAGGAATTTTGACATATACACGTAGGCGTATGCATCAATTTGATGGGTACGTGCACGCGCATGCGTCAAAATGGACATGAATGTGCATGCACATCCATCTGTGGGGGAAAGGGATACGTACGTGTACCTGTTCGGTAGAAGTGGGTATGCACACGTGTATCTATTGGGAAAGAAGGGTGCCCACATGCGTACCTGTGGAAAAGACAAAAGGGCATGTGCAAGCGTCAGTTAGGGTTTGGACGAACACATGGATGTGTGTGTGTCGAAACGGGCATGCAGGCATCATACTAAGTGCGTATACATCCTATATGGCCAGCGCCAAAAAAGGAGAAGAATGGTTTATGTGTGTATGCATATGAAAGAGTGTGTATATGTCAGTTAGGGTGCGCAAGTGACCAAGAAGGTGCATATGCGCTAGAAGCATGTGAGAAAAGACAACTGACTAGAAAATAGCCAAGTACAGAAGAACAAAGGTGAGATTGCTTTAGAAGAAAAGAATAGTTAGTAAATTAGATGTGTTAAAAGCTTTATTTGCCCTTAGAAAAATATGATATAAATGTTAGATGTTTAACCTTTGCATTGATTTTGCAGTGTATGCTACCTGTTCTTCAAACTCACGAGCGTTACGGCCGTTTTGGTATGATAGAGGTGTAGTTTGATGATGAGGATAGAGTGACCTTGGAAAGCCTTTTACACATGATGGGACTATTTTATGTGGCCGAGATGCCCCCGATTACCTTAGATCATGGCCTCCTGACGGTCATAGCAGAGCGGTGGCACAACGAGAGCCAGTGCTTTTGCCTCCCAACTGAAGAGATGACTGTTACTTTAGAGGACGTATGGCGCATCATGCAGGTCCTAATTCAGGGAAAACTTATCGAGACGACGAGCTACTGGAGTGATATTTAGTGTCACATTACACATGTGCTTGGTGTCCCTTCCATACCATAGCGTGGGATGTCTATCAGACTATCCTAGTGTATAGATGATCCAGAGTTAGACCACGTAGTGGTTTACATGATGGTTCTTGTCATTGGAGTTCTACTCCCTGAAAATACTGGTGCTTCATTTCTATTGGGACTCCTAGGAGTGATCCTTGGCTTGGTGGAGGGACAGACCTACTATTGGGATTAGTGCATTTTAGCACATTTGTATTAGGATCTCCATTTGATCACATACTACCATCAGAATATGGTAGGACCTGCTCATTTATTACAAATTTAGGTGTGTGACCACATTGCCATTGGTCACCACCTAAGTGTGTTGAGAGGTAAATCTCCAGAAGATCCTTCTATTATGGGTTAGGTCCTGATAGGGGATGATGTGTGACCCTTCATGGGGGTTACATATCATTACAGACACAAGCTAGACGAGATACTCCATGATTCCATTGCATGGAGGCCTTACAGAAATTTTTCAGTGGCCAGAGGATGGTCTAGAGCTCAGCACCACTACAGTTGAGCATTTTATCTTGGGAAGCCACAACTATATGCGGGAGTTATACAGAGTGGATCGATGTTAGCGGAAGTTTGGCCTTACCAAGGATGTTCCTAGGCCAGATAGATGGTACGCTCACAGAGCCCGAGAGCACTTTGATATGGGACCACAGATTACCTGTGAAAAGCACTAGCTAGCTTTTGATAGGTGGCACTTGCTATTTGGGTGTCACTTAGATAGATCAGAGATTTGGGTATTATGCTGGATTATGGGCCATGTTACCACAGTGTGCTCTCGTGCCATTTGAGCATTCCCAGAGTGGCATATGACGTTAGCTTGAGGCATCCTCCAGTGGGGCCTCCTAATGATGGCGAGGACAGAGATGACAATGATGATGATGATGAGGGTGGGCCCGATGCACCCCAACATGTCAGAGGTAGGGGAAAGGGTCCCATTCCATAGCATCCATAGAGATAGGGCCCCAGGCCCAGGCCAAGATAGATATACAGGTCCGTGGACATAGATTTGGCCCCAGTGGGCATTCCAACAGGGATTTATACCCCTCTTCAGTATTTATTACCAGCGCAGGGGGCACCTTTTGATACCCCAGAGAGTAATAGTAGGGATACAACAAGGACCCATGTATAGGCCCTTACATTAGAGTGAGACCAAGCTCAAGCACAGATATAGATTTTGACAGTGGAGAGAGATCAGGCCTGGGAAAAGGACACTCAGGGAAGTGATAGTGTTGTATGGTAGAGTCAGGTGTGAGAGATGGCCACACAGGGGGCTCGTATATTGAGCCTCCTACACCAATCCCAGACTCAAGTGCATATGGTTGTAGCCTAGAGAGACCACATATATAGATGCTCACAGGGGTCTACTAGCACAAAGGGATGAGGAATGAGCACAAGTGCAGACTGTTACTGCAGAGTTAGATCAAGAGGATGCCTCCTCAAGATAGGATGAGGCTAATTTTTGGCAGAGTGATAGGTGAGTGAAATGTTTCCCTTCACGCAGCCCTCTCTTCAAGAGATGCTGACTTGATTCGTGATGCCACGAGGCTTGGTGGCAAGGCGTTATTTTACAGGACTTCCTACTTCAGGGTAGTTCCCCCATAGCAGCAAGTGGTACTCCCTCAATAGTCAGGGATGAGCATGAAATGTTCCAAATCACAGAGATCAGGTCAGTCATCGAGATCAGTTAGGTAGCCCATGCCAGAGCAGCCAGCTGGATAGGGACCATAAATTCAGCCTGATGGCCCATCTAGTGTAAGTCCTTCTCAACCACCATTGTTCCGTTGACCAAGTGACAGACCTGGGAGCCCTGGTGAGGGCGAGAGCTATGGTTGAGCTCTACCTTCTCATTTTTTTGTACAAATATTATTTATACATGCCTCTGATGAAGGTTGATTTAACCGTTATAGCGTTGTATATTATTATTTGATGATGCCTCGTGATGATGGCCTGATTCTTTTTTATGCATGCCCCTTTTGATGGCATATTATATCGATGATGTATCATTTTGAGCACTGATTGGATAGTTATACATGTATATATGGACCATTTTTGATGTATTTTTTATATGATGGATTCATGATGTATGTTTGTTCTTTCCTTTCATGTATGTGGCATATCTTAGATTTAGAAATGTGTATACTTCCTACTTTCATTTTTGATGATGTATCTGTAGATGACACCACATGTTTTTAGATTCATAATTTAGTTCTGATTTTTTATGCTAGCACTTTAGATGATACTAGATGATATTGGTGCGGGGGGGATAGATTAGTGATTATGTGCAACCCCTCTTGCCCCCATTGATGATACGGTATTTGATGATTAGCTTAGTATACATGCATGATGTAGTACTTAGCATTTTTTGTATATATATGATGTAGTGAATGATGTTATAAATGTGATGAGATGATAGATGATAGATGTGATAACAAACAACTATTCAAGAACACACAAGAAAAAGTTAACAAAACTAAACAAATATACACATACTACTACTAAAAAAAAACATGCACAAACCTCTAACAAGAGATAAAATGAGATCTAATCTAAGCAAGCAAAAATGAACCCTAAAAAGAAGCACACTAATCAAACAAAGAAACCCTTCTACAACTATTTACAAACATGATAGCCTTCAAATGTATGTAATGCAATGCTCAACTTAAATCAAACAAGATTCAATTTGTGATAAGAAAATGATCCATTTTAAAGAACTAACAATTTGACAAACTAAGTACGTCAAAACTATACAAAACCAACAATTAAAAGTAATTAAAGCACTACTTTGTTTTTTGTGGACAGCATTGACATATTTTCTAATGTTTTTTATTTTATCTAAGAAGATAATTTTTCGTGGCTACGTTTATCACTATTTTTTCTAGGTTTCCCAAAGATAGCGTTTGTGAGACGAATGTAGCTTTATCCCCAGGAAGGGGATTTTTCCAAATGTTTATATTTTTTGTGTATTGTTTTTCTAAATGTTTTTGTTTTTTTCAACGTCATGTTTTGAAAGCAATGTACAAGAAAAAATGTAGCGTGGATGCCCCAACGTGATGTGGGAATATACAAATGGTAAAAATGCCATGCATGTATGTGTAGGAAGATTGGCAACGAGATTTCCGATGCTCAGCATTAGATAGGATTATACAAAATGTAATGTCCTTCATGTAGATATAAGAGAAAACAAACCAAATCATGGCAAGGAAAAGGTGATCCTAGTAGGGTTCCTATCTAAAAAAGTGGGTAACGATTACCCGTCCTTCCGTAAGAGTAACTTGTGTCCAGCGAATCCTCCTTGAGCACCAAAAACTATTTTTCACTCAAATCCCTGCCCCCTATGCCACAATTGCATGGTTTTTCACATGAGGATGGCCCTGCTTTTTCTTTACTATTTTCTCATTTTTCCATTTTTTTGCTTGTTTTTCTCTTTGTTTTCTAATTTTTAGTTCTTATTTGATATTCTCATCATGACTAAGTGTAGAACCGCTTTAATTACATGGCATTCATACATTCTGGAAGATCTTCACCATCTGAATATGCAATTTTGTAGGCCCCTGATCTGTATTTTGCAATTACAACATAAGGACCTAAACCAGTTAGCCTCGAACTTTCCTTTCTTTTCTCAATCTTCAACAATTTTCTTCTGATTTTCTTTGAGAACTAGATCTCCTACATCAAATTCTTGATGAATGATGCGTTTATTATATCTTCCAGATACTCTACTCTGATTAAATTTTAGGTGATTAAGCACTCTGATACACCTTTCATCTAATAGTTCTAACTCTGCTAGGAAAAGCAACTATGTAGTCTTCATCTTTATCAAGATATTCCTTGAGAGATATTATCAAGGAGGGAAGCTCCACTTCCAAAGGTATGATGGCTTCAATGCCATAGATAAGTGAATAAGGGGTCGCACTGGTAGGAGTGCAGATGGAAGTATGATATGCCCAAAGGGTGGGATGTATCTGTAGATGCCAATTACAACCAGTTTTTACTGACCATATTTCTCCATAATCCACACAAGGGTTTTATTGGTGGCTTCTTCCTGACCATTACCTTGAGGGTAATAGGGGTAGACCACTTAAATTGGATATGGAAGCATTGACACAATGTTTTAACTATTTTATTTTTTTAAGGATTTTACCATTTATCAGTGACAATGGGCCAAGGTGATCCTGTAATGGCATATGAGATGGTTCATGATGAATTTTGAAATCTGCACACCAGTGACATAGGTAAGAATGACAGCCATCTACCCACTTGGCAAAATTATTCGGTGGCAGTGATGATATGAGTATGACCGTCTGATGAGGAAGGATATAGCTTCCCTATGAGATCTAGGCCCCATTTAGAGAATGCCCAAGGCTTTGCAATAGGCTATAAGGCTTGCGCCAGCGCATGTATTAAATTCCCATATTTCTGTCATAGTTCACACTTATTTACAAAATTTACAACAATCAGATTCCATGGGTAGGCCAATAATAGCCTACTCTCAATAGCTTTTTATCTAAGACTATGCCACTAGTATGGGCTCCACAAATACAACTACATACTTTCTTAATTGTGTGGATAGAATCAGTGACATCCAAACAGTGAAGAAAATTCCTGTCGTAGCCACAATGATAAAAGGTGCCTCCTAGGAGGGTATAACGGGCTATGCGGGAAATAAGGGATTTTTTTCAGAATGGGTGATGTCAAGGGGAAGGGTGTCATCTTGTAGGTATTGGAAGATAGGGGCATACCAAGGGGATAAAGGATGAATAACTTCACATGCCAAACATGACTTCGGCATATCATATGCAGGTACATGTAGATGTTCCACGAAGAAAGGCATCTTACTCTCTTTAGGTGCTATGCGTAAGAGAGACCCAATAGTAGACATAGCATCCATAGATCTATTATGCGACATTAGTTTTTGTTCAAATATGAATTGTGTGAAATATTCCTTCAAAGTTTCAACCATTTTCTTATATGGAATAAGTTTCTCATCTTTAACCTTATACTCATCATTAACCTATTTTATGATAATTTGAGAGTCCCCAATGACTCACAGTTGTCTAATATTCCATGTAATCACTAGCCTGAGGCTGGTGATGAGTGATTCGTACTCTGTAATGTTATTTGTACATGGGAATCCCAACCAGAATGCTCGTGGTATGACCTTTTCATTTAGAGCGATGAGGACCACTCCAGCTCCAGATCCATGGAAGGTAAAATATCCATCAAAGTGAACCTGCCATTCTAGGGACTCCTCGATATACATGGTAGATGCATCTGGTAAATCTAAGCATAAAGGTTCCATTCTTGGGAGAGGAGCTTCTGCCAACTGATCAGCCAGTACATGTCCTTTTAAAGACTTCTGATTTACAAACTCAATGTCAAATTCACTTAAGAGAATGATCCAATTAGCCATTTGGCCTGTGAGGGTGGGTTTGGATAAAAGGTACTTGAGAGGGTTGACTTTGGATATGAGCTTCATCTTATTATTCAGAAGATAATGGCGAAGCTTCTGAAATGTGAATACAACTGGCAAGTAAGCCTTTTCTATTTGGATATAATTCAGCTCGTATGCGATCAAGGTGCAGCTAAAATAGTAAATTGCTCTCTCTTTATGGGATAAGTCATATTGGGCAAGTAATGCACGAATGGAAAACTGGGTAGTGGAAATGTATAAGAGGAGAAGTTCACCATGGGTAGGTGGCATTAGTATAAGCGGGATGGACAAGTATTGTTTGAGTAGCACAAAGGCTTTTTAACAATCAGGTCCCTAATTTAATGTGACATCTTTCTTGAGAAAATGAGTAAAGGGGTGGCACTTATTCGCAAGTTGTGAGATAAAGTGACGGATTCTATGAATCTTTCCTTATAGACTCCTTAGCTACTTGAGAGTGGTAGGTGGTGGCATTTTTGTGATATCCATAACCTTTGCAGGATCCACTTCAATCCCTCTTTGTGAGATAATGAACCCTAGGAGTTTTCCTAACAAGACACCAAAGACACATTTCTTAGGGTTCAAGTGAACCTTATAGTCTCTTAGACGCTAAAATATATGCCTCAACACTTCAGGGTGTTCTTTTCTACTCTTGGATTTTGCTAGGATATCATCAACATAATCCTCTATGATGTCACTTATCATATCATGGAAAATAACTGTCATGGCCTGCTGATAAGTAGCCCCAGCATTTTTAAGCCCAAAGGGCATGACTTTGTAGCAGAATGTCCCCCAAGGGGCGATGAATGTTGTCTTATGTTGATCTTCCTCCGCAATTCGTATCTGGTTATAACCTGAAAAATTATCCATCAAGGACAACATTTCATAACCAGCTATTGAATCGACTATCAAGTCAATCTTAGGTAGGGGAAAATCATCTTTTCAAAATGCTTTATTGATTTCATGGAAATACGTGTAAATCCTTATTCCAAAAGGTTTTTTCTATATTGGGATTATTTTAGAGATCCACTCTGAATAGTCAATAGGTTTTATGAAATCAAAAGCTAACAACTTTTCTAATTCTTTTTTGACCAAGAGCACAACTTTAGGATGCATATTTTTTAACTTATGTTTGATTGGTTTGGCCTCTCGGTGCACAATGAGGTTGTGCACAACTAGCTCAAGGTATAAACAAGGCATGTCTGCAATATGTCCACATGAATATGTCCACGTATTCCTTTAAAATTCCTACAAAGGTATTTTGTTCCTGAGCTGAGAGTGAAGCTCCCAACTTGACTATTCTAGGTTGCTCCTCTGAGCCAATGTTTACACTGATTATTTTGTCAATAATCATTTTAGAAGCATCTTCCATCCATGTAGGATCAGGGGGAAGAGTAAGATCGACCTCCTGTGGTAATTCATGATCATCTTTGAATGGATAAATCACTTTGTCTTTAGACTCTTCATTTTGTTTTTCTATGAGCTCATCAAAGAGTTTGTCACTATGGGATTTCCATTGAGCCTTCTTGTTTGGTTTCTCAGAGGTAAATATACCTTTAGTTACAAACTTTTTATTCAACCATCTGCACATCTCTACTTCCTCCCCAAAATAGGCACAAGCATGTTAGTTGAATCTTAAATCCTTTCTTGTGGTCTCCATCTGGAATAAAGTCTCTGAGTCCCACGAACTCTGCGAATGCCTCATCATTTTCAAAGAAATCTAGAATGGCACATGAAGTTTTTGATCCCAATCTATAATCTTAGGATATATAAGGTCTATTGGATATTTATCTAGGGGGGATGGATTCGAATAAGGTAAAAGCTGATGAATCTGGGAATAAATTTGTGGAGGCAAGATCTTCGTAAAGGCTACATTGGGAATCTGCGTCACTATCGAAATGATGGTGAGAACTCAGACGTTCCTCACTTTTAGAAGAAGTGGCATTGTTATTAGAAGGTAGAGTTCCATGGGGCTTTATTCCAAGGCCATGTTTATTAGTTTTGAAATGAGGGATAGGGATAGGATCCAATCGGCCTTGTGCATTAACACCACATCCAAACCTGTCATAGCCGCATGAAAAATATCATGTGAGAACCTTTGACGTACTGAGGCGCTTGATTGCATAAAGCCATAGTGCCTTCCGGTACTTTGTTGGTAGGGTCTTCTAACATTTTTTCCTCAGACAAGAGGCCACTATGGAAAAATTTATCCAAAGGTTTAGGACATTGCTTTGTGGGTGATCTTCAACCTGAAAATAAGGCTTACCCCTTATCCTGGGGGATACTGATAGGTCTAATATCAACAGAGCCTGCTCAAGAGTGAATGGCCTACTTGGGCCATATTTTTCTAATGTGGCATCCCATGAAGCGAATGGATTGACCAGCGAGGGAAAATATTGATTGAAAGGCATGAAAGATTTTGAATCAACTCGGTTCTTCATGGATTTTGTTTGTAAAGGGACAACAACATCCACAGAAGGACATTCATAAGCTACACAAGAGAAATTGTGCAAAGCCCTACAATGTGTGAAAGGTTCTAGGTCACCCAAAATAGTAACCACCTACCCTTCATGATATAACTTGATGCACTGACAAAACGTTGATGGAATAGCTTGCATGGCATGGATCCATGGGGTGTCCCAAGAGCATGTTGTACGGAAGGTCCAAGTCGAGGACATGGAACGTTTGCTGTCATGAAAATGTTGGTCCTACCTCCATGGAGACCACTATAGTCCCTGCTAACTCTCTTTCTTCATATGCTATGATTGTGATAGTTTTTAGCACCCAAATCTATTTCTAACCGGCCTAGCTGCTTTACCAGCTTCAAGGTGTAAATATTTAGACCCATATCCCCCATCTACAAGTACTCTTTTGATCTTGCAACGGGTAACCACCGCTTCGAGATATAATGGTAATTTATGCTCTGGGTTATAATGCTGGAATTGTAGTATGATCAATAGTAATATAATCGTAGTAGGTGTCTAAGCATGTAAACATGGCTTGGAAGGTTTGCGGGATCTATTTTTTTGGAAAACCCTAATTTTGCAGAGTTTTGGATAGTATGTTTTTATGGGAATTGGAGATCTTTAGAATATCGAGGATAGATATCTTAGGAGATGTTTTTTCTAATTCTCTATCAAGTTTATACTAACTTTCCTCAGGGGTAGGCACAGAATCTGGTATGATTAAGCGGGCATGTCTTGTCCCAACTGCATAACTCTTTTCTAAGATCCAAATGCTGTTAATCTGTTCGTCAGATGAGTTAATACATCCAATGAGGGAATCATAAGGACTATCATTTTATTGGGGTTACACATAGGCAGGATTCCTATAGTTGTTAGAACTTTTCCCTTGATCTTTTTTCTTTTTCTTTTTATCTGCATGGTCAGGAAAAGGTTCCTTGTAAACACCCATTTTTCATTTGAAATTTTTTCAGCCTCTAGGGGAGACTCTACAACAATCTTATTTTCCTCTATGAGGTATTGGATATAATGGCCTAATCTCAAAAATCTATTTGTTTTGTGTGTCCTTTAACACGGTGGAAGTTGCAATATTCATTTTCTTTGAACCAAACCGGTTTTTGGAGTGTCTTCCGGGTAGGGAATTGTTTCCATTGGATATTATACCATATTTGCACCATCTAATTATTTTAGGATGGTAGATAAATATTCTGTCAAAGATGTGAACGTATGTTTTGTAGGTGCTTTTGGATGAGGCCCTTGTGAAAGTTTCAAGAGTGTACCTGTCTGTATGGCTTGGACTCTCTTGGAGTCTGTAATACCATCACCAACAACATGTTTATTCTTATTGATGAATTTAGGTTTTTCTATGGATTTGGATTCGTGTTTGTTTTTTAATAACAGGTTTAAGTGTGCCCCTTGGCAATGAGCGCTTTCTCAATTTGACTACCTTTCTCTATGACTTCTTCAAAGTTTGAGCCACAATGCATTTGCAAGTGAAAGGCTATTTCTGGGTTCAAGGTAGGAATGAATATACTCACTAACTACTTTTTGGGTAAGGCACAAGGAAAGGCAACTAGCTAACCTGTGCCATCGTTGTAAAAATCCCACAAATGTTTCATTGGGTTTTTATTTTGTGTTGCATAGATCGTTCATCGTGATGTCACTCTCCATATTATAGGAGTTAATGCCTTACAAATTTCTCTGTTAGCACGGGCCATGTTGTAATGGAACCCTTAGGTATGCTATAAAACCATTCTAATCCCACAACTCTTAAGCTGAGAGGAAAAAATTCGTATCAGGAAATTATCGCTACACGCGACCCTCTTGGCAAGCCATGTAACAGTATTTTATATGATCGTGAGGGACCACTTTTTCACTTACACTTATCAAACTTGGGAACAGTGAAATGTTTTGGGAAAGGCTGTTGTAACATGTCCTTATCGAAGGGGTAAGGACATAGCTCTTCATATGAATATTTTCTATTTTGTTCGACATTTCCCTATTGTAATTTCGTGAGCGTATCTTTCATAGATTTAAATTCATATTGGATGAGTTGCTCTTTATTAGGTGATATTGACCTTTGAGCCTAAGTTTCCTTAAATGTATAGTCCGTATGCGGATCAAACTGAAACTCGTTAAGTTTTTTTTTGTCTTTGTCTTTACCTATGTTTCTTTTTGAAGCACCCAAGTTCACTAATTTCTGACTCAACTTCAAGATCTATTTTTGGAGGATCTCCTCCTCAACTAGGGGATCCTCCTCTTCATCAAATTTTGGAGGAGGGGAGGCCTTCCGCTCAGTTTTCACTTTATGTAAAGCCTTAAAGTGAAGTTTACATGATGTTTCACCTTCAATAGCGGCCTTATGTTGCCCAAAAGTGGATGCATATCCCACATCGAAACGATTATCTGTGTCTATGATGAACCTCCATTCTCCTAAGTTAGGGTCAATGACCTTTGTTTCTTCTTCGCGCTCATACGGAATTTGAGCTCCTAACGCCAAGACTCTTGCGAGTACTTGATATTTGTTATAAAATAAGAGCTTGTCAAATCTATTTAGGTCTAACCTTTTTTTTTCTCCTGAAGAGTCCTAATCTTCTCCACAATGATCGATTAATGTATCTATATCTTTAACTTAAGAGAAGAGCGGTCCTAAATTATGACCACTGAATGGGAAAGTGTCGAAAGGGTTTTCTCCCATGTGCTGCTCATTTGATTTGACTGCCATTTTTATGTTTTTTGGCATCACTAGCGGATGTATTTATGTAGCTAGTGTAACCCTTAAGTGTATGGTTTTCTACAAGCTGTTTAAGGGCATGTTGACATTGTACCGTAGTGTTTCGTAGATGTAATTTTATGCAATCATTTTTATCAAGAAACATTCATATGCACATCTAATGTTATGATTCACTCAATTTGTTATTGCCAAGCCTATACCCTAAGATAGTGACAAATATTTACCAATATGTAGGCCAAGTTAGAACCCTAAAAAGGTCTAAGCACTAACATGATGTTGTCGCAATCCCTTGACAAGGTATACTTAAAACTAGTTTGAATATCGATGAAAGTCAAACCTTTTGAAAAAAATGGAAGTCACAAATAGATATAGCGTAATAACGTCACCATGATACATCAACAGAGCAAGAAAGGTGTTAGCACCATGGTAACTTTATTATAATATATGTAAAGCATTATCAACACTCTTCAAGAAGACTAAGATAATGTCAAGAGTGAAACCAAGTAATAAGTATAACAAGGAGTTTTTAATTGTGTGAGCAGTGTAACCAAGCAATAAAGGGACTTATACCATTTCCTCACAAAACAAGAACATGATGTAAGTACCGAGATTGTACGTCTAAGATGCGAACAAGACTATTAACTCAAGAAGAGACAAAAGATTAACCGAGTAAACAACGGTGAAGATGATCTTGAAATCACAATGGAAACACTTTTATCAAATATACGAAAAGCGTACCCATGCACTTTAGATTTTTAAAAACCCAGACACAAACATGGATGGGTGTAAACGGAAAAAAAAAAAGTGATGAGTAATATCTTTGATAAAAACACGTGATGTATGCACCTTTCTCACCCCAAATAATGGGAGATGAGAATGCAAGGGTACTAATCAAAATATGGACACAAGCTAAGAAACACTTAGGCAGAGATTTGCCTCGTCCGAAGACAAAAATAAAACTAAGTGATAGTGGGATGTAGTTTAGGTACATGATGAAAAGACACTCAGTTCAAACTTACAAGGGTTCTTTGCCTTGTTTCAAAAAAAAGGTTTAGATTCCAGATGAGCCGTCACTTTGTGATGGCTTGATGCAATAAGGACTAGTAAAGTGGGCTCCTTGAAAAAATGGCTTCCTTAACAAGTTCTCTCAACTAGGTGTTACAATTTTATCTAAGAGCGAGGTGCAATTTACCCAACAAGTTGCAATGAATAGTTTGGGAGTATCTCAACTTTATGCCTTTTCAAATACAGTGGGAAATGAATGCATCCATCGTTTACTTTTACTAAGGTCGTGATATGGACAACTTATAACTCTAACTCACAAGGCGTACTAGTCAGGTGGGTAAGCAGAGCACTTCTTGTTTCATCCACAAGGTTACACAATGGTGGACTACTTTACGGTTCCTGGTACCACCCCCATTGTTACAGCTTAAGACGTTATGCCAAAGGGGTTATGTTCTAGTTGAGCGGATAGGGATGTACCCTTTTTCGAAACCTGCAATATAATGTTTTGAATGTGGTGTGTTTTTTATATTTTTTATCTTAATGTGGTTTCAAGTAGCACACCATTTGGCAACCTGTAAGAACACATGTATTAGAAGGTTTTGTGTTTTGTCTTAGTTCCTCCTTTCTTTGACAATCAATAGGTCCTTTAGACAACAAGTTTCAATATTTTTCTGATTCGTAAGTTGATGTTTTAAGAAAGAGAGTTTTTCACTTTGCTTTTGATTCCTCAAATCGCCAAAAGGTGTAAAGGAAGAGCATACACAACATGAAAAATTCCACTGAAATCACACAAAAGTTTTTACTTCAACCTTTATAAAACAAGTGTTTTTTTTTGTATAATTTATATTAGTTTTGTATTGTTGTTTTTGATCTCCAAGATCATCTTAGAAGACGTGAGGAGATACCATACACACTTCTACAAAGACTAATTCTAAAATACAAAAAACACTTTTAATCTATGCAAACTGAAATGTTTAAGAAAGACCCTGTTTTTTCCAATTATTAGTCCTAAAAACCTACAGTGATGGATTAGAAGAAAAGTTTTTGTAGATTGTAAATAATTTCAATTTTTAACACAGACACATGTGCACTTATACTGACACTAGCACTCCCCAACCGATGCGTACGCGCCCCACCTGATGAGTATGCCTATAGTCAAAAAATTAACAAAACCCAATGAAGTAAACACAGATGCTCACAATATGACAAAGACACGCCTATATTGACATGGACGCTCAGGTTACGATGGGTACGTGCCTAAGCCTAAATAGAGAACTGTAAAAAATTTTACACAGTCAGATATTTTACACATGCATGGCCATAGAGGTGGTTGTGTGCCTCAGATGATGGAGACACGTGTGCATCCTTGTATGGGTGAAATCTAATTTTATACACAGTCAAACCATTTACACCTATGTGGCCAGAGAGACATATATTCACCTTAAAAGAGGGATTTGTGAGAACCGATGTCGAAAAGTGATGCACCACAACGAAGTTGCACTCAGATGGTAACGTCAAGCCAACGCAATATGCAAGATTTGAAACAATGGAAAGAAGATTGCAAGTAAGAAGAATGGATTTTCTCATGCTCATAGATCGAAAAATAGGAAGTACAAATAGGGGTGTTGTGTAACCCCCATGCCTAAACATGCAAAGAAACTCAATGATGCCACTAGAAGAGGAGTTAAAATTTTAAATAAGGAATGTAACTCCTATGACGCATTGACACAAATGAAAATGTCAGATTCTATGACAGAATCTAACACTTTTCATTTGACTTCCTAAGACCTATGACTCTTGCAAGGTGAGATGACTCATCTAGGTGATGTGGATGATGGCTGAAAATTCACACACACTAACACCCCCCCTTCATCGAAGCTGAGGAAGAGGTCAAGGTAAACCAGAAGAGAAAAAGAAGACTCCCCTAGACAACTAAGAAAGACATGTCAATGGGCCCCGGTAACTAAAGGCATGATAAGGTGCCCATGTACAAACAACATCTTTCTGGAAAAAAAGAAGAGGAGAAGAAGGAGGACTATATAGCCTGAAGAAAATGGGCAGCTACAGTAGACCTCACCCCAAGAAGAGACCGTAAGTGAAGAAACTTCACCTCAGTGAAGGGCTTGATGAAAATGTCTACAACCTGATCAGTTGTCTGAACATACTGTATGTCGATGATGTTTTCATGTATCATCTCCCATATGAAGTGTATATGAATCTCAATGTGCTTCGTCCGCTGATACAGAATTGGATTTCTAAAAATTGAGATAGTGCTCATGTTGTCACAGTAGAACGGTAGGCCGCTGAAAGTGGATGCCGAACTCTATCATAATACCCTGTAACCAAACATCTTCTATGGCAGCGTTAACTACTCCTCTGTATTCTACTTCTATCGATGATATGGCAATGGTGTTCTGTTTCTTGTTGGACCAACTGACAGGACCTGAACCAAGAGTGAAACTGTAGCCTAAGGTAGAATTCTGATGATCTAGATCACTAACCTAATCTGAGTCTGTAAATCCAACCAAGTCAATCTCAATCCCTCCTAAGTAATGAATACCATTTGTGTGAGTTCCATATCAATAGTGAAGGATCCACTTTGCTGCTTTAAGTGCAGCTCATGAAGCTCCTGCATAAATCTGGACATGATCTCGACGGCATATGATAGATCTGGCTAAGTGTGAGTAAGGTAGATCAAGCTTCCAACCAACTGTCGATAAAGGGTACCGTCAACCAAGGGGGAAGAGCAATCAGAAACCAAATTAATCCCGGAAATAAAAGGAGTAGGTGAGGACTTGTAGTCAGACATGTGAAACTGAGCAAGCAAATCAAGAGAGTACTTAGGCTGCGAGATCATGATTCTCGAGTCAGATTGTGAAATCTAGATCCCAAGAAAGTAATGAAGCAATCCTAAGTCAAACATGGAGAACTTGTTGGCCAAGGAGATATTCACAGAATCAATGATAGAGGAAGAGCTACTTGTGATCAACAATTCATCAACATAGAGAACAAGAATAAACATGGAGTCATCCTATCACAGAATATACACATTTGGGTCATAGTGACACCAAGTGAACCCTGATGTAAGTAAAAATGAGTCCATCTTGGCATACCAAGCCTGAGGGGCTTGTTTAAGGCCATAAAGAGACTTATTTAATTTTTAAACAAGGGATGGATCATGGACATAACCCGGAGGTTGTTTCATATAGATCTCCTCCTCTAGGTCCCCATGAAGGAAGGCACTCTTAACGTCCATTTGGTGGACTTCCCATCTGTTAGTAGTAGCGATGGAAAGGG
Source organism: Taxus chinensis (assembly GCA_019776745.2). Taxonomy (NCBI): domain Eukaryota; kingdom Viridiplantae; phylum Streptophyta; class Pinopsida; order Cupressales; family Taxaceae; genus Taxus; species Taxus chinensis. The sequence goes on from CM034151.1 coordinate 888,236,204, forward strand.
TCAGTCGAATGGAAGTCAACTTCGCAACCGAAGAAAAGGTTTCTAAGTAATCAACCCCAGCTACCTAGGAGAAACCCTTAGCTACAAGTCACACTTTATAATTCTCGAATTCTCCATTAGCTCCATACTTTGTTCGATATACCCACCTACACCGAATGATTTTTCTTCCTTTCAGAAGAAGGGTAAGATCCCAAGTGTCATTCTTTATGAGTGAGGAATACTCCTCATCCATGGTAGAATGCCACTCAGGAATCCCAGAAGCTTCCTAGAAAGATGGTGGATCAGAAGGAGAGGTGAAGGAGTGAGGTCCAGTGAAGTCTGAGTGAGTACATCTCTCATCCAAAGGATCTCCAACTAAATCTCCAGCACTCTATAAATTTTTCCTGGCCCAAAGAGGTCCCGGTGGCTCAGGCTCAGAGTCAGAAGATTCTTCACTTGAGTGAGAAGGGACATAGTCCTCATCATCACTACTGTCAGAATCCGAAGACTCAGAAGTTTGAGGATCAGGAGGAGTAGGGAGAGGTGGAACTCACTCAACAACATCATCATCTGAAGAGTCAGAATATGAATCAATGGGCAAAAGGACCTCAGTGGAAGTTGAAGTCAAGGATGACTCATAAAACTTCACACTCCTCTCAATATAAAGCTCACGGGTGGTAGGGTTCAACAATTGATATCCCTTCACACCATCAGGATACCTGAAAAATATACAAGGTTTGGATTGTGGATCCAATGCCTTACATTTCTTTTTAGGAATCCGAGCCATAGCATTGGATTCGAAGACTCGAAAGTGCTCAACATTAGGCTTGTGTCCAAACCAGGCTTCAAAGGGTGTCATCCCTCTTACTGCCTTGTGTGGAACATGGTTCTAAATATAACAAGCACAATTCATTGCTTCAGCCCAATACTATGGAGGAAGAGATTTCGAGTGAACCATATAAGTAGCCATCTCCTTTAAAGTTCAATTCTTTCTTTCTGCAACTCCATTTTGGGAAGGGTTGTAAGAAACTGTACGTTGCAAAGCAATCCCCTCAGAAGTGCAGAAATCCTCAAAAAAAATTCTCACATACTCGCCTCCATTGTCGGTTTGAAGAACCTTGATAGATCGTTCCCCTTGTTTCTCAGCAAGAGCCTTAAAGTTTTGAAAATGCTCAAAAACTTCAGACTTAAGCTTAAGAAAATATACCGAAGTATAACGCGAAAAGTCATCAATGAAGGTTAGTATATATAGAGCTCTAGTAAAATAAGGAGAGGGAAAAGGGCCAGAAACATCACTATGAACAAGATCTAAGGGACGAGTAGCTCTCCAGGATTTTCCCTTGTCAAAGCTTTTTTCAGGGTGCTTTCCAAGGGTATAACCCTCACAAAGACCCTTAGAAAACTTAACTCGGGGTAGCCCATTGACAATTTTGTTTTGGCTCAATTCTTCAAGGTAACGATAATTTAGATGCCCAAAACGTTCATGCCATAACTTTCTAACCTCATTTGCATGAGTGAGCAAGGCATTGGGTGTCGAATCAGAAGAGAAGTGGGAAAAGGTATACAACCGTGAATGGTGATCTGTCTTTCCCTCAGCCACAGTGCAATCAGAGTTAAGCTCATGAATAATCACCGAGTTAGGACAAAATTCCACTCACATTCCTTCACCAAGGTTGGTGATTTTCTAAACCGATAGGAGATTGGTAGAGAGATTGGGAACACTCAACACTTGGTTAAATGTTCCACCTTCTATCTCTACCGATCCACTACCAGAAACCAACACATGAGTGTCATCACCCAACGTGATTTGGGACATGCCACATGGTTCAATGCTAGAGAATTCAACCTCTGAAGAATCCATGTGGTGCGAGGCACTAGAATCGATAATCCAAGTTGATGATGGAGCTGATCTAGGTAATGAGGGCCTTACCTTTCTTCTTTTCATTTTTAGTCTCCTTTGTATTGGAAGACACCTTTCTGAGCATTTTGTTTAACGCATTCAGGAACACTTATTTTATTCTTCTCAATTAAATGAGTTAAGTGATCAATTTGTTTCCAAAAACAATGCTTCTCGTTATGGCCAGAATTCTTACAATAGGAGCATTTATATTTTTCCTTCTTTTCTTTAGGCTTAGAAGTCGAAGTATTAGTGATGGGCTTAACTAGGGGTTGGTTGGTCTTGGTTTCTTTGTTAGGTTGGTCCTTAGTTTCTTTTTTCTTTTCATTTTTCTTTCCCTTATTCACCACAAGGAAATGTGACTTGGATTTTAGATTCCCCATTTGAATGAGTTTGTCATGTTCTCGAATGAATTGGGATGAAAAACTATCAAAGGAGGGCATAGTCCAAGTACTACCCAAGGTGGCTTTCGTGGCATGAAAATTTGAAATGAAAATAGAGTATTTAGGACCTAACTTAGAAAGAATCAACAAGATCAATTGAGAGTCTTTCTTATCCACTTTACATTCCTTTAGAAGCATTCTATTGCGGACAAACTTTGAGAAGAAGGCCTGTAGGTTTTCAAAGTCACTAGGATTTAACCATAGTAGTTCGTTCTCCAACTCATGCGCTCTCATGTCATCTTTCTTCCCAAACATATCATTGAGTTTTTTCCATGCTTGATTTGGTGTTGAGGAAGTTTCGATGTGGAAGAGAAATTCGGGAGAGACGGACATACAGATAAGACCTAAGGCTTCAACACAACGGTTGAACCATTTAGATTTTTTGGGTTCATTAGTAGGTTCTGTCTCTAACCCCATGGCAACTCGGTATAACCCTTTACTTCGTAAAACTAATATAATTTTAGATTTTCATTCGAATAAATTAAAAGGTGTGAGCACTTGTACTTTAGAGATATCCATAATGAAGAGATAGAACCAAGGAATGCAGAAGGAAGGAGAGAGAAAAGAAACAACCACACCAGAACAAAATTACACCACCCGAGTTTGGCACTTTATAATTCAGTGCATTGATTACAACCAGATGCGACTGTGTTCCGAGAACTAGTTTGTCACTCACCTTGCATTTAGTATAATAACACGCAATGGTGGAGACAACAATCAAGGTTCGTAGGGCACAACAGATCGACACTGCAAGCAAGCACAGAAAGAGATAAGCTAGAGGGGGAAGAAAGAGATTTGTGAGAAATAGCATCTCACATCACACAAAAGAATCCCTTTGTCGTAAGACTATGGCGGACGCGCCCACAAGTCCACAAAAAAAGGAATAGAACAAAGCTCAAGAAAAAATGAGCTGAATTAAGCAATACAAAGATAAACCCCTAGAATGTGGCACTTTATAAAATTAGTGTGTTTACAAAGATAATGATCCCATCATCTAGAGTACGAAAAAAATGCAACTTTGACTAAATAAGTGCTCAAAACCAAGCAACGAGTCAAAAGTTATAGCAAAAACCAATTCCCGTAACTGATGAGAAAAATCCAATAAGCCTACAAACGGATTAAAAAAGTGCTCTAAATGCATGCAAGAGGTTTTGTATGTATGCCCGTTGGAAATGACATGGAATTTGAGATAGGGTTTTTTTGTATTGCGAGGGGGGATTAGCCACCTGCCAATCCTGGACCTCACCCTTCGTCTTCGGCACTCGACAAAAGGTTAAAAATACAACAAGCCAAAAGACCAAATTTTACAATGCCAATAAAATGTAATGTTTTTACCTTATACCTTTTAAAAGTAATGAAACAAAATGTTTTTAAGAAAAGTGATAAGGTAAAAGGTATGCAAACACGTTTTTTATTTTTTAAGGTGAATAAACAAAAGTATTTTTGGAAAGATATTACCTGACAGTAGACTGTAGTTGTCCACTGCAAAAAGAAACGTAACTGCCACTACAAAAAAAATGCCAACAAAAACAATATCTCCATAACAATGCAAAAAAATGCTCAGAACAGTGCAGAACCAAATGCCAGAACAGTGCAAAGTCGAGTGAAGGAGAAAACACCTTAACAGAGGGGAAAATGCAAATAACAGTCCAAAAAATGACTAGAATAGTGTAAAAACGTAGGTTGGAGCAGGGAATGCAGCAAGGCTCGCAAAAACGTGAGTATTTTTGCAAAAAACATGAGAGACCAGGCAAAAACGTGAGTAGTTTTACAAAAAACGTGAGTAGTTTTGCAAAAAAAGTGAGAGACCAAGCAAAAACGTGAGCAGTTTTGCAAAAAACATGAGAGACTAGGCAAAAATGTGAGCAGTTTTGCAAAAAACGTGAGGGACCAGGCAGAGTTTAAATGACTGGTGAAACTAACCAAAACGTGCATGCAAAGGTAAGTTCAAGATAACAATGAACCACAGTGATGAGGAAAAAGCTCAGAATAGTCTGAGTATACACTGGTGAAGAAAAAACAACGATTCCAACTAGTAATCACAGGTCCACGCCAAAAAATGAGCTCTTCTTTTACCCTGCAGGCGCTGAATCTGAACACAACCAGCAAGAAACACACAAACAACCCAGAAACAATAGCCACAAAGATCTAGAAATATTTAAAATATGAACTTGCAACTGTTGAAACCTCAATACGAGGTGAGCAATAATTCCAAAATGATAATAAAAAAAAAACTTGCACACGAGGAAATGAGAAGAAACTAGAAGTAATAAACAACTGAGACACGAAGAGTGTACGTTTACCAAAACCAGCTCTGATACCATGAAAGAGGGATTCGCGAGAACCGATGTCGAAAAGTGATGCACCACAACGAAGTTGCACTCTGATGGTAACGTCAAGCCAACACAATATGCAAGATTCGAAACAATGGAAAGAAGATTGCAAGTAAGAAGAATGGGTCTGCTCATGCTCTTAGATCAAAAAATAGGAAGTACAAATAGGGGTGCTGTGTAGCCCCCAAGCCCAAACATGTAAAGAAACTCAATGATGTCACTAACGCATATGACGTTGACTGACGCATATGACACCACTAGAAGAGGAGTTACAATTCCAAATAAGGAATGTAACTCCTATGACACATTGATGCAAATGACAATGTCAGATTCTATGAAAGAATCTGACACTTGTCATTTGACTTCCTAAGACCTATGACTCTCGTAAGGCGAGATGACTCACCTAGGTGATGTGGACGATGACTAGACAGACACACACGCCAACAGCCCCAGATGATGGAGACACGTGCACCTCTGTGTAAAGGTTTAGTTTGCAAATTATTTGGACCTTCTGACAGGTACACGCCCGATATGATGGGTACGTTGGGGTTCTGACGTGTATGTGCCCCTTTTTGGACACCTACACACACACTATGAAAAACCTACAAAAAACATGAATTTTAAAATTTTCAAAAGAAAAAAGGTTAGTTGTTAGTAAAAGTGTCCTTTTCTATATCAAACCCATAAAATATTACAAATGAAGGTCATTTATCTAGGGTTAGAAATAAAAATGAGGAAATAACAAGTGATTTAAACAAAAGACTTGAAAATATTCTTTGAAAAACCTAAAAGACCTCCATTAATGGAGGGTGGACATAAGTGTCCAACCGGGCATGCCAAATGTGTTCAATGAAAAGTTGTAAAAGCAATTTATTTGGGGTAAGAATCTCTAAAGAAACCTTAAAGGCTTTTAACAATCTGATCAATGGACCATGTGATAAGAAATGTGCAAGGTTTCCTTCTTTGCATACATTAATTTGAAATAAACATGCAAACTAAGCAAATGAAGTTAGTATCTATTCTTTGAAAGCTTGAAATAATGACCCTAAGAGGATCCAAGCATTCAATTTATGTGTTAAGAGAAATAGATCTCCCCATTAATGGCTTCGAGGCAAATGGATCTTCCTTTTTACTCTATGTTAATGCTATGAAATATAAGATTAAATGCTTTTAGCTCAAATGAAAGAAGATGAAACACAAACTAAAGCCTAATCAAATTGCTATAATTTGTGCTAGGAAGAAGAGATAATTATTAGGAAATGAGGGAGGAGGTATAGCCCTATTTATAGTTTTTGGTTTGGAAGAAAAGGGAGATTTGGGTGCATGTGGGAAAAAGGCTAAATTCCAAAAAGCACTTTAGCAAGTCAAAGTGTGATTTGACTATGTTGTAGGGTACTTGCTATGCCCTTAACCTATTGCTTGTATTATGATATTGTTATCACCGAATTACAGCACCCCTGGATACTGATCAGATTTCTAGTTTGATCACTCTAAGCATCCAGTGTGATTGGATAACATGGGTACTATCTCCAAGTTGTGGGACTTGCTACTTGAGATAGACCTCCAGAGAAAGCTGGTTCTTACTCCTAAACTACCTGCCACAATTTACTCTAATGCAGGATAAGCTAACTATTCTAACCTAAATTTCCAAGGGACCAGGGAGAGAGAATACATAAAATGAAATCCTACACTAAAGCGGTGATACACCAGAAAATGAGGGTGGGAGAGTAGTCTCCAAATGTGTGAAATACAGAGGCAGAGTGCACACTAGAAGGGGTGATGACAGTTCACCATAATCTAGCAAAATGCATTCACAACAATATCCCAAGCATACACAATGTTAGTGAATTCCTGCAAGAACATAATAATAGACACAATATTCTTATAGAAAGATCAAAGGGGCAAGAAGAATGCAAGAAAACACAGCAGGGGAAGATACATCCGCAAAATTTGTATTTTATTGCTTCCTGGTATGCACAGTTCAGTCTATTATAAGATAAGGGCCTGGATCACCATGCAAGGAGTCCACTACAAGGGCCTGCAACACACTAGCTTCACAAAGCAATTTTGACAGAGCTTTGTTACCCAAAAACTCTCTTCTTTACAATGATCCCAACACTCCAATTTATAGAAAAAGAGAAGGAAAAGAGAAGGGAAAATGGAAATCCCGAAATCTGTCCTTCAACCACCTGTAAGAGGCATTAAATTGAGTGGAATGGTTATAAATTACTTGCAAAAGACTCCCCATACTGTCCCATGTGCTGCAGCAGAGAAAGAATGATGACCATGCTTCTTAAATGCACTCCCAGCTACCAAATAAAACACTGTTCTGAACCTGGCCACGTTTCCTCAAAATCCTCAATCAATTTCTGATCAAATCTAGAATTTCTTGATTTCTGTGCATCGGGCTTGGAACCACGATTCCAACGGTACCAATTTTGTGCGATTTCATTGAGAAATGCAAAAGTTATGGCCTTATGAGTGCGAGTAGCTATTTTGGGTCTGGCAGGCGTTTTCTGTCATTTGACGGGAATGAGCATTAACTGACTGGAGCCGAATATGTTTCCTTAATTTAAATATATCTACCCTCATTAAAAATAATAAATCCAGTTTTTGTGGCGTAGAGGATGTCGTGCTCGTTCCAGAAAGTCCAATTTTGTGAAAATCGGAGCTCGGAGTCAAAAGTTATGGCCGTTTGAAGTTCCACGGGTCAAACGTTGACTTTTCTTCTCTGCCTTCGGCTGCTTCAGCTTTTCGCGTCCCACGCGTCCCTTTGTCCCAGATGGAAAAGTGCTCCTTGTGCTGATTTCGGGCGAACCGGCCGGTTCGCGTCCATTTGTCCCAAATGTTTCACTTTGCTTTGGACTGCGTGTTCCCATTTCGCCCGGTTCGGGCATTTCTGTCCCATTTGTCCCATAGCAGTTAGTGCGAAAGTTCTCCTTTTCGGCCGGTTCGGGCATTTCGCGTCCATTTGTCCCACTTTGTTTTTGGACTGACTTGACTAATTTTGGCCGGTTCGGCCGGTTCGCGTACAAATTGCCCAGATGTCCCAGACTGCCTGTTTCAACAGTTAGTCAATTTTTCCAACTTTTCGGCCAGTTCGGATTTCCGCGTCCCGCGCGTCCCTTTGTCCCATTTTTCCCAACTGCTATGCAGACCGCCTGGAGGCATTTCGGCCGGTTCGTGCCCTTTTGTCCCAACTGTCCCAAGGATTGCCTGGACTAGGACTTAGCCATTTTTCGTGATTTTTCCTGGCCCGAGCTTGTTTTTGCAATTTTTTACATTTCCTCAGAACTTGCTCTCTTCTACTTGGACAAGGGAGTTAGAAAATAATGAGGGGACCCTAGAAATATGAATTTTTTGCCTGGACTCAATATAATTGCTTGGGACAAAAGAATTTGATCCATGTTATCAAATTTACCTTGAGGGGTGAATTTTGGATAACAGATATGAGTAGCCAACTTGTGGCTTACCATATCATTTTATTATATCATTTATACTTTCTCATTCTTAATAGGTCAGCCTGGGTGATGGCCATAACATATGAATAGTATATATAGAGGATTGTAGGTAGTAGTTCAGTATCATTTGAGCATTTGAGTCTTATTATATGGTTTGGAGGTTGCCCCCTCGAAGTGGTGAAGCTATTACAATTGCATATTGAGATCATTATTCTGAAATATTGTGTTATTTAGTGTTATATTGCTGCTCATAATCTGAATTATACTAGTAATTTCATTACAAGTGGTATCAGAGCTGCGATCTGGGCCAAAATTAGGGCAAAAACCCTAATTTTTTGTTTCCACGATATATTTTGAACCAGAGCGAATTGGTTGGAGATAGTTTTACCAAAGTTTCAAAACATTTCAAGTAAGGTTTCCTGAAAATTTCAGACTTTTTTTATTTATTTTGAACAAGTTATTACAAATTTAGGGTTTTTCATAAAATTGCTCCCTAGGGTGCAAATTGTGGAATTGTTTCAAGTTCTTTACATTTTCAGAAATATTTCAAAAAAACAATATTATTATCTTCTTTATGTTTTTTCCTGTTCGGTCGAATTTGTATCAAAACCCTAAACCCTAAGGTTTGATATCATGGCGGGGCCTTCCACAAGATCAAAAAAGAATCCGGTTACTCTGGGTAAAACCCTAGATAAAGATTAAATATTGATTGAAGAGATGGATTCAGAAGGGGTAAATACATATTCCTCAACACTAGGGTTTACTTCAATTGATCATAAGGTGAGTCAACTTGAGTATGAGCTGCGAAATGTACAATCTGAGATGGTCTCTAAAGGAGACATAGCCCAAATCAATCATTGGTTGGATGATATCATGCAACATGTAAAGGGTAAAAAGCATGGCCCAAATCCATCCCATATCAACCAAGGAGGATGTTCATTCAAAATCATGGAAAAAATAACCATGTTGGATCACTTTTCCAGCACAATTAGAATTCAAATTATTCGCAACCACAGAAAATGATGTCGAAAGTGGATATGCGCAAATTTGATGGTAAAGATCCCCTAAATTGGATAAATAAAATGGAGAACTTATTTGAGATACATCAAACACCATCAGGAAAAAATGTGGCATTGGCATCCTTGTATCTTGAACCAGACCAATTCATTTGGTATCGATGGTTATGTGCTCAGAGGCAAAAGAATGGTCTCAGTGTCACTTTGATAGTTTTTACCGAGGAGTTGCAACTGCACTATAGTTCCACTATTTCAGAGAACTACTTTAGTCAATTATCAAAGTTATAAAAAATAGGATCATTCAAAGATTATGTGCATCAATTCCAAAACATATCCTTAAGGGTGGAGAATATACCCGAAGACAATTTGAATGACCTATTTCTTGGGGGTCTAAGGACCACATCGAGCATGAGGTACGCATGTTTAATCCACTCAAGCTTTTTGATTCTATTATCATGGCACATCAAGCAAAGGAAAAATTTATTTGTAGTAGGAGGCCGCCTTTCATTAACACCAAAGACCGTAGTATCTCTTCCCCTTCATTTTCTAGGCCAATTAGATTGACTCCTCACCAAATGGAAGAAAAGAGAGCAAAAGGATTATGCTTTAACTGTGATAGAAAATATGGACTGGGACACAAATGTGCTGAGAAGAAGTTGTTCTATATTGACGGAGGTAATGAGGATGATGAGGATGCTGAAATTATAGGAGAGGCTGAGGAACCAGTAGAAGAGGAAGTAGAGGATCACAAACCTAAAATTTCTTGCCATGCATTGTCAGGTATTAGTACTCTTCAAACACTCAAGGTTATTGGCTATCTCAAAAAATAGAAGATGACAATGTTGATTGACTTGGGGAGTACTCATAACTTCATAAAGAGTAAGTTACTTGCCCGCCTTAATTGTTTTATTTACCCAGCTCCAGAAATGCAAGTTATGATTGTGGATGGTGGGACAGTCAAGTGCATAGGAAAGTGTCATAGTATCAAACTTTCCATGGGATACTACATCTTAGACTCACCTATGTTTTCTATTTCTATGGGAGGGGCAGATATTGTTTTGGGTGTCCAATGGTTCACAACCTTAGGTACTATAGAGATGAATCTCCAAGAATTGTTCATGCGATTTCATCCAGATGGAAGGACAATACAATTGAATGGGATGGCAGCTAAGTCTCCATAAATTATTAGCTCTCATCAAATGTAGAATGTTCTCAGAAAAGGAGTAGATGGATTTATAGCAAATTTATTTTCCATAGAAGTACAAAATATAGAGTCTTCAATGCCACCTGATCTTCAAAAGATTGTTGATGCTCACTCATCTATTTTTGATGAAATTCCAAAAGGAATACCACCCGTTAGGGATCATGATCATGCCATTCAGTTGATTTCAGGGATCCAAACACCTAACATCAGACCATACAGATACCCATATTCCCAAAAAAGTGAGATCGAGAAAATGGTTTAGGAAATGTTGAAGGTAGGTATCATCAGGTCTAGCCAGAGTGCCTATTCTTCCCCAGTGGTCATGATACGTAAGAAGGATGAAAAATGGAGGATGTGTCCAGATTACCGAGAACTCAACAAGTATACCATCAAAGATAAGTTTCCTATTCTAGTAATTGATGATTTACTTGATGAATTGCATGGTGCTATTTATTTCACAAAATTAGATCTTCATTCGGGGTACCATCAAATTAGAAAAAAAGAGGAAGATGTTCATAAAATAGATTTTAGGACTCATGAGGGCCATTATGAGTTTTTGGTAATGCCTTTTGGTCTTACAAATGTGCCTTCAACCTTTCAAAGCTTGATGAACACTGTTTTCAGGCCATTTTTAAGGAAATTTGTATTAGTTTTATTTGATGACATATTGATTTACAGTAAGACATGGGAAGAACACTTACAACATGTAAATAAAGTGTTGGAATTTTTGGAGAAACATACTCTCTATGCAAATCCATCTAAATGTTCTTTTGGTGTACAAGAGGTAGAGTACTTGGGTCACATTGTATCCCATGAAGGAATCAAAGTTGATCCTCAGAAGATCAAAGCTATGGTGGAATGGCCAAGGCCCAAAACTCTCAAAAATCTTCATTGGTTCCTAGGAATAACAGGGTACTACAGAATATTTGTGCGGGGATATGGTAGAATACCAACCCCACTCACTACATTTCTAAAGAAGGATGTCTTCCATTGGACAGACTTAGCCACTAAATCCTTTGAGCAGCTGAAGGAAGCCTTATGCAGCACCCCAGTTGTGGCTACTCCTAACTTCTCAAAAACCTTCATTGTCGAATGTGACGCTTCAGGATCAGGATTGGGAGCAGTTCTAATGCAATAAGGAATACCAATTTCATTTGAGAGACACCAATTCAAATTAAAATATCTTCTCAATCCGGTCAATGAGAAATAAATGACGGCTATTCTTCATGTCGTTAAACAATGGAGGCCCTATCTCATGGGTAGACTCTTCAAGGTAAAAACTGATCATGATAATCTCAATTACTTTTTGGAGTAAAGGTTATCATCTGAGGAACAACAAAAGTGGGTAAAAAAAATGTTGGGTTATGATTTCGAAATCATATACAAAAAGGCTAAAGAAAATGCAGTAGCTGATGCATTGTCTAGAAGGGATACATCCACATATGCCTTACTATGTGGAATGTCCATGTTGACAGCCGATTGGGTGGATGAAGCAAGATTGGAATGGGATCAAGACAAGAATACACAATATCTAATATAGAATATCAAGCAAAGATATCTGACATATAACAAATTTGAGTGGAAAGGTAATGCCCTATGGTACAAGGACAGGTTATACTTGAGAAAATATTATGAGTTGAAGCATAAGATTCTCACAGAGTTACATGCCTCGCCTGTTGGAGGACACTCTGGGTTTTTGAAGACATATCATAGAATAAAAAGAGAATTATTTTTCGAAGGACTCAAGGGGGATGTAAAAAATTTTATATCAGAGTGTTTAGTGTGCCAATAGAACAAAGGGGAAACAATTAAGACACCGGGTCTGTTGCAACCCTTACCAATTCCTAGCCAGAGATGGGAGGAGGTCTCCATGGATTTCATCACCGGATTATCTTGTTCAGAGGGTAAGAATGTTATTTTTGTGATTGTGAATAGGCTCACAAAATATGCCCATTTTTCTGCCCTATCACATCCATTTACAGCCAGTACAGTCGTAGCTATTTTTTTGGAGATAGTTCAAAGGCTACGTGGAACCCCAAAGATAATTGTAAGTGATCGTGATCCTATTTTCACAAGTAATTTTTAGACGGAATTATTTTCATGTTTGGGTACTCAGCTAGCTCACAATTCATCTTATCATCCTCAAACTGATGGGAAAATAGAAGTGGTCAACAAATTCTTAGAGGGTTATTTATGTTGTTTTGTATCAGATAAGCAGGAAAGGTGGATTAAATGGTTACCACTTACAGAATGGTGGTATAACACATTTTTTCATACCTCTTCTCAAATGACCCCATTTTTAGCAATTATATGGTTACCATCCACCTTCTATCACTTCCTCCTTGAGGGTGCAAACTAAGGTCAAAGATGTTGAGGAACACATTCAACATCAACAATAGGTTTTGGCTAGTTTGAAGGTCAATTTAGCATTAGCACAAAACAGGATGAAACAACAAGCAGATCAACACCGTAGTGAAAGACATTTTGAAATTGGTGACTGGGTTTTTGTACGTCTCCAGCCTTATAAACAAATGTCCCTAAAGCAACAGAAAAAGGAAAACAAACTTGCTCCTATATATTATGGCCCTTATCAGGTTCTACAGAAAATTGGTAGTGTTGCTTATAAACTAGAGTTGCCTCCATCTTCACACATACACCCAGTATTCCATGTTTCATGCCTAAAGAAGGTTATTGGACAGAAATTTGAAGCCCATACAAAGTTACCAGAACTTGACGAGGAAGGAAGAATCATTTTGGAGCCAGAGAAGATTCTGCAAACACGTACTAAGAGGCTGAGAACTAGAGACATTAAGGAATATCTGATCAAGTGGGAGAATCTGAGCATAGAAGACGCCACCTGGGAGGATAAAGGTTTTCTGCAGACAACATCCAAGATTATTCAACGTTGAGGACAACGTTGGTTTGAAGGGGAAGGGCATGCTACACCCTTAACCTATTGCTTGTATTAGGATATGAGTAGCCAACTTGTGGCTTACCATATCAGTTTATTATATCATTTATACTTTCTCATACTTAATAGGTCGGCCTTGGTGATGGCCATAGCATATGAATAGTATATATAGGGGATTATAGGTAGTATTTCATTATCATTTGAGCATTTGAGTCTTATTATATGGTTTGGAGGTTGCCCCCTTGAAGTGGCGAAGCTATTACTAATTGCATATTGAGATCATTATTCTAAAATATTGTGTTATTTGGTGTTCTATTGTTGCTCTTAATCTGAATTATACAAGTAATTTCATTACAATGACTTAACCTAGGTTAAACTAGAGGAGTCTCTCTTAGAGAGTACATCAAAATTTCTTTAAGGGTTCATCAAGGGTTCCATGTCCAAGTCCAAAATCAATCCAATGCAAGTGGATCAAAATAACTTCTTGGGGGATATTTAGATAGACAAGGTCGTTGTTTAGAGGTCAGGCCATAAGAAGCTGACTCGTACGTATAATGATCCTATAATTGCTCTACACATTTGATTCTTGCTTTTTCCAGAGGAAATTCGACCATAGTATATTGACTTGTCGAAGGAAGGAAAACATTTTTAAAATAACAGCTAACTGGCGGTGAAATGACATAAATTTGCAGAAGGAAGAAGCGTTAGTGGACCATTAGAATAAAGGAGAGATCTCATTGATCAAAGTACAGGTCGACTAGAAATCAAGATCATGTAACACCCCACCATCAACATATGAGTCGCCATTAGGCTCGGTCATAAGTTGAATATGGATCCTCTTAGTATTACAATTGATCATTTTTGTGGGATTTTGCTAAGTAAGTCAACATAGGTTACGCATCATAATCATGCACCAAAATTTCAAAAAGCAGAAGAAAAAAAAAAGCTATTGTGTCTGTTGATCATAGAGGGTGTTGTCTGATCATCAAAATTAGCACCATGCTTCATCCATACATATCTACATTTAGAAAATAAAATAAATTGAATTAAAAATACATAGGCCTTGTAAATTTAAATCTAGTAAATATTCTGAAGCATTTTTAATAAATTCACCTGATAGTAGTACATTTTTTGAAAACCACCAATTTTGATTTTAATTTTTCAAAAATATTAATCTTACTTCGGAATATTTTTTGAAATATATTTTTTTAGGTACCTATCCCAATTACATCAATAAAATTGGTCAAGAAAAATTTTTTAAAGTGAAGAAAAAAATATTACAGACTGGCATGGTAACTTATTGTACATGAATAATGTTTTTTTGAATATTTCAAAGAATACAATTGTACACTACCCTTTGACCCCGCGGAGGCTACAACCCCTCAAGCCTGGGGTCCCCAGTCTCGGTGTTTAGTATCATTTTGTAAAGTCCTTACATATTTGGGTAAAATTATTGTCTGCCATATAGGATTTGTAAGACCCGTTAATAAGAAACATCATGTTTACAAGGTTAAAAATAATATCCCTATGGAACCCAGAGGAATCAGCTACTTAGAGTCCTTGGTACTCGATAAATTAACTAGTCCCCTTTTTAATACACATATTGGTTTCTCTAATTGTTTTAATTTCAAATAATGTACATTTCACATTTGTGATTCATATGAATATAATGCTGATTTTTTTTCGTTTTATAATGTTGTTGATCTTTTAATTATCCAGCTATCAAACTAGATTAGCTTGTAAAATTATAGACCTATAATTTTGATTAACTATAATTTGATATGGTCTAATATAGGCATGTTTCATTCCATCTTTTTATGGCACTGGTTAATGTCCCTCATAGGATCATTTAACTCTATAGAATTTTTTAATTCTCAATATCCATATAACTCAAGTTTAAATTGACGTTGATAACATTTTGATTGAATTGTAAATATGTAGCAATCATATTATCCTATTAGGATTATGTCTTTCCATTTGAATTATTTATTATAATCTTAATGTTTGATCTGGGTGTGTGTATGTTTAATTCTCATATGAAAATATCCCTTGATTCATATATTAAATGGAATTCATGTGAGGTTCACATCTCTTTTGTCCTCTCTTAGAGAAATATTAAATATAAGGAGATTCGAATGCTCACATGGTGGAACTCCTCATTACACTTGTCACACACTTCCCCCTCACCTAATGTGTGTTAGGGATACATAGGCACGCACTAAGAAGAGTCTTGAGTCAGGTAATGGTGGAGGTTATTTTGTAGACTCCCTTCGTTGGATCTTTTATTCCATTTAAAGAGCTCTCTCCTCTCTTCTCCTTATATTGAAATTCTGGTATCTTCTTATTTCTATTCTCTTTTTCTCAAAGATTATAATCCAGAGATACCTAGTGCTTATAGCCTAATCTATGTATACTATGCCGAGAGGTTTTATTTTTTTGATTCAATTTCCCTACTTACCAACTTGTGTCTCAACACATCTTTCATAGGCATGGCTCGTGATTTTATACACCTGTCAACATATTGTACCTTCATTTGCATTTGGTTTACTTATTGTATATAAACGTCTATGTATGTAAAAAATATGTATAGAGGTATTCTTTCATGAGGTTATTATTGTATATCGTTGGCACAAGTGGACTTAGACCCCTTCAATCCTATATGTGTCAAATCAAAGCTTACTTTATACAAAAATAAATTGTTCATAGTGCTAATATATTACTAGACCATTAATATTTTCATACAGCTATATGTATGCTTCTATATTTATGCAAGATCCATAAGAGGACGATTATTAATGATCGTGCTTTCTCCCCAAATTAATGTGTTAAAATATGGATAGAAGGTAACACTAATCAATTATGATTTATACTTTTTTTTGTACTAATGATGATACCCTTCACATGTTTCTATTTTGATTCTAACCATGTTGGTGATGTTGTATGAAAATATACTTTTGGATATCTTGTAGGTTCTGGTGCACATTAGACGTATCTACTTAAAGTATTTATAATACATTCTCATTAATAGGAAAGACTAGTATGAAAGTAAACTATACCACACCCATTTGGAATATGCAATCTTCCACCATAAGATTGTTGGAAGTTAACTATGATCTAAGGTTAAATGCAAAAAGTACAACACAAAATCGATGCATGTAGGGAAATTTCCTCTAAGTTACATAGCTCTAGACCAGAAAATCCAAACAACTTCAACTAAAACAATTGTAACCTTCCAAAATACTTGATTTTGAGGAAAGTGTCACTAAGATGAATACCACACCATGCTAAGTGTGTTTGTGTGTGTGTATTTTTGTGTGAGCAGTTAGACGTACTAATATACCTAAAAAATGGCTATCACTAATGAATTCAAGTTGCTTTGGACAAAACCGTCATCTAGTCAATGTTAGGAAGAACACCTTCCTAAAGATATCTCAATTTGCATCCAATTCATGGTCAGCTAAGACCTATTGGAATTGGATAAGATCTAAGGGCTCTTTTAAGATTTGCAAGGACATTGTATGCATATAGTCCTCAAACGAGGCATTTCTCCTTACTTTTGGGATAGCCTTTTAGAATACTATAGCATGACATTCGAGATCTTCCTGGATTGCATTTTCCCATGTCATAGAAAATTGAGTCCTCAATTGTGCACAATTGATTTCCACCTCTGGATATCACATGATGTTTTTGAATTTAGCGATAGTCCACCCCAGACATTCCTAATCTTATCATTGTGGCAAAAAAATTTGATCTTACCTGCCTATTGAATCAAAACATCCCACTAGTTATCAAATATTTAATCAAGAATAAGTAATCTCTAAATACATGTGAGAACATCTGTAACACCCACAAATTTACTCGCACAAAACCCAAGACAAACATAGGTCAAACTAGAAAAATTATGGAATATTTTTTTTTGTAAAACCTACTCGCAACACTAGGTTAAAATTTACAGTCACACACTTTCTCATTTTAAAATTACATTAAATTAATATTATTAATTTCCCCTTAGATCCCCTTTAAATAAAATAATAAAAATCTCAATACCATTAATAAATTAATTAGTCTAAAGCAAGACTTAGGCTCCCCTACCTTTTGTTTTAAAAACAATTAAATTAAACTTAATTAAACTTGCTCAAATTAATATCAAGGGTATTGTGGTCTAGTCATTTAATTAATAAAGTTTTATTATACCCACAAAGGGGTCAAATGTTGCATTAAATAAAAGGTCCCTAATAAAACATTTGGGTTAGAAAAGTAATAACACCCCCTACACTACTTAAGTGGCCCCAAATAAATTCTACCCATGCATTTTAAATTTGAAAATTTCTCTCACCCACTTCCCACCTACTTTTTGTAGGGATGAATCTCATCCATTGGATGGATTCATTTGGAGCCCTTAGATTTAGGGATCCAACTAACCCTAAGCAATTCTTATGAAATACACTTTTCTCTTTTGTTTTGACTTATTGTTTCTTCTTTTTGTTTTGCAGATTTGTGGAGGAAGGAGGTGGAAGCCATGAGAGGCAAGCTCAAGCTCATGGAAGGATGCACATTATTCCTTTTTTTCTTGGATTCCATTTACACCCTCTCCTAGGGTTTGCAAATTATTTTTATTATTTGTTTAACTCATTCTTTTTGTATTTTCCCAAATGGGCATATGGGTATTTTCCCTATTTTAGGGAAATGGGTAAATGGTGTATATATATACTTGGATGTAAAAGGATATATATATATGTATGTATATATATACATATATGTGTGTATGTATATATATATATATATATATATATATTTTATTAAAATTTCATTTTAATAAAAAATCTAAAATTAAAATATGGTGTTATGTGTACTAAATGTCTGTGTGGTGTCTAAGAACATATATTTTTATATATAACGTAGGTTTAAAATACTTGTTTTGTAGTGTGTGTGTGTATCATATATCATTGGGGTTTTCGGAATGTGTTTTAAAAAGGTGATTCGGCATATAGCCATTGTGGCGAGAATTATGCAAACACCAAAATCGGCTATCCAATAGGGTTTACCTTAGGGGGAAGGGTCAACCCCAGTTTCCCATCCAATATATATGGGGTGGGGGTGGGGTCAAACCTCCCCCCCATCCCATTCCTTCCGATAAATTTTATTAACGTTCATCAAGCCACATAGGGGTCAAACAAACTTCCTTTTTTTTTTAAACTTTTTGTTCTTTTAATATACTTTTAATATATATGTATATATATATATATATATATATATATATATATATATATAACAATATTATTTTTAATATCAATATTAATAATATTTTAATATTAATACTATTATCAATAAGTAATAATATTTATATTATTAATAGTATTAACTAATCTTAATCTTATACTTAAAATTTCTTTTTAATTTGATAGTAATATTAGAAAGATGTTAAAAAATAATTTTATTTCCATCATTTATTCCTTTTTATAGTTGATTAAAAATGGTAATTAGGGGTTTATAACTTATCAACAATTTATATAATCCAAGTTAATTGAGCTAAGGTCTACTTTGTAATTTCTATGCATTTTTCTTTCAAATGTAATTTTAAGGGATGAATCCATTCTAAAATTAAATTTAATAACTAAACAACTTTTAAGTAGGTTTTTCCATCTACAATATAAAAAATAATTATTAGGAACTTTACATTTCAACCAATAGGAAGATCAACAAATATAGTTTAACACTATTATATACTCTTTCAAGTAAAGCAATAGGAATTAATATTTCTTTCTTTTACAACATACAAGTTTGCAACCATTCCCACAAATAATTTTAACAATTTTTTAAATTTTAAAAGAAAGAACAACACACCTATTGAATACAATAAATCAACAAAAATGAGAACAAGTTGTTTTTTTTTAAATCACATTTCAATGAACTTGGTTCAATTTAACAATCTATAGTCGCTCTTTCCAACAAGTAGTGAAATAGATTTTCAAACTTTTTACTTTCATTTACAATATCAACTAAGATTACATTTTTGATAATAAAACAACTAAAAATTTCACTTTAAACAAATACAAGTTTACAAGCCCTCCATACTACAATGGAGACAACATGATAAAATATAACAAGAGGGTTCCATTGATTCTTTTCTCCAAATGCTACAAGAAACATGACTCATCATCTGAGCTCCACCTTCTTCCAAGATCAAACACACAACCAAAAATGGGGGAGTAGGCAACACTCTCCACCCAACCATTACTCCAATGAGGAAGTGAAGCCTACTTCCTCATTGGCCCCTGAGCCCCAACAATGAGACAATATGGAATATTTGACAACCATGGAAACAAAGACAAGGCTTCCACTTTTACTTTCAAACAACATTCACACAAGAAAATAACCACAAAACATTCATTTTTCAACACAAAAACTTCCCAAAACATTGGCTCTAAAACAAGCCAAGTAGAGAAAGGAATATGGGGATACCCTTGTGCCTCCCAAGGGTTTGGATGCCCACCTCAAAAACCTCCAAAACACAATCAACCCCAAAATATCTTATGCCTCCCTACAAATAAAAATATCTCTTATGCCTCCCTCACTATTTCGCCTCCTCTCTTATGTCTCCCACAATGAACAAAATAACAAGATGAGAACAAGGTGGGGCATCCAACCCACTCCCTCCTAAATACCCAAAAGAAACTCTTATGCCTCCCAAAAAATTTCATCCCCATTTCACTATCTCATACACATCCTAAGGAAATTTCACTACCCAACAACATCAAGCAAGAAACACATTCATTCAACACATAAACATACAAGAAAAGAGAAGAAACCAAGGGTGAAAGACCCTACCTTGCCATAACAAGAATCCACTCCACAAGCAAGTCCCAAAATCCTCCAAGCTCAAGCAATTCCAAGCAATATTCAACTCCAACAAGCACTCCAAAAAGTAAGCATTCCAAAATGAGAGAGCCAAAACCAAGCAAGTAACCCCCAAAACTTCACAAAAATTCTAATAAATAGAAAAGAGGGAGAGGGAGATGATGTGGCTCCATGTAGGATGCCACATCATTTCTTCTCCATCCCACATCACCAAAGTCAAACCCATACCCCAAAGCATAATAAATTGGTGGTTGGGGAAAAGACCACCCTCTTACACACTCAACCCAACCCACACCCCTTAAGGACAAAATTAATTACCCATGTAAGAAAAGTGCAATCAATTTCCCTTTTCCTTCATTAAAACACAAAATAGGACCTAAAATAAGTCCCTCACATCATAGGCTAGGTGGGTGGGTGACTTTAAAAGGTGTGGGACAAGCTTAGCTTGTCCCACAAGTCTCCAAAATAGCCTAGAAGGTCAAAATCCGAATTTCACAAGGAAGATTGAGTACACACTACCCCAAAACAAATTAAATTCATTCCAAGCCAACACACATTAAGGCTACCAACTCACATTTATTTCCCCCCCTTTTTTCACATCCTAATTATCACTAGATAAACACTTTTAAATTAACTTAAGAGGGGTGCTAAACACAATTAATAAAAGTGACTCCACATGCAAATAAAAATACAATAACTCACAATTAAATAAAATCAAATAAGAAAAAATTAAAAACATTCCCAAGGTCACTTTTGAGGTCACCCCCAATGGGGACCTCCTAACAAACTACAACAACAAACAACATACGAATACATGTGTTGCCATGGTGACCTATGTTCCAATACTCCATATTCTTTCACTGTTGGTCTCCTATCCCCCTTTGGTTTATTGTGTTGCAAACACCTGCAAAAGTCAAGACAATACCTTTCTGGCCTCGTGGCCATATTAACAACATCGAAATAATAAAAATACATGCATATACATATAATCAATTATCGCAACTAAAACCAAGACAAGTAATTTGCCATCGTTCACAATTCCAATTATTTCAATTTCATTACTTTATCAACTAGCAATAAGATCACAACATCAAATACATCATCTAAGCATCATATAATTATCAAAATAAATGCATTAGTCCAATATAAGCTCAAAATCAACAATTCGATATATCCAAATATGCATATAATCCATCATGTAAATCATGTCATAAGTCTAACATCCATATTGTCTATAAATTAACTAATCAAAATAACAATGTCCATCTGTCAATATCTAAACTGTGATAGAAATGTCCATAACTCTAATCTATAATAAGAAGAATCATAATCATATAAATGTCGAAGAGGAGTGGGCACTACATCCCCCTCCCCTTAGACTTGACTTCCTCCTAGAAGTCACTAGAACAAATGTGGGAACTGTGCTCTCAGAGGTGTGGCATCCTCCCACATAGTTGTTGTCTCATCATATCTATCCCACTGAATGTGAACCTGATCAATCTCTCTGCCTTGAAGGCCCAAGGTCCTGTACTCTCTAAAATACAAATGGGCTCCACCATCACCTACCCCTGATCTTGCACCTGGCAATGAGGTCCAATCTAATACATGAGAAGGATCTGTAATGTACCTCCTAAGTACAAAACATGAAATACATCATGGATGTGAGACAAGCTGGGTGGCAATGCTAGATGATAGGCCAAAGGACCGATACGCTCCAAGATCTCAAAGGGACCCACAAACCTAGGAGCAAGCTTAGAGCCTTTTCCATAATGGATAGGGCTCTTATGAGGCCTGACATGAAGAAACACCTTCGTGCCCACCTCAAAACTATGATCTTTCCTCCGTGATCCACATATTTCTTATGTCTGTCCTGAGCCTCCTGTAATCTCTGCCTGATCATGACAACCTACTACTCCATATCTTGTAGTAAAGCTGGCCCAAGAGAAACCTTGTCCTCCAATCTGTCCCAACTCAACGGTGTCCTACACTCCCTGTCATACAGTTCCTGAAAAGGAGCCATGCCTATCGAACTCTGAAAACTATTATTGTAGGAAAACTCCACCAAATACAAGTACTCCTCCCACCTGACTAATGGTCCATGACGTACATCCTAAGCATGTCCTCCAAGATTTGATTCACCTGCTCTGTCTGTCCATCTGTCTCAGGGTGATAAGATGTACTAAAGTTGATCTTCATCCCAAGAGCATGTTGCATGGTAGTCCAGAAGTGAGAAGTGTACAAGGGATCATGGTCACAAATGATCTTCCAAGGAATCCCATGCAATCTGACAATCTCATCAAGGTATACTCGTGCCACTGCACTAGTTGTGTAGGTGGTCTTCACTAGAGAAAAGTGAGCCACTTTCATCAATTTATCCACCGTGACCATGATGGCTTCGTGGTGGTATCTCGACGTCGGTAACCCAACTATGAAATCCATGGAAATGGTGTCCCATTTCCACTCTGGTATGGTGTGAGGGAAGAGAAGGCCAGCTGGGTGTTGATGCTCGGCCTTCACCTTCTGACACTCTAAACAATGTGACACAAACTGAGCTATGTCTCTCCATAGTCCCCTCCAATGGTACAACTATCTCAAGGTGGCATGCATCTTCTTCACCCCGGGATGGGCTGAATAAGGTGCACGATGAGCCTCTGTCAAAATATCTTGTCTCAAGCCTCCATCTCTAGGAACATATATCCAACCTCTGTGTCTGAGAAGACCATCTACCTCTAATGAAAATCCATCAAATTTCCCCTCAAGGGGCCTCTGAGACTCAATCTCTGATCTGGCTGCAAGGTAGAAGCTGTCATGAGGAAGCTGCTGCAAAATCCTACTCCACAAATCTATACCCACTGAAGTAGCCATAACCACATGTCTCCGCCTACTCAGGGCATCTGTAACCACATTCTCCTTCCCCTTCACATGCTCTATCTCCATGTCATACTCACAAAGCAACTCCATCCAATGCCACTGACGAGCGTTGAGATTGGGCTACGTGAAGAGGTGGTGAAGACTCAAGTGATCAGTCCTGAGTGTAAATCTCTGGCCAAGAAGGAAATGTCTCCACCAAACCAAGGCATGAACAACTACTGTAAGCTCAAGGTCATGAGTCAGATAATTGAGCTCATAATCCTTGAGTTTGCGAGACTCAAAAGAAACCACTCGGCCCTCCTACATCAACACACCTCCTAGTCCTGCCAAAGAAGCATCTGTAAAAATGAAGAACTCACCTTGAGGGTCTGGCACTGCAAGAATAGGTGTTTCATGAGGCATTCCTTCAGTGTCCTGAAGGCCTACTCACATCTATCTGACCATAAGAACTTCTTCCCTTTCCATTGAAGGGAAGTGATGGGGTGCACAACCTGAGAAAAGTCTTGAACAAATCTCCTGTAGTATCCTGCCAAACCCATGAAACTGTGCACCTTGGTCACACTAGTGGGTGTTGGCCAATCCATAATGGCTCTAATATTGGAAGGATCGACTATGATACCTTCCCCAGAAATGATGTGACCCAAATACTACACCTCTAACTGAAATAATGCACACTTCTCTAGGTTCCTATAAAGTTGTTGCTCACAAAGACACTGTAGAACCTGACGAAGGTGCTCCTTGTGCTCCTCACACGTACGTGAGTATATCAGAATGTTTTCAGAAACGATGAGCATGAAGTGATCCAAAAAACTTCCTGAACACCCTGTTCATCAAGCTCATGAACACTGCGGGGGCATTCGTCAAACCAAAAGGCACAACTGTGAACTCATAGTGCCCATATCTCATGTGGAAAGCTGACTTGTGGATATCTACCTCTGTAATCCTCAACTAATGGTATCAGACTTAAGATCAATCTTATAAAATATTATGGCCCCCTTCATCTGATCAAAAAATCATCAATGTGAGGAAGGGGGTAATGATTCTTGATTGTTACTTTGTTCAGCTGTCTATAGTCCACACACAACCACAAGGATCCATCCTTCTTCTTAACAAAAATCACTGGTGCACCCCAAGGGGATACACTAGGATGGATTAGGCCTTTCTCAAGAAGGCCCTCCAGCTACAACTTGAGCTCACAAATCTCAGGTGTGGTCATCCTATAAGGAGCACATGAGATAGGTTCTACTCCTAGAACCAAGTCAATGTGGAAGTCTATCTCATGTGGGGGAGGCATCCCTGACAGCTCACTAGGAAAGACATCAGAAAACTCCTACAAGATGGGGTGATCATCAAGTGAAGGTCCACTAGCCCCATCCTCTGACCTATCACTAATAGTAATAGCGTACAACTGACACCCACAGTCGTGCACACCGCTTAAGCTGCATAGCGGAAATAGTGTAGATAGAAATGGGTCTCCTAACTCCAGGCTATCACTGACTCAACTCCCAAATCATCTGTACATGATATAGTCTTATGGTAACAATCAACTCTGGCTTTGTGTGCAGATAACCAATCCATGCCCAAGATGACTCCATACGAACCCAACGGAAGGATACAAAGATCTGAGGTAGTGGTGAAGGGTCCCAAATCCACTACACACTCCTTAACTAAGGAGTCTACAGATATTTTGGCTTCAGAAGCCATCTCGACATCCCAACTAAGGCCCTCTCTAACTGCCACCAGCCTGCAACACTCTACTAAAGATGGTGCAATAAAAGAATCAGATGAACCAGAATCAAACATAATAGAGGTAGGAATACCACCAATGCTACATGTAGTCTCTATCACAGTGCCCTAATGCTCAACCTGGCGGTTCTCAACCGTTGCATAGATCGATGGCTATGTCCCATGTCGCCAAATGTAGGCTCTAAAATTCATGCCTTACCCTTGTTACTAGGGTTTTATGGGCACTCTCTCCAATGATGTCCAAGAACACCACATCCATAACAAATGTCTGGTCCTCTCTAATGAGATGTGGCTCCAGCAGGTACTCTAGTGGTCTGTGTCATGGATCCTGATGATCTGGATATGGACTACTGAGGTCACTTGTTGATGAGCTCCTACTGACTAAGACCTTGGTGCACCCTGTGTCCTAATGGGACCCCTAGGGGAAGGCCCCATACTCCGTCCCCTCTGAGCATCAAATCTCTATGGAGGTCAGAATGGTGGATGAGTCTACTGATGTTTCTTCTGAGGTGGTTGTCTATGGTGGCCTGAATGAAGACTGTGTAGAACCATGTCTGCCATGAGGAGGAGGAGCTGACCCCCTCAACCTGCTATCCTGCATCTGTTGGATTTGGCTCTGCACTCTATCCCTGGCATGATGATTCTTCCCCCTAGTCTCTTCTGCAATGTAGGCCTTCTCAATGACCTCTGCTAAGGTCTGTGGGAAATGAATGCATACCGCACCTCCCAAATCCAAATTCAGCCCCCTGATGAACCTGTGAATCCTGACCTTGCTCATCCTGCATATAGTCGACATACTGAAGTAAGTCCAGAAATTGACTCTCGTACTCTGCTACATGTCATGGATTCCTGACGTAGGTCATGGAACTCATCTATCCTCTGCTGAATAAACCTCCTGGATAAGTATCTACTCCTGAACCGCTCCTCAAAGAGCTCCCAGGTAACTTATCTCTGAGTCTAAGTGGAGCTTATGCTCCTCAGTCCTCAACCAGACACCTACTCCATCCCTCAGAAGATGAATCGCAACATGATATTTCATGTTACTAGTACATGGGAAAATCTTGAAGCACCTGCTCAAGCTCACTAACCAAGCCTCTACCTAAAAACCACCTGTATCGCCAAAATAATGAGATGGGCGTAGCTTTAGGATCTCGTTGATATGATCTACAGCTAATGACTGTCGACCCCTATGTCTCTCTACATGCTCCTCCCTCAGTGGCCTAGGGCTCCGAGATTTGTCTCTGTGTCACGAAATCCTATCTCCATGTCCCCTTTGAGGTGAATCCACTCTAGCTGACTCCACACAAGATTTCTCTTGCCCTATGCTCATTGTTGTGTCGTGGAGATGCATGAGCATCTACTAATGGCTCTCTATCCTATCTGGTAGCTTGTCCTCCTAAATATCCTCCACGTATAGCGGCATTAACATCTTGTAGCGTCTGTAATATCTAAGATAAAATAACCGCTACAACTACAACCTGTTATCTAGAGGTGACAAGTCTAGGTCTATGTGCAAGAACCCCTCATCTAGTCACATGCCTCTTGCATAGACCAAGGCTGAGAATTAGTTCATCATTCTAGGTTTTATTTTAGTTTTCTAAGTTTTGTATATTATACAAATATCATACAATGTTTTTTTCTAGGTTTAGATTTGCGTTAGGTTTAATGTTCATGTTTCATGTTTTCAAGTGTGCCCAAGGGTCCAAGATTTGAAGCCACGGCTCTGATACCAAGTGTAACACCCACAAATTTACCCACACGAAACCCAAGACAAACATAGGTCAAACTAGTAAAAATTATGGAATAATTTTATTTTTTTGTAAAACCTACTCACAACATTAGGTTAAAATTGACAGTCACACTTTCTCATTTTAAAATTACATTAAATTAATATTATTAATTTCCCCCTTAGATCCCCTTTCCTTTAAAATAATAAAAATCTCTCAATACCATTAATAAATAAATTAGTTTAAATCAAGACTTAGGCTCCCCTACCATTTGTTTTAATACAATTAAATTTAACCTTAATTAAACTTGCTCAAATTAATATCAAGGGTATTGTGGTCTAGTTATTTAAATAATAAAGTTTTACTACACCCACAGAGGGGTAAAATTTTGTATTAAAAGGAAAGTGTACAATAAAAAATTTGGTTTAGAAAAGTAAAAGTAATCACCCCCTACACCACCAAAGTGGCCCCAATTAAATCCTACCCATGCATTTAAAATTAAAAATATTCTCTCACCCACATCCCACCTACTTTTTGTAGGGATGAATCTCATGCATTTGATAGATTCATTTGGAGCCCTTGGATTTAGGGATCCATCTAACACTAAACTTAGTTATGAAAGGCTCTTTTCATTTCATTTAACTTATAGTTTCTTCTTTTTATTTTGCAGATTTGTGGAGGAGGATGTGGAAGCCATGGTTGACAAGCTCAAACTCAAGGATGAATAAAAATGTCCTATTATTAAGGATTCCATTCATACCCTGATTTGTAAACTCTTCAACTTTGGAATAAACCACAGGATCACAAATTAACTTTGTTTTTCTACTTTCTATTAGAAAACAAAAGAGATAGCTAGTGAATGATTTTTTTTATGCTTAGAATCCACAATTACAGGAAAGGAAAGAATAAAAACTCATAAATACCAACAAGTTTTATCGTAGGAACCTCCAGAGGAGGAAAAACCAGTCAAGAAAGGAAATTTCTCTTTCTTCTCACTTTTATTGGCCAGTTCAAAACAATAAGTACAGAATTTACAAGTATGAAAGAGAAGTAGATAATGTCTCACAATTCCTCTCAATTACCTATTTGCTCTGTCGCAACACTCCTTTCTTCTACAAAACACAATTCCATCACTGAGAACTTATTTCTCACTTTCTTTCATGCTTCGATGATCTTGTTGTCTTCTACAAACATGTATTTATAGTATTTCACGTGTTCTCCCGTGCACTAGAGAATCGGAAAGGTCATGGAGGAGAAGAGACATGGAAAATCTTTCAAATTCTTGGGATGTTTGTTTCATATTTTTTTATTTTCTATCCAAAAAAGCTAGGACTACCGCTTAATGCTGACTAGTGGTCCTATGACAACCGACCTAGTTTGGCAATGGTTCTGTAACCACCACTCTACACAGAGCGGTGGTCCTATTACTATAAAGATAGATTATCTGTGTATTATTTTTCCTTCTTCGTGCTGACTGATCTGATGAAGTAGACTCATTTTGAATCCCTATGGATCACACCTTCCCTTCTTAAGAGGCTTTTGGTCCCAGAAAATCTTAGTGGGGGATTAGATGCAAAAATAATTCCCTCACTTGCACCTTTGAGTAGCACTGGGCCTTCCTTGGTGTCTTTCCTTTCAGTCTAATATACAAGGACTCTTAAATAGATCTCCTAGTCTCTCTTACCTTCTTCTGCACCCCTACATCCTCCTCTAATTCACCCCATGATTCCAAGACGCAGTCCTCAATGAAAGGTAGAAATTTGAGTCCATCTTCATCTAGCATGGATGGCTCATATAGGTGCAAGTTTTCATAGTTTACTACAGAGTATTTTCTCATAAATGATGGTAAATCAAGCCGAAAGGAATTTTCACCAACCATCTCTAATATGGTAAAGGGCCCATATCGTAGTGGCTTTAGCTTCCATGCCTGACCTTGTAGTCTCTCCTTGCTCAAGTAAAGCCAAACTCTATCTCCAAAATGAAGCTTATTTTCCCTCCTATGTTGATCATGCATAGATTTATAGCTGGCTTGAGATTTCTCTAGTTGTTCTTTGACTTTGAGATGGATTTACCAGATCCTCTCAATGAATTCTTTTTCTCTAGTCACCTATGTGTCTCATGTCTCATCCTCATCCTACTACCCAAATGCTATGTCTAGCAGATTTGTAGGTAGATATCCCAAGCATGCTTCAAATTTTGACTTCATAGTGGATGTTTGTACTACCCTGTTATAGGAATTTTGAATGTAGGCTAAGGAATCATCCCAAGTCCTTGGGTATTTATTTTTATACCCTCTGATCAACTGTACCAAATCCCTGTTCACCACCTCTGTCTTTCCATCTATCTATGGATGGAAGGTTGTTCTCGTCTATAACCTCATATTCATCTTTCCCCACAAAGTATTCCAAGACTTCCCCAAGAGCCTAGAATCCCTGTCAGAAACAGTAGACTTTGGCAAACCAAAATACACCCATACATTAACAAAGAAAAGATCTGCTGCCTCATGGGATTTTATTGTCTTTTTACATGCCATAAGAATACACATTTTACGGAATCTATCAACAATAACATAGAGATATTCATGGCCATGTTTAGACATAGGTAATCCTCCTACAAAATCCATATAAATTTCCTCCCACATATGAGTAGGTATTGGAAAAGGCATATACAAACCCTCCTTCCTAGTCTTAGGCTTGCTGGTACAAAAAAGTTTGCATCCATGTATAAATTTTTATAATTCTTCTTGTATATTGAGCTAAAACACGTACCTTTGCAAAATGGGATAGGATCTTACCAATACCAAAATGTCCCGTTACTTTTGAGGTATGTGTTTCCCTCATCAATAGAAGTCTTTCTTATTTAGGAATGTAAATCTTCCCCCATCGGTAGAGCATCCTGTCCTTGAGATAAAAATCTTCAATCCTTGTCCTTTCAGTCATTTGTGACTGTAACTGCTGAAATGTCACCCCAAAGTATTTGTTCTAGGCATATTCATCTCCGTAAGCTTCCTTTGTGAAGGCCTTGATCTAATAGATAGTGGAAAAATAGGAGAACTTCTCCTATGTGGGTGGCCTAGACAACATGTCTGCCACCAATTTTATACTACCCTTCTTGTATTTGATCACTAGATGGAACTGATAAATGAACCCCATCCATTTGTAGTGCCTTCCCTGCTACAATTTAGACTGTGCTTGCAAATACTGGAGAGGTTTGTGGTTAGTGTGCACAATAGTTTATTTACCTAATAAATCATGCTTCCATTTTTTAATTGCCTAAACTAGTGCATACATTTCCTTATCATATACTAAATATACTTTCAATTTTGAAGTGAAATTTTCTGAATGATAGCATATGGGTTTACCTCTTTCAAGCAACACTGTGCCCATAGCGTAATCACTGGCATTTTTCTCTACTTCAAAAGGTTGTTGCATATTAGGAAGAGAAAGTATTGGAGCATGAATAATTTTGTATTTCAATAAATCGAAGGATTTATCTTATTCCCTACCCCATGAAAAATCCTTACTCTTTGAGGCCACTATGTGTAGAACTGCTACAATTGCGAAGAGACCAGAATGAACTTTCGTATGTACTGTACTGCTCCCATAAAATCCTAGTCTTTTTGGCTCCTGTTGGTGTTGGCCAATTAATGATGGCTTCCACCTTCTTTGGATCGACGCGTAACTCTCCTCCTCCAACCACGTTCCCAAGATAAACAAGTGACTATTTGGAAAATTCATATTTCTTCATATTACAAAGAACATGTTTTTCCTTAAGAACTTGTAAGACTTAGTGTTAATGAGTTAGATGTTCTTCCCATATGGCACTAAACATCAATATATCATGTAGATATACAATGACACATGAATCTATGAAAAACTACAATACATCATTCATTAATCTCATAAATGTAGTAGGTGCATTGTATAACCCAAAAGGAAGTACTATCCATTCATACAAACCTTGTTTTGTCTTGAAGGCAGTCTTCCATATATCTTCCTCGTTCATTCTGACTTGTTGATAATTTGACTTGAGATCTAACTTCATGAAGAATTTGGCATGCTTAAGCTGGTCCAAGAGATCATCTATGCAAGGAAGAGGATATCCGTTCTTTATGGTGATCTTGTTCAAAGTGAGGTAATCGATTCACATTCTCCAAGAACCATCCTTCTTTTACACCATCACAATAGGAAAACCACATGGTGAGGTGCTCAGACATATCACCCCTTGGTCTAGTAGTTCTTGGATTTATTTCTATACTTCAGTACTCTCAAGAAATGATTTTATATACAACTCGATGTTCGGTAGAGGGGACTCTGGAAATAGTTGAATCTCATGCTCTACTTCCCATTTTGGTGGTAACCCTCTAGGAGCTTGAAATATTTCCTGAAAATACTGAATAATACTATCCAAATCATTCTTTCCCTAGTTAGAAATATATGAAACTTCTACCCCATATTTTTTATCCTTTAACAAAAGTAAACAAAACTGATTACGATATTCCTGAATAAGTCATTTTTCTTGGTTAGCACTCACCTTAGTAACTCGTGTCTTACACTGGTGTGCCCATATGTTGTAGTTGATCCCATCCTTGACCCATCTATACTGGTTTTCCCTTCTCATAAATATAGCATCCCTAATATACAAGTAAGGACTCCCGAATACAACATCAAAAGCATAAAGTGGAATAACATCAGCTTCTAAAACATCAATATACTCGGAATTTATCCCAAAATTGACCTTACATCTTCTTGTTACATAAATTTCAACAACCTTCTTCACCCAACCCAAAGGATAAGGGTGTATATGCTCGTAAGTCTTGTTGGTATCCAAATTTGTTCCCCCTTTCAAGCTGAGAAGAATCATAGATTTGGCACAGAACTTAGAGACAGATAGATCATGATGTGTGTCATTTTGTAGCCAGGGATGAGATCTAGCTGGCCCTTTGTCACTCAGATTTGTGGAGAGATGGATAGCGCCTTCAAGAGGATTTTACCTATCCTCACTACTTTAGGTCGTGCCTTTCGAATAGGGTGAGAGGACCCTTAGTGTAACATTTGTTTGATGAAGGAGATGGAGATGTCCTTCGTTTGCATAAATTTTATGAAGAAAACCTTGGGAAAATATGGTCAATACTCTATAATTTAACTTTCAAGAGTTGTAACTTCTAAAATATTGAGATACTTTCAACACAAGGCTAAGGTTACTAAAGACATTAAGAAATACTGATTGTTCTGCATATTTTAGTAAATAGATTTTGCTCCTTTGTTGATATATAGGGAAAACAGGGGTAGTTCAGGATCGATTCATGGTTTTTAAATAATTTTGGTGGGAGGTTAAGTAGGATAAAGTTGATTATACCTTATCTTTGAGGGAATTTACAACAATGGAAAACTCAACAACATAAAGCTTCATAATAGTTAAGACATTCATTTAACCAGAAGGTGTGCTTCAATGGAGGCCTAGATCAGCATGTTTTCACATATTTTTTGAGACTCTAACACCAAGGCTCAAGTTTAAAAGACTCAATTAAACACAAAAATTTCTGATCAATCATGCCTAAGGTACACCCAAAGACCTATAGACAATATTTATCAACAAATGACATTGGAGTGATTTTAAATTGTTTATCTCATCACAGGATGAAGGCTCTTCTTGAAATGAAATTGCAAATACCACTAAACTGTCACAGGGATGAGATCCTATGTGATTTCACAAAAATTTCAATGTAAAAATGCAATAGGAACAAGAAAAACTACTTGCAAACATTCTAAAACAAAGAAGACACTAATTGCTCCATGATTGACACAAATTAATTTTAAAATTTCTTAGATTCATCAGTAGGGAAAAGCTTTTAGTGCAATATCAATTCTCGTCAATGGCTATAAATCTGCAACCAACTTGACATGATAGAAAATCTAACACAAAAGAGATTAACAACTTATCTCGGACTGGTCTCTCAGGAGGACAAATTTCTCAAATTTTCTCTCAAGAATTTAATTCCCAACCATTTGCAAGAGTATTCTCATTGCATTTATACATTTTACTCACTCATTTTTCTCCCCAAAAGAGAAGAATATTCGAGGGACTTTTTCTTGTTACCAATTTGTCTCAGAAAGTGATGTTTAACAAATTTGCATATGAAAGTTTCCACGTGGACCAATTGTGAACTGATCATGTTTCTTGGGCCCTCGACTAATGACTAGGATGCCATGCCATAACTTTTTGGAAATCCTTCTAATCATTTTGATTCCGTCATATAATAAATCCCCTTTTTAATCATTTTCTGGATGCTCTACATAGCTGGATATGACAGGTAATCCTTCTCACTCTCGAGGCAACACCTTTTTCATCTTTTGCACATGTAACTTTAATCATTTCATCCTTTTCCTTTTCTTTCCTCTACAAATCTATCACGCATCTATCTTCTTTGGTAATTCTCATTTTTGCAAGTGCCCGAGCAATTCCAACTTCAAAATATCAACCTTAACAATCCTTGGACTCACAAATTAAGTTTTGAATCACTTTAATGGCACTTTACAGACAGAGATGACAAGTAATTTCATCAAAAAATGATGAAAAATAGTGTGTATTCGTATCTCTAAGAGTCTTGGAGAAAAAATGGTAGAAAAACAAACGCAATGCACAGGAACCATTGATTTTATCCCTTCTCCACTTTATTTTATAACTGTCCACGTGTTTCCCTGGCGCAACTACAACGGAGAAGTATAGGGGAAAGTTTCCAAACAAGCACAGGCCTTCCACATGCCCTGGGCCCAAGAAAACACCTTTTGGCCTTTGAAAAAGTCTCAACAAAAAGGGAGACAGTGGAATCCTCCATGTGTCTCAATGGTGCACTTTAAGATGGTCCCCAAAAATAGAGACCCCAAAAAACTGCGGGCTCACCACGTGTCTCAGTCCGGTAAAGTTGTTAAAAAAATTGAAGGATCAGTGAAAGACACCATGTGTCTAGGGTCTAAGACAGTTTTCCTTGGCCGCTGAAAAGTCCAAGCAAGGGCAGAGCCATCGGAAGCCTCCAAGTGTCCTCTTGGTGCTTCTTTAAAATAAAACTTAGGGGATAGTCCCAAAATAGGCATGGTCCCTCCACATGTCCCAGGCCTTTTAAAATTTCTTTGGAAAGTTTAAGTATAGATTAGAGCTGGTGGAAACCTCCACATGTATCCCTGTCACAATTTATTAAGGTGGGACCCTGAGGTAGATCCTCAAATGAGCGCCTTCCTCCACGTGTTCATGGTCCATCAAAACTATACCGTCCACATAAAAAAATTGTCTAACTCTAGGCAAGGCAGCGGAAACCTCCACGTGTCTCCCCGGCACAACTCCAAGGCCAAACCAAAAGGTGAATCTTCAGATGAATGTTGGTCCTCCACGTGGACAAGTTTTGGGTTGAAGTGAGCCTTGAATTTTTTTAAGTGCCCCGCCAAGCCGCATCCAACCAGAAAAGGCCACGTTCCCACTGATGTGCATAAATGAATTTGACCAGGAAAAGTACACTCGTTAAACCGTAAAATGCAGGAAAATCACCATTTGTGCCCGGAAATAAATCCTTGTTCACGGACAGAGAGTTTGGAAATGATATAAGGCACAGATATGATCCTCCAAGCCACATCCAATCACATTTTCACATATACTTGGGACAAAAAAGACATGGATAACAAAACGTGACTGTGGAAAATGGAAGGGAAAAAACCTAAGTTTACGCCCAAGTTATAGACTCATTCACATGGAAAGAGGAATGAAAAAAAAATTATGGACTTTCAAGTGATCCTCAACCAAGGAGGGGACTGATCATGGTAACCAAATGGAGGACATATTTTTCATGCATCAATATGAGGAGATAGAGAAAATGATAGATCCCGTAAACTGAAGAACTTGAAGGAAAAATGGGGTGAGACTAGATTGAGCACCAAAATCAGCTCTGACTCGAGGATGGGAACTCCCTGAGAGTGCCATAAGAACAAATAGAAGACCGATTTCCAAAAATAGATCATTGGGCAACAGAGTCAAAGAATAAGCTTGCAGAGTAAAGAAACCATAACCATCCTCCAAAAACGAACCGAGAAACCAGCAAAACCAGGTCACCAAGGACTAGAACGAACAAAAACACTAAAACAGAATGAAAACAAAGAATTGTACACTATACAATGGAGTATACCTTGGTTCTGAGAAATCAATCAAGGAAATGTTTCAAATACCTGTCTAAGTCTTTTAGGAAGAAGGTATTTTCACCAATTTGAATATCAATTGAATAAGGTCCCATCCATAATGCATCAAATTTACCATGATTTCCCTTATATTCATGCCTGCAATCCCATAATAGCACAAGATCCCCAATGCTGAAAGCTCATGGAGTCACCTTCTTGTCAAACAACTTCTTCAAATTTTCTTTGAACTTCATATGCCTCTGATGGGATGCCCTTCTTTCTTCATCTAACTCAATAATCAGATTGATTCGAGCATCGTATGTGATAACTTCCCGATATTCAATTTTTTGAACAAACTGAAATGAATACAATTGAAAATGAAGGGGCATCAAAGCTTGAAATCCATATACCAACTAAAATGGGCTTTTACCAGTAGCTCTTTGATAGTGATTCTGTCAGCCCAAACAAAAAACTTTAGTTGCAAACCCCACTTATTTTTGTCATCTCCAAGGTTCTTGTAATGATATTCAACAAGTTTTTATTACTAGACTCAACTTGTCCATTTCCTTAGGGATTGTAGTTAGAAGTATATGTCAAATTTATTCCATACTATTTGTACATTTCCACCAAAGGTTTGGCTCTAAAACTCATGGCATTATTAGCAATAATTTTAGCTGGCACTCCAAATCTGCATATGATTTGATTCAGCATGAAGTCCATGATAACTTGGTGTGTTACTTTCTTGGTGGGGATTTCTTCTGCCCACTTAGTGAAATAATCAGTGGCTACAAGAATCCATTTATGACCAGCACTAGAAGGATCAGAAATTTCACCAATGAAATCCATTCCCCATTGCTTAAATGGGGCTTCAACTGACACAGTTTGCAAAGGGTGGGAGCCTGAAGCTTTCATTCTTCAAGAAAAATGTTGGCAACTTTCACATTTCCTATCCAATAAAGTTGTATCCCTGAAGAGATTTGGGCACCAATAAATGGCCCTCAAGATCTTATGTGGTCTAACTCTTCCAAAAAAATGTCCCCCACAAACTCCTCCATGGAGATCAACAACTACCTTTGGGGCTTCATCCTCAGTAATGCATCTTAAGATCACTCCCTCTGGGTTCTTCCAGGCTAACCCAAAATCAGTAAAGATATATTTTTGAGAGGCTAACTTAAGAGCTCTTTTCTGATTTTTACTCAAATATTCAGGGAAGCATAAATGTCTGAGATAAAATAGTATATCTCTGTACCATTCAGAGCTTACCAAATTTTCAAGGACATCCACCATTTCTCCTTCTACTTCATTCACCTCAATAGTTTGCAAGTTGCTCTCATCCATCAGCTTATCTAGGCCCAAACCTCTTATCAATTTCTTGGTTTAGATATCCATGTCATATTCCTGCAACTTGTTCACCTATCTACATCTTTTTCTTGAGACATCCATCTCTGATAAAATGTATTTCACCATGGTGTGGGGAACATAAGAGACAACTGTAAAGCTCAAGATGTAGAGTTTGAAAACCTTTGTTGCTTTCACTAAGGAAAATTCTTTCTTCTCCATGATGGTGTACTTCAACTCAACTCCTTTCAATACCTTATTGAAAAAGGAAATTGGTCTCTCAACCCCTTCATCATTCTTATGCAATAAGACAGATGCAATGGTGTTTTCTAAAGCAAAATAAAATATTTGAAAAGGCTTCTTGTAATTTGGAGTTGGCAAAACAGGGGCATCCTTTAATGCTTCTTTGATCTCATTGAAATCTTGAATGGAAGCTTCTTCCTATTTGATAACTTGGTCCTTCTTCAGCATGCTAGTAATGGGGATGGCCAGCTCAACAAAGTTAGACACAAATCTTCTGTTGAAGTTTATTTGTCCAAAGAAGGATTGAACTCCCTTCTTAGTTCTTGGAATTGTAACCTTGTTTGATGGCTTCCACTCTCTTGGGATTAATCGTGACCCTTTTCTTTGATACAATGTGACAAAGTAAATTTTCCTTGTTGCACTCCAAAATGGCACTTCTTGGGATTCAATGAAATATGCCATACTCTCTACACTTTAACAACATTCTCTCCAAGTGTTGCAAAAGATCATTTCTATTTTTCTGGAAAACATAGTTACATCATCTTAATAAATAGAAAAGAAATCATTGATATAACTAGCAAACGCTACATCCATTGCTATTTGGAAAGTTACTCTGGCATTCATTAAGCCAAAAGGCATCCTGACATAGACATAAAATCCCCCCCAAGGAGTGGTAAAGGTAGTCTTTATTCTTTCTGAATCCTTCACAACAACTTGATTCTAGACAAATAAATCCCCCAAAGTGGATAACAATATCAAGACCAATTATTGTTATCCAGAATTCACCCCTCGAGGTAAATTTTGATAACATATAGCTCAAATTTTTTAGTCCTGAGCAAGTAGATTGATTCAAAAGCCCAAAATCATGGTTTAAGGTTTCCCCTTGCATGAAAATCTAAGTGTCCGACACAAGAAAAAAATCCAACGCCCTTGGCAAAAAATTGAAAAAATCGCATGAAAAATGAAGTGTTGACACTTGTTAAGATATGCATGTGCGGGTCTGAAGGTTGCGAGTCAAACCAAGGTTCATCTTACCAGAGTTTGGGCCGAAATACAAAGTTGACAGGGCTAAATCAGATCTTTTTGTCCTAGGCAAGGCTGCACAGATAGTGGCGCACGAGTAATGGATGTCGACATGGGATGTCAATCGGCTGCGCCCAAGGCGCACAGTTAGTGATTACACGTTGGCACGATGAAAATGTCGACAGGGAGGAAATGGGATGCGCAGGGCGTGGAAAGGCACAAAAAAGTGGCCACAA
Organism: Taxus chinensis; assembly: GCA_019776745.2. NCBI lineage: Eukaryota > Viridiplantae > Streptophyta > Pinopsida > Cupressales > Taxaceae > Taxus > Taxus chinensis. The sequence continues at coordinate 888,273,652 of CM034151.1, forward strand.
AAGGGACCATGGGATGTCGATCAGATGTGGAAGTAAATGACCCTCATGGCACATGGTCATTAGTAGGATGAATGGGGATAGGACAGCCCAAGATGCAGCCGATGTGCGCAGAATGTGTTTAGGACAGCTGGGACACGCGTACCCAATTTTGCCGAAATAGCTTTAGCACAGAGAAGGCAGTCAAAGTTTGACATCCCGATACATCAAACGGCCATAACTTTTGACTCTAGGAGCTCCGATTTTCATGCAAAATTAGACTTTCTGGAAATGAGCACGAGGTCCTCATCCTCTAACTACAACAAAACATATATTTAAATGGGTGATAACATATTTCTTTAAGCTCCATTTAGTATAATTCGCCATATCCCGTCAAAGTTGTGACAGAAAATCACCTGGCAGACCACCATAATAGATTGCCTGCATTTAAATGTAGTCACAACTTTTGTGATTCTGGGGCAGAATCACACAAATTTGGTACCATCTGGAATAGTGACTTCAATCTCTGATGCTTCAAAAATAAATGTAAAGGGGGGCTTCTTTAAAATGAGAGACATTACAAAGGGTTCATTTCATTTCAACGCTGGCCGTCCCTTCATGACCATGTTCCCCAGGGTTGGTAAATGGGAGTTCGTACCTCCTCCCTGCATCTGTCATGGCATTTATTTCCTTCTACTTATGAACACCTGATGACATCTATGGGGAGCCTTATGTAGAGTAACATATAATCATTTCATTCCATTGTAATGCATCTTTTCCAGTGGTTGAAGGATAGATCTTCAGGATTTGTCATTTTCCCCTTCTCTCTCTCTTCTCATTGTAGGTATTCTGTGCATGTTGGAGTGTTAAGATGCAGGTTTAAAGGGCGGTAGTGTTTAGTTGTAGTAAATCTCTGTCAAAATGGGATTATGAAGCCAATGTGCAGTAGGCCCTTGTAGTCTACTCCTTGGGTTGGTGATGCGTCTGTCCATCCTTATCATTGCTCACCTCTAGATTAAACTGTGGATATCATGAAGCTATAAAATACAAGTTTGTGGATTCGTCCTTCCCCTGCTGTGTTTGTATACACTCTTTTTGCCCTTTCATATTCATTACAGGAATATTGTGTCTGTTTTATGCTCTTACAGGGATCTCATCTATCATCTTTGTATGTCTCTGAGATGTTGTCTCTAAATGCATCTCTTTCTAGATCTCTCTGGAGAACTGTCATCGCCCTCTTCTAGTGTGCTCATTGGTCTCTGTATGGCATGGTTAGATTAGGTTTAGATTATTTTACTCTGCACACCCCTAGCTTATTCTAGGTTTTATCATTGTTGTAGGCTAGGATTTCATGCCTTCTCTGGATGCATTCTCTCTCCTTGGTCCCTTGGAAAGTCCCATGATTAGAGAGAGGTTAGTCCATGTACCTGCAATCACACTGGATGCCTATGATTCAACCTAGGCAAGCCTGAGTTTAGGAGCATCTAGGGGTCAACTTTCTCTGGAGGTCGATCTCAAGTAGAAAGTCCCACAACTTAGAGATAGTACTTTATGTTATCTGATTCACATAGTGATCAACAACTTGATTATGAACTTGTTTACAACCATCCAGGGTGTTGATAACAATTCAGCATTAGTTACCAGTTGTAATATATTCTCCATGTATGGCAAAGGGTAATTATCTTTCAATGATGCTTTATTGATGTTCCTAAAGTCTATGCATAGCCTTATATCACCATTCTTTTTTCTGACAAGCACTAGGTTTGCAAACCAAGATGAGTACCTTGTGGGTTGAATGATCCCTCCATCCCTCAACTTCTTTAGTTATTCTTACAATATTCAAAGAAAGGAGCAGATTGATCGGACCTCTATGTTTCTGCCTAAAAGGCTTGGTGTTAGATTCAAGAGGAACTTCATGGTGGAAAAAATCATCCCTATATGCCTTTAACTCAAAGTAAGACCAAGCTAGGCAGTGTTGATATTTCGTCAACAATTGAACATAGGACTGCTTCTCTTCTTTGCTGAGATTGCTTCTTAACCATATTTTATGTGGTTTTTATTTTATTCCCAGGTCATGATCTTCCACATCTCTTGAAACTAATATACTTCTTATTAGTAATGCAATCAGCATTATAAAATTTTGATTCAAGAGTAACTAAACCTTTGGGAATCATGTTTTTCCTCAGTTGGATGATGTCTTTGCCAAATAAAGTTTCATTTCTTTTAGCAACACACACCATTGGTTCCCAATATATATTTTGTTCAGAAAACTCACCTTAGTTTTCTAGAAACCATTTCACTTAGGCATCATCATTGAACACTTTACATATTTCTAATGTTGTCAAGGCCAGATGACATTGTTAGTATTTCAACATCATACTCAAAAAATGGAGATACATTGTACATTTCCCAAATTTAGATCCTAGCACTGCTAACTTGTCTATAACATGGCATTAAACTTTCTATTAGGGTGCATAGTATTAAAAGAGTCAAAAATTTCTATCAAATCCCAGACTGTATGCTTGTATTATTTCATTATCTAATTTTTAGTAGCATACAGTTTTCTAATTTGTTTGACAATCAATTTTGAATCTCCTTTAGAAAATGATATCCTTTATACCATATTTCCATGAAATTCTCAAGCCCCAATAATAGTGCTTCATATTTACCAATGTTGTTAGTGAATTCAAAGTTGAATTTGAAAGACAAAATGAATTGTTCCTTGCCTGGAGAAATCAGAACAATGCTACCACCATTTTCAAACTTGGAACAGGCTCCATCAAATAAAAAGGTCTAAGGTAAACATACTTGTTGAAGAAATTTACATTGATCAATCTTGTGCTCCTTGCCATCAGCAAACCCACACAAAGTTATCAGGATATCCATCAACATACAACACTTCATAAGAAGCATTGTTGGGATCTTCAATGAGGTGAAACATCTTACTCTCTCCATATAGCTTTACAAGGTTACCTTTAATTGGTAATGGTGGAAAAATATATATCCATATGAACACTTCCACCAATGCTTGCAGCCCGCTTTCTTGATAATAACATGCCTCATTTGGTAGGGCAATCATTAATAACAACATCAAGTTTCAAGTTCTTACTCAGATAAGTTGCAATTTGCAACACCAGACCTTGTACACACCCTACAAATAGAACCTCTCTAGAATCCATTGTAGTACACTTGCCATAAGCTGCTATCACTTTAATGTTCAATTCATTCATGACCTCTAGAGCCATAACATTGCATGATAGCTCCTGAAATCAAACATATAATTGTGCAGCAATTTGTCCTTAATAATCAGTGCATTGTAAAAAAATGGATCAACATTTAATTGAGACACAACCAAATATTTTCCCAAGTAAAATTCAGGTGGTTCACATATGTCCTCCAATGTTGGTTGTTTTCCTATGTCTGCAATGGTTAGAGGAGGAGTGTCTACATTATTTATATTTCTACCTTGGGTACTCCTATCTTCTTCTAATCCCAAATACTCAAAGTCCCTCTTCTTGTACTCACGAATCCTAAGGAGTTCAACAATTAGAACATAAATATTGATCTGACTCGAGGACTTGGGCAATATCATAAGGAATGTATTTGGGAAAAGAAATATTTGGTGAAATATTGAAAAACTGATCAAATGGCACAATATTTTACAAATTTTGGGACGTAGCTGGGAACTCCAGTTCTACTTGAGATAACAAGGCCTTTGCATAGATGTATCTTTCTTTGGATTTTCTTTTTGGTATATTAGTGAGAACTGGGGATTTTTTTTTTGGCTTAAGGCCTTTCCCCTTTGAAAGCTTTAATTCTTGAGGTATACTTTTTTTCTTGAGCAAAAAAATCATTCATTAACAACTGTCTATCCTCTCCTGATGAGATTGCTCCATCATACTTCCTAATCATTATATCTCTTAGGTACTCAAAATAATTATTGGGAAGTTTGAAAAGCTTACAGCATATCTATTTCTAAAGCATGAGAGGGAGGAAGAAGAGGTACCCAGTGAATGCAGTCCCAAAACCTTGCAGCAGTTATTGCACTTATTACTTTAGTTGAAATTGCTCCTTGTTGTGAGCTTGTAGAGAATTCCACCATGCATGCATTATCACCAGTGTTATCATCATCATTATCTTCTTCAACTTTCTGATCTACTTCACATGGCGGGTGGGGTAAGAAAAATTGTTCACACCAATCAATTTGATTTGTCTATTCAAAAACAACAACTCTGGAATTTAGAGGATCAGGCACCACTCTATTTTTCCTAGCTTGGGGTTGTCTAGCTCCCATGGGTCCTTTAACTTTGTCATCAGATCTCTGATCATTTCTTAGATGATTTGTACTTTTTTCTTGTCCTTGTTACCTATGCTGACCTTGAGAACCTTTTCCAATCCCCTTCTCTACCATGGCTAGCTTGTAAGATATGTCTTTGACAGATCCATCCAAAGTCTTTACAACTTCCTCAAGATCCACTACCTTACTTGATTGAGGCTTCTCTGGGTTTATCAGTTTAACACCCTCCCTCTTAGGAGGTTTTCAAACTGCTTTAATGTTGTTCTCATTTTGCAGATCCATGGTAAAGGCCTACCTCAAAGTTCCAGGGTTCTTATCCCTCAAATAGTAAGCATCTTTCTTATCAAATGCATCTGAATACTTTATCAGACATGATTCATCACATGGCCTCAAATTAACAGGCAATCTTCTCAATGTTTTGTTAAATCTTCTATTGAAATCATGCACTGATTCATTAGGATTCTTTTTTATATTTTAAAATTCTAATAAAAGAAACCTAGGGTCTGATTTATCACCATAATGCATTCTAAAATCATTCTTCATCTCTATCTAGGAGTCAATGGAATTATCTGGCAAAGATTTATACCAGTCCCTTGCATCTTCTTCTAGAGTATGGATAAACAATTTAATGTATAAATCCTCAAATTCTATTTTGAAGTCCTCCATCATGTTGACAAATAGCTTCAAGTGTTGATCACCAGTGATTGCATTATTTCCTTGAAACTTAGACAATTTGTTTCTTACATCTTGTGACACAACATTTGGATAGCCAGCCATACCTCTAAAATTGATGGGACCAAAAGTATTAACAACAAATGGAAGTCTGGGTGGAGGCTAAGCTATATTATTCTGAGGAGGTGATCTTATAGGAGAAAAAAAATGATGAGGAGTAAGGGGTTTGTGTGGTACAGGGATGCAATTTTTAGAATGAATTCCCTCTAAAGGATTTGTTTCTTGGAAAACTCTATTAGATTTGGAAAATACCGGGGAATATTGAGAGGAAAATCTTTCAAATAAAAAATAAGGACCCTCTCTAGATGGGGGATTCAATTCAAAAAATAGGCTACCTGATTCAGAAGCACTCAAGGAAGTATTGCAATCTTTAATCACATGCTGATTAGTTTCACCAATAGAGATCTCTTTTCTTAATGCTTGATCTCCAACAACCTTCCAAATTATTCTTCCTTCTGAATTAGGATTTCCCAACTCTTGAAACAACCTTCTATTAGGGTCCCTAGTGAAGACAGATCTTCTTCTGTCCAGCTTTGCAGATATTAATGAAAAATATTACTTGATATATATTAAGACACTAGTAATTATAAAGAATTTAAACAGAACAGAGTCGTCACTAAGGGTTTTCACCTTATTTTGTGCAAATGCACTATGAAATACCTATCAAATGTCTATCAATACTAGATTCATGAAAATCTTACAAAATCTACTCTTCTTTTACCCAAACTTATCAATGATGATACAAACTTTAGTGCAATAACTATATAAGCTAGAAATATTGCACTCAAAACTCACAATTTTTAACAATTCTTACAGATCTGAACAGATAATGATTCTTTAGCAATGTATTAACACTTAGATCATGTAAGAGATATTACCAGGGTCTTTATGTACTGTATTTGTAAGATACTTCAAAGATTCCCCAACAACAGCGCCAAAAATGTTGGTATCAAAATTTGTTCTCCCTTTCAAGATGAGTAGCATCACAGATTTGGCATGGAGCCTAGAGATAGATAGATCATGATGTGTGTTGTTTTGTAGCCAGGGATGAGATCTAACTAGCCCTTTGTCACTCAAATTTTTGGAGAGATGGATAGCACCTTCAAGAGGATTTGACTTGTCCTCGCTAGTTTAGGCCATGCCTTTCGACCAAGGTGAGATGACCCTTAGTGTAACCTATTTTCGATGAAGGAGATGGAGATTTCCTTCTTTCGTATAAAATTTAATCAAGAAAACCTTGGGAAAATACATTCAATACTTCATAATTTAACTCTCAAGAGTTGTCACTCATAAAAGATGGAGATACTTTCAACACAAGGCTAAGGTTACTGAAGACATTAATAAATCCTGATTGTTCTACATATTTTAGTAAATAGATTTTGCTCCTTTGTTGATATACAGGCCAAACAAGGGTAGTTTACGATGGATTCATGGTTTTTGAATAATTTTTGTGGGAGATTAAGTAGGATAAAGTTTATTATACCTGATATTTGAGGGACTTTACAACAATGGACAACTTAACAACACAAAAGATTCAGAATATTTAAGATGTTCCTTCAACAAGAAGGTGTGCTTCAATGGAGGCCCAGATCAACCCATTTTCACATAATTTTTGAGACTCTAACATGAAGGATTTAGTTTAAAAGACTCAATTAAACACCAATATTTCTTATCAATCATGCATAAGGTACACCGGAAGACTTACAGAAAATCTTTATCAACAAATGACAGTGGAGTGATTTTAAATTTGTTTATCTCATCACAGGATGAAGGCTCTTCTTGAAATGAAATTGCAAATACCACTAAACTGTCATAGGGACAAGATCCTATGTGATTTCACAAAAATTTCAATGTAAAAGTGCAATAGGAATAAGAAAAACTACTTAAAGACATTCTAAAACAAAGCAGACACTAATTGCTCCAAGATTGACACATATTTAATTTCAAAATTACTTAGATTAATTAGTAGGGGAAAGCTTCCAGAGTAATCGCAATGCTCGTTAATGGCTATGCATCTAAAACCAAATTGACATGATAGAAAATCTAACATAAAATATATTAACAGGTTATCTCGGATTGGTCTCTCAGGAAGACGGTTTTCTCAAATTTTCTCTCAATAATTTAACCCCTGAATATTTGCAATAGTATTCTCATTGCATTTATACATTTTACTCACTCAATTTTCCCCCCAAAAGATAAGAATATTCGAGGGACCTTTGCTTGTTACCAATTTGTCTCAGAAAGTGACGTTTAACAAATTTACATCCGAAAGCTACCAAGTGTACCAATTGTGAACTGATCACATTTCTTAGGCTCTCAACTAATGAATAGGATGCCATGCCACAAATTTTTGGAAATCCTTCTAATCATTTTGATTCTGTTATGCAAGAAATCCCATTTTTAAACATTTTTGGGAGGCTTTGCACTACTGGATATGACAGGTAATCCTTCTCACTCTCGAGGCAACACCTTTTTCATCTTTTGTGCCTTTAACTTTCATCATTTCATCCTTTTCCTTTTCTTTCCTCTGCAACTTTTTCCCACATCCATCTTCTCTGGTAATTCCCATTTTTGCAAGTTCCTGAGTAATTCCAACTTCAAAATATCGACCTTAACAATCCTTGGATTCACAAATTAAGTTCTGAATCCATTCAATGGCACTTTACAGACAGAGATGACAAGGAATTTCATCAAAAAATGATGAAAAACAATGTGTATTCATATCTCCATGAATCTTGGAGGAAAAATGGCAGAAAAATAGATGCAATACACAAGAATCATTGATTTAGTCCCTTCTCCACTTTATTTTATAACCGTCAACATGTTTCCTTGGTGCAACTGCAAAGGAGAAGTACAGGGGAAAGTTTCCAAACAAGCGCAGGCCTTCCACGTACCCTAGGCTCAAGAAAAATATCTTTTGGCCTTTGAAAAAATCTCAGCAAAAAGGGAGCCAGCGGAAGCCTCCATGTGTCTCAATGGTGCACTTTGAGATGGTCCCCAAAAGTAGAGACCCCAAACAAGTGCGGGCTTACCACGTGTCTCAGTCCGGCAGAGTTGTTAAAAAAATTTAAGGATCAACAGAAGGTGCCATGGGTCTAGGGTCCGAGACAGTTTTCCGTGGCCATTTAAAATAACAAGCAAGGGCAGAGCTAGTGAAATCCTTGAAATTTCCTCCTTGCGCTTCTTCAAAAATAAAACTTAGGGATCAGTCCCTAAACAGGCGCAGTCCCTCCATGTGTCCCGGGCCTTTTAAAATTGATTTGGAAAGTTTAAGTATAGAGTGGAGTTGGTGGAAGCCTCCATATGTCTCCCTATCACAATTTGTTAAGGTGGGACCCTAAGGCGGATCCTCAAATGAGTGCCTACCCTCCACTTGTTCATGGTCTAAAAAAAATGTATCGGTCAAACGAAATTTTTTTCTAAGTCTGGGCAAGGTAGGGGAAACCTCCACGTGTCTCCCCGACACAACTCCAAGGCCAAACCAAAAGGTGAATCTTCATATGAGCGCTAGCCCTCCACGTGAACAATTTTTGGTTTGAAGAGAGCCTTAGATTTTTTAAAGTGCCCCGCCAAGCCACATCTAACCAAAAAAGGCCACGTTCCCACTGATGCTGAGATATAAATTTGACAGTGAAAAATACACCCGTCAAACTGTAAAATGCAAGAAAATCACCATTTGTTCCCGGAAATGAATCCTTCTTCACGAACAGAGAGTTTGGAAATGATATAAGGCCCAAATATGATCCTCCGAGCCACATCCAATCATGTTTTCATAGATAATTGGGACAAAAAAGACATGGACAACAAAACGTGATTCTAGAAAACGGACGGAAGGGAAAAAACCTAAGTTTACGCCCAAGTTACAGACTCATTCACATGGACAGAGGAATGAAAAAAAAATAGAATTTCAAGTGATCCTCAACCAAGTAAGGGACTAATCATGGAAACCAAATGGAGGATAGAGTTTTCATAAATCACACACTTAATATGTACATCTTGCCTCTAAATACTTAATTTATATTCATGATTCCTAAGCAAGAGAACTAATCATTAACAACACTTGTTTTTCTTTGACATTGATTTTATCTTTCTTGTCTTTATTTCTTGTTGTTTTTGGGACTTACACCTTATATTTTTACATATTATCCAACATATTTCTTAGATTTGATTTCACTATTTTACCTTTTGAGAACCTTGTATTGAACCACCCCTCAGGAGTGCCCAAGCATTATTATCCCCTTTGGGAGCTTTTGTCCATTTCCACCTCCTCTTCTATTTTTACACCTATTTTAGATGTTACTTTAAGTCCTTGGTTTGGTTCTTCAGATGTAACTCTGGATGCAACTTCCAACATGTAGTGAATAGTATGACAATTGATTATCACATTCTTGTAAAAATTCTTGGGATCTTTACAAGTATTCAAAGTAGTGGCAGCTTGTTTACCTTTCCCTTTCCACTTACCCTTGTTACTTAGTTTGCCCATACTATAATCTTCTGAAAAACTGATTTGTTCAAAACTTGCTTTACCAACTTGGCTCTGCTTCCCCTTGCTTCTTTTCATCATCAATGTAGTATGCTTGTACACACACTTCATACGAGATATTTGGGAGTTGAGAGTGGAGATGAATTTTCTTTGAAGGTGAGTGTAATAGTCCTCCCAAGTACTTAGTCATAATATTGTCATCCTCCAAGTCCATGTTAAGCAACATAGCCTTGCCTAGTCGAAACTCCATAGTATATTCTTGCACACTTTGACCACTGCCTTGTCTAAAATACTGCCATTTAATCATTTGGTGAGTCTTATGGCCAATAGGATATGAAAAAGATTAGCTCTAAGTAATTCCGTAAATTCTTGCCAAGATTTCACAATAGGACGCTTCTTCTTTTCACAAGTGAAGCTAGACGGGTTTGACCACCAAACCAGAGTGTGTTCCTCCATCTTGAGAGTGTGCAAAGGTGATCCTCTGTTGCCTCAATGACATTATGGACACTAAATTAGACTTCTAACTTTTTTAACCATTTATCAAGAAACTTTGAATCTACTTATCCTTCAAAGCTTTTAATATCAACTTTCGTTTCAACTTTGAAAGGAGTATGATCATGATTTTACCTTTTCTCTTGTGTTTGAAGTCTCTTCTTCATGCTCTTCCCCATGAATTTCCTCATGGTGGCTCCTTCCATATGCCAAAATTTTCAGCTAAGCCTGCGAACCACTGATTCAATGGAGTCTTGTCCATTGACAGAAGTTTTATGTCTACATTAAATCATGTCCAAGCTCTTCTTGCCTTCTAAACATCCTATCCATCATGGTCTCTAGCATCTTGATTCTACGGACCAAGTTCTCTTCCTCCATTTGTCCCCGAATTCTCTGTTTCCACAAGTTTGTAGAAATTTCTGGATCGCAAGGTAAAGCCTCTTAGTGCCTTTAGATCTTGTCACTTTCATACAAATCCAAGAATGAATACCATAGTCCTACCGACTCAATTCTTAGCAAAATGATACCAAAATGATCTGTAAACTCTTCAACTTTAGAATTATCCACAAAATCAATAAATTAATCGTTGTTGTTCTACTTTCTATTAGAAAATGACAGAGATAGCTAGTGAATGAATTATTCTTATGCTTAGAATCCACAATTACAGGAAAGGAAAGAATATAAGACTCATAAACACCAATAAATTTTATCCTGGAAAATCTCTGGAGGAGGTAAAACTAGTCAGGAAGGGCAATTGCTCTTTCTTCCCACTTTTATTGGCCAATTCAAAATAATAAGTACAGAAATTTACAATAAGTATGAAAGAGAAGTAGATAATATCTCACACTTCCTCCCAATTACTTGCTTGCTCTATCTCAACACTCCTTTCTTCTACAAAACACAATTCCAGCACTAAGAACTTCTTGCTCACTTGCTTTCATGCTTCGATGATCTTATTCTCTTCTAAAAACATGTATTTATAACCTTTCTTATGTTCTCCCATGTACTGGATAATGGGAAAGGTCATGTCAAAAGAAGAGATATGGACAATCTTTCCAAATTCTGGGATTGTTCGCGTCATATTTTATGTTTTCTGTCCGTAAGAGCTAGGACCACCGCCCAAAGTAGACCGGAGGTCCCCAGGACCGTCTCCCTTGTGGGGTGGTGGTTCTCTAACTGCTGCCCTGCACAAGAGCAGGCGACCCTGTCACTAAAATAGACAAAACCTCCGTGTATCATTTTTTTCCTTCTTCATGCTTGGCTGATTTGATAAAGTAGAGTCAGTTTGGATCCCTATGGATCAAAACCTAAACTCCTTCCACATTTTGATCTAATATGTGGTGTGAAGGGTAATACCCCTACACTCAAGCCATGATTCACACTTCCATTATGTATGGATACATCTTCCCTTCCTTACGTTCCTCCTAGTGCTATAGGAAACCTCGACGTTGCTATGTCCTCGGCATCCTCTATCCAATCATGCAACTCTACACTACTTAGGGTAAATTGATTATGTTGCTGTGATTTCAACCTCCTAGGGTTTCTCCATTCGAAGTCCATCATGTGGCTACATACCTCAGAGATGGGACAACTCAGTTATGGCTCTACCGTTGACCCTCCTCCGTTAGTGTTTAGTGCCCTTTGTCATTTCAAGTACCTCCACCTCAACCCATGAATAAAGAAACGCCTATATCGACGTAGTGTATTCATAGAAATGACACATAATTCTAGAATCTTGAAAATTCATACTTCGGTTACAACTATGGTCTTAAGATCATATTATTATTCATTTGTACTAATAGTTCAAAAAGTTTAGGGTCATTCTTACCAGAATAGCCACATCATAAAGGTTGGTTAAATCTTATTCAGTATCGAGCTGAATCATCATTAACCATCAAATGCTTAATGATCTAGGACCCCACATAACAAAATTTCCTAGCTCACATCAGCATGTTCACAACCAAACATTAATTAGTCAGTTTAAGATTGAATTGGAATGATTTGCAAAATATAAAGTGCTATAGATATATACCTATATATGTTTTTGTATAAAAAGTATGATATATGACCTATATGTATAAACTTTACTGTTTGTAGTCACTATTTATGCTATTGTATGATACTTTTGGCTACTTTGAAATTCATGTTAAAATAAAAGTACATTGTTTGACCTAAAATTTTACTTGCATACATAAATACATACATACGTGTATATATATATATACGTATATATATATATATATATATATATATATACGTATGTATGTATGTATGTATATGTATATGTATATATATATGTACATACATACATACGTATATATATATATATATATATATATATATATATCTATATACATACATACATACATACATACATACATACATAGATATATATATATATATATATATATATATATGTATGCATGTATGTATGTACACACACATACACATATATAGATACACACACACACACATATAACGTAAGTTCGTTAAAAATGTGAGTGGATCGGTTTACCCATGCCGCGAGTGAGCCGAGTGCGCAGTGGTAAAAACAATGACTGGTGGGGTTTATTCTTTGGTAGAAAAGTTTTTTGGGTTGGAGGGAAGGTCGCTGACCCCACCCCCGGTCCTATTTATTAGTGGGGTGGGGGGTGGGGTCGGTGACCCCCCCCCCCCCCCCCCCCCCAACCCTTACCCTTATGAAATTTACAGGCCACGGCCAAGCAGTTTGGTAACACCAATTTCTAAATTTTTTTTAATATTTCTTTTGGTTATTTAGTACACATTTACCACACACACACATACATATACATTGTGTGTGTGTGTGTGTGTGTGTGTACGATCAGGGGGGTTTATTGTTTAGTAGCAAAGTTATTTGGGATGTGGGGAGGGTCACCAACCCCACCCCCCATCCCAGTTATTAATGGGGTGGGGGTGGGGTCAGCAACCCTTCCCCCAACCCCTACCCTTATGAAACTTACAGGCCATGGCCAACCAATTTGATAACACCTATTTCTATTTTTTTATTAATATTTGTTTTTTGGTTGTTTATTACACATTTACTATATATATATATATATATATATATCAATATTATTATTAATATCTATTTTAATATCAATACTATTATCGATATGTAATAATATTTATATTATTAATAGTATTAACTAATCTTAGTCTTATACTTAAAATTTCTTGTAAAATTTGATAGTAATATTACCAAGTGTTAATTTATAATTTTGCTTCATCCATCGTTACTTTTTATTTATAATATTTGATTACAAATAAAATTACTTTAACTTAACAACACATTTATATAATCAATTAGATCTATGGTCTACTTTGCAACTATGTAGTTCCCTTTCCCAACTAAATTATAAGGTATCAATATATTATTTGAAAAAGTGAATAACAAACAAGAATTTAAGGGTTTTTCCATCTACAGATATAAAGTTTAAATTTCTTTCAACCAATACAAGAAGATGAACAAATATATTTTATTTTGCTATCATATGCCTTTCAATTAATACAATAGGAATTAATATTTCTTTCATTTACAACATACAGGTTTCAATCTTTTCCACAAGTAACTTCTAACAAGATTTTCCAATAGTTTTAAAACAAATAAAAACACCTATTGAAGATAATAAATCAACTAAAATGAGAACACGGTTGTTTTCTTTTTAATGAACTTGATTTAATTTAACAATCTTATAGTCCCTCATTCCAACAAGTAATAAAATGATTTTCAAACTTTTTATTTTATTTACAATATCAACTAAGATTACATTTCATAATAAAAAAACTAAAACTTCATTTTAAAAAAATACAAGTTTACAAGCCCTCCATACACAATGGAGACAACGTGATAAAATATAACAAGAGAGTTTTGATTCTTTCTCCAAATGCTACAAGAAACATGATTCCTCCTTTGAGCTCCACCTTCTTCCAATATCAAACACACAACAAAAAATGGGGGAGTAGGAAACACTCTCCACCCAACCATTACTCCAATGAGGAAGTGAAGACTACTTCCGCATTGGCCCCTAAGCCCCAAAAATGAGACAATAAGGAATATTTGACAACCATGACAACAAATACAAGGCTTCCACACTTACTTTCACACAACATTCACACAAGAAAATAACCACAAAATATTTATAAAAAAAAATCAACACATAAACTTCCCAACACATTTGCTCTAAAACAATCCAAGTAGAGAAAGTAATATAGGGATACCCTTGTGCCTCCCAAGGGTTTGGATTCCCACCTCAAAAACTCCAAAACACAATCAACCCAAAAATCTCTTATGCCTCCCTACAATAAAAATATATCTTATTCATCCCTCACTCTTATGCCTCCTTCTCTCTTATGTCTCCCACAATAAACAAAATAACAAGATGCGAACAAGGTGGGGTACCCAATCCACTCCCTCCAAAATACCCAAGAATAAATCTTATGTCTCCAAATAAATTTCATCCCCATTTCAATTTCTCATACACACCCTAAGGACAGTTCACTACCCACCACCATCAAGAAAGAAAACACATTCATTCAAAACAAAAACATACAAGGCAGAAGAAGAAAACACGGGTGGAGACCCTACCTTTCCATAGCAAGAATCAACTCCACAAACAAGTAGCAAAATCCTCCAAGATAAATAAATTCCAAGAAATCTTCAACTCCAAAAATCATTCCAAAAATCAAGCATTCCAAAATGAGAGAGCCAAAACCAATGAAGAAACCCCCAAAACTTCACAAAAATTATAATAAATAGAAAAAGATGGAGAGGGAGATGTTGTGGCTCCATGCAGGATGCCACATCATTTCTTCTCCGTCCCACATCACCAAGGTCAAACCTATACCCCAAAGCATAATGAATTGGTGGTTGGGGGAAAGACAACCCTCTTACACACTGAACCCAACCCACACCCCCTTAAGGACAAAATTAATCACCCATGTTATAAAGTGCAATTAATTGCCCGTTTCCTTCATTAAAACACAAAATAGGACCTAAAATAAGTCCCTCACCTCATAGGCTATGTGGGTGGCTTTAAGAGGTGTGGGACAAGCTTAGCTTGTCCCACAAGTCTCCAAAATAGCCTAGAAAGTCAAAATCCAAATTTCACAAGGAAGATTGAGTACACACTACCCCAAACAAAATTAAATTCATTCCAAGCCTACCCACATTAAGGCTACCAACTCACATTTATTTCCCCCATTTTGTCACATCCTACTTAGCACTAGATAAACACTTTTAAATTAACTTAAGAGGGGTGCTAAACACAATTAATAAAAGTGCCTCCACATGCAAATAAAAATACAATAACTCACCATTAAATAAAATCAACAAGTCAAAATTACAAACATTCCCAAGGTCACTTTTGAGGTCACCCCCCAATGGGTACCTCCTAACAAACTACAACGACAACATAAAAAAACACGTGTTGCCATGGTGACCTATTGCTAATACTCCATATTCTCTCATTGGTTGTCTCTTATCCCCCTTTGGTTTATTGTGTTGCGAACATCTGTCAAATTCAATACAATACCTTTCTGACCTTGTGTACATATTAAAAACATAAAAATAATAAAAATACATGCATATACATATAATCAATTATCGCAACTTAAACCAAGACAAGTAATTTTCCATCGTTCATAATTCCAATTATTTCAATTTCATTACTTTATCAACTAGCAAAAAGATCACGACATCAAATACATCATCTAACATCATATAATTATTGAAATAAATGCATTAGTCCAATAGAAGCTCAAAATCAACAATTCGATATATCCAAATATGCATATAATCCATCTTGTAAATCATGTCATAAGTCTAACATCCATAGTGTTTATAAATTAACTAATCAAAATAACAATGTCCATCTATCAATATCTAAATTGTGATAGAAATGTCCAAAACTCTAATCTATAATAAGCAGAATCATAATCATATAAATGTCGAAAAGGATTGAGCACTACAACATCATATACTAATAAGCTCAGTTATTAAAGAAAATGCACGGAAAGTGAAGGGAGGAGCCTATCCCTCACACGTTTTCACAAGTTATATTTACCATGCAAAAATTAATTTCCGTTATGTTGCCGTTAGTTTTGACTATAAAGGTAACAACACATTATGTTGTTATCTAAATAGGTTAGTTAACAACATAATACAGTGTTACCTATAATACGTTGTTACATATTTTGTCAAACTACTGTAAGTAATGTTTTAAAAAGAATATGTGCCATATGGGTACAAATGTTAGGGCACAACAAGATGGCGAGGCATGGAAATTGGATCATGAAAATTGTGGGTCTAAGGTCAAGTGTGAAGACTGAAATGGAATGGTCAATATTGTTCGAAGGTTCGAATTAACCTGTGTTATGGATAGGCACCAAATAAATGAAGTAGGTTGGGTGGTTAAAACATTGACGACTAAACTGTTGTAGAAATGTTTTAAAATAATAGGTTCACAATGCTCTCTGAAATCTATTTCAAATGATTCTATCTTTAACCAGAGTTAAACCTTTTTTATTCTACTATAAAAACGAAAAACTCATGGCATTCTTACATTGACATATTATTATTTCCAGAATCTAGAAAACCAAACATACCATGACGACCTTATCCACACTCAAAAATCTTCCATTGCTACCCTCCACACAGAAGTCATAGAGTGGTTACAGGAATATATCCTCATCCCAAGATTACAAAAAATCATTAGAAAATTCATCACAGTAAAGAAAATGTTACCTATAATGTGTTATTACTTATTTCATCAAACTACTGTAAGTAATATTTTTAAAAAAATAGGTACCATATTGGTTCAAATGTGATTGCACAACAAGATGGCAAGTCATGGAAATTGGATCGTGAAAATTGTGGGTTTGAGGTCAGGCGTGAATATTGAAATGGAATGGTCAATCTTTTTCAAAGGTTTGAATTGACCTATGTTATGGATAGGCACCAAAAAAATGAAGTAGGTTGGGTGGTTAAAACATTCACCACTAAACTATTGTACAAATGTTTTAAAATAATAGGTTCATAAAGCTCTCTTAAATCTATTTCAAATGATTCTATCTTTAACTAGAGTTAAACCTTTTTTATTCTACTATAAAAAGGAAAAATTCATGGTATTCTTACATTGACAGATTATTGTTTCTAGAATCTAGAAAACCAAACATACCAGGATGGCCTTATGCACCCTAAAAAATATGCCATCACTACCCTCCACACAGAAGTCATAGAATGGTTCAAGGAATATATCCTCATCCCAAGATTGCAAAAAATCATTAACACATTCATCACTGTAAAGAAAATGTGCAACATTAGCATTACGTGTGATGATCCCCAAATATTTCTTGTAAGAGTCACATAAAATATGACAATTTTCCATTATGCGTTGCAGAATAGAAAGAAAATAATGTTAATGCCAATCTGTGAATGAGATAATTATTCTGTGTGTATAACCAATGAAAACCAAAAAAAATTATATATTAAACGGTGGTTCAAATTTCTTCAAACAATTTAATGTGACATTTTAATGAAACTACATACTGATTTGATCACATTTTTGTGGGAAGAGGTGTTGGGATATGCTCTTAATTAATAATGATAACTTGAATTATTGAAATACATATATGTGTGTGTGTGTTAGGGGGGGATGAATAAGATCTTATATTATAATAATAAGTAAAATGATGTAAGATAATTCAACAAAAAGTGGGTGGTATGGAATCAGATCCTAAAGTCACACAATTAATTTAATTGCAATTTTAGGAACTTCAACTATAACAACATAACAAGAACACTGAGACAGTGAAATTATGTCATTGTTGCAAAAATTTGATCAAGAAAGGTCAGATTCAAGAAGGTCCTTGCCGTTGTCCGACACTTCCCAGCTAGAGCCAAGTTGCTCATCTTTTTCATTATCTTCTGCAACATCACGAATGGGCGAGATGGCCAAAGCCATTATGAAGAACTTATCCAGTGGAGATAGTAGGCTCCAACCGTCTACTGTGCATGGCTTAGGGGCAACCGGCAAGCCCCAAATAAGATGGTGAGGTGGCGGAGGGGAGCCCCAACCCTAGTGGCAAGCTGGGGGAGGAGAATAGATGGCTGACAACATGAAAACCGGTGAACACAGAAGAATGAACACTACATTAGTCAGCACTACATTGGTTCCTGGGAGGCAATGTTGGGATATGCTCTGAATTTATTATTACTGGGATATGCTTTGAAATAATTATCATGCCCTAGGCATTTCATAGTGTTTCGGGGCTCTATTTTTTCATCATGCTATGTGGTTATTTTCTCTACAGTTCCATTGTATTTCTTTTTGATTGATTGGTCAGGCTAGCCATATATTTACTATGCATAAGAATTACTATTCACACATTGATAATGTATTATGCATGCACCATACCTAAACACTTTCCATGCACTGACTATTTATTTTGTAATACCCAAATAGTTAGCCGCCATCAACAGTTTTGAAAAAAGAACTCCTCAATTATTAAATCAACTAAGACAGGTTTGGTAGAATATATGGTAACATCTATATAATTTTATCTTGTTGCAAATGTTTTTCTTATATTGAAAAAGGCCGCACAAAATGGGGTTTTCCTTTTATAAAAAATGTTGATGTTCTGATTGTTAATTATACTAGCAAGCGTATGTGAAATGTATGATGGAAAAGCTAAAGGGGATCTTTCAAATGAGTCAAATTTGAATTTGGAGGAAGAGCCATGTGTAACATCATATAAAAAATGAATAAAAGATCACCACTCTCAACACCAAGGGGTTGAATGGGAATGCCAATATGATTAATTGGGAGGGAGTGGAGGATGGCAAGACAACGTATTGTTTTTCAATTACAAGGTAGAAATGTACAAAAGCACATAATTTGATTTTAAAGAAGATAAGTATAGAAACCTAGAAATTTTTTCCCAATGCTCCAGAATAAACATAACATACACTTATTCATTAGTTACATACAAGTTGAATGTGCTATAAAGTGTTATAATTGCAAACACTACGAGACATAAGAAAATGGAAGGTTCTCTAAAAGATGGAATTCGATAAATATTGGAAGATTCCTTAAATGTAGGGATTCGTGAAAGGATAATGTGGTATTTTGAATAGCGCTACTAAATAAAGGGCATTATGTTTCTAGTTTAATAACATGATGTATGAAATTTGTCTCACCATAATTTATAATTTTATACATTTATTTATATTTTTTTTATTGATGTGTTTGAAAATAATAGAGGCAGAATATAAAATTAACAACTTAAACATTAGAGAGAATGCTATAAGTATTTTGAACATAGAAGTGGAAAAAGAAGTACCTGCAAGTTTTAGAAATAATTAAACTTTAGATTTATGATTCAGAGGTCAGAATAAAGGATCTTTTAATTCAACAATAACAAACATAGAAATCAATCATCTTAAGAACAAATCTAAAGAATGTTCCTTAGTTTTGAAGTAGGCCCACAAGTAAATACAACCAAAATCCAAATGAGGTATTCAAATTCAGAAAGATCAAATTAGAAACCAGAAATAAAAATAGGAGCTAGCTACCAGTATTATTTTTTTGTAAAGGTTCATAGTAGAGGAACCCTGGGAGTTCATTGAGTCTTGACTGAAATGTTATATGACACTAGGTTCCACAAATGTTAGGTTCCTAATAGTTTCATGCCCATCTCCCAGTTAAGTGCCTTGTCATGGGTATGGAGTTGTAAAATTGAAACAATGGAGTTGTAAACTTCAATCTCTAAAGTTACATATAGGCGTATGGTCATTCTCATAGAATTTAATATGCATTATTTTTTCCATAAACTAGGTAGGTATTGAATTCATTGCAACACAACCTTACCATGACTTTGAGGTTAGATTACCCTTTTTGTATCTAGGGGATTATAATCTTGGTCAAACTCTTAATTATGTTCTTTGTTACAGATTCTATAGAATCCCTTGGAACATGGTTTATTATTTTTGTAGGGAACAAGTGCTCAATGTGTGTCATTGCATATGGGTCCGAAGGAACACGCAAACCCATCACCGCTTCTATTATTGTGATGCTATAACATTAACTCTATAAATCCTTACACTATCTCATGTAAAAAAATGTCAAGCTCTGCAATAATTATTTTTCCTTTATTATGATTCTTCTTTCTTGTTAGCTTTCCATTTACCATTGATAGTAATTCATTGTTTTCACATAAAACAATTTTATTGTTAATAAAGAGAGCTTCTATTACCTACTCTTAATGGACTTGAATTTTAATGGCTACTAATAACATTTATATTTTGAAAATGGAACCATGCTCAATTTCATATTTACTTTAGAACATGTATTCCCGGGAACTTACTTAAATTAATTTTTATTTGAAAGAGACTTTCATGATGTGATAGTAGAGTACATATTATTTTTTAGAAAAGGGTTTACTTGGGAAAAAATGATGGAAAATATGAGGATTAAGTATGCACATTTTGAGTTCAAATCTCAGGATAAAACATGTATGATATATCACTCAAAATGAATGGTTCACGGTTAAAGGTACATTAAGTTTAATTTTCAAATAAAGAAAATAAGACAGTTGCACATGGAGATTCAATGGCTTAGAATATCTGAGGTCAATATTTCAATTCTCTTCCAAACAACTTCAAGATCAAAATTATGGGAAAGTGAAGGAACACATCAACACACCCTGTTGTAATTTTATAATTAATGTAAATGGGGAAATCAAGTTAGGCAATTAGTTTTTTTGTGTCCTTACGAACGAATTTAAAAGAAAAAACATTGACACGAATTCAACACAAATTTCATTAATCCCAAACACATATATACCTAATAAAAATGTTATCCTTTTGCAAGGTGACCACAAATAGTGACCGCATGCCACTTCAAGTCTGCAGGGCACTGTAACTCTCCAACCTAATTAACGAATGCAAAGTAAGGGATGGTATTGCCACATCATAACATAAATATCTTATGTTGATGTGAAATGTAGATGGAAAAGGTTGAGCACAAATAACTCCTATCAACGTGATAAATCAAGTGGTCATATTATATTCAAACTACTGTATCACTCATATCAATGCTAGAAAAAAACCAGCAACCAAAGCAAATAAACATTATAGTGATTTCCTCAATTTAAAGTGCAAACCCATAATACAAAAGATACAACAAAGATTTTTATTTTATTTTTCCAGTTAATTTATGAATCCAAGTCTTAGAGATTTGAGCCTCTTAGGATTTGTACCTGCGTTTTATTCCTGACCATATTCCACCTCAAGTTTCAACTACTCAACCCAACACATTGAACTAAAACCAGGATATTTAGGACTCGATTTTGTTAAATTCAATTTTCTTCTTCCCATTAAATCTGTATGAAATGATATGTTGCATATATTCAACACCTAATCAAACACAACAATTTTTTTCACATGATATTAAATCCACGTGGGTTTTTTTTAATGCATGAAATTTCAATTCAAACCAATAATATAAAACTTGGAGAAGTAATTTTAAAGTAAACACCCATGGAAAAAATATTCTCCATTCACCATCTTTACAGATTTTTAGTCCCACTTTTTCATCATCCTGCAATAACATTATCAAACCAATTCTCGTCAAAATTTGTTACGAGGTAACCTCGAGCCCCTCAAAGTTTTCTTTTGAATTCTTCCTTTCACTCGGCCAACTACCACACCAATCGGTATTAATTTTTTGTGGTCCGTTGAATATTTCCTGGTGGAATTTTAATTCCCACCTCCATCCACTTTCCACGTGGTTCCATTCTGGGTCTTCCTTTCTCCTTTCCTCCATGCGGAATTCAAATTCCCAGAATTCATTAGTTTTAATATTTTGTTCAGGTCTTCCTTTTATAGTGTTTTTTGATATATGTGGAGCCCATATAATATTATATTTTATATTTCTGGGAATGTTTTTTTTTGGGGGGGGGAGGGGAGGTTGGGTATTTGCAACAAAGGGAAATGTAAATATTTTATATTTACCGCAAATTATTTTAAATTGTAAAGGGGAAATATAAATACACATGCAATAGCATTTAGACATTACTATCTCAGTCAAGATAATAGAGAAGAAAGAAGAGTTGTAGCTCAAAGGAGTAAAGAGAGGGAAAATTGAAGTGCAAAAGCACAGTGAAGAAGAAGAAAAAGAATACAAAAGAAAAAGAGAAATTTGTGCAACAACACAATGAAGAAGAAAAGGTATAATACATAGAAGAGAAAATAGAAAATGGATTTTTTTTGCAAATAGATGTGTGAAACAACACAAAGGAAGTTTTTCCTAAGAAAAAAAAAAAGATTTGGACACAAGAAGAGAAAATATTGAAAAACAAAGCATCAACTATGAGATTGTAAATTTCTCGAATTAATATAATATATTTTGTTTGTGTGTGTTTTGTTTGTATTTCTGGTTGTGTCTTTCCATTACTGGTTGCATTTGACACTATATTTTGCCAACACATTAGTATCAGAGAAAACAAGAGCTCAATATTTTATGAGTTTGTGTTTTTATTTTCTGAGTTGAGTTGTAATGGCTTCCAACAGCAACTCCTGGCAATAACCCCAAATATTTGATGGAAAAACTTATGATATCTGGTGTATTAAAGTGAAGACTTTGTTCTCTTCTAAATATCTATGGGAACTTGTTAAAGGAGGCTATAGAGAGGTAACAAACTAGGCTTCATTTAATGCTCTTACTCAAGCACAAAATAATTCTTTTAAGGAAAATAAAAGAAATGATGTAAAATGTTTAAGCTACATCAATAATGTAGTCACAGATTCAATAGTTCCGAGGATGGTAACAACTCTTAATTCCAAGCAAGCATGGGACACCGTATAGAATGTTTATCGAGGAAGTGACAAGGTGAAAGTAGTCAGACTACAAATGCTAAAGAGAGTGTAACGCCCATAATTTAAGTTTTTCTAAGAATACATTCTCCATGATTTACAACTTCAATGTTTTCCTTTCATTCTTACAATAATGCAACTTCTACAAATAAAAATGAACTTTCTTTTTCTTTGAGCATAGGTCATTTCTTACAATACAAAAATATTTCCTTCCAATAATACATTGCAACTTAATAATTAAAATATACAATACAAATTTTCCTTTAAATGCAAGACTACTAGCCGTGTCCACCTTAAGTGGGAATTACAAGAAATATTTCTACAATGAAGGATTTCTTTTTACTTCTAAAAATGCTCCTAGTCCCAAATCTCCAACAAGAGCTCCACCATTTCTGCACTTCAATCACAACAACAAAAATGGGGGAGTAGACAACACTCTCCACCCAACCAATAATTCAATGAGGAGAAGAAGTTATCCTCCTCATTTGCCCCCGAACGCCAACCAAAATGAAATAATAATAGACACAAACCATGAAAACTAACACAATGCTTCCACATCACAATAAACATATTCACATCCATTTAACACACATTAAATCACAAGAATTCAACTTTCAAAAATACACAAGGCTTGAAAAATCAAACTTAGTGGAGCAAGGAACTATGAGAAGATCACTTATGCCTCACAATGGGATTATATTCCCACCTTAAAACCCTCCAAAACATAACTCAAAAACCCTACACAAATCTTATGTCTCCCTTAAGATCCTCTTATTCCTCCCACATTCTCATATGCCTCCCTACAATCTCTTATGTCTCCCTCGAAAGAACCAAGTAAGAAAAGAAAGCATTTTGTTATCAAACGTGGGGCACCCAACCCAGCTCCCTCTCAAAACATGAAACAAAACTCTTATTCCTCCCTACAATATAAAATCCCCATAGCCTTCTTCTATACCATGCTTAGGCATTCTACTTAAGATCCCAACAAGTACATAAACCATTCACTTACATGCAATATACACATATAAAAACAAACAAGTAAAACAAGGGTGAATTTCCTACCTTTTCATAGTAAGAAATTGATCAAATAATCACACTCAAAGATCCTTCAAGATAAATATAACTCCAACAAGCTCTAAAACTTCAACAAGCACTCCAAAAACTCTCTAACTCCCTAAAAATACAAGTGCACAATAAAATGAAGTAACCCCCAAACAAACAAATAAACTTGCATATATAGAAAAAAAAAAGAGGGTGAGGTGATTCCATGTAGGATGCCACATCACTTGTCATCAACTCCACATCATAATTCAAATCTCAACCCCAAGGCACAATAAATTGGTGGTTGAGATAAATGAAAATCATCTTACACACTCAACACAACCCCACACCCCCCTAAGGACATAATTTAAAACCCATGTAAGAAAAGTGTAATAAATGTCACCTTTTTCCTTACAAAACACATAATGGGGTCTATTTTTGACCCCCAACCCATAGGTATAGTTGGTATATGAAATTACGAGGTGTGGGACAAACTTCACTTGTCCCACAAGCCTCCAAAAATGGCCCTTAAGCCCAAATCTGAATTTTCCAAGTGAGGAAGGGTGTACAACACTCAAAGTCACATACACTCAACTTAAATCAACAGATCCAAAGGACCAACTACTCCAATAAATGGCCCATTTTGTCAAATCCCCAATTAAATTAACAAACATGATTATTCCACTTAATTAAGGCACATTAAACAACAATGCTTAAATGAATTACATCACAAAATAAATCACATACTCCACAATAAATAAAAGAAAAGGGAAAGAATTACACACATAGCACATGGTCACCTTTGGAGGTCATCCCCCCCATGGGGACCCCCTAACAAACTATTAACAAAACATAACACATTACACAAGTTTTCATGGTAACCGTCGTTGTATCCATCCAGTATTCTGTTGCGGTTGGTCTCATAACCCCCTATTGTTTGTTGTGATACAATTACCTGCAAAATCACATAATACCTCCTTCATCCTCATGGCCGCATCAAATAAATCAAAGATAAACATACATACATACATCAATAACCATCCTCGTATAATTAAATCATAATCTAAACTAAACAATGCTCTCATTTGTTTATAATTTCAATAACATCTTAATTCTACCATTTCATCAATATCACTAAGATCACGAGATTAGTTCAAATGCTACATCATAGTCAATGTGACGAGAATTCTAAATGTCAGTAAATATATAGGCTAACAACACATCATCATCAATATTAAATATCTTTCTATGTCTCTAAGAATCCACAAAAATCATACTATGAATCACAGTCCATCAATAGTCAAAATATCTCTATCATCTAACATCATGCTAAGTCAAAATGATATGATAATATCTACGTATATAGTTAACGACAATTGAAATTAAAATATAATAAGTGTCGAAGATTCGTAAACCGAAGCCTTACCTGGGTTGCGGTTTAGAGACCACCTCTCTGATCAGGTAGACAGTCCAGAGAAATTAAAATCCGCAACTGGGAAAATTTGAACTTAACTTAATTAAAATCTGAGCCTACAGAATGTAAAAAA
Organism: Taxus chinensis; assembly: GCA_019776745.2. Lineage (NCBI taxonomy): Eukaryota > Viridiplantae > Streptophyta > Pinopsida > Cupressales > Taxaceae > Taxus > Taxus chinensis. The sequence goes on from CM034151.1 coordinate 888,299,112, forward strand.
AAATACTACCAACAAACTATATGTTAAACAACTCATTGTTTAAGTATTTAAATCCTTGAATGGGCATTTAAATTTATTAAATCTCATAGATTAAATGGAAATAGGGTTTTGCCCAAATAGAGAACTCAAGACTAGAAATAACTAAATAACTACTCCATATTTAGGGTAGAACCTCTACAATGAACAATTAGAAGATATTGCTATAACAAATCCTTAAGTAAACTAAATTAAGATTAATCTTAATGAATCCCTCCATGGCTTCTTCCCTCCTTGCTTTCACAGCTTCCACTCCTCCAACCTACAAATTAAAGAAAAGAAAAGAGACCATATGAGGAGGCTAGGGAAATAAAAAGGTTTAATAAAATTTCATAAGGATGGTTAGGGTTAGCTTGGAACTCTAAGATCTAGTGGCCACAATTGATTTTATTCTAGGGTTAAGAATCAACCATAAAAATTTTAGGTAATAATTGATATTACTGACTATTAAATAATTTAAATATATGTGAAAATGGATGAATGGGGCCACTTAGTACCCTAGTATGTTAAGTTAGTTATGTAGCTCTCCTACAATGGTTTTTAGTAAATGATTCAATGGCAATTTTAAGCTCATAGTTTAAGGGAGCTAAGGTAACTAAGGATAAGGGTTTAATAAATGTGGGCTTGAATGTTTATTTTAGAGAGGGAAACTATTTAACCAAGTAAAAAAATTAATGGGCACTTTTCTAGCAGATGGAAATTATATTGACCGTAGAAATGGATTAAGAATATTTAATTATTAATCTATACTTGTTCCATTTAATGTAATGTAGTATATTTTTTGTGGGAGTTAATTAAACGTATTATAGGGTGGACACCCTTGCAATCTTTTAAAACACACAAAAAAATCTTTGTAACTTTCTAGATAATTATTAAAAGTCAAAATTATGGGTGTTACAGCGAGAGTTTGAAACTCTTCTCACGAAAGACTCGGAGTCTATAAATGATTTCCTTACATGGACTATGAGAATTTTCAATCAGATAAGGAAAATGGTGATGTGGGAGAAGATCATAGAATCATAGAGAAGGTATTAAGAAGCCTTCCATCCGGATTTGACCCAGTTGTGGTCGCAAAAACAAATGAGTGTTAATAAGCTTATGGGTTCTTTATAAACCCATGAACAGAGGATGAGTACATCATCATGTTCCTTCAATGAACACACCTTTAAAATAAATACAAATGTTAAAGGAATGGGGAGAGGAGCATACAAAAAAGTAAGAGGTAGATTTAACAACCAACAAGAAGGTGGAACACATGATGTACCTAGGTTTAAATGCCTATAAATACTTGGATAATTAATCTACCTGAGTTTAAATGTGTATAAATACTTGGTTTGTTAATCATTTTCACTATCTCATTTGTTTTTTCTATTGACCATTTGAGTTCTCTCTCCTCCACCATTTCTAGTCATGGTATAGTACTCCATTGTTTTCAAATCTACAGGAACATAGAGAAGTTGTGAATCTTTAAGGTATTGATCGAGAAACTAAGGAAATTACTCTCATGGTGATCTTTTTCTCCTATCACAAAATGAAGATTAATTTTAAAGGACACGAGCATCTCTCTACCTTAGAGACTACTATACCAAACATCGGTGATAGTGAAGCTCAACATATAGACCTGGACGATATTTGGGCACCTCTTAACTGTTAAAACCCTACTCCCATTTCCCAATTAATCAAGGATAGTGGAATTGCTGAAGCAGGAGGTTTTCCCATTTTGGTCTAGTGTGCTGATACAATTATCACTTGCAGTTCTTGTTTTGACCCTAATACAAAAGGAATCGTTGACCCTCAAGGTTAGGTGTTGGTTCGAATAGATGAGGATTGTATCAGTACTATTTTCATAATCTGTGCAATTGATGGCTCAAATATTCTTACCAGGGATCAAATCAAACAATTTTTTATCAGGACAACAAGCAATACAAAAGAAAATTTGTCAATTCTTTGTTCAAAAACCCTAGTAAATGAGCCTCTAGTCTACCTTAGACAATGTTCAAAGTTGATTTTCATGAAGAATTGTTAGATGTCATAAGTCTCCTAGCTATAAGTATGGGAATGACCTCCAATAATGAGTTTCACTATTTAATGTGCCCCTACATCAATATTATATGTGAGGGTAAGAAAAACATAAAATGGGCAAGAATTATTTGTGATAGCCTTACTGAGAAATTGGCAAATGTTAAGAGAACTCAAACTTTCTACATGACCTCCTATCTGATGTACTCCATTACAGCCTATAGAGATTGGTTGGGTTTCTTCTATGTGGATGAAAAGAAAGATGCCCCTATTTACATGTATTGTCCATAGTTAACCCTCAAAACAGTAATAATCATTTCAAGAGAGCGAATGATGTATTCACTATGTAAATTGTTAGGTTACTTGAAGAAGATACTGCTAGGAGTTTCTCAAAGGAAGCAAAGCAATTAATCACCATCTATGGAATTTTTTTCACTCAGTTCAGGAAATTTTCATAAATGTATTTCGCTAGATTTGAAGGAAAACGTTTGAAACTTCTGATCTACTACAATGATAAAATGGATTTGGTAGAAATATGTAGATAATTGGATAAATTTCATAGAACATGCAGGGATAAGAATATTGCAGGTATTCAGTTCCCAATCACATAGGGAAACTAAACTTATAAGACATTCTTGGATGCTCAAAACATTGATAGCACCATTTCTCCTCTTACCCTTAACTATTATAATCCTAGAACTTGTTTTGACATTAAGGAGTTCATTTCTACTAAATTCAGAATGGGTTATCAACACCTTGCTGATATTCAAAATTACTAGGCATATTTTTCTAATGATTATGAATCTAGGAGAAGGAACTATGGGAGATTGTCTCTATAGCAAATCATTGATTTCAGTATATTTTATGTCCCTTAAGGATTTGAGGATGATGATGAGGATTTTCAATCTCTTGAATATGAAATATCCATCAAGCACACTCTAATTGAAACTATTTATTGTTTTTTCAAAGAGAAAGATGACTTGAAGGATCTTAACCATCCCATCCTAGTGAGAGCTAGATTTTGTTTTGACAGGAAAATTAAAATGTTCAGGGAAATGAAATCTAGGTCTAATTCCCAAGATACTCTTACTCCATAGAAATAAATGCATGTGTTAGCTCCTGAGGTACTTGAAAAATTTTTCCCTTCTCCTCTTGAATCATTAACTCTGGTATACACCCAAAAAAGGAGAGCCTAAAAGGATGATAAGGCAGATGATGTAATTCAAGAAAGTGATCCCTCCAAGAAAGTTGAAGTAAAGGAGACAATTTTGGACTTGAATGATGATAATGATGACATTAAATAAAAATAAGAAGAAAATCCTAAAGAGAATACACTTGAAGCAAGTAGTATGATGGAAGATCAGTCAAAAGAAAGGATTTCAGAATATGTAGAAATATATGCCAAGGAAGCTCCTTTCACCACTCAAATTGATACCTCTGTATTGGAAGTGGTTGTTGTGCAAACCCTAAGTTCCATGAGTGCATCTACACTTGGACATATTTCTCCTTCTTCTTCTAGTTCCTCATTTACCTGGGTATAACCATTGTTGGAAAGTAAGAAAAGAAATGGTACTTCAGGTGTTGTTCCTAAGTTTGATGCAGTAGACGATCTTCTATGCACTACCCCTCCACCTCCAGCTAAGAAATCTAAAGTCACCTCAAGATTAGTCTTAGATTCTCAAGGTCAACAATTCATGGAAATTACAAAACCCAAGTTTGATAAAGATGAAAAGGAAATATCAATGGTTGATCTGGAGATGACAAGAATTCCTCTTGGAGAATAAACTCCATAAAGCGAAGTGCATAATACAAGGGAGACTGTATCTAAGGTAGTTGAAAGGTTTGAAAAAGGAAAGCAAGCACAATAGTAGTTAGAAGAGAAGAACCAAATTTTATCTAGTTTCATCAAATATCTATTGACAGAGGATAAGGTACTTGATCTTACTCTCCTAGCTTCCATCCCACCTCCTGTTATCATGTCCAGTGATGAATTCAAGGACATCAAAGACATCCATAAGCATGCCACTTATGGTAAGGCAATGGAAGCTATGGTTGATGATTTAATAATAACAGGACTGAATTTTATTGAAGAGGCATTCAAGGAATATGAGAAAATTGCCAAAATTCAAATGAAGTTCTCTATAACATTGATTGCGTTGAATAGAGATTTGAAACTGTGGAGTGAGTGCAATCAAGATCTTAGGTTGATGAGTGAAACAGATGTACAGGTCGTTTTTTCTAAAAAAAAATTGATGATGCAAAATTGTACCTATCCAAGTAGTGGGACTTCAGTATTGATTAGAAAATAAAGGTTCTTGAGGAAGCCATTGGAGAAATCCACAATGTACTACAAAAATGAGAAGATTTTAAAGCTTGTGTCACTTCTTTGTTCCTAGATATTCCCTATTGAATCTTCCAAGAAAATTCAAATGAAAAATTCATTATTTAAGAGATTAAGTCTTAATTCAAGACATTTGTCAAGGAGGATTTGTTCAAACGGGACACTATATCAAAGGAGAAGATGAAGGAGATTTACACACTACAGGCTACCATCATAGATGCCAATAAGGAGTTCTTGGAGAATGCAGAGTTCGGGAAGGATATGGAGAAATTTTTTGGCAGTTGCACTCATGCCATTGTTATTAAAGTGATTCTTAAGGGAATGGACATTGTCAAAGCCTTGAAGCAATTCAAAAATCAAGTATTAAAGACAAAGGGGACTACAAGTGCTTGTACTAGCATCTCTACTTCCTAGTTTATAGTCTTCTTTCTTATTGTAAAATATCTAATTAAGTTGTCTTTATCCCTTTAAGTCGTGTGTTATGAAATAAATGGATAATTTAATGATGTAATATTTAATTAAATATTAGCTTTTGAGATTAAAAGAAAGGAAACTGAAAATAATTTTTGTAACCGTCTCTCAGGGTTATTTAAAGATATTTTCTTATCATTATAAGGGACAAAAAATTTTGGTATCTGGATGTAAAGAGGACACTAAAATACTCAACACATAATAAATATCTCTCATGTTTTTCCTCTTTTTGTTCTTTTTCTGATTCATATAAGGTTATGTGCATTTAAAGCAAGAACTTTGTGGCTTTCATTTGATAAGTGTATTTGGAATTTTATGTCTAATACATGCATGTCATGTGTTTTATATGCATAGTCTAAATATTTTTATTTTATCAGAGAATTAGTAGGTTATCATTTTGCAATCTATATATCTGAAAGTGCTCCTCTATCCTCAGTTTCTGAATATAAGTCCTGACTTTTCCTATTTTCTTCTGTATTAAAAACCATTGATAAATGCATATAGAGATATAAAAATCCTAGCTAAAATATATAACAAATGTTTATACTTTAAATAAGGTTTTTGGATGTCAATAAGGGAACCTCTCCTGTAAAAAAGAGGGATTGATGTCCCCTAACTATTGTTTGTTTTCAAAAGATCAAATTCTACAACCAACAACAACGTAATAATATGTCTAAGTTATAATGAAATATAAGATATAAAAGTTATATTGTTTTAAAATCAAATTAATAAAAAATAAAATATATATTTTTATAATGAATGAGTGGTTGGGTTAGTATTAAATTTTTATGTTGGAAAAAACACATTTCAAAAAGTTAGATAACATGTCAATTAAATTTCAACATATGATTATAGAATAAAAATATCAAGGTAAGTATGAAAGGTCAGACGCATGCAACATTATTGGGAGGCATGGCCACAAATCACCCTTTGGACAAATAGCACTGCAAAAAAGGTTTTCCAAGAAGGAGGATATGAGAGAACCCATCCTTAACCATTCATCAAGATATAAATTCTCATAGATACTAGAGCTAAAAAAATGACATTACATATTCATTCTCGTTATTGTAAAAAATGTATGAAGAATGTAGGGTTACATACCTTAAATATCACCAAGGAACCTATTAATATTACTAGCATGTTTCATCACTAAGAGTATATCGAAGGCTTTTGATGTTGTGGAGCCTTTTATGCACTGGATTGGAGATGGATTTTGCACAAAAATTTCTTTCAACTCCCACAAAATTTGGTGGTCTCCTATTATCATGAAGGATACGTATCCTACTTGTTGAAACTCCATGCATTAAAGCCCCTGATTATCTCAAAAAGGAATTCACACCATCCAAGATTTGGTTTCCCTGCAGAGACTGGACTCTCTGGTCTGAGCTCAAGATGATATTTAATCTTTCTAATTCATACCTTTTGTCTATCCACGAAATTTGAGAATTGATTTCAGATGTCATTCTTCACAAGTTGGGTCTTAAACCTCTGGATTTTTGGTGGTGGCATTGGCTATGGAGTCATATTATTTATTTTTTTCAATATAATGCAAGAGTTATCTACCATCTTTTGAGTCCTATTTTGCCTCCCATTTACAAGCTCAATGTTCGCTGGGGGCTTCAATTTTCCCCAAATACTTGGTTGCAATGTATTTATTGTGTATGGAACTCTCTGTTAAAACCTAAAGCCAACCATTTTATATGGTGTCTCATTTACCAAGGTCTTCCCTTAGGCGAATGAATCAGCCACATTTACATCCCTATTCCTAAATTCCCTTTATGTTCTCAACTTGAATCTTTTAAACATATTTTTTGGTCATGCACCCATGTTCATGAAGATGTTTGGTCTTGCATTCATTATTTTTTTTAACCCTACCACCTTTATTTCTTTCATTAGTGTGTGGCGATATTTGGGGATTTCATTTCTTTGTCATCCTATATTGACTCTCTATAGAATTTTTCAGAGCTTCTATTTTCTTTCAAAATTGGAAAGTTCTTAATGTTGCTATTTGTTAGCATGAATCATTTTATTTATTTATTTTCCACTAATGATAAAGTGGGTATTTTTTGTACTATGAAAATTCAGATTCAAGCTCAAGATGAAAAAGCAAGTGGGGTTCACTTAATAAAATTATTGTATAGCACGTGAAGGGTATTAAAGAATACTCTTGATTATAGTTTTTATCTATAATTATTCAATTTATAATACCCCCTCTTGTCATATTATTAGAATGAAAATAACCCCTATTTTTTCCATGTACCTTACTTACCCATTTTTCAAGTACAATTTTATTTACCCCCTTTTTTATTTCTACCGTAATATATGAAATATAAAATATATCATGTTTCCAACTCAATGATTATTTTCTTAATACACATTTTCCATAGAAAGAGAGTTTTAAGCCATTTGAGAACTATTACCAATTACCTTAATGTTACACTTTAATCCTTATCAATAGTTCTTCAAATAATTAAGATACTAAAATAATATCATTTTTGTTGAAAATCATACTCAATCCAAATTCCTACCATCTTATTATTTCTTGGTTAAGAACCCTCGTAATTAATATTTTCTTATTCGAAAAGATACTATAATTTAACTTATAACCAAACGCCTTTTGTAATTTTAAGGTAATTAGTTCTTAAAACTAGGGTTCAAATGTTTGACCCACATCTGTAACCTACCCCTAATACCTAATTCAAAATATTAATTAATTAAACCCTTTCAAACCCTAATCTATACCGGTATAAATAGCTCAATATGAATGCACGTGCTAGGATATTTCCTAGATAATGAATCCCTCATGTGAAAAAATTATTCCGGATTTTTCCCACTTCCAGGAACTGCTTTTTCACTGGGTAAGTGCTCGATGCATGATGAGTTGGGTCCCTCCTACCCCTTTTCCACCACATCGGCCATCACCCGCCATGCCAGCCGCCTCCGTAAGGTCTGCGTTGTAAAATCTGCTCTTACAGCCATCGCTCCTCCTCTCTCAGGGGTCTCCCTTCAAATTAATCCTCCTCGAATACGGTTTGGATTCCTCCTCCATTGGGTAAGGCCTGTTGTGTGTCCCTTTGTATCGTGTCTTTTATAACCTTACTTTCCCGATGTTCTTGGTGGTAGTGAAATTTAACATGCATATTTTTTTATATAGTTAGAGGATGTATGCCATGTTACATTAAAATAGAAAGCCTGCACGATTTTGCAATGTTTTCAGTTGGTGATTTTTAACTCCTACCTGTCGTGTGGGAAATATGATAAGGAGAAGTGGGGAGAAGAGGAAGAAGAAGCATAACCATAATAATAAAAATACGCAACAACAACATAACTGACATCATGATAAAAATGAGAATCGATGGACTGTTGATGAAATGAAAAATGAGAATAGAAGGAGTGTTGAGGAAGTGAAGAAGATGATTGAAACCATTTTATATCGCACAAATTCCAGTGCATAAATCTAATCAAAGATACCTAGGATGTTCCCCCGCGACTGGCACTGGGCATTTGGAGATGCGTGTATGAGCCTTCCCTTTCCAACTTTGGTAAATGTCATCTTTCAAAGGTATGGAAGATTCCAGGTTGTAAACCACTTGAATGAAGAAACTTTAGGGACTCTTATGTCCTTTGAGTGCAATGACAAAGGAGGTGGAGATGATTCCATAATAGTGAATCATGTTCATGATGGAAATTTTTTTAGCCCCCATCTTGATTGACATTCAATGGCAAAGATTATGGTTAGGCTTTCTTTAACCTCATTTATGAGGACTAATACTTTACAAAAAGTATGGAACATCACATTAGGTTCCCTAAATGTGTATGTTGACATCAATCACCATTTCATGATGCACCACATATACCATGACTACCATAATATTTCCTTCTTCATGTCCTCTCGAAACCGTTGGTTTTGAAATCCTCTACAGTGGATAAGGCAATGGATAGGGGACTAATATGAACCCTATTCCTTGCCGAAGATAAATCTCTACACTACAGTAGGTGGACTTTGTCTAATTGTAGACTAGTATTCCAACCATGATAACCTTATAGTACTTAATCCTTTAACAAACTAACACAAGGTCTTGCCTAAGTTTTGAGTGAAGCACGATTAGAGACCAAGAATGGCCATGGAACTAATTACCGAGACGGACCACTTTAATTATGCTGGAGGCCGCATGGCTATAGTGCACTCGGTCTCCAACAACGACGGTGCGCAGCTTCCTGCTGCTTGTCATCCGATCCTCCTGCTTGACCTGCCTATCGACGAGTGCCCCCGTGTTGGTTGTTTGGTGATCTTCGTGTCCATTTTTGGCTATAGTTGTCCCTGTCGATTATTGCAAACCCTTAAATATGGTATCTGTTTCCATGTGTGGTTTCTTCTATTCTTGTCTACTATCACATTGCTTCTGCCGCCCCTGTTTCAAACCTTCAGTGCATAGGTTTGTTTTGTTATTTTTTCATGTTTGATGTTGTTTATTTTCTTTGTTTTCTACTGTGGCTAATTAATTTTCTTATACATTGATGTAAACTATTTCCTGTTATCGTAATGTTTTCTTCCATTTTTTCCTTCTTTCCCAGTCTACCTGTAAAAACAACTCTTGTAATGAAATTTTCCAAAAACTGGGCTTTTAAAAACCCATTTACGGATACATTGCAGTTTGTAGTCGAGTAAAATGCCATATGCTTGTTACTTCAAGCTGTCTGGCTTACCTACATGTACTTCCATAACACAAAATTTACCAAGAAATCCATTTTTCTTCTTACTGAACTATGTGTAGTTGAAAACATCTCAAATCTATTCATCTACAGGAATTTGACCTAATATTCTTTTTAGCTGGCCAAGACTGGATTTTAATCCCGTGGCAATAGTGTTGAGTGGGGATAGCAAGGTAGATAGAGAAACCCCGGAATACCAATTTCAGATTTCTTAGAGTCTATGTCAATGCCAGAAATTGGATCAACATGTCAATTGTTTGACAAAATGCTTCACAGAGACCCTGAGGATGTCAGTTTGAGAATCACTATGCAAGTCAAATGTCCTTGATAAAGAGGCTTAATGATTGTAATGGGAATTAGCTCATGCTCCATGCAATGCAAAGAACTCCCTGATCTTTCACTTTTTATTTTTTCTCAAATCTGTTCATCTACAAACATTCCACCTGAAATTATTTTCAGCTTGGAAGGTCTGGATTTTAATCCCGTGGCAATATTGTTGAGTGGGGACAGTAAGGTAGACAGAGAAACCCAAGAATACCAATTTTAGATCTCTTAGAATCAATGTCAATGCAAGAAATTGGATCAATTTGTTTGACAAAATGCTTTGTAGAGACCCTGACAATGTGAGTTTGAAGGCATGAATAGCATACAATGGGTAGATGAAACGGGTGTAACATGCCTCAATTTCTGGGATACCTATGAATAGGAGACAACGTTTTAGAGGTTTATTACAAAGAAAACATACTTGGGAATCACTAAGCAAGTCAAATGTCCTTGACAAAGAGGCATAATGATTGCAATGGAATAATTTTTTTATAAATTCCCATTAGGTTTGTTCTTCAAGATTGTTGCCCAACTCCATTTAATAACCTCCTGCTTTCTTTTAGCTATTGAAATTTGTTCATATTTCATCAAGTTCAACATGCAAGCTATTCTCCATGGTAAGGACAATGCATGTGTGCCCTTAATGTTGTGTTTTGAAACTGTTGGGTGATGCTGCATATGTAGATTGTTTCAGTGTAAAATACCAAAAAAATTGCATCTAGCTTGCATTAAAACAGTTTCTGTTAGATTGTGATTATGTGCAGTTTCCCTTTTCCTTTTAAAAAAAGACATAGAAGTACACCAATACAAGAGAGATCACAATCAACAATTGTTTATAGGGGAAAAATAGAGAATAATACATCATTAGGCTAATATATTTGTGTTATCCTCCACATAATATATCTGTGTTACAATACATATAAATAAATTACAAAACTCATATGATTCTAATCTCCTTAGAAACATTACTTCATGTTAATACAGGACAATCAAAGCATTAGGAACAAAAGAGGCCTGTTATTTATTTTATTGCATTCCCTGTGAGGACGCCGACAAAAAAAAGGATTAGAGCTGGATTTATTAGGCAGACTAGTGGTGCTCGGAAGGTATTCAGATGCATGTCAAGTATTTGAAAAAATGTGTGATAAAAATGATCTTTTTCGAAACGTTAAGGTTGGAGTGTTTGACTTTGGTGTTTGGTTGGAGTCCATTATTTTCTCAGCCTAGGGATATTCTATACCATGTGAGGTAGAGGGGATATTAAGAGCTAGGGAAATGAATCATTGGCATGTTATTTTGTGGTAGTTTGTAACAGGGTTTAGGAGGTAGAAATGGCCATTTTCATTGTAACTTACTGCTTTAGGATAAGATAACAACTCACTGCATTTGTAAATAAGAGATGCCAATGAGGAGGTCTTAGATGTTGATACCAAATTTTGAAGGCCATAATACACACTAAGCAGGATTGTAAGAATTAACATGCTTGGAATGACACCTAGGGCCATCTATTTCTAGAGTGTGGATCCATGAACAACTTGTTCCTACAGTAATTGACTAATTATTCTCTTTCACTAATCAAAAAATAGCAGCTGATTGTTTGCTTGAAGGCTATACAAGTGTAGAAGAATGCTGATACTTGTGCTCAATGGAAGTCTTCATTATGTGAATCCTTTCTTGTTTGTGAGGAGCTTGTTCCTATAATAATTCACTAATTATTCTCTTTTACTACTCAGAAATTAGCATCTGATTGATTGCTTGAAGGCTATGTAGGTGTAGAAGAATGATGATATTTGTGCTCAATGGAAGTCTTCATTGTGTGAATCCTTTTTTGTTTATATGCCACATGAAGGAGTCTACTAAGGCAGTCCATGGCACATAAGGGATGATGGTCCTGACAATGAGAATTACTCAGATTACTAGCTTCGCTTGGGCTAGAAAACCCCACAAGAGTGACTTTATCAGCCATAGAATGCTGGGATGATGAAGTGGTTGTAGTTGTACTGCTGGGTGTGGTATTTCTTGCAGAGGTATCTGCCATGACGTTCTAAATCAGTTCCTAACAGGGGTATCTCGAGAGAGCTTCTTGAATGGCTCTAGCAGCTTGATTGTGAAGGGGTGGCTCAACATAATTTTGGTGCTGTGACTGGAAGTCCTGGCTTACAAGGTTATAGTTAGTTGTTGTGGGAGTAGACAAATTAGGCTTGATGTATCCTTGCTAATGATGATGTTGAGCATAGTAGAGATGATCCTCACTATCTATTTACAATATAAGATTCCATGTAAAATAGAATATCTTCACTCTTGTAAACAATATAAACAACTAAAATATTGTTATAGTTAAAGACATACTTTTCTTGTTTTGTGAATTGCACTTTTTTTACAAACTTTACTTGGACTGTGAGTTCATGCATTCTTATTCTGTGAGAGCATCTTAGCTTTTAAAATATACTCATGCATCATTAACTTCTATGGTCTTCTCAATGTATTATAAGGAAAAAGTACGAAACATATAATAGATATTATTGCAACAACAAAAAATTAGTGACACGTAAATAAGAAGACAAAACAAATGATGGGATAGAGAAAATGCTTTTAGTGAACCTGTGACAGAAAATCAGTGTTTCCACGTAAAATCTTTGCAAAGAAATGGAAGAATGGGAAAATAATTTGAAGCAAAATCCAATTTTGACACATAAGCAAAAAGACAAAAAAAAGTAGAGTAGAAACAATGGGAAAGCCTAGGATTTTACGATTTCAACCCCATCCTAACCCAAAACCACGAAATCCAGGTGAAAATAGCTAGGCAGAAATGATGTACATGCAATGGCAGTCAAAATTTAAGGCTATTGTTGAAAGCATGTGACTACAATTTCCATTCTAGCATCCATTGTATATAGCGGCATAAACCGTGGGAGTTGTTATGTACTTTTTTAATGCAGTTGTATGTGCATATATCATTTAAATGGGATTAAGAGAAGTAATATAAAAGAAATGAAGTCTTCATCATATTTGAGAGGAATTGATTCATCACAATCTCACTTGAAAATAGTTTCTTTCCTGTTTAACTGTTTTGGTGGTTGAATATCAAAACAAGAAAGTGATACCCTCATGTCAAGAGATATTGAGGAAGGGTTAGGAGTAACCTCAGACCTTTTTTTATCTTCATTACAACACCCTTTCGGCTTGTCATGACCGTGCAGTTTACATGTGTACTCACATATAACAGTTCTCCGATTAACATTCAAATGCATTACTTTCAAATTGATATAGAAATATAGTAGACAAAGAACTAGGCAAGAGAAATCAGGGTGCACGCAAGCTGACCTGTAGAATTTGTCTCTGTACCAAGCAAGGCTGAACCTGGAAAATCCGAAGAAATAAGTTGAAACAGTACCTCCAGAAATTAAAAAATGCAAGCCTAGAAGTGCAGGATGGCAAGGATGGACATGCCATGGGAAAAAATGAGATGCTTGTGGAGTGCTATTGGGAGAAAGTCCCAGAATGGGGGATGCCTTGTAACCCAGATTGAGAGGGTTCTGTTGGACATCAATCACAAACCACATGGTTATCCTCACAAGGCAGTCACAGTGTTTCACCATATGCAACAAACAGGTCTTCAACCCAATTAGTTTACATTTGCCAACATAATCCCAGCCTGTGACAAAATGGGAGCTTTGCAACATGGTATGGACATCAATCTAAGCACATGAACTGTTCAAAAGAATGCCTAAAAAAATGTGGTATCGTGGACAGTAATGATTGCAGGATATGCCCAAAATGGATTTTCTCAAAATGCGTTATACTTACTTAGAAACATTCATGTAATTGCAATTGGCAGATGTAAAGCCAAATTCCACAACCTTTGTCAGCATCCTCTTCATGGAGGAATTTTGACTGATGTAATAGTCAGTTGTATGCTTCCACATTTTGTATAGATGTCCACTATAGCACTTGCAACTACATCTAATAAACCATTAGACAGTCCCTGATACCCCATCTTTTTCAGGAATTCTTTCAAACAATTCATGTGCATTAGGTATGCTTCCACATTCTGTATAGATGCCTACTAGGGTACATATCTTCATCAACTATTACAGGCCTGTATTTTCACGAGCATAGATTCACAAGGATAGACAGTCCACTCTTTCATTGCTCACAGGTGATTAAATGGCATTTGATACACACATCTTTTCATAAAAAACATATTTAAATGTATGTCAAGTTCAGAGTTTTGATAGATGCCCGTAAGGTATGGACATCAATCAAAGCATAAAGGATAGAGGAATTTTGTCAGATGTGGTTGCAATGTCCTGGTACACAAGTATGCAAAATGTGGAACTGTAGACAAGGCACGTGAACTGTTCAACATAAATGAATTAGTTGGAAATGCGTTAAAATTACTTAGAAACATTCATGCAATTGCAATTGGCAGATATAAATCCAAATTATTTTAGACATTAATATACTGTCTTACCTACTTATTGACAAGAATCAGCATTGGAATATCTATGTTAATACAAAAACTAGAAAACTTACATTGCTTTGTTAACAATAGTGGAAATACTGCTCCAAAATATGTTGTACATGTCCAATTAACTCAATAAACAAATTTTAGAGTTATGAAATAGTTGTTCTAGAGATTGTAAATTGTTACAATTTAACCTTTAAACTAATTTTCCGGAATATATATGAAATGAAATGAGCTTTTTTAATAATCTCGAGAACATTGTCGCATTCAATGTCATTGATTGTTATTAATGTCTACAAATATCTACAAAGGTTAATATGGCTAAATAAGTCTGCTCCAATAAGCCATGAGAGCACCTACTAGGATTCTAAACAAAAAGTGAAAAACAAAAATATATGCATTGTACAGAAGGTTGAACAATTGATGCCAAAATAAAACGCACCATAATTAGGATGGTTATTCCGCTCCAAACTCATCTAACATGGAATTATCACCAAAACGTGTGTTTCCCAGTGTTCTATGTTATACTCATCACTTAAAATTTTGTTTAAATACGTTTCTTAACCCTTAAGACTGACATCTACAGCATACAATTGATTATACAACCCTTTCACAAGAAATGCTCACCTGCTAGATTCATTGCAAACAATTTCTCACATGATTTCAACATGCTACCGCTCCATATATAAAACTGCGATTATATGTGGTTATATAGATCTTCCTGTGCCAAATATGGTTTTTAAAAGAGTGAGATGTAGGTTATAAAGTTCATATTACTTAAATCAGAATCAATTGAAAGCATTCCTTTCAACGTTGGAATCGTTCTTCCCTTTGCCCAATTAATTGATAAGCCAAGTTCAGTTGGCTACATTGAAACCCCAAATTGAAGCAAATAAACTTGTGCCCATCTCAAGGTTTGAAACCCTACATAACATTAATGTTTTTTTAAGATGGAAAAAAAAAATTCTTAATGAAAAAAATAGTTCCGTGTCAATAAATCCAAGCCTGAGTAACGATTGTGATCTTCTCAAAGAAACCAACATGAAATTACAATAAATTCATGACCATATACAAACAACTATCCTACAATGTCACTGCAGTAAGAAGAAAGTTTCGAACTATAATTAGCCAAAATTCACAACCCACATAATTGTTCAACGATTTAAATTCAAAACAAAAAAACCACAGAAACCACCAAATATGCACCCAGCTTTACATCCCCAACCACAAATGTCCCTCTCACGACGTAATCTTGCTCCCCCTGGAGCGACCACTAGTTTATATTGTCAACACTATTGTAATCTTTTACCAAAGTGTAGATATGACCCAATTTATTGCTCTTAATAACACCGAATATGCCTTCACAAAACCTTTGTTTCCTAACATTATTATTCCTAACAATAGAAGACTTGGCTATCTACAGAAGAAATTTTTTTATTATGTCCTAGTTGTTTACTACTGCAGAGATCCTCGGCATCTTCGTCATGCTTAGTTACAGATCTCGTTCTCTTTTTCAGTGTTTGATTACACATTGTTGTGGTGGTTTTCCCTGTTGCCTTTCCCAGCGGATATTATTCGCACTTGTTTGCACTCGTGAGTTTTATTATACATTTATTTCATGAAGACACTGCGCGTGTCCTCTTTTTTCAACTGCCTATCAGTATGCAAGGATCCTTGACGACTACGTGAAATTACTTGAGGAGCTTGTCATTATCGTTGCCATGTTCCTTTACCCCCTGCTAGCATGTAGATTTTTTTGTTGTAGATGTATTGAGGTGTCATTCGTTGTCGTTATAAAGAATTCAGAGGAGAGTGTCACTGTCAACAGTCGAGAAAAGTAACGTATCAAAATAATATCTATAGAAATTTCCCTCCGCCAAGGCCATGGATCTGGTGCCCACCCATACTCTATTTGTTTTTTTGAAATTTCAACCATTTCCAATATCTTGGAGTGTCATCCTTGTTTAATGTTTTCCAATACGTCTGTTACTTTTGGTATTGAAACCTGGAGATTACGAGTTTTGATTCTAGAAATATCTCTTCCTGAATAGATAGCAACGCTTCCTTTGATCATGCGTAACACCTGATTTCAGATATTTCCAAGGTCAAAGCTGTCTTGGCGAAAGCTATTGTGAAAATTCACTAGTTGTAAATATTCTCCTGCCATATGTGTTTTCCTGGTATTAAAATTGGATCTGATTGCTTGAACCATATTGATTAAATGATTAAATGTGGGAAATTTCCAAATTGTAGTATCGTCCTTTCCTATAATACATAAATATTGAGGTTCCCTTCATTGCAACCAAAGTACACTACTAAGTAACAAGTCCATTTCCCTAGGGAGAGATACTAAGTGAAATTTATGAATCTTCAAGTTAAAACCCCCAAAAAATTACAAGCCACTCGATAAGGTATAAAGAAACTTTTAAATCTCATGTAGAAGACCTATTAAAAACTTTACATTCTTACCTATTTACTAGATATTAGTCCAGAAGAAATTTGGACCTGATCTCACCCAAACCCTTCAATCTCTAAACTGAAAGAAACATTTATGGTCGTATGTTCTCTTAATAGGTCCACTAGGCCCATTTAGGACAATTTCTACTTAGTAGACAAGATTTAAACTGTGTTTGAAATTGATTACAAATGCTCAGTCATTTGTATTCTTATTAAAGGACATTCCCCGACATCACAAATTGACGTATGAACGTGAAAAAAGACTCTTCAGCCCTTCCCTCGTGGTATGTATCTTTTTTCGGAATCACATGTGAAAAGGAGAACAAATTGATATTGATATTGGTTGTGGGTATTTTAGGCCTTATAAAAATGTTTGTGAGAGAATGTTTCATTTGTGAAAATGTAATGCCCCTTTCGGTGTTGACTCTCGTTTTTACTTCCTTGACCATAGTTGTTAACATTCAATATTTGTATTGTGGTCCCTTTGATCATTAGGTAATTACGATTTTGTTTCGAAGTAATTTTAGTGTCTTTTCTTTCCATCATACCTTTTGGTGCCATCGTAAATACTTATTAGTTGTTGAGGGTGTTTCGTAACATCTCTTACAAACATTCTTATTAAAGGCTTATCGTATTCTCGATTAAATTGGTTCCCTGATGAGACTATTATTTAAAAGATCTAAAGGATTATCCAAAAAAAAAATTAGGGTAATTTGGGGCATGTTTTAAAAAGGGGCGTAATATTTTTAAATTAAGTTTGATTATTTTGTTGATCTCCCCCCTAACACCTAGCCTTGGCTTGCGTGAAAGAAGGGGATAGTCCTTTTTGGTGGTGGCAAAGCTTAGGAGGTGGATTTCTAGATTAATGTTGGGTTTAATGCTTTCAACTGCCAGATCACCCACCCTTAACAACGACCTAGTCCTCCACGCATGCTCTTTAATAAATAAATTTAATGTTGGCCGTTGTTTTATTTTCTAACATTGGATTCCTTGTTTTATATTGTTTAATAGCTGGCAAGTGGGTGTATCAAGTTGTTGGCCGCCTATTTTTCCTTTTATTTTTTAATTAAGACATGCTCTGGCATGTGCTTGGTGTTTTGAAATGCTAAGGAGAAGTTTGGCCCCGTGAACTGCATTGGTGGAGGATATGCAAATTGGGGTTCTTCCTGGAGAAGGCTTTCAAACTTTCAAGTAATTGCAGTTCCGTGGTTTGGGAATTCTGCTGGGCCTAGGTACTCCATCATTGCATAGGGGAGGATGATAAGCGAAGAAGATCAGGCGACACCGGAAGAATTGTGCGAAATAAGTGAATTGATCCAGTTGGGGCATCATTGATCTAGTTCTATTTCCCCTTCCTATATCCAGAACTCTCGTACGAGCAGTGTGGCAATGGTGAAGATACTAAAAGGAGTCATAGTAATTCCAAGTGCCCTAGCTCACGGGAAGGAAAAACGTTGAAGCATACGTATGGCCAATGAATTGTTGTCTGAGTGTCAAAAAAATACAGCGTGGTTTTGTTGTAAACATTGAATGCAGGATATGCACGAAATCGGTTGTTAAAGGATTGAAACTTGCAAGCAAATGCAGTCATTGGTGTAGACACCTCCATGGCTTTTGCTGCACCCAGCCTGTGTCAAATCGGAAATAGGGAGCAATCTTGGATGCCCAGCAAGAAAAAAATCAGAGGAATGTGCCAGATGTTGCTGTAGCAAGGGCCTGGCTATCATTTATGCAAGTTTGGAAGCATAAATACATGCATGATAAGCACTACCCAATTGATTTTTATGCTAGCATGTTCAATCTCATGAAATGAATCGTTCTTTTCCTTTGAAATGGCCTTTCAAGTTGGATTTTGTGGTTTTTATTTATTCATTTTCTACCTTGCAGATTAGTCCCTGATCATTCTCGGACTTTGTGATTCTGGGTTATTATGGATGGGTATATCTCTGAGAATTTCCTTCAGGGTAATTTTTCCATGAAGATATGTTATGGTTTTGGTATCTTTTCTGTGAAACCCCTGTTTTTCTCTCGATATTTCATGTTATAACAATAAAATGTTGTCAAGTGTTAATCGTGGATGGCTTGAGTTTGTCGGTGTCTAGTTAAAATTTTCTGAAATTGTAAGTTGTTTTTGTACTCGTTGTATGTTGTTAATTTTGGTTTGATTAATCGAACCCTGGTTCTTGGATTTCATGGTCTCTATTAATTTGAATACCCATATTACATTCAGGTATCTAGGAATTTTATTTTATAGAACTACTTGGTTATTTACGGGGATTTAATGGACTATTTCGAAATTTTATTGACCTAATAATATCATAACGAAGGTCCGCATATTCACCTTATAAACATGGAATAGTAATTCACAACTTCATCGTTGACTCCTCACTTTGGTGACAAGGTTAAAACCAAGTTTGTAAATGTGACCCTTGTTGGATTAGGTGGATGTAGGGCTTTGATATAATAAAAAAAAAAAATTACCCTAATAACCTTGATCTGGTATGTGATTTGTTTGGGATGTCGAACTTACCATTTTGGCTTAAACGTCTTCCCTTGATGGGATTCAATATCGTATTATCTTATGGAAGCGTGAATGATGTGTCTTCAATGATTATGGTAAAAGAGGGTCGCCCATTGTAGGTATTTGAAGGACTATTGATTGGGTAAGGTAAATTTTATTTACCTTAGAATAGTCGAATTCTCGTTGTATTGGTCCAAAATGGTTGATTTGACCTTAGAATATGATACACCATAATTGTAATAATAGATTCAGAGCATTGCTTTCATTAGGGAACCTTGTTGAGTTTGAGTATTTTTTTAGGCTCAAATAGGGAGTAAGGAACAAACATTTTTACCGCAGATAAGTTGTTGAAACTCTGTAATCAATAGGGAAGAGTAGTTTTATTTTCATTTATGATTAAAGTATGGTTATTGTGTTGTTATATTATGAATTAAGTTTTGGTAGCTTGGTTATGAACCTTTGCAATATGATGGCTTGTTGACGATTATCTCATAACCCTCTATTAATATGATCAAGTTTGGTATGTGGTGGTCTTGATCTTTATTAATGACATTTGGTGGTATATATATATATACACCTTATTGATTATGATGGAAATTGTAACGACCCATAAATCCACACACGAACAACACAGTAAAATACAGGATAACTTTTTTTTTTACTTGCTTAACACATAACATGACGCAACATGTCGTCACCAAGTATACAACTAACACTATGAACAACTTGATACAAGGATGGCCATAAAGGCAGCACGGAAACGTTCACACATATCAAGGTCAATTTACTTTTCTTTTTGACAAGACAACATAGAAGTCCAATCACAGAACACACTTACAGTTAGGGCCAACCACAAGGAGATATTCTTGAGGGTTATTTATTTTAAAAGGACATCTTGCAATTCTTAGCTTACGTTTTCAAGGAGGCTCAAGATATGATTCGTACAATTCATCTTACCAAGCTAAGTTTATTCTTAACACAGAGTAATTATCTTTAAATCTTCTCTATTATGACCTTTATTTGCTTAATTCGTTTATCAAGAAAAATGAGTATTTAAATTCCACAAGGCCATCTGCTCACCACTAACGCTACTAAGATTCGTTCTTGCCCACAAGACAACATGATTTTAAGTTCAACACACTTAAGAGAAGAGATACAAGGTGCCTTGAAAAAGGGTTAGAGGGAGAAGGTCGAGATGAAACATTTTTAGGACCTCATTAGTTATTTCCAGTATTAAATTGAAGCTAGGGCTTTTAACCAGAATTAACAACTTTACTCAGGCTTCGCTAGAAGTATTAACAAGGAGTAAAAATTTACTTTCCAAATGGCGGTGAGAAAGATGGTGAGGTCTCCAATTTGTTTTCTCTGGCTTATTAAATCTTATCATCTTCAAATAACTAACAGTTCATTTCACCTTAGGGTCATTTTACAAATTTCACCATAAAAGGAATAATGTTCACTAGAGGAGCTAGGGTTATCGTGTTATAAAGTTTACTTGCAATGATAGTCTTGCCCTTGTTTACTTAGAGAATTTATTGCTCTCAAGTTGGTGACCCCTACGTTACTTTATTTGAATGCAACTTTTAATTTAACTTCCAGAAGTATTAAACAATCCCATGTTAGTTTACTTATGACACTTTATTACTAAGTCATATCAAGGTTTAACTCAAAATTTATTCTCAAGGCAAGGTTGTAGCAACACTCATTTACAAGAACCAAACAAGATTACATCAATTCTTAAAATACTGATACTCCAACAAAGTCACTCAACATCAATAGCCAAATTTTCTTATAATTTCAATGATGGTCAAACAATACAAGGTTTCCAAAGTTCAGATGACAAGTCCACAATACATTATACTAAGACATTAATCCTCTTCTAAACTTTCCACTGGACGTTAACAAAAGTTGATCAACATAAAAAGGTTTCGAGCAAAGGATCTTCTCAACTGAGGTTGATGACAAAAGTCTACAAATCTATCCCTCATCTACATGCAAGATCCATCTGCAGAAAATTTTCTACAAGAGTCAGTTCACAAGAACTGAGCAAGATAAGGCTACACAAAACCACCATAACTATTATCTAACAATATCACGAAAAGGAAGCATTTTATTACAAGAATTGGTTCAAACCTCTAAACACTAATAACACATCAAATTAAAATAAAGTCTTCATCATGCCAATCAAAAAAGGAGAAGACCTTGTACTTCAGTTAGGAGTAATAACAACGAAAGTATAGCAATCGTAAGAGAATGGCCCTTGGCCCTATAAGGAGAAAACAAACAATCTAGCAAAAACAAAATTCCCATCAAGTAAGTAATTAAAGAATAGTTACAAGATTGAGATTTGATATAAATAGACCAACCATCTAGAAATTTATCAAAGGTACCAACGCATAGGCTAAAATAATACATTTCTAAAAGAACAAAAGTTGATCAGCCCAAAAAAGGGGAAACACGGGTTCCAAAATTTAACACAAAAAGTCATGTATAAATGAGTTTCAAACCGGAAATCAAATAGAGTAAACACACAACATAAGTTTCGAAGCGAAGGCATAGTATACTAGTTTTGACCATTAACTACAAATAGATTTACCAATCATCCAGGAAGGGTCAAAGTCTTACAGGCTAGTAGCAAACACGCGAGAGAAGAAGGGAGTTCCGTCAAACAAGAGTATACAATAATGCCATCAACAATTTTATAACACTAAAGATTTGCAAACTTCCACAACAATTCTAATGTTTGATTAATTTAAAATAAATTATCCATTTCCCGAAACAACCATATTTTAAGGCAACCCTTGGTAACACAGTCAACTGTCACACAAAGATACAAACATAACTTCTAAGTGACATTATCAAAACAAAACCTTCCACTATGAATCCATAAGACTATCAAATGAAAGCTGAGTTTTTTCCCGAAGGTTAATCACATTTAAGGAAATTTCCATCACAAACTATTACGGTAATTACGTGCATAAAAACCGACCAATATTAATCAATAGCGTTAACATTACAAGGGAGAAAATAATGCAAGTTAGGAAAAATAGAAGAGCGCCATCAACAATAATTCTGAGAGGGGGAATTAGACCAAACTATTTTAGTGTCAATGAGGTACTAGATTCGCACAATGAAACCTCAAGCTTAGTTGATCAGAAAAGTTAGTTATGGTTCAAGTTGATAGGGATGGTCAAGGTACTTCCTGAGGATGGCGTTAAAAGCCTAGAAACAAGATGAAAGATAGTATAAGAGTCTAAACACGCGAGACGGCAAAACACATTGCACACAAACCTTTTTATTCTACCAGTTTTAATACCAAAACTCTACGCTTGCTAGCCCACGCATTGCTCACACAATCCTACGACCTTTCTTACTTGATGCCAAAAGGTTATCAAAGGGACTTGCGAAGGGGCTAACAAAAAAACGTCAAAAGACAACTTGGGTGCTAGGGAGGAGCTTCATAGTTATCGTAAACTTACTTCCATGATATCGAAAATACTAGTTGATCAACATAACAACTTGCAACTCAATCGCAGAGAAGAATTAATACATAAAAAAAACAGATGAAGGTCTATCATTCGAGTAAGAGAAACATAACATTCAAAGGAGAGGGCACACGCATCCTTTCGACCCACATACTGTCAACGATAAAAGCTAAAACAAGAAGACACAAGAAGAAAGGGAAATCTCCCATCATGAAATCCAACTGACAAATCAATGCAAGGAAAATTGGTTCGATTTCACAATATTTTTAAATAAAATAACAATAGAAAAGTGTAGAAATATCTTTCCTGTTTCTCCAGCTTCAACAGGTCGCACAGACTCCACACGGGCCAGCATAAAAACAATAACATGAGACAAGGATGTGAGTACTGCTGCTGGCGATGTCAATGGGCCAAATGTGATAACATGATAGACTGATGGGGCAAAAAAAATTAACAGTTGAGTCCTTTCGCAAATCCACCTCACACCGCCTCGTAGTGTCAGCTAGAATCCCATAAGCTTCCCCATTAGGAAAAGCAGCCAACACCCATGGGTGGGACTGATATAGAGATGTCGTACTATCACCATAACCCCAAGCATTAGTGTTCCACGTAAAGACACGCTTGCCTGTTCGCTCGAGGGAACCACTACCTTCTCTAGTGCCATATAAAGAAGAGCCATGAGGGAGCTCAATGGTGACAACTTGTTGGCCATGCACGCACTCACAAGATGGAATATAATCTGGCACCCCCGACATCCAATCTTAGGTTGGTAGAATAGATGAACATACTTCAGCTTGTAATAGAGGAGATATGTTGTACATAATGTCACTTGGGCTGCATGTATGTCTCAAAATATTTCGCTATTGACTTTACTAATAATTATTTTCATATTATTGTCAACCGCAAAGAAAGACAACTGAATCACCAAACAATTGCATTGATGATGCTGGTAGACATACTTCAACGATCTACCATTACTTTTGAGGACTGACAGTTCAGCCAAAGCTTTACTATGCCCATAGGGGTCAACATGATACTCCAGAGAAAATATCGCAATGCTTCATTGCCATTAACAATCTCCTTTCCCGCATACACAACATTATATGTGCTTGTATATATAAGTCTCCTCACACCATACTTAATGCAGGCATCCAATACAAGGCAAGTCCCATGATTTGAAGCTCGGACACAAGACATAATGATTACATCACGCTCCTGGCTTTGAAAGGCATCTACCGTAGTGATATATAAACCTTTTCCTTCATCAGATTTGAGGACAACATCAAACTCTCGGTGCAAACATTTCAGCTGTAGCTTGAAAGTGTGATAATTCCAACAGAGATGTCTCCAGCATAGATCAAGGGCATAAAATCAGACCCCAACGCCTTTCTACTGTACAAAGACACTCCCCTGAAGATTTTCCATTACCCAAAAATAATGTTTGTAGGGAAATCCCTGTCTAAAGTCCTCGCCCCAACTGTTGTCACCCATGGTGACAGATTGGTGACAGACAGCTCCCCCGGACCTTCGCTGCCTGCAGAAGTAGACACAAACACACCCCTCTCCAGCCCCAAAGGCATCCATTGCAATACTATCTAGATAATATGGCACAACACCCCCGCCCACAGAAAGAGAAAGCACATCCACACCATCTTCAACAGCAGTATCAAATGCAGGAAGTATGCCAAAATCATAGCAACCAGACATCCAGCATACCTTATATGTTGCAAGCCGAGCTTTGGGCGCCATTCCTTTCAGTGCGCAACTCTGATATGAAACAGATCCGCCTCTATGAGATCCTCTCCCATGGGTTACATCGTAGAACAAGCAAGGTCTCAGTAGAGAATCTTTGTAAATAAATTTCATCAAGTCTGCTGGAAGCACTCTCACTGTCACACAATCGATTTGGAGATACAAACTCAGTGCATGTTCTGGATCTGAAAAATATCCTGCTACCTTCATCTCCCAAGACATTTTCTCCAACATTGCATAGATCTCCTGTGCCTATGGTTGCGATCTGTCACCTACACAAAAGCATGCGCCATTATATTGGCTTCGCCGAGTTGAGCACTTGCTACGGGCCAAGCTTGATAGGCCAATAAAAATGAGCCAAAGTGTGACCGAAGTCACCGGAATCGGACACAAGAAGGAGACAGATACTCATCTACGGCCAGAGTGGAAAAAAAAATGAAACAGCAAAGCAATTTGTGCTTCACAAATATTCTGATAAAAAACAAATCTGCCTGTATGAGATACTCTTTCATGAGTTACAACGTAAAACAAGTAAGAAAACAATAGAGAATCTCAGCAATAATCTTCTCCAGATCTCCTGGTAACTCTCTCACTGTCACAGTCGATTTTGATAACCATATCATGAAGGAGAATCCTGAATTGAGGATGTATTGATACTGAACAGATAACAACGTAGTTGGACAGCCTGCTACACTAGTTTGTAGCTTCATCTAACCATCATGTCAGACCCATACGCATTGAATAGAGGATCCGAATGAGATCAAGGTGAAGAAAATCAGGACTCCACTGACTCCCGTCTCCCTCACGCAAGGACAGAAAAAATGCGATGGTCCTTACAGCCTGCAGGTCGGGTGGTTGGGAGGAGGCCAAGGTGGCAGAAATGGAATCCGATGCCCATGGGGCATTACATAAATTGTTTTTAAGATTGTTAATTACATTTGGTGGTACATAAAAATGTATATATAAGAGTGGCATTGAGTATGGTAACGATGGTTACTTAAATCGAAATTATAGATTAAATAAGGAGGATTATGAATAAGTACTATGAAGCTTTGATGGATGTTTAGAATACTAACTTTCATAAATGAATTGGGTAGTTTTGGGACTTGTCATTGTTCCGTACTTGTTAGAAAAGCTTTTGGATTTATCAAGTAACTTGGCTACTAGGAAATGACTATTTCTGACATTTTGTTAGCCTTCAATTTTCTCATCATTAATTGCGGAGTAACTTGTTAGATAAGGAATTTTTTATGGATGTTTGGAGTAATAGATTCCAATCATTTATTATCTATGATTACATGATTGATACCCTGATGCACTCGACAACCCGTGTTTTACTTATAAGGCCAATGGCCCAACTTTATTGATGGTTAAAATTTTGTTGTCTTAGAGTTAATGTTCATAACTGGAACATATGACTTCTTTCTTAGTTGAAAATGTGGAAATCTTAGCATGATTAAAGATATTGTTAGTGTTTTAGATCTTAAAATTGTTTCATTAAATAGAAGGTTCCTTTTATGATAGTGTTAAATGCTAGCATACTATTCCAATGTGTAGTCCTTAACATGCTCGGTTCTTGTGAATTGACTAAGGATAATAAATGTGCAGATGTCTTTTGTGAGTAGAAAAAGGGAAAGACTTGTAAAAAGTTGCATCGGTTATGCTAACGAGGTTCCTTTTACTCTAATGCTTAATGGGTTGAAAGGTTCTTGAATAGAATTTACTGGATAAGTTAGAAGGACTTAGTGCCTTAGCATTTGTAATTGTGAAATAGTGTTGTCGTTATTGACTGAAACTAAAACTTCTGAACAATTATTGTGAATGGACTAAAATGAACTCTTTGTTGTTATGAGTATCTTATTGTATGATTGCAATTTTGAAAGATAGTTTAGCTTTGATATGACCAATATTGTTTTACCTATTGAAACCCGAATCAAAGTACATAAAACGTTTAGCTACCTTTGGTGTGTGTCATTTTTGATAGGGAACTAGGTATCTATGAAAAAAAAAATGGTAAACAAATTTGAGTTATAACTTTGAGTAGCAAACCCTTCTAGGTTATGGCAATAATGTAATACTAGGTATAGAAGAATGGTATTGTAATCCTTATAAAGGCTATACTAAAATTGTGATGTTGTAAACTCATAGATGAAGTAAAGAGTCCTTAAGTGGAAGAAAAGGAAACTATCTTCTTGTGTTAACTAGAATAGACATTTTTACTCTTAAGCTATAACGGTAAAATCATCCTTAATGTTGATGGGATGTAAAATGATATTAAAATGTAAACCAATGTTAGTTATTTGGGAGGATAACAAGGTTATGGCAAGTAGAGTTAAATGGTCAAGAAATCATGAAATCTCACTTATCAAGTTATAAATTCTAAATTGTAATATTTTAACGAACTTAATCCTTACACTTAATAACACCTCATAGCTTGAATCTATAAGATCCCAAGTTTGTGTTTTATATTGTCATAGCCGGTATGCTTATAATTTTTCTGTAAACCTGACATTCAGGATCGACATAGTTTTGCCTTGTCCTGGCGTATGTTGTTCCCCCATATATTTTATTGTGGGGTGTTTTTTATGGATAATGCCTTCACTTAGGGTAGTGCTCCTTAGAAAACCAACTTAACATTATTAATGTAAAAAACCCTCTTGGACCAACCTCCTATTGATTGGTGAATAACTCCAACTAACCTTGAATGTTATCTTATGAGTTGGGATCATTATTAAACACGTTACCCAATTTATTTATCATTTGGTTTCTATGGATCAATACTATGAGATACTTTTGAACCATAATAACTTTTTGAATGGTGATTGTTTTATAGGAATGTAACC
Source organism: Taxus chinensis (assembly GCA_019776745.2). Taxonomy (NCBI): domain Eukaryota; kingdom Viridiplantae; phylum Streptophyta; class Pinopsida; order Cupressales; family Taxaceae; genus Taxus; species Taxus chinensis. The sequence continues at coordinate 888,326,542 of CM034151.1, forward strand.
TCTATTAGTGTGCTAGGAGAAGAGTGTTTTTAGGTTTTTCTTTTGTAATGCGTAATCCTTCTTATGGTGAGTAAAAAGGATCCATGTTGTGCAGACTCTATGGTAAATTGAACATGAGTCTTCTAGAACTTAAGTTAAGAATTGAAATAGGATTATATAAAATATGTAATCCTAAAAGATTTTACCATGGGAAGACCCTACCTATAAGTGTGTATTGTAGCTGGACTGTTATGTTGTGCCTAGTAAAAAAAAAAATTGGTCTTGATGTGTATCACATATTTTGTTGTTGCCTATGTTGGAAAATGTTGTGAAAATCATATTGTGAGTTTTGTGTAGCCCTTTGAAACCACTTGTGGTGTCGTATATACTTCAAAAAAGTTAAAAAAAAATTTATCCGATATTTTCCATGTTGTCTTTGTGTGTGTTATTAGTGGGCATTATAGAAAAAGGAAAGTCCAAATTGTTCTATTTGTAATGGTGTGTAATAACTTGTGGCTTATTTACATTTGGTATCTAACTAACATAACAATACAATCATGTGGTCCCCGTGCCAATCTCTTGGTAGGGTCAACTATAGAATAAATGTATGATTTACTATAATTATTGAGGGTCAATTAGATAGTGTTTAACATTTGAATTAAAGTTATTCACATTCTTACACACACACACACACACACACACACACAACTCTAAGTATACTCTAGACATATTATGATTAAGGAAAGTTAAATTTCCATTGACTCCTTGAAAGAGAGATGTTTTATGTCTCTGAACACTAAAAGTGTCCATTCTCGTCTACGCACATCAACTATAGATACCATACCTAGATATAAATTAGGGACCCTTGCCAAGATGAACCCTTTACCTTGAACGACCGAGGGACTATAGATTATGGACCTATATTAAATTATTTCTTATTACATGGAGCAAAAACAATGAGTCTTTCAAGTATAGTGTAGTTATCCTAGTCACCATACAAGTCCTAAATTTATCTTACACCCAAAACCCCTCCCACCATCGATCCTCCTAAGATATATTTACTGTAAAAAACATTTTAAAAAGGAACTATTTTTAACCATCATAAAGGCTAAATGCTTTAGCAAGTCGTGCTACTATTAGACAAAGGTGCAGTTGTAGAGAAGAACATGGCAACAACCAACACAACAGGAAGCATGGACCTGAGGGTGATTTCCTTTAGTGTTATCTCCTTGGATTGTCATGGTCAGGTGCTTCCAAATTTGGTGTTATGAGTATTCCACACATATTAGGTATTTATATAGTAAGAATGTGTAATGCCCATAAAAATTGTCCACACGAGAACTATGAAAAACCTAGGTTCAGTTATAAAAATTATGAACTAATTATTTTTTGAAAAGTGTGCCCACAAAATTTTTTGAAAACAATAGTTGCCGCATTAATGTCTATAAGGTGATGAATTTAATAAATAATTTTCCATGATAACACAATATTTAAAATCTACATTATACTTGAATACATTGGTTTGACTAAGCATGTTTAATCTCCCTAAGGATTATTTAAATAAATAAAATAATTCCTACTAAAGTTGAATATTACCCCATGGGGTGTCAAGGGTAAGAGTGGACAATGAAATTAAATCCCAAGGTTATTTAATTTCTACAATGTTGAAACAACTAACAAGGTCCCTTATTAAATGTTGGGTTAGGATAAAGAACAATTCCCTTACCCCTTAAAGTAACCCTTTAAAAAGTCAACCCATATTTGAAATAAAATATTTAAATTAAAAATGGGTAATTTCCACTCACCCACTCCCCACCCCACAATAACACTTAAAACTCACATTATACTTGTAGCCTGCACCAAATTTAAGCCTGCACACTATACTATTTCAGCCTGTAACTTGCCATCCGTGGCCAGGGACTCTCCTTTATTTATATATATATATATATATATATATATATATATGTATATGTATATGTATATGTATATGTATATGTGTATATCTATATATATATATATGTATATGTATATGTATATGTGTATATATATATATATATATATATATATATATATATATATGTATATATATATATATATATGTGTGTGTGTGTGTGTGTGTGTGTGTGTGTGTGTGTGTGTGTGTGTGTATGTATATGTATATGTATATATGTTTGCTTACAATTTTAATTTCGGGATAAGACCTATGTTCCCCATTTTCTTCTTTTCTAGAAAGAGCGAGTTGATGAGGACTAGTATGATTAAATTTTTTACACAGGTCGCACCATAGAGGACCGTAGGGACCTCTATGGATGGTGGTCTCATTTTTGGATAATAGCTTAACGAGGCCTTGAGGTGGCACTCTACTCCCAATATGAATCCCTTTTATGTAAGAGCTTCGTGAGATACCTGGTGGCTGGATATCATGATAAATGGGTAAGAATTTCTTCTTATGGTCAAAATAGAGCCATTTTTTGATGGATTTGAGATGCATAGTCTTGGAGATATTTGTTGTAGAAATTGATCCGTAGTAGAGTGAATATAATTAGCCATCCTAGAGGACCTGATTGCAACTGAGATTTATCTTTCTTCGTAGGCAAGAAGAAGATAAGTTGTAATGCCCCGTTCCACATTTACCCTACTTTTTGCGTTGGTGACCCTGTCACTAAGTGTTGAACATTTGTGTGTGTGCGCTCATTGATCGTTAGTTGCTTTTAACCCTGTTGCAGAGAATAATTAACAACCTTCCTCCCCATCTTTCCTTCGCAAGTCATTGTCAACACCCTCTAGTTGTGGACCTTGTAGCATCCTGTATGATTATCGTATTAAAGGAAAATATTGTTCTCGTTTTTGGCTGAGCTTGACTGTCAATCATTATCAATATGCCTAATAGTTATTTTAAGTTGTAATAATAATAATATTAATAATTATTATTATTATTATTATGTTATTTAATTGTCAATTGACGATTATTTTATTTTAGTCTCAATTTTTATCAATATTACTATTAATTGCGTCTAATTTATTTTATTTTATTATTGATTAGTTTCTGTAGCATGAGCCTCGCTTCACGCAAAGGAAGAAATCACCCTGTTGTCGCGTCATGGTTGGTCATTGTCCTGAGTTTTTGTTGAAAACTCCAACCAATAGTCTCTCCCCATTGTTTGATCAGGCATGCATACATGCTTTGCTTTTATCATTTAAATTAAAGGAGAATTTTATATTCTAACCACTGACCTACCCATTCTTTATGACACATTATCGTTCTAGTTTCGGCATGGGGACTATTGGTTTCCTTCCCTCTTGATTTTATGGCATGTAGAGGAATGTATATTCCTTGGAAGTGGGGATGCCTACCTCCCTATTTATCTTCTTTATGGCCATTTAATTGGCATCCCTGAGCATGAGATAGAAGGAATCATTCTTTTTTGTTTGGGGCCTTACATGTCAGGAAAGTTGAGGCATTTTTTTTCCTTATTGCTATTGGTCACGTGGGGTTGGCAAATATGTATTGTGGGTCTATGTAAAATTGTCTCTTACAACTACAAATGTTAGAATGAAGGATCCTATCTTACGAGTGCATGGGCAGATGTACATACCTGTTTCAAGCAACCATTTTGGCCTCGCTACGTGGGTGTGCTTACAAAAGGCAAGCTATTCTTACTTGGACACTTGGTCATGGTGTGGGGGTGAAGTAGGGTTGAATTTCAAGATTCCTTTTTTTTTTCTTATCCTTCTATGAAGGTGTTTCCTTGAAGAACACATCTCTTGCAGGTGTTTAGTCAACAATTTATTCTTGCCATGTGTATTCATCCACGCTTCGTATACGGGTTCCTAAGTTTCTTGTGACCCCATCCTTCTTTATCCATCTCCTTTATTCTTTAATGGATGTTCTTTCCTATTCCAAAGCTTCCATCTTGCCTTTTGCTATGTGTATATCTATCTAGCATGATCAGATCAGGATGTTTTGGTATTATTTTGTTCCTTTTTTGTACTTATCCTGCTATCTTGGTGTTCCCTTGAGACCACAGCTCCTTGAGGCTCCTACAACTCCATTTGGTAATGACACGTTCACTTGTGCTTTGATGGGATTCTATCCTACTCTCACGTACTGAGTTTGATGTAGGATGCAAGGATGTTACAAGGTTGCAGAGTCTGAGCTTTGGCCCCTCCCATGTCTCATGTGTTTTTCATGTTCCTAAGTTTTTTTTAATAAACCCAATTTTTGTGTATATACTTGCAATAATTACTGTAATTGTGAGTCCTCAGTCCATTCGAGAAGATGCAACTCATAGTTTTGGAGCTACCATTCTTGTGCTAACTTAGGAGTGAGTCATATTTCAGCACCATCATGTTTATGGACGAAGATTCAACCTGAGGAGTGTTGCTGCAGGCTTGAGAGTTCTTTTGGCCACTTATAGAAGCTGCAGAAACAAGAAAGATAACTCTACCATTGTCTAAAATTACTAAAATTTATAAATATAATGAAATAGAAACCTTCCCTTCCCTGAAAATGGCTTGTCTCTATTGCTTTTGATGTGGTTTTGTTTGCCTTGATGGGAAATACCTCCTTTCCTCTTAAAATATTTTCTTGTTTTAGCTATAATAGTTATCAGTGTTAAAGTGGACAATGAATAGATGTATTCCTCTTCTCTGGATTTTGTGTATTCATCCTTGAATGATCGACCTTTTAACATTATTAGCTACATTCCTGGGTTTGAGTAACAAGTTTTTCATGTTGTATAATACCAAAGTTTTCTATTGTGAGAAACAATCCTATTGTACTTGAAAACGTCTTACTCTTTATACGAGCTTATTAGCTATAGATTAGATTTTCCTTTTGGATAATCAAGTTATTTCTATTTCGGTGACTCTATATCTAGTTACTCAAGTAATTACCCTATCAAAGAATGTCTCTTCTCGGATATGTGAGATGTTTTGATCTTTAAGGTTTATAACCATTTTTCCCCATTCTCTACTACTCCTTAAGTCAACTGGATTAGTGGAACCAAATCCAATATAGTTTTACCTTTTGTTTATGGGTATGTTGATCACAATTTCCTTGGGTCATGACAACCTTACTTTAGTGAACAACCACTAGGTTGAAACCTGATTCAGGTTGACTATAGTTTTATGGACACTTAGTCACCCTTTTGAGTTATGGCAACAAATTTAGTAATATTAGTTTGTTTCCTTTGGTGTTTCCCAACCACATGGAGTGGTGTGGTTGTCTGAGGTCTATTGGACCTCCATGTTCTCTTTTCTTGGACTAGGTAGTTGCCCCTTCGATATCCAATCAATCCCGCATGTTTTAAAACTTTACGTGTGGTTGACTATAGTGGTTAGAATTATGTACAAAGGGAGTATCATGGCTAAGGTACCTGATTGCTTAGTCATATTTACACCATGGTTATTCATTTAAAACTGATTAGGACTACTAGTCATTTACCCAATTTGTTGATGATCATTAGTGTAGGTCCAAATATTTAAGGCTTTCCGTTGAGGGGAACTTTTACCATCTATTACGAAGCATTGTAACGCATATCTTAATTCTTGGCACCGATATTTAAAGTTACAAATGTGCATTTATGGATAGTACTCTTTTATTATTAAATTATGTTGGCCTAATTCTATTACGTGATGACTATTTGTAGCTATTTATATTTGTTCATATCGCTGATTTTCCTAGAAATTGATAAATTAATTTTATTGACAATTGGATGATTTCATGCATAATTGAACCTGGTTGACTTATGATATAGCTATGCTAATATTATTAGAGATATTTGGGGGTAATTATATTTATAGATGTGTTGTTGATTTATGATGGAAATTGTTGTTTAGATATTGGTATTTAGTGATTCATGAAAATGTGTTTTATTTTATTAAAAGAGTGGTTTGATTTATGGTAACGACATTTGTTTTAAAAAAAAAGGAATTTGTGATGGAAAGGAGTAATCAATTTTTATGTTAAACTGACAAACTATTAGACCTTTTGAGGAAGCTTCTAAACCCATAGTGCTACAAAATTTGAATGGATTTTTAGAGTGATAGCTTGTATATCGGAACTCTCCTTTACACTTGACAATGTTATTTCTAACTCTATTAGGTCTATGGTTTTACTTTTTTGATGGTTAAACTTTAATTGTTTTGGAAACAATTCTCATAACTCAGGTATAAGATCTTTCTTCTAAGATTGGCATGGTGGAAAATTTCCTTATATACCTAAGGAGTTGTTAGTATTTATAGCTTCGATCCAATCCTTTGACTAAAATTTTTCATTTTCTTGATATGGTTAGATAGTAGATTATTGTTGGTATGTGTAGTCTTATCTTGATCAATTCTTGCGAACTGACTCAGGTTATTAATGTATTGCATAGATGGACTTTGTACGAATAGATGAGAGAAATACTTGTAAGAATATTGCATTCAATCTTCATTATGAATTTCTTTTGTATGAATACATTTTCATGTTGTAAAAATTTGGAAAGGGTCCTATGAGGAAATTTTAAAAGAGGGTCAGTGCCTTAGTATAATGTATTGTGGATTTATGTTGTCTTAACTATTAGAAACTTTAGCTTGTTTTGCTATCATATAAAATATAAGAAAATTGGATCGACCACATTGTTATGAGTGGATTTAATGGATTATAGGAATTCTAAGAATAGTATAGCATTGTCTTGATCAATGTTGTTACTCTCTTGGTTCCCTAGTCATAGTTCCTTAGATTTTTTTTGTCTCCTTTGGGTTCGTATGCCATGTCCTAGAAACAATTGTTGTAACCATGCATAAAAGATCTTCACAAAGGAGTAATTTGCTAAACTTTTTCTCCAGAGATAAAATGTTGTGTTGTAAACCCTTCTAAGGACATAGTAACAATTCAAGTCTAAGACATAATAAAATGGGATGGATGATCCTTATAAAAATACACACACATATACATATATGTGAATAAATTAATGTCAGGTGTGATTTACTTGATTATAAGTTTGAGTCTTTAAGTTACCAAAGAGGAAACTATCTATTTGTAAAGTAATAATAGATATACCTTGCTAACCCTAGCATAAACTTATGAACAGTACCCTTCTCTGGTGAATTCTTAAAGCGAAATTAAGATGAAATCAATGATTAAATTTTGGAAGATAATAAGGTCTATAATAAGTATGAGGAGAACTAAATAGAAACCATTAAATCTATCTCACCCTTTGAAAACGTAATTTGCATGCTCATGTAAAACTCATCCAGTGAAGTCTAAGTAAAACCTGTTAATCATTCTGGACAGATTCTTAGCCCCAATAAAATCCTAGTTAATATCTAATGACATCTTAAATATGAACCCAATTCGATATTCTTCCTACTAATTTCTTCCAAAGTGCTTTGTAATCTCTCTCAAGTTTTGGTTAAAATGTTTGATCCTTGTTCAGACAAGGTAGATTATAGTCTCGAAACTAAATGTCACTTTCCCTCACAGTTGTAGATTGTGCTAATCGCCTTGTGCAATGGATGTATGAAACAAGATTTAGTAGTATCTCAAGTAGGAATAAATAACCTTGTGGGGAATTGAAATAATATTTCCTTTACTAAATCAAACAAATTCATGCAAGTTATTGACATATTAATTTATGATCCTCTTTTATGAAAACTTGGTCTTAAGCTAATTAGTGAATAGTATAAAAGAAAGAATTTCACCTTTGTAAGAAGAATTGTATGAATCATAACATAAATCTTCTAGATTTTAAGTCATGTTTTGAAAGTCGTTTTTAGTAAATGAATAACATTAAAAGATTTTTCCCTGTAGGATGTCTTCAACTGTAACTTTGTATTGTGGTTGGACTTTTACATTGTGCCTCATTGTAGAGAAAAGCAGATTTTTTGTGTTGGGTGTTGTATGATTCCTTGTTTCCTATGTAGTCAATGTTGTGTCAAGGTTTTTGAGAGTTGGTCGTAGCCTCTTCTAGTCACGGCCTGTGTCATCATGTAAACTCCAAGTATGTCAAAAAAAAAGTTATCCAAGTTTTTAGTGCCATATGTGTGTGTGTGTGTGTTTTAGTGGGCATTACATAAGCAGTATAAATGCAATAATACGATACATACACAAGGTGGCACAGAATACCTCCATGCATGATTTGTAATTGAAATGTATAGAGCGAATGATTGTTTTATAGGCTATATTTTTGTGTGAAGTTAATATGATGTAGTGTTAAGTCTAAGACGATTTTTTTTAGCTCCCCATGACAAGTTTATGATGACCACAACTTTTAAAACTACATCGACATTCTAAATCTACTAAATTAGGGATAACATGTAAATTTTCAATCAATTTTTAATGTAGAGGATCATCATCAAAGTCATTTCACGCCTATAAGTCTAGTTGACCTCGGCCTAGAATAAAATTTCCCTTCCCTTTGGAAGTGGTTGGGTTCTTCATTCCAACCTGATAAATGAATTAGACAAAAAAGGCCAACGTCAAGAAGAAGAAAATGAGTATATACTGTAACATGATGACTTGTAGGATGGTTCTTTGAGCAACATTTTATTATATATATAATGTCGAGTTGTGTAGGAAAAATTCTCTTGTTGGATATATAAAGGTGATAGTAATTATGGTTATTATTTGGTGTATGTTTCAATTACATAGGTCAATGCCCCTTTTGTACGTTCATTAGTTAGTACATCCTTGAAACAATGACATCACAAGTAGCTAAAGCGTGACCATAACTTGATTTTGCATGGTCGAGTTATTGTGTGATGAATGTTTTTTAACAAAAATTCATTAATAAAATTTTGATCTAATTTTGTGTGATGAAGATGTACTTTGATTTTTGAATTATTTCAATACAAAAAACTGTTTATCAATTACGCTTTGAATTTTGTAGTCAATCTTTCATTATTTCCTGTTACAAGTATAACATTCACATATACAACCATATCCATATATATATATATATATATATATATATATATATATATATATATATATATATATATAAATTTAACTAAAAGTGTTCTCATGCAATCAAATATTTTTATGACTCGGGATATATTTTCGTTGACCCTCTCTTAATAATGAGGGATCATAAGGTGTTTGTCTATTACATTCTTTTTCCTATTTGTTCTTTTCAATTGTATGTTTGATGTCATGGGTACCAATCATATGATATTCGTAAGAGAAATAATACGGTGTTGGGTATTACATTCTTTCTTCGAGCCATTCTTTTCAATTGCATGGATAACATCAGGGGCACCTATCATATGATATGAACAGCACAAAATATCATGGCACTATAGGTGTTTTTTATATAAGATAGAAGAAAGTAAATACATTAATTGTTATTATTTCTTAAATATAACATGTTTATAAAAATGATGAAAATATACACTACACATGCTTGAAAATATGAATAAATACAAAAAAATGAATAAAAAATGATGTGTTATATAGAACATCAAAATAGAATTGCATTTATAATTATTATAATAACACATAAAAAATTAAAATCATAAATCCCAAATAAATTACATATTGTTAATACAATTTTTTGAATAGCCAAATCTATCTTAAAAAGGAATGATCTAATCTTTAAAAATATCATACTCCACTTTATCCCACAAATTTACTTCAACTCTTTACATTTGAAAAATAATACAAATTAAATAAATTATTTCAATTTTATTTGCCTAATAATGTAAATATACATCCACTTTCCTATTATTCAATTTTTTTCCCAACCAATCATAATCAACTAATTTTATTTCATATGATCTATGCAATAGTTTTGAAAAATATATAATTTTTTATTCATTTACAAATACTTTACCCAGTAACTATAACATCTATATTCCTATTACTCATTTTTTTTCAATTAATTAAAATCAACTATATTATTTTAAATGGTGTATACAATAATTCTAAACAATTTAACAAACACTTAAGTGACACTTATTGCTATTATAGAATTCCTAAATGATAGAATGAAAATTGGACACTATATTTTGAATATAACACTCTCATTCCTCATGTATAAATATACATATACATTTTTTTAAAAGGTACTAATCTCTAAAAACTAATGTGTATTTCAAAAACTTATTATATATTTTTATAAATAATCTTAACAATTATATTAAAGTGTATTTTTTTCCTGAAAATTGAATAGATTAAACTTGTACGATGGCATTGACATTATCAAAACAAAGACGAGAAATTTTACTGTTTTATTGGACACTTATTTTTACCAGTTACTTCCATGTCCCCTATCACACTCTTCGGCGTGTCATCTTTGTCCTCAATTTGTGTTAATCCATCTGCTTTATAATCATTCCAAAGAGCCTGGTAACATTTAGAAACACACAAGTTATAAATATCTATGAAAGTAAATAAGGTTGACATAGTAAACACACAAAACTACACATTATCAATCGTGTTTAATATACCTCTAATTAATTCTAAGTTAAACACACATTTGCAGGCCGATTGAATCCTGTGAGACATTGGAGGAAGAACAAACACTTATATAATTTCACAATGTAAGATGTGGAAGAGTAGGTTTCCCTGCCACTTACTACAGCCATGTTGTCTTGTTCTTCCAGCACCTCATGTTCACGGTAACCAGGGAGGTTAAGATGATCTGGAAAGAAACAAGGCAAATTTTGAAGTCTTTACAAAATCACCGACTGCATGCTTTTGAAGAAAACTCGCTGTTCATGGGTTAAAAAAATATAAAACAACTGAAAATAAAAAACACAAAATTGTGCCAGATAATTTGTAACTGTACCTGCTACTCGATATAAGGAAAGTTCCATTAGATAGGAAACCTGATTAAGATTATTCTTTCGGTATTCTCTGTAGCACTCAAACATACTAGCCTCCCTAAAACTTTTTACTACTAAAGAAGCCGGGTTGCTTTTAACAAAACCTTGGCTGAAAATATAAGGCAACACAGCTTCCTGAAGATTTTCCAACTCATCATAATTCACGGCCAGCTCAAAAACGCCACGAATATCTCTTATAACATTAGATTCGAGAAAACGGTCGCATATGGTCCTCAAAAGAGGCAAGTCATACTTATGGGAAGCCTTATAGAGGGCCACACCATGACACTCCAAGCTTCTTTGATTGACTGTTCCTGTGTATAGAAAATTGAGTAAAGGGCGCAATTCTGCTGTTGTCATATCTGTAATTTTTGCTTTAGCATTAGTAGATTCAGACATTCCTGATCTTAACATTGCTTTAAATACTTTCGATTTCCCTGCCTGTGGAAACATCACATCTCAATATTATCTCTTACTCAAGAATAACCAATATTAAATTCCCGTGAAAAGATCATAGCCTAATGTCCGCTATTATTAAATAATAAGCACTAAACCAAGCATACCAGAACGGCCTTATGCACCCTCAAAAATCCTCCATCGCTACCCTCCACAGAGAAGTCACAGAATGGTTCACGGAATATATCCTCATCCCAAGATTGCAAAAATGCATTCTCAGGATGAACTTTCCGAGCTTTAACACATTCATCACAGTAAAGAAAATTTGCAACGTTAACATTATGTCTAATAATCCCCAGATCTTTGTTGCAAGAGTCGCATAAAATACGACAATTTGCCTTTATGCGATACATTTTGCAGAGCAGAAAAGCAAAGAAGGTTACTGCGAATGTGTGAATGAGATATATTTGTATAAATACCGAAACCCAAAAACAAGTTGTATATTAAATGGTGGTACAGATTTCTTCGATTAGATTTATTTTATATTTAATACGACACTTCACTGAAATAACTTAATGAGTCGATCACATTTTCGTGGGAAGTGGTGTTGGGATATGCTTTTAATTAATAATTAATAATGATAAATTGAAGTATTAAATTGTATTAAATGTTATATTGATCGGCACTACCTTGCTTTAAAAGTTTAGCGTGTAATTATTACTTCCCACACAAGTTTATGACTTCCTCTCTAAGGAATATATATACCAATCGTTTAAACAAATAATTTCTCCTTAATTCACCAATCAAAATTAAAAAAAATTCATAACTTTTTTAACTTTCTAATGTTTATATGTTTTTTTTTCTTAATTACCCCCAGTGATAATTTGTCAAATACCCCAATATTGGTTTCCTTCTATCCTTCTCGATCTCAAGGCCTTAAGAAAGACCTAGGTTCAATCCTAGTGAAATAAGTTATTTCCCTTTCAAAAAAATGAAATCTTAATAAAATCCCTGCACCCCCTATTTAATGTCTATCCAGTTGTGTGTCGGTCTATCTTATGTATCTTGGACTCGTTGCACATCCAAAATGATACCCTAGTTGATATGGATAAATAAGGTGTGTATGTTAACAAATTACATCATAACATTTCTAAATTAAATCTCATCCTAACATACACTTATGTATATAGAGGTTAAGATTAGGAAGTTTTGTCAATCAAAATGTTTATCCTTCTGTTAAATATCCCCCTTGTGCTTATATAAGCCAATTAGTTTATTCCTGTAAATATTGGTAAAAATCACCATTTTTTCTATGTTTTCTATGTTTCAATACAAAATTTTATATGGTGTGTGTGTCTCAGTTATAAAGACAATGAATAGCTAATACTATTAGTCTATTTAAAATGTGATTAAAAAATAGGCTTTTCAAGCTTGATTAATTTTACGTCAAAATAATGATTGACATAGTTTATTTATGGAAATGATCAATGGCTCCCACCTTCTAGAGATTCATTCCAAAGAGCCAAGGTCTTACACCTTGGGGTCGTTCACCATGAATATGCACTGGATCAATTTAATTATCTAGTGGATGCATGGATAAAAGTGACAACAATAATTAGAGGGTTGATGCATTGTAGAAATTGATCCAAAATCAATCACAATCTAAGGACTAGATGCTCACTATTGGTATGTGAAAAAACATTGATCTACAACTTTTAAGTGGCATCAAACTATTTTAGCTATGCATGTTCTATATTTTTCATGTCAAAGTACATACGTATAGGATAGAACATAAATTTTCCAATTGGCAAAGGGAAAGAATTAGACATGTATAGTTTTACCAAATGATAATACAATACTTGAAATCCATTATGGGATTATCTAAACATGAATTCCAGATCGATGCTTTTGTATAGAGTATAAAAGGGTCATGATTTTATCTTTATTACCAGATGATCATAGCTTTTTAATGACATTGGATGATTTTATTGAGTTTGAGGAAGACTAATAATTTTACACACCTAGATTTCTTTTTTTCCAAAAGGGAGCTTATGCAGATTATGCATCAATTTCCACACAACATTGTGTGTGATAAAGATCTACAAAATTTGTGGGAGATATTTTTAGGACATTGTAGAAGAAAGTGTCACCCTACAGTTACTAGTTTAGTCCATGTGTTTCATCTACAGAAGGATGATTTGGTCCATAAATGGTCATACAAGAGCATGAGCTATTAGTTATTGATGTACAATATTAGTGCTCATTTAGAAACCACTGGGCATGGGATTTATTCCTTGGTCACAGTATCCTGCACGCCCCTTTGTTATAATAAATCCAAGTGAACAAGACCACTATGAAGCCCACATTCCACGCATATCACCTTCTATACATACTAAATATAATCCCTTTTTGTACGAATTTCACTTGACATCAAATAAGGCTAAAGTCCTTGGCCCCTCGCATAATCAGAGGACTTCATATACTTATATGAGAGATATACACTTGTTTTACCAAAAAGTCTGGAGGAGCACCATTTGCTTCATTTTCCCTTTGCGCACGCCCTTGCGCGCCTTCCTTCTATCTTTCTTTCGCGCACATCCTCGCGCCCTCCTTTGTGCCCTTTGTGCCATGTCATGTTTTGACATGCTTGAGTGTGCAATGCGCAACCAGTCAAAGCGTGTCAATATGGCACCGAATCCTTGCAACAAATCAACAAGTGACACGTGGCAAAAATGACAAGTATTCACACAGTTGGCCATCATTTCACCTAATCCACACTTGCCACATGTTTTTGCATGCACCGACGACTCTGACATCCTCTGATAGCCATATAGTTTGCTATAGAGCTCAGATTGGTGCGCGCCTGGACTTGTCAGAGAGTTGCTGACATCAAATATAGTGCCAAAAATTCAAATTCAAATTTTGGTACATTTGGTACGTGAGAAATGGGAAAACATCTTTCTAAGCATTGATGAGCAGATTTGATTGCTCCAACCACCCCGATTTGGTATGATCCAACCTCCTTTTTCTTCAACACGCCAAACAAGCATGGTGAAGTGTATTTCACAGATCTCCAGGCAGTTTTACAGGCATTGAATGCTTCTTGTTGGTGGTTGTGTTTTTAAATTTAGGTTTTCCCTCATTCTCCCCTTCTTCCTCCATGGATTCATCTACAAATGTAAGAGAAAGGATCATTTTTTATGTTGGACACTCTGGATCCTTACACATTTTGCTGATGACTCCATATTTTCTATATTTTGAGTTGCAGACCTCTATATTTGGCTCTTGCATGTGGATATCAGCCTCCTTCATCATTGTAACAGTGTTGTGCATTTCTCGAAGTAATAGAAGCATTGTTTTGTGACTATTCTCTTTCCTAACGTGTTCGCATTCCTTCTTCTTGTCTTTTCTTTTTTGTTGTGTGTTGGTTGTGCTATTTTAGGTCCCTTGCAGTTCCATATTTAGCTGTGTTCCATGAAAAAGATATGGTGAATATGTGTTCCGCTGTGCTACTCATACCTAGCCTCTTTTCACGCATTTCTCTTCGTTCTCTTTCAGAATAGATAGTGTCCATCCCTCTTTTCTGGTGCTATCACCTTTTAATGTAGTTTCCTTTCATGTTATTCTCCTACCCCTGGTCCCTTGGCATTATTAGCTTAGTTTCCCCTTTTCAGCACTAGGAGTAGCAATAGCAGTAGAAATAGATAGAGGAACCGACCTTCTCCGGAGATTCGTCCCAAGCTCGCAAGGTCCCACAACTTGGGGACGGTTCCATTGTGGTCTCAAACACCTTGGCTCTTCCGAGATCAGAGACACGTGTGCACGTTTGAGAAACCAACAACTCTTGTTAATTTTAACATATCCACCAATTAAATACATTTATTTTTGTCAATGTTTATATTTCAAATGTTGGAATGTAAATTAAACAATTTTATAATTTAAAAATAATAATAATAAAAAATGATTTATTTGATTTTTTATTGGTTATTGTTTCATAACAAGATGAATTTTGGGTCTTATTCAAGTACATATTTTTCAATAATATTTGAAAGAAAAAATCTATAATTAACAAGTGTCACAACAATTATGACAACTTTAACACCAACATTTAATAAGTGTAAAAAGTAAGAATTTTATTCATTTTCAAAATAAAATATTAATGCATGCATGCTGCCTATTCAAGGATGCATGATGTCAATATATTTACTAGCAATTGCAAACGAGTTGCAAGTTACGCCGGAGAGAGATTGAATTCTTTGTATTCATTATAGTGTGGCTGTGAAGGTGATCGTGGACTGGTTAGCATACTGAAATCTTCTTTCATCCATATGTAAACAACATTTCTAAGCTTGGAAGCCTGTTGAATGTGGATCCTCACATATGGACATGTGAATAGTTTTGCAGAATGTAACTTTTGCTCTGCACTCAAACATCTACTGTATATTGGAGAATTTTTTTTACATGATGTCTTGTACGCCGTGTGCCAGTGCTGCGGTGCAAAGTCTTTTCTCCTCCTCCTTGCGTGATTTTACGTTTTTGGTATTTCTCATTCGTGCATAGCGTTCGAACGTGAAAGCTGGTTGGATTTGTAGGTCGTTGATGCAACGAACTCTTGACATTGCTGTGAATGTTAGTCCTTGGCGGTCAACGTTTCCGATGTCTACTGTGGCCTTGTCAAGGGTTAGGCCCTGTGATTTGTGGATGGTAAGGCCCCAAGACATTTTTAGTGGGATTTGGCGACGATTTCCACGTGTGACAGGAGGTAGGGGCAAGTGTGTTGGGTTGAGTATGTCCCATGGGGGCCCTTGGTAGTGTTTGAAGTTGATGACAACAAAGGATGGCAAGTCTGGTGGTTGTGTTTCTGGGTTGTACACGATATCTGTCACTTGCCCGAGTGCACCATTAACCAATCCTGAGCTAACCCATAAGTTAGATGTCAACATGACCTCTTGTCCTGGGCATAGGAAAACTACTGGGTCTAGTTGAGTGTCGTTGATGTCTGAGTCAGAGTTATGTTTGCTTTGTTCTGCGATGCTCATTGCAATTGGTACGTGCAAGGATTTTAGCATTTGTTTATTGTGCTTGTTTGCTAGGTCCTTTGTTGCAAATAGGTGCTTCTCAGCTATGAACGTCGATTGCTCTGAGGTAGACATGGACGACTTGGTACGTGACATGAGAAGAGACCAATCTTTAATGGTTGCTTCTGCGTTTCTGATGTTGGTCAACATTTCTCTGAATTCAAGTTGTGTGGAGTTTAATCCTTGTTGCCTGAAGTTTGTGTCCAAGGTGACCACGGTATCAAAAGCATGCCAAAGGGAGCTCCCTACTTTGTTGCCTACATATAATGGTACATCGTTGACCGGGGGGAGCTGGCCTAAGTCTCCCACCAAAATCATTGAGCAATTACCGAACGCGTGGTTACTTTGTCGGGGGTATGCCTCACGAAGTCTTTTGTTGATGTTGTCTAACATTGTAGGCCCTATAAAGCTCATTTCATCTATGAGTATATAACGTATGGGACTCATTCGCTCTTGGAAGATTGCTAGGGCTTGTCCTTCGAGGGGTTTCATGTCGGATATGGGTATTCGGAGGGAAGAATGTATAGTGGATGATTTTATATTAAAGGCAGCAATACCTGTTGGGGCTAGTACAAGGAGGGAAGATTTTAGTTTGCCAGCCATATTTTCAAGCTCATTTCTTATGCATTGTATGAGGTATGATTTTCCTGTTCCAGCGGCTCCCTGAATGATCATCTTCAATGGTGGGTGTTCTCCTTGCTGAGTTGCATGTGAAAGCACAATTGAGTACGCAAGGTGTTGCTTTGATGATAGTTGCAAAGTGTCTAAATGGGTAGGGGGAGTAACAACTGGTGGCGAATTTTCAGTGCGGGCGATGTCTATGAATTTAGGTGCACTTATTTGTAAGGTAGCAGGGATTGAATGAACCTTCCAATCGTGGTTAATGTCAAAGTCACGGAGGCCTATCATGTCTAGATCATCAATTGTTGTATTGAGTGTTGGGTGCATGCGGGATATATGCTCCCATTCAAATAGTTGTGCGTGCAGTGGATCAGATCCTTGTGAGTCACTGTCGTCGCTACTTGGCCCAGGTGCAATTTCTTCTAGAGTAGTGGCTCTGTTCACATGTAAAGGGGCGTAGGAGTTTTTCATCTTTTCCCAGTGGTTAGTTATTTCAGATGTGGAGATGCCAATGTCTGTTTGGATATGCCGAAAGGGCTTATAAAGTAGAAGCTCTGTCCAGCAGAAATCCTCATAGTGTATCGCATCTGGGGTTGGGACATTAGTGTATCGGGGGAATACGCGGACGACAGCAGGGGTTCTTCTTTGTAGCCATTGAGTAACTTTCCTTTGGCTGTTGTAGGACCAAGAATGAGCAGCTTCAAAGAGGGAGGTGTTCTCTAAGTGTGTAGGGCGTTTTATGTATGCATCTATGAATGAAGGGAATTGGAATGTGTTTCCTAGGTCTGGCAGGACACGTTTGAATACCTGCTTACCGACGGATAGGGTAATAAAAGTGCGGCTACAATTGGAAAGGGGGAGTTTTTGTAACATGTGGCAGGTTTCTTGTGCACTAATGTCCCGGTCAACAATAGTCTCAGAGAGGAATTTGCTGTATGCCGTCTTTGCAGGGTGGTCGATGCTAACTTCATTAGATATCCTCGTTAGCATGTGATGGTAGCTTTCTGATTCCTTCTCTGCCTTGGCGGCATATTTTGCAATGTATTGTAAGACTGCATGGCGCGACACAACGGGCTGGCAGTCGACATTGGCTCGCCATAGTGCTAGCATGTCTGAGTTGTGTATGTTGACCCGTGCATCATTGCGTGCAGGGGTGTACTTTTTTTACCGGTTTCATCTAAGCCCAAGCTCGAATACTCTTGGAGTGGCCAAGGTGCTTTATATCTACATTGAAGTGTCCCCTTTTTTTTTCTGCAAGCAGGTTGTCTCAGTACATTTTGTGTGGCGTTGCACGCGGTTCAACAAGTTCTCATAGTCAGCTACTGGGTTGTTTGTAAGTATCCCATTTGTGTCTAACAAGCACGGGTCATCTTCCTGTGAATGATGTATCTGACGTTCTCCACTCTCAGGGCCCCTTGGATTCCATGCAGTTACTAATTGGTTGAAGTAAGTCTTTGCCGCATCAAGATCACGGGGGCTGTCCCAGTTCAGGTCCTCCATGTTTGGTGCATCTGGAAGCCATATAAAGCCGTGGATATGAGCCGAGCCTCGGTGCTGCCATTCGTACCTGTATTTTGCACAAAGAGGGCCTAGCTTGGTAAATGTGGTAGGCGGGGGTATTGTATTAAAATCTAAGTGGTAGTGAGCTCACCTGTACCAGTAGTCAGTGCAATGCATTTTTTTTTGAAGCACCTCCTCGCAAAATATTGTAAATCTTTTTTTCCATGTATGCAGAGACGATATGGGGGTGCATGTTCAAGTTCGCGTTCCTCCACTGCTGGCTAGTTGGTGATGGTGGCGTCGGTGTTCCCGGCATTGCTTTGTGTAAATCAGGCCATTTAGTATCTGCTGCACTTAAAGTGAAGAAAAGCGTAGGGCTTTCTAGTTGGGATATCATATCTGTGAGTTCATGTCTGCGCTTGCACCAAAATGATTTAGTTCCTCGCAGGTTGGACCCAAAGCGCATTAGTTGCTCTGCAATGTGTGCATCTGGGTAGGTTGCAAGTTGTCGGCGTAACATCGAAACTGTGGTAGGCAAGTTGTCATCTATATTTTTTTTTGCAAAAACAGCAGATGTTGATTGGCTTCTGTGGCGCAACATAATGTTGAGAATGTAGTAACGAAAGCTCGGATGGCTTCCAAATCTGTTATCATGGTAACGTAGTAGGTGTAGTGCGTATTCATGCATGTGAACTCTCTTGATGCGTGCTTGGTGGAACAATGCAACCCCTGTTGGGAACAATGTTGGAAAAGCCATAGATAGCAAGCCCTCAGTGTCGTATTCGCTGACCGGGGTTGAACCAATGTGTGGTCACTCAATTGACTGTAGCGGAGTTTTTTCCCTGCCTTTGATGAAATTTGTTATTTGGTCAACTTCTGAAGTGGCTGTAGGGTGGGAGGACACAAAAGATGATGGCTGTCGGTCGTGGGTATTTGGCGGGGGGCTTGGGTGAAGCTCTGCTTCCGGTTGTGGTTCAGCATTGTCGGTGATAATTGAATTGAAGTGTGGTAGGGAAGTAGATATATCAGTACTGTGATGTGGTCGGGAATGCAATGCAGGGTGGTCTAGGACAACATCCTTGTAGTAAGGGTCATGAGCTATTATGAATTGCAATGCTGCCAGAACACGAGATCTGCTTACAAAGCAATCGTATGCTTTATTTGATGCTCCAATTCTTCGGATGATTAAGATGTCCAAGTCTTCGACGCGCGCCGAGGCAAGTGTTTAGTTATGGATGAAACTTCTTGGGGGAAGCATATGGTGTGGCCCCTATATTTGTATTGGCCACCTACAGCGTGAGTCACTTGCAATATTGGGGTTGACCCTTGCTATCAACATTTCCTCAACTTGTGTAAGTGAAGATAACACCTTAGGTTGCGTGCCTGGGTCCATGTTATTCCAACTTGAGAAGCGGCGATTATCCTTTTCAGCAATGCATCTGTGACAGGTATGGGCACCTTTGTAAAGCCTTGTACGTAGCCCAACATATAATTCACTACAACACGAACATGAGTTTGGAGGTGGGAGGTGATCTATTCTTTGGCGGAATTGGCGCTGTGTATTTTGGAGTGTATGCGTATTTGGTGTGCGATCTTCGAGCAGGGTGGCATGGTTGGCTATATAGGTTGGTGCCTGTGTGTTTAGCTTTTGTCGTTTCATGCAAGCTTTATGTCGGCGATGCTCATTGAGGTTGTTTTTGTTGGCTGCGTATCTCAATCGAGCCTGTGCATTTTTCTCAGTCCGTGTTTGGCCTGCAAAAAAAGAGTTAAAAACGTAGCAGTAAGTAGGTATAGAACGTAGTTAATGCAAGCAAAAAAGAAAAGTTCTTTTGATTGGTTGGAGTGAAGTGTAGCTTTGTATGTTGAGGGTATTTGCATTGCTAGTATAAAGTGACTTTGATTGCACCCGAATACGTGTATTGTAAAGACATATTAAGAACACAGAGCTGTATATAAATATTAGGAAATTTGAGCACAACATGTGTGAATATTAAAGGTTATGTAACTTATGAATGCAAAAACCTATATGTAACCTATGAGTATAATATGTTTTCTGAGGTAGTGTAGAATTTTTTTCAGCAATACATAGTTAAGGTGTGTCGAGGAATGCATCTAGTGGGGATTCCTACATGCTGGAAGCCGTGTCCTTAACTGCAGCGACAACAGTGCATTGGGCTTTCTCTTCTGATTTGTAGACCTCTAGCTTTGCGGATATTGTGAACATATAGCGGTGGAACAGAATTGGCCTAACAACAGGCCAAAGCTTGTCAGGTGTTGGTGCAAGAAGTTGTAGCTCTTGTGCTAATATACCCATGATTGATGTAGCAACCTCATCAAAAGCAGTTACCCATGTTGTTGCTGTGCCATCCTCAATGATGAAGTGTAATGCATATTTGTAGTCACAATGGGAGATGGCGTGCTTGCATTTTTGGCAATACCAAGAGGAATTTGCATTTTGGTCTAGTTTTTTCTTGCATTGCTGGTTGTTAACAATTGATGTGCATGCTGGATAGCTGAAGGAGGACATATTAATGTGTATAATTGTTGCTACGGTGGAGAAGGTGAGCGGTTTACCTAGTTTCGAGGAGGATTTGATGCCTGCAATATCGGTTTTCTCAATTTTCGCAATACTCACTGAAGGGTATGTAGTTGTAGGGGTGTGCGAAGTAAACCATGCACGCAATGCATGAGCCTCAGGTATATCAGGATCTATGAAGATTTGTGTATTAGGGCCTGTGGCCAATGTTGTTCCTTTGAAAGTTGTAGTTTTTGCTCTCTTAATTGCTAGGACTGGTCGGGTTGATGTCTGTGCAGCACATAATTCACTTAGAAGTTTGCCTTCATTGTCACTAAAAGCGCCCCATAACGTTGCCTCAATACATAGTGCCGAGTTATCACTTAGGACAACTGTGCGTTTGTGGCTGAAAGTGCTATCACTTTTCTTGATAGTGGAGGGGGTGGTAATGGACAATGCAAGAGCTAGTAGGTCAATGGTGGCTTTGGCGGGGGTGGAGTTGATTTCTGCTATTGTTTTAAAGCGGAAAAGATATTGCGGTATGTTTACGGACTGGTTTGTACTAAGCTTTACTGAGGAGTTCAAGTCTAGGATGATGTCCCAAGGAGTTGTGGAGTTGGTGTAAGCTTTTTTTGCAGGCCGCAAGGTGCCTCCTTTGATTGTGTATGTTTTACCTAGTTGTATTTGGTTGTAGTAAGAGGTTGCAGCTAGGTCGAAAGAAGTCACCACTATATCTGAGTTGCTTTTGTCAATAATGTCGAAGCTGAAAACTTGCCCTGTGCGTTTTTCCGTGTTGTAGTTGTTTAGGTTGCCTTTTTGGATGACCCTGCCTTTAATAGTCCAGACGCTTTGGTAAGGGTTTAACGATTTAATCGGCGTGAGTGGCATGCAGTGTGCAGGGTGGCCTTCGCGAGTAGCCGGCGCCAAAGTATCTGTGTGGGTTGTCGGCAGGTGTACGGCCAGTCGGGGAGGAACATCGTTGGGGGCAATGGAGTCTGCGATGCTGGTGGTTCCTAAACAGTAAAATAAAATGGAAATGAATTAGCAAATGGGGTAAGGAGATTGTACAATTTTCTGTATAACCTGCAAACACAAGAGCAGATAAATTTGTCCGGTAATAAGCGATTTGTAATTATCGTTTAAGCAAAGCAGTGCTAGCTTCTCACAAATTAACATCGCAATCATGGTTTTCAATTTTCACAAATGATGAACATCTTAAATAGAGTCACCTTGAGATCTTGCACATATGTACAACAGCTCTATCTTATATATCATAATTGGAATTACACAAAACTCTTGACGACGGTTTCAAAATGGAACATGTACACCATATTTATCCAAGTATAGGTTTATCAAGTTAGGCCTTCAAAAAGAGATTACTGTGGGGTAGGATGAAAGATGGGGGCATATGTATGACCAGTGCAAGGTCGTAGTAGGGGTGAGGTGGGGGCTTAAATTAAAGGGATGCAAGATAAGCATTGAATGTAGCTCTAATGGAGTTTTCTTCACCGCCAGAGTAGTACTGGTCGTAGCTGAGCGAACGGAGGAAAGTGAACAATGCGTCAAGCCTAAGGTACGTTGCGTCTACCTTGTGCATCATGTCTAAGACAGCGGTTAAATCACTATCAAGAATCATTGCTGATGGGATGAGGGATTCTGATATTCTACCAGAAATGGTCGAGCATGTGGCTGCAACAGAGGTAGCCAAAGTATGGACAGATGTCGCAAGCGGTGGCTGGACACTTTGTATGGAGCTTTCATTGGTGGTTGCTTAGGTTGCAAATGACTGTGGTGTTCCATTTGAAGCGACCAATTCAAGTTGAGGGCTCCCGACAATGGCACCAGAGGTATCATCTGATATTGTGATAATGGACGGGCTTCCACTTGGAGTGGCCATAATACCTGGGGTAAACAACCAACTTTGTCAGTATAAATTTAGCC
This sequence comes from Taxus chinensis, assembly GCA_019776745.2. NCBI lineage: Eukaryota > Viridiplantae > Streptophyta > Pinopsida > Cupressales > Taxaceae > Taxus > Taxus chinensis. Next base: position 888,349,381 of record CM034151.1, read on the forward strand.
TCTACTGACAAGAACAGAAATATATATACATTGCAAAAAACATTGGCTCGTTGAAACTGAAATTGGAATTACATCGACTAATCATATATCATATATTTTATTCATAATTCTCTCCACTTGACTGGTATACGATGCATAATTGGAGGGTGAGTAATTTACTATTGGATTATCATTATTCATTCCTCCTAAAAGATTCTGCCATATCTAGCTGTACATACTGTCAACCTTTCAAAGAGTTCGTCCATCCAAACAATTAAAGATACAGAGGAAAGTTCATAAGCTCCCATCTTAACTTACTCTTGACAGTGGTAAAATATGCATTGAATAATAAAATGTAATCACGTATTTGACATACAAATCAAAGCAAAGACTGGTTTTTCTACTGGTTGCATGCAACAATTTGAGGCTGTGAATAACCAGACCTAGTGCTTCAGATTTTAACACATTCTATAGGAAGCTGTAGTTCCTTGCACTATGATGTGTACAGAATAGTAAAAGACAGATTTAGCCAAGAATCGCATAGTTAGCCTGCAGGCCTAAGCAGATTACAGTTTGTAAGAGATACAAGTTGGCATTAAATGATAAAAATGGTAATTACGCCTTGAGATTGATGGAAATAGAATTATAGTTACAGGAGCAGACTGAAATCAATGGACAAGTTGGGAGTATATTCAGAAAAACAGATCACAGGCATTGACTGAACACCAAACAAACTTATATTTATGCATACCTGGTATATTTCTGAGCCGTGGTGTACAGGGAGAAGGTTGTTACAAGTTTCTGAGCCGTGATGTATAGGGAGAATGAAAACTTACAGATGCAAGGGCGTATTTATAGCCCGAGGAAAGATCTAAGCGAAGTTATTGCAAGGCGGTGGATGTATTTATGGAGTGTGGTGCACACGTAGCTGGGGAGACCGGCGGAACTGTGCAGCAGCCAGATGGGAGTCGAGGATGGTCACTGGAACAGTATAATCTGGCGCTGATGTGATCGCGTGGAACAAAAATCAGGCAAAAACAGTCCGTTTTGCATGCACACGGGTCTGTGCCAGTTATTACGGGGTCAATTCACGCACAGGCGCAACAGTGAGCAACAGTGACTGCAATAAATATTTCCATGGCAGTGGAGGAATACAGCCAGCGGTGGCAGCGGAGGAATACAGGCAGCGCGTAAAAATTTTACAGGGAGGGTGTTGCCGGAGTTTGACGCTTTCCAGCAACACCACCTTCAGAGTAAACGCCTACCGGCGTAATTATTGTTGAAGACCAAAATATTATTCTCTTGCTTATAAGCATGTCACACTCAATTTTGTTCCAATTCTTTTATCATAACTTAATTATATTATAATTTTATTAATATTATGAATTACAATTTCCAACTTTAATAAATATTTATTATCCTCCCAAGGCAGGGGTTTATAGGCTTCAAAAAATTAATTTCACTTTTTTGCATGACCAATTACAATTATACATGTAACATTTTATAGCATTTGTATATATTTTTTCAATATTATGTATTTATTTGATTTTTTCAAAAAATTAATTTTCTTTTTCACCGTCTCAATAATTTTCTATTAATAAAAGTAGGCATTTTCAAAAAAATTATACACTATAGTTTAAACTTTATAATTATGAAATGATGACACATTACATTAAATGTTTCAAGTACAACATTAAATCAGTTGTCAATTCATCTAAATTGGGGAAATTAAAAACATCGGCTGTAGTTTCCTCTTAGAGACAATTGAACCCCCTTCAGATACAGATACAGATCTAGATCGACCAATTTGTATATGGTAAACTAAGGAGATATTAGGGTTGAATTACATATTTATCTCTGTATGCAGGCCTGATTTAACATGTAATGCTATTGATTTTAGGAATACTTTTAGGAAAGCTCTGTTTAGCATAATTCCCGTAAAATTAGGCAAAGAAGTAGAAACAACCATGTCTTTATGTACCACTGCACAAGAGGCAAACAGAAGGAGATTTTTCATGCAGGCCTATAATCTCTTCACTCTTTGTAACCCTAAAAAGATCCAAATGCAACGGGAGATCCTTACAGGAAGTTGTTCCTTTCAAATATCGGCTACGAAATTGTGGAACAAAAGTTGAGCCCAAAATTTGAGGCGTTTGGGCTTATCAAGACTATTTGCGTTGTTTATGACAAGAAAACTAAAAATCTGAGGGGTTATGATTTTGTGAAGTATGCGCATTCTGGGGATTTTAATAGTGCATATAAGCAGATGGGAATAAAGGTAGATGACAGCAAAAATGTGGAAGAGCCCGTCCACACCGCTTTTATGCCATACCACTGATCTGGAACCATGGCCAGGTCAAGGTAAAACCAGTAAATCATGTCCCTGGAGAGTGCATGCCCCGATGCTATGTTACCCCATATCACAGAGTCGGGGTTATACTGATAGAACAAGTGATACCATCCTTTGTATATCGATGGACCTAATTTAAACCAATAGAACACAGTTCAATTTAATTCAGAGCTCCCATTTGGGGTGTATTACTATTAATGGATTAAAACATCTTAAAATAGGACAAAAGTGATCTTCTGTTGAGAGTAGACAGGGATACAACAAACAATTCAATTTTCTTATTTTGGATACGATTCCATTATATGGACTAAGAAATTTTAAAATAGGAAAAAATGGAGTCTTTCTCTGTTGAGAATCTTGAGATGCATAATTTTGAAACGTATACTGTAGTTAAACAAATATCGTTGTCTAGTTCGAGTAAGATCTCCTATCTTGGGGGGAATAACAATTTATGGAGTAATTATTATTAACTAAACAGGTTGATTTTTTTGTTAGTTTGCAGTATTTTTGAAATGGGTACTGCAAAAGAAGAAGAAAACAAAGTTCAATTCTTATAACATTTGGAAAATGGGGATTAGTCCCAAAATGGGCAATTCCATATTAATAAGTAAACACAGTTTTGTTCGTTTAAATTTAAAAAAAAAAAGGATTTGTGTGTTGAGATATCGTACAACACCTAACTTTGACTCCCATAAGATTCATCTTTACCCTTTAAATATCTTGATCGTGGTCAGTTAATCCTTCCCCAACATACACCTTCAAAAAAAAGGCCAGATTCAAGACTGAAATCAAACTTGGGCTACTTACCTTTATTCTTTTGACCCGTGTTGAATAGAAATCATAAAAAGACTAAATCGAAAGAGATAAACTAGGTTGCAAATAAGATTATCATTATAAATCCATCATAATGCCCAAGATTCTATTTAGAAGAACTAGTTTCACATCACGATTAGGTTTATGCCTTCTTTTATCAAGCTAAATTGAATTACTTTTGATATTTCCAGCTAAATGTGAAATTGGTGCTTTCAAATATATTGTCAATCATTATAATGATTTTATTTTGGTTTTATGATGACTACATCTAAATGTCTAGTTCAGTCTTTGTATGGTATTTATTTTGAACATGTAGTAATACGTTAAAAAAGATATAATAAACAAAAATAAATAAATGGGATAATGGGAAGTGGCGGTGAGGAGGCAGTTGGGGTTTTGATTGTGGCAAGATGCGTGAGGCAGTGAGTGGTAGGAGAGTGGCAGGGTATGGGTGTCGTGAGATATTTTTAAACCTGTCATTATCCTTGACAACAATACAAGCACTTTAATTAGAATCCAAGGCATCAAACCACGCTGAAAATCCAACTTCACATTACAACTTTAGTAGAAATTAGATAGTGCAGTGAGGACGGACGTGAGGGCATCTCTCATAAATTAGGAATTTTTTTGTAGTATTGACTAATGAAAGAACGGGGTAATTTCTCTAGGTATATGAATATGGCAGGATACAGGAGATAGGGGTTCCTCATGAGACAGTCACAATGTTTCACTTGTGCAACAAACATATCTCCAACCTGATCAGTTTACATATGCCCACGTAATCCCAACCTGTGCGCCAAGGTTGAGGTTTGTGTCAGATGCTATAGTTGGAAACAGGTTTAGCAGACATGCATGCAAAATGTGGAAGCATATGCTTGGCATGTGAAATGCTTGACTGAATACCTGAAAGCAATGTGGCCTTTAGCCTGCAATGGCTGTAGGATATACAAAAACTGGGTTTGTTGAAAAAGCGCAGAAACTTTCAAGCAAATATAATCGACAGGTTTAGATCCAAATACTCTTCCTTGTCTGGTATCGCCTTTCCCTATCCTCATTCCCAGCTAAAGACTGCAGATATTCTTGGATAGAATTATAATAGAAGTGAGAGTTTTAATTTTTTTTTGCCTCAACCTTACCTCCTACTCATGAAATCCCTTCATCCATGATGGAGACTTTGGGCTGAGAGTTGATATCATGATTTATACAAAATGGGTTTGTTTAAAAATTCTTAGAAACTTTAAAAAAAATGCAATTTCAGGTGTAAAGAAAAAAACCGCAACCATAACCAACATGCTTCTTTTGTAAAAATGGGGGCTCTTCCAATGGATTTGTTTGTGGTTGTGTCTGCAGGACTATGCCCTATTGCACTAGTGTTGTTGGTGGAAGATATGTGTGAATACCAACAACATTATGAGGTTTAGTTGGTTTTATTCCCACTTATAGATGCATACCCCTGTTAGGAGTGCTTCCGTTAAATTGGGCAATTGGAATGATTAGTGTGTTGTTCGGAATAGTGGAATATGCACTCTTTACTTATGCAAAAAATCCTCAGAAAATCTTCCAAATAATTGGTTGGTTTCATTACCAGTTATGGATGAAGCTCTTTCAAGCAAAGATAAGCTTGATGACGTGTTGGATTCTTAGTATGAGATAAACAAACTAAGGCAATATTCTTTGTAGTGGTAAATACCCCTGATAAAAATGGTTGTAAATGGGATAAAAGTAAATGGGAGGAGTTTTTGATTTGCGCACAAACCATTTAATAGAATGCCTGATAGAGGGATGAATCTTATTGGAGTGCGAGTGAAACTGCATGGATTATCTCACACGCTGTGGATGCAAATATCTCCCAGGCATGGTTAATATCTCCTTATATTTCATAATTCTCATACTTTATTTGTTTCATTTGTAATGAAATATAATTTTAAAAGCTTAGGATTATCATAGATTTAATTGTTTTATATTAACTTGTTGCAAAACAATAAAATTCCCTATCATATCTCACGCAATCAAAATAACCATTTTGTAAGAAACAATGAACTTCAACCCTCATTTTGAGGTAATTCAGAAAACTACATGACCAAACTAGATCACTACAATATTGTTTTATCAACAAGTTGAAGTTGACTTCCCGGTACAAATATGTTGACCATCTTCTGGTTTAAATAGATAAATTGTGATTTCCGGAGACTCGCAAGGTAACCTTCGTAACTCCAGAAAGGGGATGTTAAGCTTCCATCTTGTACCTTGTAATGTGAGGATTCATTTTAATCCTTGAATCGACATCTAATGATCGTATGCGACAGTTTTGATGCCCTTATAGGAGCCCTGTTACATTGTTTTGCAGCGGTAAGAAGCTACTAAATCTAAAAAGTTGGCTTTCGTTTTGAACCACCATTTGAAACTTGGATAGAGAAATTATTATCCCTCTTCACAAACCTCTATTATTTTTACTAGACAATTGCATGGAACATTCAGTTTAGGGAAAAACACCTTTTTGTATAGTTTAGCAAAGCCATTTTGTAGGCCTCTAGTCACAGTATGACTGGGTTAAAATGGCCTAGTTAGGACCGTTGGCTTTAGAATTGTTAGTGCACAATCACAACACCCCTGAATGTCTGCTACCAGATGGGTTGAGACTACCGGTGTGATTGCACAACATGGATCATCTCTCTAAGTGTGGGACCCTACAAGTTGAGAGAGCTCTCCGGATTAAGGCCGGTTCCTATTCCTCTGTTCAGGTGCACACAAACTAAATTACGTTGGATCTATTCTAAATATACTATATTCTACCAAGGAGACAGGTTTGAGGAGATGCAAGAAAATAAACCTAAGCTAATGAGGTGATGCACCAAAGGAATATTAGACACTCATTTTGCAATTTAACACAGACCATAGAAATGCAATACAAACACCATGCACATATGACCAAACTGCAATAAGAGATCAGAAATACAACAATGAATACATGAGAGGGTTGAGAATCATCCACATACATATATATATTATCGCTCAGGAGTTGATACAGTATATTGCAGTGGCCAAGAAGCAAAAAAATTGCATTACAACCTAAATGAGAGGTTAGGAAAGCTCCACAAATCCTCGTGCGAGAAAAAGAAGAAGGGAGGGTGCAAAACAAAAATGTCCAACCCTTTACAATGAGCTATCCTTTTTCTGCCCCTTTCCTAGTACATTTTTCTCTTGCACATGGGTCATTATAACCAGTGCCTGAGTGGGTTTAGAAGGTGGCTTGGACTGGCTTTGCATATTGGGAGTTGCATTCTGATTGCCAATTCCTTGTGGAGTAATGGAGGGTTGAGGATTACCTAAGTTTGGTGATTATCCCTCTCCAATTTTCCTTTTCTTGGACCATGTATTGGCAGCTACACTTTGAGAAGGGACTTGATTCATTTCACACAACTCTTCAGATTACCAATTGACAAGCATAGTTTCACTTGGAGATGCTTCTTGTTGAGCTCCTTACTGCTGATTTTCTTCTTGGCTAGAATCTTGTGACACACCAATGGTTTGTACCATGAAGGCCTGGTTTAGTGCACCATTAAAGCACATTGATTGGTTATGGGGCTGATTGCATGGGACACACCAATCATATTCTTGGGCCATGGTTTTTTGTGCTAGAACCAATGCCCTTGATGTTGAATCTTTTTTTGGATCATATGACTGTTAGAGAAAAATCACAGCACCCCAAAATGAGTTATAAGGTCTGCTTTTCTAAGGCAGAATCATCTGGTGTGATTGCATAACATTGAATTTTCCCCAAGGTGTGGGACCTTACAAACATGGTAAATCTCTCCATAGAAGGCTAGTTCCTCTTCCTAAACTACCTGCCACAAGTCTATTCCAGTGCAAGCAAGCTAATCTAATCGTAATATAACTTCTAAGGAGACCAATGAGAGAAAGAAAGACTTGGAAAAATAGAGCCTACACTAAAGCATGATGATACACCATCAAAGGAAGTGATATATTCTATTGAGGGAGAAAGAAACAGAAAAAATGGAGATGAGGGAGGTTAGACAGAAGTAACACATCCTAGATATTCAAATTCACCATTAAAATCCATGAAACACAAAAATATTACACCTGTAAATGTGAAATACATGCACATAAAAACAAATCTGGAAGGGAGAGGAACATGAAGAAACAACAAAACGTTGCAAATGGTTGAAGAACACCACAGAAACATGTTTTTATTGCTCTAGAAGGTGCATATACCATTACATTTTTTGGAATAGAAGTAAAAATACATTTTCCAAGCATAGGAGAAGGTTCACTACTCAAAAATGGCATCAAGAAACAAATTTGACAGAGTTTCTCTATCCCCAGAATATCTCTCCTTCTCAAATGAGAAGTGTTACAGTATATATAGAAAGAAAAGAGAGAGAAGAGGGAAAACTTGAATCCTATTTGAACCACCCCAAGATATGCATTGGATCATATCTTGAAGATTCAAAAGCCATCAATAAATTCCCCCTTTCAAATCCACCCCACAATCTATCAATTCTAAATCCCTTTGTCTATCTGGCATGTTGAAGAAGAATGGAGGATCAAATTGAATTAGATTTGGTAGTTGAGAAAATAAGATTCTATATTAAAGGCTTGAATATGTTTCTCCATGGTTCACATACTAGGGCCTAATAAAATTTATTTTTTATCTTTTCATGGTGTAGAAGATTTCGAGACGCTTCCAACGGTGTCAGATTTGCAATATTTTGAGCCCTTATTCGAAAGATATGCCCCTCCGAAGTTTGTATCGAGTTTGTACAAAATGGGCCCCCCCTTACATATGGGACACGTGGCATCTAGATTAGAGAAAACATCGGGCTCACGGGTCCATAATTTATCTTTTTCTCTTGTCCGCAAAATGCAAAATGCAGAAAACCCCTACGGCCCCGAAGCTCCGCTTGGACACATGGCACTCTTTAGTTGACTGGGGAGATGTGCTTCCATCTTTGCCTTTATGCCCTTTTTGAAAAAAATAAAATTTTCACCTTTTCCTGTGACTCCCCACTTTGGCTTTGACTCGGGCTCAGACATTGTCCTTTTCCCTTTTTATTTTAGAGCCTGCCTGAGTCTGTCAAATAGATTTAAGACACGGATTTGTGCGACAGATCCGTTTCTTCTTTCACATGGTCATTTAAACTTTCGCAAGCCCCACCATTTCATTGTAGAGTCCCTCTGCAACCAATTTTGTCATCCTGAAATGTGAGCTCACAGGTTTGAGTCATTTCCCTCATAATTTCCTTATGTGCAGGAGTTGTCTTGACCAAATTTTCTAGGGGGTGAATTTGGGATAATAATTTGGCGACTCACTGGGACATCTTCTTACTAGATGAAGAGACTAGTGGATTTAAAGCATCCATTAGGAAAGGATTCTACCTGATAAACACGAAGCTGATCTGAACTCTGAAATTCTGACCTCTGAGCCTCTTGGAAACCCGCTGAAACTTTAATTTGGACTTCACCAAAATCCAACAAAATGCACTATGCGAGATCAATAGCACCAAAAAACTATGTACAAACTGAAAATCATACATGCTCCAAATGGAACATGCAGAGTGTGCATAAGCACTTATTCTACTGAAAGGAAAATCTACGCCTACTCCTAAACTAACTAGAGGGAAAGAATGCTAAACAAATCCTGCAACAGGCAGGGAGAAGTAGCTTCCCTTTCTCAAGAGGGGTAGCCATGAAAATGATTTAACACTAAATATAGCCGCATGTATGAGTGAAAAACTTACAATAAGTCGGTTCTCCACCCAAATCAAGGTATCAACATTAATGGAAAATACCTCCTCAAGCTGACCTGCATTGGACTCCTAGAGGTATTGATGGTGACCCTTGGTACTTTGATGCTCATCCTTATGCCCTGAAGTAGGCATGACTTTTTTTTATTTCTCCTTTGGCTCTAATGAATCCAAGTACCTGATTGGGCATGGTTTGATCCTTTGGATGTGCCCATTTATCTGAAATTCAACTCCAAAATTGGAGTCTTCTTGTGGACCTTCTTGGGTGGATGGTGTGAGAGAGATGGGGGCTTTGCAGTTTCCTTCCTCTTCCTAAGAAGAACATGGAAGATTAAGATCCTCCAACCTTGGTTCCTTAGGGCCGTTGTGAGATGCAGGTTGTTGTCCTTGGATGTTCTCCTCCATGTCAATAGACTCATGTTATTGGAAGATAAGAAGATGGAGGAGTGAATGATGTGATCTCCTCGGGCTCCTCTCCATCAAGACAATCCTCCAAGTCAGATAGATAATCTACCTCCTCATTGTCCTGTTATGTGTGTTTGACCTTCTCCATGGTGTCCTTTGAATCTACAACTTGATCACCATGTCTCCCTTAACTCTCAAACATGAAGTTTGAAAGATCAAACTCTTCTTCAACATTAGAGTTTGAAGGGGATGAAGTGGGAGGAAGAACTGAAGGTTCTTCTGTAGCCTGCTCCACACTTGAGGCCTCTAAAATTTTATGGTCCTCCTCTATAGAAAATTCAGCCTTAGCCACCACTGGTTCTTCAACACTGACCTCCTCTATTGGCTTGACCATCAAGGGGATCTTTGTAAACCAAAATTTGGCAGCCCAACTCTTTAGATTTTATGTTATTTCTTTTCTATTGGGCTCCTCTTCTTGATGTCCTTGACTGGATTCTTAAGTATCTTCCTAACATGGACTTGGGAAAGTAAGAGGAGTGGCGGGTTGGGGTTCAACAAACTTTACAATTGTTTGTGGTGGGAAGGGAGGTAGAACTTCTTGTTTGTTTAGAGGGGATGATTGTTTAGGAAAGGAAAGGGTAGAAGAAATGAAATGGGGTGGAAGACTAGGGAATGGAGAAATGGAATCAACACTTGGGGAAGAAACTAGGAAGCTTGGAAATTGGAGCTTGGGTTGATAGGGTGCTGCTTGAGGAGTGGAGACAAAATTACTAGATAATGGTGTAGAATTTACCCATTGACAAGGCTTCCTGACACGAAATTCATAGTCCTCAATCCATTGTGAAAGTTGGGGCAACATTTCAACCATGATGTCTAGCTTCTCCTGAGGGTTGTAATGTCTTCGAAAAGGGCCTTCCCATGGATATGGTACCCTAAAACCAATCTAAAATGCCTTCATTTGTGCTATGCCCCTTGACTGAACCATGCTAACCTCCATTTTTTGAATTTTTTATAGTAGATCAACATCCTCTTTATAACTATTACCATCATATGCGTCCCCTTGTCCTTGATAAGCTTCAAAGTTAAACTCATTTTGACACTACTCATATGGGTAAGTATAATGGTTCTGGATCTGATTATAATGTTGATTTGGAGGAGTTGGGAAATGCATTGGAGGTGGATTGCATTGTTGTAAGTGTGAGTTCCATGAAGGGAATGAAGTCATGATTGCACAACCTCATGGAATGGGAGAAAATGAAAGAAATGGAAGAAGAAAATGGATGAAATAAGTGGAAATGGAGGGAAAAGGTATGCAACTTAGAGAATGGGTTTTTGACAAGATGGAGTCACCATATGTGTGTGAAAGTGCCTCCAAAGACTGAAATCTTCACCAAGAGCACATCGAACCTGATGAAGTGAAGTGGTAAGGTGCTTCATACCTGTCCCACCGTGTGTGCCAAAACTGTTAGTGGTGCACAGTGGTATTGGATTTGTTGTTTTTTGCATGAGACATTAAGAGAAGATGAAATATGTAACCCCAATGTCCCACTGAGCGTGCCAAAACTATTAGTGTGAAATCACAACACCCCCAAATGAGTTATAAGGTCTACTTTTCTAAGGCAGACTCATCCGGTGTGATTTCATAACATTGAACTTCCCCAAGGTGTGGGACCTTACGAATGGGAAAGCTCTCCAGAGAAGGTTGGTTTCTCTTCCTACACTACTTGCCACAAGCTATTCCCATGCAAACAAGCTAATCTAATCCTAATCTAACTTCCAAGGAGACAAAGAGAGAAAGAAAACTGGAAAAAACAAAGCCTACACTAAAACGGTGATATACCATTAAAGGAAGTGAGATATTCTGTTGAGGGAGAAAGAAATAGAGAAAATGGAGACGAGAGAGGTAAGATAGAAGTGACATGGGCCAGATCTTCAAATTCACCATTAAAATCCATGAAACACAGCATCTTGCACCTAGAAATGTGAAATACATGCACAAAAAACAAATATGGAAGGGAGAGGCACGGGGAAACAACAAAACGATGCAAACGGTTGAAGAACACCATAAAAATATGTTTTTATTTCTCTAGAAGGTGCACAGACCATTACATTTCTAGAATAGAGGCAAAAATACATTTACCAGGCGTGGGAGAAGGTTTACTGCTCAAAAATGGCGTCGAGAAACAAATTTGACAAATTTCTCTATGCGCAGAATGTCTCTCCTTCTCAAACGATAAGTGTTACAGTATATATAGAAAGAAAAGAGAGAGAAGAGGGAAAAATCAAATCCTGTTTCAACCACCATTCGTTAATGCTCCTAAAAATCCACCCACAATCTGTCGAGCCTAGTTCCCCACACCTGTTTGTCGTATGTGAGAAGATAGCATACCAAAATCTCAATATCCAGGTAGTGGAAGCCACCGGATCCCGCAATAGACACTAAAATTAGGTCACACTCCCCTTTCATACCTTGACCAATAAGCACCCTTTATTACATTTACCTATCCATGACCTCCCTTCACCCCACTAATATTAATTTAATTAAATTAATGCATTATACTCACTATATTTATTATTTGAATATTTTATTTAAATAATATCCACACATACACTTCACTTAGACACCTCATCAAACCAACTCAACCTAAGACCTGTTTTTAGTAAATTGCCATAACTAACTAAGACTTACCCAAAAACCCTAAAAATCAATGCCTACATTCCCTCTAACCACATTCCTGCATGCTCACAAGAAGCTCCCAGTCTAATCCATGGGATAATGACACGAGATCCAAGGAAATCAGGAGGATCTCCCTAGTTTAGTAAACCTAGGAAATCCCACCTTGACCGATGCCGATTACCCCTAACCGTCTCCGGTTAAGCCATACCGCCATCGGTTACCCCTTTTAACCCCTAAACTACCTTATTCTCAAGGTTGGAAAACATTGGGAGAAAGTGGACGAGCAAGAACACATCTCAGAGAGATAACGCATCTTCAGAGAGCCAATTCCATTGAAAACCCGCATGCAAAGAAGGAGATTGAACATCTTCTCCTGCACAACCATCCTAGTCATGATCTAAATCTATCCAAGAAAAGAAGAGTGTACATGCAACCCATGTAGAAGCTTTTATTCAGTTGGTGATCACTTGCAACCTTCAAGCCCATCATCAGCACCTCCATCTCTCACACACAGGCATTCAGGAATGGAATCCAAGTAAGTATAACATCATACTTTCATGGTCTATTTCATTTCATCATCATTTTACCATCCATTGTCTATCTTGCCCCCTATTGACCTTCTCTGACATTTTCACCTCCATATACCCATTAAAACCTTGCCAAAGCCTACTAAAGTTACCCAATACCTTGTCCCGACCAACCAAATTCCTTTTTGCAATCACAATGGAGACCAAAAGCTTGTTCTGTGACATTTTTAGACCTCACAGTAACCGGCACCAGTTACACCTAACCGTCATTGGTCACCCCTGACCAACACCGGTCTCTGTATTTTCCTACATAGTATAGAATAGAGACCTACCCACCAAACTTCATCTCACCCTCATTCACCTCTGATCTACCCAAGACCTCTATCAAACCTGCAGAGACCCAGAACCAATCATTTGACCTTTGGATTCTATTCTAGCTTAGCCTGTTATATTAGATCTATTTTTATTATTGTGTTTTTAAGTGAGATACCTAAATCATTTTAAAATAACAATAGGATTTACTTTGTTTACAACATTAAATTGTTTTAAAAAGTGGATTGACATCCATCTTGTAAATATCATACTTCTTGGATCTAGCATACGCTAGGCAATTCACTGCCCATATTGTTTAATTCCTTCTAGTGGTCTTGTATTCATTACAGGTAGTTCCTCCTAGTCAAAAGGAAGCTCTCACAATTAGCTATGGATCTGGAAGTCATACGTGCACAACAACCCATCAACAAACATTTGAATAGGTATTCCTCTTACGCCTGTTACCCTATATGTTTCATCAACACTTCAAAGAAACGATCTAAGAAAAAGGTGAAACATTTTGGCATGCCCGGTGGGACCCATCCAGGGTTCCTTGTATTTCTTTCATTCCTAGGAAAAAATTGTGTGTTTTTTTCCCTTCTAAAAAGCGTACACACTAATATTCTTCCTTGGTAACCCACCTCTTCTTTCTATTTTCTCTAAAGGAAACTTTTCTTTTGGTGTGATTAAAAAAGAACCATTTCTTCAAGTTTTCTGCATTGTAGTGAAAGAGCATCCCTCTTCCTCTTCATCTTATTGTGTCATCCAATTTCACATTTCGATTTGGGATTAAAATAAGTGCATTCCATTCTGATTTATTGCATTAGCTCACATTAATTGAGGGCAACCTATACGCTGGAAGTCATGTCCAGCTGATGGTTGACAAACGAATCATAGAAAAGCACTTCTGTCCTTTTCTCTTTCTCTGAGTCTTACCAAACCACACAAAAATTCAAAATACATAAATTCTTAAACAACATCCTACCTGGAAGAAGCTATAGGTGTTCACATGATCACGACATAGTGGGCACCCAACTCGTTGCTCTTTCGAGTTATACTTCAGAACGAAGCCCGCCCCCACCATAACATACCTGAAACCTCACCTTTTAGATCTCCTTCTTTGTAGGAAGCCATCCTCACCAAAAAATCTATTTCACAATTCATGTGTCAGTCCCTAAATAGCATAAGATCAACAAACATACTAGAAAAGGCACTCCTAGGATCACATTTTCTTAGTGTTTTTGCTTGGCTTGCATTTTGAGGTGAAAGATCATGTTCATTAGTTTTTGTTGTTCATCCTTACATGCTCCTCATCACAGCTGGTGTATTCTGGCTTCACTTGAGTGTTCCTGGGCCATATTGTCATCATTCTCAGAATTCTGGGTCTGATTCTACATCAGATTTTAATTCACAACCACTTTCTTTCATCACTATTTCAATTTCATAGTAACCGTCGTCGGTTACCTCTGACCGCCATCGGTTATACCCAACCGACATCGGTTCTAGGTCCTTTTTCTAACCTACTCAAAAGGACATTTTACTCCACTTTCTACCAATTTTCATAGTCTCTGTCACTATCATTATTCCCATTGACGTTTTAAACATCCTCAGATTTGGCATACCTATCAGATTTTACCTTCTGCCTCACTATTTAATCATTGTCCATTTTCTACAGTGACTAGCAACGGTTACCCCTAACCGACGTCGGATTGACCTAACCGACATTGGTTAGCCTTTTTTACATTCTAGCCACCATTGGGTACTTAATCCACTTTTTGTCACCAGATTCACTTGTTCCTGTTGTTCTCTGTGTCATTTACAGAGAAGCAGCCCTACCTGATCAGTACTGGTTCACATGGTGCTGACCCGAAGACAAACAAGCACCCTCATATTTCACAGTAGTTTTCAACCACTCCCACCTAGTCCTTCACCACCATCTATTTTATCACTAGCCATGGATTCCATCCAGCCTACTACTATCGCTACCGGAGACGAGGAGTTCTCACGACTCCTTGACCAGAACCCTGTCGCCTTGCAATTTTACCTTTCCCACTCGTCCACTCAAGATGCCACGGGTTAGTTGATATATGGCATGCCCATATCTATCCCCCCGACTCTCGTACCCACTCCCGCATCGGCCCCATCTGGCTCTGTACTTCCCGCATCCACCTTACCCCTAGTTGTTTCGCAATTAGGTCCTATACCCGCTATGACTGTTGCATTTGTTACCTTTTTGGCCCCCATTACATCCACCGTACCCTTGAAAAATACCCCAAACACAACCTCATCCACCCCTAATGTCTCACACATACCTATAGCTACATTACCACCTCCAGTGTCGGTGACCCCCACCCCATTTCAAAATGTGGTTCTTTCCATTCCACAATCATTAGCCCCTATTGCCACTAGGGCTATCACGACCCTTCCGACCCCATATACATACTACCAACAACCTCTTGTTTCATCAATTATTCATTCCGAGTACATACCCCCTATTTCACTGCCTTCTTCTTCACCACCCTACATGGGAGCCCTATACACTAGAGTGCCACCCCTATTATATGCCCAAAACCAACCTTCTCATGCTACAGGAGGCATCCAATCATCACAACCTACCAACGACCTAATTAAATTGATGTTGGAAAAGATGCAGACATTGGAGGCATCGGTTTCTAGCTCCCGCAACACTCTCACCTACGACGAGATTTGAAACGAGCCTATTCACCCATTCATTCCTATCCATTGAGACCCCGTGTATTGGGAAATGCCTAAAGTCAATCGTTAGATTAGATTATCCTATTAGATTAGATCTATTTTTATTATTGTGTTTTTAAGTGAGATACCTAAATCATTTTAAAATAACAATAGGATTTACTTTGTTTACAACATTAAATTGTTTAAAAAAGTGGATTGACATCCATCTTGTACATATCATACTTCTCGGATCTAGCATACGCTAGGCAATTCACTGCCCATATTGTTTAATTCCTTTTAGTGGTCTTGTTTTCATTACAGGTAGTTCCTCTTAGCCAAAAGGAAGCTCTCACAATTAGCTATGGATCTGGAAGTCATACGTGCACAACAACCCATCAACCAACATTTGAACAAGTATTCCTCTTACACCTGTTACCCTATCTATTTCATCAACACTTCAAAGAAAAGATCTAAGAAAAAGGTGAAACATTTTGGCATGCTCGGTGGGACCCATCCGGGGTTCCTTGCATTTATTTCATTCCTAGGAAAAAATTGTGTGTGTTTTTCCCTTCTGAAAAGCATACACACTAATATTATTCCTTGGTAACCCACCTCTTCTTTCTATTTGCTCTAAAGGAAACTTTTCTTTTGGTGTGATTAAAAAAGAACCATTTCTTCAAGTTTCCTGCATTGTAGTGAAAGAGCATCCCTCTTCCTCTTCATCTTATTGTGTCATCCAATTTCACATTTTGATTTGGGCTTAAAATAAGTGCATTCCATTCTGATTTATTTCATTAGCTCACATTAATTGAGGGCAACCTATACGCTGGAAGTCATGTCCAGCTGATGGTTGACAAACGAATCATAGAAAAGAACTTCTGTCCTTTTCTCTTTCTCTGAGTCTTACCAAACCACACAAAAATTCAAAATACATAAATTCTTAAACAACATCCTACTTGGAAGAAGCTATAGGTGATCACATGATCACGACATAGTGGGCACCCAGCTTGTTGCTATTTCGAGTCATACTTTAGAGCTGTTGGTCCAAAAATCTGTCGCTTGGGCAGATCTATGGATAAACGAGCCAACAGTGTGCAGGGCTTAGCCCCTCTTTGAGTCGGCAAAGCGAAACTGGTTTATTGCTATTCTACCAGCAGGAATCTATGCAAGTCTCACAGATTCTGCCTTCGGGGGTTGGGATCTCATCCCAGTAGAGTGTTCCAGGCTGCGAAAAGAAAGGAATGAAAGAGGGAGAAGAGAAAGAACAGATCCGAAGGAAGAAAAGAAATGAATTCCAAAGCAGAAAGGTCAGAAGATTTATGTTTTTAGTTTGGTAGTAAACAGAGCCAAACCTACTTGCATAAATAAACAAAGCAATACTGATAAACAAATGACGGAAAAGTAGATATGAATCCAACAGATTAAACACATACAGATCTAACGTAAGAAAGATCTAATGTATAACACAGCTATTGAGCACAAAGTCTGAATAATTGTATTACTGTTCTTTTCTGTTACAAGAAAGCTCAAAGTCTTTCTCTCCTCACTTCTATTTCTATCTAAAAAATGTCCACCCTGAATACAACAAGTATTCTCATATTTATAGAAGAGAGGAGAAGGAAAGAAGGCAAAAAGGAGCCAACCACTTATTTACAAAGATATTTACAAAAGGGCGCACTTTTCATTGTGTCAGCAGGAACTTATCAGCGCCTTTTGAAATGGGCGCACATATCAACATGTCGACACCACATTATCAGCGCCTTTGGAAATGGGCGCACATATCAGCATGTCGACACCACATTATCAGCGCCTTTGGAAATGGGCGCACCATTCGGCGTGTCAGCATGAACTTCCTTGCGCCTTTTCATCGTGTCAGCATGAACTTGTCAGCGCCCTTTGGCGCACCATTCGGCATGTCGACATGACTTTATCAGCGCCCTTTGGCGCACCATTTTACATGTCAGCATGAACTTCCTTGCGCCCTTTGGCGCACCTGTCAGCATTTCGACATGACATTATCAGCGCCCTTTGGCACACCATTCGGCGTGTCAGCATGAACTTGTCAGCGCCTTGGCGCACCTATCAACATGTCGACACCACATTATCAGCGCCCTTTGGCGCACCATTCAGCATGTCGACAGGACTTTATCAGCGCTTTGGCGCACCATTCGGCGTGTCAGCATGAACTTGTCAGCGCCTTGGCACACCTATCAGCATGTCGACACCACATTATCAGTGCCCTTTGGCGCACCATTTTGAATGTCAGCACGACAATGTCAGCGCCCTGCTCAAAAAGACTGAAAAATGGCTAAGTCCTTAAAACTTGATTTTCGGAAGAGAATTTTGGACTTCTTTCGAACGTTGTCAAACTTCCTTGGGGCCAAACAAAATTTTTGGGTATGGTTACCTGCAAATTGCCCTTGACAATTTTGCAGGATAACAGCTGGCTCTTTCTGGGGACTATCTTTGAGTGAAACTTAAGGGTAGAGAATCCCAGATCTTCATGTGCCTATCCATTGGGTACGGAGTCAAAAACAAGGGGGACCGGAGGGAGAACAAAGGAAACACAAAACAAACCGAAAGCAAACACACGACGAAAGTAAACACACAACAAAAAACAAACTGTACAAAGAAGAGAGCAAGCTCTACTTCCTGAAGATCTTGAGATGTTGCCCGCTATAGGGAAGCGGGAGTTCAGCTCCATCCAGATACGAGAGATAGAAACTATTCTCTCCATTGAGCTGCTTGATCTTGAAGGGTCCTCTCCATAGGGAATCAAATTTTCCGTGCATGCCCTTTGGTTCTCTTCGCTTGTCCCAAAGAAGGACGAGATCTCCCACTAGAAAATCTCTCTGCTTGGCCTTCTTGTCAAAAAGCCTCTTCACTTGATTCTGATGTTCAGTGATCCTGTCGACCACCCTTACTCTCTTTTCTTCAAGTTCCGCAAGGTACATGATTCTCTTTTCTAGAGAACTCTGAAAAGTTTCATCTTCAATTACTCGTGCCAGGCGTAGAGCAGGAAGTTCCGCAGAAATGGGAAGTTCGGCATCAGTGCCATATAACACTTGAAAAGGTGACATGCCGAGAGATCTCTTGGGGGTAATACGGTCCGCCCACAAAGCGTCGTACAAAGACTTGTGCCACATCCGCTGATTTTCATCTACTAATTTCCGTATGATGGTCACCAAGTTCTTATTACTGGATTCTGCCTGACCATTTCCCTGAGGATAATAATCTGAGGCATGTGCTAAAGTTATCCCATATTCATAGCAAAAACTAATAACTTCCCGGGAAGAGAAGTTAGAAGCATTATCAGCAACGATTTTATTTGGAATGCCAAACCTGACAATGATATTTTCTTTGATAAAACTGCAAACCACCTCAGAAGTGGCATGCTTGACAGGTATGGCTTCCACCCATTTAGTGAAGTAATCCGTTGCTGTAAGGACATAGCTATGTCCAGCACTCGATTGAGGATTGAGTGCACCAATAAAATCAATTCCCCATTGCCTGAATGGTTCATTGATAATGACCGGCCTTAGGGGGAGGGCAGCCAACTTGGGCTTGCCGACAAACTGTTGACAGGGTTCACACTTTGCCACCCAGGTAGCCGCATCTTGAAAGAGCGTCGGCCAGTAGTACCTGGCTCGAATGATCTTGTGCGCTGTCACGGAAGAAGAGAAATGGCCTCCACAGGCTGAATTGTGAAAACTTTCCAACAATCTTACTTGCTGGGGTTTGTCAACACATCGCAGAAAGACACCGTCTATCCCGCGCTTATATAAACCTTCATCCCAGATGACATATTTAGCTGCCCTAAGCTTTATAGTACGCTTCTCCTTTGCAGTTAGGTGCATTGGGCATTCGCCGTAGGTAAGGAAGAAAGCGATGTCGGAGTACCATTCGTCACTAGTTGAAACAAATAAAACCAGAGGCAGAGAATCAGGATCCTCTAGAGGGCTTTGCTCTTCGTTGATACAATCCTCTTTTCCTTTAGGATCTTCTAAATTTTCATTTTCAGCCATTAATTGACACAGGCCCTTGCCCCTCACCAGCTTGGTGGGCTTAATATCTAGGTCATATTCCTGGACCTTTGCGATCCAATTCCCTCTCAAGCTTCCTAACTCCTGCTGAGTTAGAATTGATTTCACTACGGTGTCGGGAACCAGCACCACCGTATGCGAGTTCAGAATGTAATACCTGAAATTCTTCACCGCTTTGACAACGGCAAAGGCATGCTTTTCCAATTGAGTCATTTTTAGTTCGTGAGGCTTGAGAGGAGAACTCATGAACGCGATTGGAGATTCAATATCCTCCGAGTTCTTTTGCATTAGGATTGCAAACACAGTATGTTCGGAGGCGTAGCTATACATAATAAAGTCCTTAGAGAAATCCGGACATACCAGGACCGGTGCATGAGCCACAGAAGTTTTTATTTCCTCAAACGACCTTTTCCCCTCTTCACTCCATCTGAAAGTGGGTGACCCTTTCATCATGTTCAGTATGTGGCGGGTCTTCTCAGCAAAATCAGGGACAAAACGCCTAAGAAAGTTCACCTTTCCGAAGAAAGAATGAACACCATTCTTGCTTGTAGGCAGAGTAAGGCTTTGGATAGCCTTAACTCTTTCGGCATCAATCTTTGTTCCTTCTTTGCTAACCACATGGCCTAGCAATTTCCCTTCCGTGACCCCAAAAACAGACTTTTTTGGGTTAAGGGAAATCCCATGTTCTCGGCACCTGGCCAGTACTTGCTCCAAGTGACCACAATGATCACTTCGTTGTTTAGAGAACACGGTTAAGTCATCTAGATAAACTACAATGAATTTTCCCATCATGCCTTTAAATGCGAAATCCATGGCCCGCTGAAAAGTGGCACCAGCGTTAGTTAGGCCGAAAGGCATCCTGCTATAGGCAAATGTACCCCATGGAGTAGTGAATGCTGTTTTGAATTGATCTTCAGGCGAGACTTCAATCTGATTGTAGCCTGAAAAACCATCAAGCATAGACAACATTTCTGATCCAGTTACTACTTGCAGAACTTGATCCATTATCGGGAGAGGGTAGTTGTCTTTCAGCGAAGCTTGATTCAAGTTTCGGAAGTCCACGCATATGCGTATCTCACCGTTTTTCTTGCGTACTGGCACAATGTTCGCCACCCAAGTGCTGTGATGAATAGGGAAGATGATTCTCGCATCCAGCATCTTCTGAATTTCGGCCTGAATGGTGCCTGAAATCTTGGGATTATAGTGCCTCTGCTTCTGACGGAAGGCTTTGACATCGTCTTTCAAGGGAATATCGTGCTGAACGTCCTTTGGCTTGAAGGACTTTAAATCAGCGTAGGACCATGCCAATACATCCATATATTTTTTCAGCAACTTGACAAATTTCCGCTTTTCTTCTGGCGTGCAACATTTCCCGATGTTCACAAATTGCGGATGTGCCTCAGAACCTATATTGACTGATTCCATCTCTGGGGACGAATCAGGATCATTTTGCTTCTTCTTTTTTATAAAACGGTCGTGCCTGTCAAACAAGCGTTCCAGAGAAACTAGGCCTTTTGGAATCTTATTACCCTTGAGCTGACATATGCCATCGTTCTCCCCTGACTCATGGTTTTGACCGTTGATTGATTCGCGGCATGGAGAGGTGGATCCTTCAAAATACAACTCATCAAAATTTTCTGATTTTTCTAGAAAGGCAATGAGGTGATTATCATCGTTGAATACCTGCCAATGCTGAGAGTTGTCTGGCACGCTCGGGCGGAAAACCACTTCAATGGTGTATTTGTTCATTTTCAAACCCGGGTGCGGGAGCATGAGAGATGCTGAAACGGCCAATGAATCGGCCATGTCATTTTGAGCTCTTGGAATTGTTCCTATTGAAAAAGCATCAAATTCTTCGATGCTGTCCCATACTGCATTACGGTAGTGCCTGAGCCTTTCATTTTTCACTTGGTAAATCCTTTTGACCTGATTTACAACTAGCTCAGCATTGCCTTGTACCTTTGGATTTTTAATTCCTCTTTCCTTCGCAGCTTGCATACCGAGCAAGAGAGACTCATACTCAGCAGTATTGTTAGTGTTGAAAAACTACAATTTGAAAGAGAGAGGAATGACTTCTTCCTCAGGAGATATTAGCACAACCCTAGCGCCACATCCACTAGTTGCGCAGCTGCCATCAAATTGCAAGTTCCAGATCTCATTAAGGTCTTTTTCTTGAACAAAAACGCCCTTTGTATCTGCCTTGGTGGACAAGAAGTAGTTCCCCATCCCTGATGATTCAAAAAGGATTTGGGCTTTGGGATCTTCGGAGCTAGTGACCAAGTACTTCTTTTGGGATTCCGGTTCTAAAGTTTGCATTACGCCTTTGACTGGAATTCTAGCTTTAGACCAGTCCATGTGAATCTCTCCACCAACTTCGCTGCAAAATCTCCTTCCCAGCAAAATTCCATAGGCTGCTGGAATGTCAGCGACAAGGACGGTCATTTTTACCCTCTTTTCGGGAAAGGCCGCAAACGCAAATTGTGCGTCTTTGATTTGACCAATCAATGGCACTTGTTTGGTCTCCAATGAATAACATCTGCCGAAAGGTTTGTTAAGAGTGAGGCCCAAAGCATGGGCGACTTTCTCCGGCATGACTTTATCGGAAGCTTCGGAATCAATTATACAGTTGCTCAACTTATGGCCATTGATTAGGAGGGAGAGATAGAAAGGTTCTATCTTTCCTGATGCAGATGTTGAGGCAACATTTATATGGGATTCAGGGGGAGTGGAAAGGATTCCTTTTGGGGAAACCTGTTTAGATACAACAGCTTGACTCTGGATGTATTTGGTTAATCTCACAAGCTGTTCGGGATTTGACTGAAGATACTCAGCTTCAGACATCTGGATCTTGGTCTTTTTTGCATGATCTATAATATCAAATGCGGCCAAGGGTTGCGTTGGTGAAGGAATGAGTCCTTCACTTCGCGATGGTGGAACAGGGTTACTGATCTTGATAGGAACATGAGGGGGCTGATTCGGAGGAGAGATGGGCGGAAAAGACTTCTTTGCAAAAGACTTAACAGGGAATTGAGTAGGAAGAGGATTACCTCTTCTAACAATGGTTGGAGGCACGTTTGACACGACCTTCTCCTTCTGCACATGGGCAGCAACTTCTACTTCTTTTCCTTACGAGCGGGTGAAAACAGCATATGATTGTCCGCTTGCATAGCCTTGAGTACTCTCTTCTTCATCAGATTCATCCTCATCAAATTCCATGTATCCAATAGTGGAGTCGCCAGTCGGCTCATCGACATCTTGATCATCTTCGTCTTGAGGCAAAGATTCTTCATAGTACTGCTCTTCCTCTTCTATTTCGGCCAAAGCATTGACCGGAGGAGCTTCAAGCGCCAACCATGGAGCGGTTGCAGGTAAGCGCGGCCTTTGTGAAACATTGTTGGGAACAAAACTCCTTCGTGGAACGTCTCGGTATGAGGAACTAGGAGCCTGGGCCAACTGCTTTTTCAATGCGAGCAGATCGTTCGCCATCTTTTGGAATGCTGGATCAGACGAAGTAGTAGGCGAGGGATCTGAAGATTTGGACCTTGATGATTCCCTTCTCAACTCACTAGAAATTATCAAATTGTCTTCTATCCGGATGGCGGCAGCCTGAGCGAGAGGTAGAGTAGCTACTCACTCTTGAAGGAGCAAGAAGCTAACTTTTGAGCTCATGGCGTTCACAAAGAAACACTTTTGATTCTCCGGTGTTGGAAGCATGGCAGTAGGGACACGGTTGATTAATGCATTGAACCGGGCGACAAAATCGCGCATAGTATCATTTGCCTCCTTCTTCAGGTGGGTGATCCATGATAACAATGCAAATGCATCCTCTGAAGGCTTGTATCTGTCTTCGAAAGCATCCCGCAAGGTGGCCCAACTGGTGATGGATCCGGCTGGCAAATGCTGAAACCATTCAGCTGCGGGCCCTTGTAGAGTTTCCAGAAAAAGGTGAACAGACACATCTTCGTGAGTCATGTCCAAAATACTGCATGACATAATGAAAGCAGATATGTGGGAATCCGTGCTTTGATTTCCACTCCCGTCGAATTTGGGAAAATTATTTCTATTTCCGTGAGGGAGCGCGTGAACTGGATGTGGCAGTGCGAGAGGACCCATAGCATTTCCCCATGGTACCGCCATTTGAAAGGCTGGAAAAAGCACACGAGCTGGGAGGGTGGTTCCACTGAGCAGCAAGGCACTACAAAGGGATGTAGATGCTCCTTGTAAAAGACTTTTTTTTTTTTTTTTTGTGGAGGTGAGACACTCCTGGATGACCACCTAGCCGAGCTTAACGCTGAAAAACGTGCCGGTGTTACACTGAAATTGTGCCTCTGAAGCAGATCGAAAGTAGGATCAGCTTCTCCACGGGCTCTCCTGCTGCGCGTAAAAGGTTCACTTGCCAGTGTACCTTCCAGATCTGCGATATTAAGGCGCAGATTTAAACTTTGTTTTTGGGTGTACTTGCTGATTTTCTGGTTTTTCTGTCAAAAACCAGCAGCACGCACTTTTCTGAATATTTAAAAACTATCCTCTTCGAAAAACTGATTGCGGTTAAATGACAAATAATAGCGAGGATAAGATGGCAGGGAAGATAGTAAGTTGATTTTTCAGATCTGATTTTTTACTTTTTCAGAGGGTTTCAAACTTTTTAGAAAACAGTCAAAACTCAGATCTACGGAAAAATAATGATTTTGATAAAAACTCAGCGAACTAAAGATCTGTAACAGGCCCAGATCTATGACTCTCAGAAGAAAATTTTTTGATTTGGGCACTTTTGCAAATTTTTTGGATTTTCAACAAAAAAGTTTAGATTTGCAAACTGGCAGCAACCTGCTGATTTTTCCTGATTTTTTATCTTACTACCAGCATAGACCTGACAGATTTATCTGTTCAATCCCCAGCGGAGTCGCCAAAAACTGTTGGCGAAATCTGTTAGAAAATCCGTTCCCCAGCGGAGTCGCCAAAAACTGTTGGTCCGAAAATCTGTCGCTTGGGCAGATCTATGGATAAACGAGCCAACAGTGTGCAGGGCTTAGCCCCTCTTTGAGTCGGCAAAGCGAAACTGGTTTATTGCTATTCTACCAGCAGGAATCTATGCAAGTCTCACAGATTCTGCCTTCAGGGGTTGGGATCTCATCCCAGTAGAGTGTTCCAGGCTGCGAAAAGAAAGGAATGAAAGAGGGAGAAGAGAAAGAACAGATCCGAAGGAAGAAAAGAAATGAATTCCAAAGCAGAAAGGTCAGAAGATTTATGTTTTTAGTTTGGTAGTAAACAGAGCCAAGCCTACTTGCATAAATAAACAAAGCAATACTGATAAACAAATGACGGAAAAGTAGATATGAATCCAACAGATTAAACACATACAGATCTAACGTAAGAAAGATCTAATGTATAACACAGCTATTGAGCACAAAGTCTGAATAATTGTATTACTGTTCTTTTCTGTTACAAGAAAGCTCAAAGTCTTTCTCTCCTCACTTCTATTTCTATCTAAAAAATGTCCACCCTGAATACAACAAGTATTCTCATATTTATAGAAGAGAGGAGAAGGAAAGAAGGCAAAAAGGAGCCAACCACTTATTTACAAAGATATTTACAAAAGGGCGCACTTTTCATTGTGTCAGCAGGAACTTATCAGCGCCTTTTGAAATGGGCGCACATATCAGCATGTCGACACCACATTATTAGCGCCTTTGGAAATGGGCGCACATATCAGCATGTCGACACCACATTATCAGCACCTTTGGAAATGGGCGCACCATTCGGCGTGTCAGCATGAACTTCCTTGCGCCTTTTCATCGTGTCAGCATGAACTTGTCAGCGCCCTTTGGCGCACCATTCGGCATGTCGACATGACTTTATCAGCGCCCTTTGGCGCACCATTTTACATGTCAGCATGAACTTCCTTGCGCCCTTTGGCACACCTGTCAGCATGTCGACATGACATTATCAGCGCCCTTTGGCGCACCATTCGGCGTGTCAGCATGAACTTGTCAGCGCCTTGGCGCACCTATCAGCATGTCGACACCACATTATCAGCGCCCTTTGGCGCACCATTCAGCATGTCGACAGGACTTTATCAGCGCTTTGGCGCACCATTCGGCGTGTCAGCATGAACTTGTCAGCGCCTTGGCGCACCTATCAGCATGTCGACACCACATTATCAGCGCCCTTTGGCGCACTATTTTGAATGTCAGCATGACAATGTCAGCGCCCTGCTCAAAAAGACTGAAAAATGGCTAAGTCCTTAAAACTTGATTTTCGGAAGAGAATTTTGGACTTCTTTCGAACGTTGTCAAACTTCCTTGGGGCCAAACAAAATTTTTGGGTATGGTTACCTGCAAATTTCCCTTGACAATTTTGCGGGATAACAAGAGCAAATCCCGCCCACACCATAACATACATGAAACCTCACCTTTTAGATCTCCTTCTTTGTAGGAAGCCATCCTCACCAAAAACTCTATTTCAAAATTCATGTGACAGTCCCTAAATAACATAAGATCAACAAACATACTAGAAAAGGCACTCCTAGGATCGCATTTTCTTAGTGTTTTTGCTTGGCTTGCATTTTGAGGTGAAAGATCATGTTCATTAGTTTTTTTTGTTCATCCTTACATGCTCCTCATCATAGCTGGTGTATTCTGGCTTCACTTGAGTGTTCCTGGGCCATATCATCATCATTCTCAGAATTCTGGGTCTGATTCTACATCAGATTTTAATTCACAACCACTTTCTTTCATCACTATTTCAATTTCATAGTAACCGTCGTCAGTTACCTCTGACCGCCATTGGTTATACCCAACCAACATCGGTTCTAGGTCCTTTTTCTAACCTACTCAAAAGGACATTTTACTCCACTTTCTGCCACTTTTCACAGTCTCTGTCACTATCATTATTCCCATTGACGTTTTAAACATCCTCAGATTTGGCATACCTATCAGATTTTACCTTCTGCCTCACTGTTTACTCATTGTCCATTTTCTACAGTGACTAGCAACGGTTACCCTTGACCGAAATCGGATTGACCTAACCGGCATCAGTTAGCCTGTTTTACATTCTAGCCACCATTTAGTACTTAATCTACTTTTTCTCACCAGATTCACTTGTTCCTGTTGTTCTCTGTGTCATTTACAGAGAAGCATGCCTACCTAATTAGTACTGGTTCACATGGTGCTGACCCGAAGACAAACAAGCACCCTCATATTTCATAGTAGTTTTCAACCACTCCCACCTAGTCCTTCACCACCGTCTATTTTATCACTAGCCATGGATCCCATCCAGCCTACTACTATCGCTACCGGAGATGAGGAGTTCTCATGACTCCTTGACCAGAACCCTGTCGCCTTGCAATTTTACCTTTCCCACTCGTCCACTCAAGATGCCTCGGGTCAGTTGATATATGGCATGCCCATATCTATCCCCCCGACTCTCGTACCCACTCCCGCATCGGCCCCATCTAGCTCCGTGCTTCCTGCATTCAGCTTACCCCTAGTCGTTTCGCAGTTAGGTCCTATACCCGCTATGACTGTTGCATTTGTTACCTTTGTGGCCCCCATTACATCCACCGTACCCTTGAAAACTACCCCAAACACAATGTCATCCACCCCTAATGTCTCACACATACCGGTAGCTACATTACCACCTCCAGTGTCGGTGACCCCCACCCCATTTCAGAACATGGTTCTTTCCATTCCACAATCATTAGCCCCTATTGCCACTAGGGTTATCATGACCCTTCCGAGCCCATATACATACTACCAACAACCTCCTGTTTCATCAATTATTCATTCCGAGTACATACCCCCTATTTCACTACCTTCTTCTTCACCACCCTACATGGCAGCCCCATACACTGGAGTGTCACCCCTATTATATGCCCAAAACCAGCCTTCTCATGCTACAGTAGGCATCCAATCATCACAACCTACCAACGACCTAATTAAATTGATGTTGGAAAATATGCAAACATTGGAGGCATCGGTTTCTAGCTCCCACAACACTCTCACCTATGATGAGATTTGCAACGAGCCTATTCACCGATTCATTCCTATCCATTGAGACCCTGTGTAGTGGGAAATGCCTAAAGTCAATCGTTTGAATAGCAAAGACAACCATAGCAGCATTTGCGGTCATTCAAACATGGGTGTTATCTGATCGCTCATGATGATGCCTTGTTTTTGAGAACCTTTCTCATGTCCTTCACTGGACCTACATTAGATTGGTATAGTGGGTTACCTAAACACTCTATATTCTCATTTAATCAGGTAGCCCATGCCTTCTTGGATCATTTCTCTATCAATATCATCAAGAAGGTTACCATGACTAATCTGTATTCCACATGTCAGTATGAGGACGAATCTATCATAGATTTTGTCGCTCGTTGAGTAAGCCTGATCAATCAACTTACCTTCCAACTGCCATAAACTAAACTCAGTGAGCTCTTCACATGAGCTTACACCAGACATATCTCCCCAACCTTACAGGTCCAGACCTTCTGAACATTCAATGAGGCATTCACTATGGCACGAAATTAAGAGATTCGGGCCATTGAAGAGAAGAAAATCCAATTACGTAATAAGAATTCAACATTCAAGTTGAATGATACCTCTTCTTCTTCAAAACCACAAACCAATTATTCAAAAGCTCAGGGCACCGCTAACGCAGTGGTACTCAAGGCCGGCCCAACTCATCCGTCAAATCAGGCTACACCATCTACTAATCTCTCACCTATCCAGACTTTTCAATTCAAGCGAGAGCTGCGAAAATATACCCCAATTGGGGAACCTTACTCTTTTGTCTTAGAAAAGCTTATCAAATCCGGATCCATCACCCTTCCACCTATAAAACCACACACTAGGTTTGACCCTACTCTTCCCATTCCTGCATGGTATAAAGAACATGATTTTTGTAACTATCATCGAGTAAAGGGTCATAGTGACAGCAACTGCATCACTTTCAAAAATATTTTCCAAGAAATGCTCGAGAAAGGAGAGTTAACTGTGGATAATCCCAACACCACCCAAACCAAAATCTACAAATCTTCAAAAAACTGTTTCCCAACCATGCCCCTTCATCCAATCAAACCGGTGAGACATCAACTCACGATACCCATACCCACAAGGTTCACACTATATTTAATGAGGTACTTGTCACCTCCTAATTACCCCATATTCCTTCCATAGAGGAGATCCTAGCCCGAAATCATCCTTCCACATTGGAACTAACCTCTCATGTTCCTTCACCAATATAGGAACACCTTGCATCTCCTTCATCACCAACAGAGGGGTCTTCTGCTAACATTGAGCCCATCTCACCCCTAGCTTCACCACTTAGAGAACCTTTACCTACAGTACCTCCTCCACCCATAGAGGAGCACCCATTACCTTCTCCACCCACAGAAGAGCACCCATCTGATCCTCCACTTATAGAGGAGCTCCCATCATCTCCTCCACCTATCATCGACCTAGTTGAGATACCTTTGTCTCTTGGCAAGCATTCTCCATCAGCTACCTAGAATCCTTCCGTCCTACTTTCGGTTCTCTTACCCATGGAAGATGAAGCTACCCATTTCCCCGTCTCTAAGACACATTTTACGGGAATTGCCATTAGGTCCTCACCAACTCCACCCATAGATGTGTCATTCTCACGTTTGGCTGATAACTTAGATTATGTGGATAGGGCTTTACTATGGGGGCGCCTCTTACTCCCCGTCTCAACACAGATGTAGAGATTCCTCTCTGATACCTCGACTACCTACCCAAGCACATTTTGACCGATCAAACTAAATACAACCACCTCTATTGCAACCCCTTCCATGATACATGTTAGTGCTCAAACCACACCCTTACCCATAACCCAACCTACATCTACAACATTTGCCTCAAGTTAACCTATTATCACTTTAGGGGTCACCCTAACCACCAGCCTTACTCATCCACCTATTAAACTGGATTTAGCTATATCCTCCAACGTTAATACCACACCTACTTCGACACCCAAACCAAAGAAAAAAATTCATTGACCTCATACCCTGACCACACCAATCACACCCACACTTGTCTCGATTGTCTTAAAACCTCATCTACCCAACATGGTCAAGAAAACTTCACCCATTCCATAAGCAAATAACACAAACAACCCATTCCTTCCTCACAAACCTCTAACCTACCCAGGCAGCAAAACATGACTTACACCAACACCTGTAGTCTCTTTACCACCAATACCTCCAATACCCTCAGTTATTACTTCACTACCCACTACACTTTAGTCATTATCCTCACACCCCAAGTATAACCCACATCATCTACCTTCACAATCACCCCTATTATCCCCATGGGTAACTCACCCTCTTCCTTCCATTTTCTTTTCCTTCTAGATCTTGTACACCCACATCACCTTTACCCAAGAAAATGCAACCCAAAAACAAAACCCCACTACCCTACAATAATGTAGTCAAAACAATCACACACCCTCCTACCCTTTCATCTATTGTACCCCCTACCCAGACAAACACGACTGATACCTAAAACCACACCAGCACCTAAACCCATAGCTTGACCCGTTCCTCCTCTTCCAAAAATATTTCCTCAACAATCAACCAAACTTGCACCCAAACCCACATTCACCTCCCATTGTGATCCAATAGTAGGATCCTATGCCCAAATTTTAACCAACCTCCTCGAGACCTCTGTTATCACATTACCACCACTCTAACCTTACAACCCCCTCAAACCCAAGCCAAAATGGTTTGATGATACTTAAATTTACGCATACCATCATGTGCCAAGGCATGATGTGGAGAGCTGTAAGGCCCTGAAAAATGATCCTTATCCAATCGTGTCCACCAGAAACCAACTTTGACGATGACGACCTTCTCGATGAGGATCCTGTTTCACCAACAACCCATTCCCACACTTCCTACTCAACAACCACAACCTCCACCCTCACAACTCCTAGATCCACCCTCAAGATTTGAAATTAACTTGGGTTCGCATCAGAGAACTTTCCACGCCACTACCCTAAATGTCGCTATGCCCAACTCACCTCACAAGGCTTTTCTCCTCCAGATAGGTTTTTACCCTTCATGTCATTATACCACTCATCCTACACCTTCCCCATTTTCCAACTCCCCTCAAATCAACATGATACACATCACTACACGTGTGCACAGAAGGGGAAAAGAAAAGGCAATTAGACCTACCTAAAAAATCCTATACCCAATATACCATATGCACCCATACCTAAAATAGCTATCCGTACGGCCCCACATACCCCATTTCTAATGGCATCACAAATCACACCAGGCTAAAAAAACTACACCAATATCCCCTCATAAATGTCCTTATATGACCTCATCCAAACCTCGAAATCCCATCATCAAGCCCTCATGGAGGTTCTTCAATCTATTGAGGTATTTACCCAATGACCCTACACCCGTAACCTCCATTATCACACCCCATTATGTGGCCTCTCTCACCAAATTACCACCTTCATCTTCACCCCATCTTGTTCACCAAGTGGCCTCCCTTAGCTTCTCATAGACGAAGAGATCACGCCACACCAAAATGATGACCTGGACCCAACCCTCTTCATCTTTGTCCACATTGATGACATACAGGTACGCCCATGTGTGATGATTGATGGAGGCACTAGCATTAACATCATTTCATCCCATGCATTTTGCTCAAATGCGCATACCTAAAAAATGCATGCATAAACATTCTGGTCATGTTGCGTTCATTCAACGACGCTATCACCTCCACACTAGGCACTGTCATCCTTCACGTTCACATGGGCCCTCACACTATTCCAGAATTGTTTTACATTTTGGAGGGAGAATTCCAATATAACTTGTTGCTTGGTAGACCCCTAGATCCATGTTAAGGGTTGCGTTCCTTCCACTTTGCATCGTTGTTTAAAGTTTGAACATGAAGGACACACTTATACAATTCCATGGCTGACCCATCACCTTTCAAAACATATGCAAAATGCTTTACCAACCTAATGATGTGCTCATACCTATCAAGTCGTCTACCTCCACAACCAATACCACTTCACCTACACCTCCACCTACTAGTACAACCAGCTACTTTCACCGCACATACCTCCTCCATTCCTACCACTTGCTATAACCTCCACGGCTGACCCATTAGCTTCCCAATCCATTAACTCCACCTTTGCATCAACCTCTGACACATCATCCATTCCAAGCTACCTACATACCAACCATTGACCCCTTGGAAGGTGTTTTTCAATGCCTCACTCTGGGGGAGTACTGCCTATATAGTGTCAACACATTCCTTACTCTTACACGAGTATGGAAGCCTTCACCAACACCCTCGCTATGATCACCATATAGGAGAACGCCTCCTTTATGGTCCTCCTCATCTTCGTACTAGTCTCACCTATGGGGGACTTGATACTACCACTTACACACCTGAACCACCATCACAAAACCTACCCATTTTCTGCTGACTTCCAATCACTTACCAATCACCGTTTCACCCCACACCTTCCTGCACCGTTATGCATGTGAAGGGTTTTGGTTTTGGATTTTATGAGCAAGGCCATGCCATACTGTTATTCCATGTACCACCCGCAAACATAACGACCATAGTGGTATTGGCTTCCCCAAACCTCCTACCAAATAGGCCCGCATTGAACTCATTGAGGACCCTAGCCCTTCTCCACCTTCATCTTCATCACCACCTTCACCCGCTCCACCTTCATCACCACCCTCACTGACGGAGTCGATGGATCCTGAATCTATCCCCCCTAACTTTTTTTTTTCATAAACACCATTTCCTTGGGGCCTTTGACTTATCAACGTGAAGGCAAGGCCCCTTCCACTCTTCCATTCCTGTATCCTGAGATGATCAATGATGACACACCTACAATTAATGTCGTTCAATGTCAGGATGATGAATCCATACTCACCTACCTTGGTGCAGAAGACTCATATATACATCAGTCGTTACCCTCTAAGACGTAAACCATGTTGAATGAATTGACTATCGAGATCAACATTCATACTCAGGATGACCTGCACATCCTAAAGATAGGACAATCTTTAGATGCTGCTGAATAGGAAGCCATCACTTCTTTTCTCCAAGATCATAACCACGCTTTCACTTGGTCTTACACAGACATGCCCGGTATTGACCCCCACCATAGTGGTCCACAATATCGTAACCATTCCTGATGCCAAACCTATCAAACAAAAGCTGAGGAAAATGCACCCTCATATTGCTCTTCTCGTCAAAGAAGAACTTCAGCACCTTCTTTCCATTTCCTTCATCTTACTCATTGATTATCCTCGTTGGATTTCTAACATTGTCCCTGTTACTAAAGAAACAGGGGGACTCCACATTTACACGGACTTCCATGACCTTCAACCTAGCCTGCCCGAAAGACGACTTTCCCTTGCCTGGTATTGATCAACTGGTTGACCTCACAACTGGTCATGAGATGTCTCTCACTCATGGATGGCTTCTCGGGTTATAACCAAATTTTGCTTTCCCCAGAAGATCAACACAAGACCCTTCATCACCCCTTGGGGAACCTTTTTCTATCGAGTCATGCCTTTTGGCCTTAAAAATGTTGGTGCTATATATCAACATGCTATGACTTACATCTTCCATGATATCATGCATCGCATATTGGAAGATTACGTGGATGATCTCTTGGCCAAATCTAAACGTCACACCGAGCACCTCAACGTCCTCAAAACCATCTTTGACCCCCTCATTAAATATTATGTCCGCCTTCAGCCTAAAAAGTGTGTCTTTGCGGTTCTCTCAGGAAAGCTCCTGGGATTTATTGTTTCCCTCCATGGTATAGAAGTTGACCCTGCTAAAGTTCAAGGCCATCCTCGAAATGCCTCCGCCTACTAACCTTCACAAGCTCTGTAGCCTGCAAGGTAAATTATAGTCCATTCACCATTTCATTTCACAATTATCTAGATCGGTGTCAACCATTTCATCATCTACTTAGGAAGGATGTCTCCTTTAAATGGGATGATGATTGTCACAAATATTTTGAGGCCCTAAAACAATACCTTCTCCAACCACCTCATACTCATTCCACCTAAAGATGATCAACCTTTTTACCTATACATATCAGCTACCGATCATTCCTTGGGAGCCATGCTCACTCATTGCGATGAACAACACAGGGAGCAGGCGGTTTATTACATAAGCCATACTCTTTTGGACTATGAAACCCAATACAACCATCTAGAAAAACTTTGCTTAGCCTTAGTTTTCGTTGCCACCAAACTCCGCCATTACCTACTCAATTACAAAACCTATGTCGTGACCAACACTGATCCCTTACACTTCATGTATGCCAAACCTTATCAAAATCAGCGTGTCATGTGATGGCTTATGCTTTTAGCTAATCTTGACCTCAAATTCATTCATCAAAATTCCATCAAGGGCCAAGCTATCACCTAACCAACTGGCCGATGCACCTATTTCTGGGGATCAACCCTCTAATTTTGACTTTCCTGATGAGTCAATTGCTACTCTTTCCCTGGACAAACCCCTTACCAAATGACATTGTTCTTCGACATGGTTCCAAGTGTCAGTGTGGGGGCGGGGCTGGTATTATCCTCATTCCTCTAGATGGAGAACCCATGCCTTTGTCTTTCAAACTAGACTTTGAATGCACCAACAATATTGCTGAGTACGAAGCGCTCGTACTAGGTCTCTAAGCCACATATGCCCTAGATGTCAAATCAATCCACATCTTTGGTGATTCACAATTGGTCGTCAACCAAGTCAATGGTATGTACCAATGTTGTAACAAGATACTTCAAAAGTATAAACATCATGTAGACATACTTTTGACCACCTTTGATCGTTACACCCTTCAAACCATCCCACGTTCAACCAACAAATTTACCGATACCATGGCCTACTTAGCTTCCCAAATACCCGCTTCCCCTATCGATTCCAAAATCTTTGTCACCATACAACACCTCCATTCACTTTCTTATTTACCTCACGATGTTTACTCAATCAGAACTGACACCCCTGACCTTAGTGACCTTTGGTATAAATAGTACTCTGACTACCTTTCTCTCTCCATCTTACCTCCTGATCTCACCCGTAACGGACAACACGCCTTCCTTAAAAAGGTCTCTCATTTCGTCATTCTAGGGGGACTCCTCTATAAATGTGGCTTTGATGGTATTCTCTTACGATGCCTCACAAGTTCTGAAATTCCTTATACCATTAAGGAAGTTCATGATGGCATATGTGGAGGTCACTTTAGTGGTCTTGCTGTTACTAAGCGTATTCTTCACCTAGGCTATTACTGGCCGACCCTTAACCATGATTGTTGCGACTATGTCAAACATTGTGTAAAATTCCAACAACATTCCAACCTTCATTATACACCCATTCATGCCTTACAGGTCACGGTCGTGACCTTTGGCCCTTCTCTCAATGGGGTTTGGATCTTGTTGGAGAAATCAATCCTCATTCTTCCCAATGCCATCAATGGATCATAACTACTACCGAATACTACACAAAATGGGTGGAAGCCATACCACTCATCTCCACAAAAGCTGAGAAGATCTGTGAGTTCATTAACCATCACATCATTTGTCAGCTTTGGTGTTCCTCATCGCCTCATCACTGACAATGGAAAATAATTCAAAAACAAAACATTGCAAAAACTTTGTGACGCCTTCGGCATTCAACTTAGTTTCTCATCACCTTATTATCCACAAACCAACAGCCAAGTTGAATCCACTAACAAAACCCTCAACAAAATTCTCATGAAAGTGGTTGACGATACTGGGAAGGATTGGCATACGCACATTCCTTTTTCCCTATGGGCATACCGCACTAGTATTCACACTTCCACTACGGCCACACCCTTTTCACTGGTCTACGGTACAAAGGTTGTTCTGCCTCTTGAAGTCCAGATCCCCTCACTCTGCATTTCTCTCCATGACATGCTTACTAATGATGACTTTCATCAGGACCACTTAGCACAACTAGAGTTATTAGACGAATGTCATCTTAATGCTCTGGATCACCTTCAAGTTTACCAACAACGTATCAAACGTGCTTATGAAAAATGTGTTCATGAACAAACCTTCCAAGTCGGTGACCTTGTCTTGAAAGAAAATCAACACGTAACCAAAGTAGAAAAAAGTAAATGGGGAAAATTTGCTCCTAATTGGCTTGGACCATACATCGTAACTCATACCTATGGATCAGGTGCCTATCATTTATCCTCACTTGATGGTAAACCTGAACCTAAGCCCCTTAACGCATTGCATCTTCGACCATTCTATTGTTGACTCGTTGTCCTACCTCACCCTTTGTCTCTTTACAGGCTCGTCCCTTGAGTGCTATCCACTCCATACACCTCCCTAATGATTAAACAAGAATCATGTGAGTACCCGTCACTTGTTATCTTCTCTTGAATATGTGTACCACGGCACTGCACATAGCATGATTCTCATGGATACTTTTCATCTACTTTTAGATGAGATCCCATGGTCATTCCACCTTTCCTTTTGAACAAGAGTCCTATCCTCCACCTTGGTCTTGTCCATGACTTCAACGACCTCACATGGGACCAAAACTCCTTGAGTCAAACTTCTACTAAAAGATGACTCCCTCAAAAGGACATCTTCCTCTTGACAAAATTGCTGCTATAAATAGACTGCTCCCTCGAAGGACAGCTATGTGAAGCTTTAAAAAAAAAAACAAGAGAAACCGAAGCTTCCCGCATTGATCAGCTTCACGAAGACCTCAAGGAGTACCATATTATTTATCCCATATAGACTTCCCGCATCGATCAGTCTATCAAAACAAAAAAAAAATTAGTCATGGACTTGCCCATTGTGACCTAGGACCTCTTGCCTAAAAGCCCTATCACTCAAAACATATAAAATTAACTACCTTTCACCCTCCTTACAACTTCCACTCTCATTGTCTCAATTGCCTCAAGGGACATCTTGGAATTTAGACATTTGGTGATCCTGTGACTACCTTCATCGTAGAACCGTTAATCGTGCAATGCCTTTTGGGTCTTATGTTCATCACCCCCTCCAAGGTATGATCTACTCGGTATGATCCTACCCAATCAGGTGGCTTTATTGCCCCCTTCTTATCTTTTAACCATCTTTGTTTATGTTTTGATTACCTTATATAGGACTTGGTCCTCGACGCTTACCTTTGAGGTAATCCTCCCCTTTCACCATAATCACCTTCACCTACATCCTTTTACCTATAATCTACCCACACCTATTAAACCTAAACCCACAACATGCCCAAAAACCTACCTAACTCATTTTCATATTCTTCCCTAGCTCATGGGAGAACTACATCGGCTTGAGGTCCCTTTTTTCTGGGACTATGTAGGTAGCACTCCGAGGGCATGGGGCCCTTGGAGGTTAGCTCGGCCATTCTCTACCCTAAAACAATTCATCAACCATGCCTAACTCACCATTTACATCACATTTCACTTAGTTCCCCTTTTATAACAAAATTGGAAATTAAGCCACATACATAACACGTTGCTTACCACAACATACATTTATTACACCTACCATTTCTCTATCATCACTATGCATAGATTATACAAAATTTCACATATGACCCATAGTATCATTCATTGCCAAAATAATGAATCATAACCATAATCTAACCATCTAACCCATGCATAACCATGCTTAACCTGACTCCATGCCATGCCTAACCACCAACCTGACTCATCCATGCCTATAACCTGACTCGATCCATACCTATAACCTGACTCAACCATGCCTACCAACCTGATCAACCATGCCTATAATAAATCCATGCCTAACCAAAACTAACTCGATCCATACCTATAACCTGACTCGATCCATGCCTAAACCAACCTAACTCATCAGGCCTAACCTAATTTAATCCACATTAAAGTAACAAATCCATATCTCATCTAATACACGCCATAAACCAATGTCTCATACACACATCATCAAATGACAAAATACCATGAATCTCATCATAACAAATCAATGAATATGTATCTCAATATACATGTCTATCTCATCCTGTCCATCATCTCAAAATTTCGGCATGCACAAGCTGATATATATATATATATAGTACAAAATTTCATCAACACGCAGGCCAGTCTCATATATACAAAAAGAATGAATGAATCAATACACAATATCTTCGGTAGGTAGGCCGGTATATGCTCAAAAATATACAAAAATCACTCATACATCCTCACTGTCTTTGGCATGCAGGCCAGTATGTGATAAAAAATACAACTACCTTTGGCACACATGCCAACATATATATATCCAACAATCACTAGTATACATCAAAAATCAGGTGACCGCATCTCAGGCATCTTACCAGATTTCCTCCATCTCTGTGTCACCTACACCCTCAGCCTCCTGTGTCCCTACTGGCACATCACCTAGCTCTGGTCACCGTGCACTATTGGCCTCTCCCTGATTGGGCCTCAGAGCTCACTGACCTACCTTGTTCTCTCCACACTATGTGTGCGGGATCTCGTTCTCTCACTAGATGCCTGTTGTGCTTTGTACTCTCCGTATAGGATATGAATTCTATCCTAGTTGGCATGAGCTGATCCTGATAATATCTCACCTCACCTAGGGCATCCCGTAACCTAGATATATGCACGGTCTTTGGTGGTCTCATAGGTCTCAGCCTCTGTACCTTCCCTGCAGTGACCTACCTTGTGCTAGCCAGTGAACTGGGACTAGCTCCTGTGCCTGTCGTGGTGCCCCTATCCCTATGCCTGTGGTGGTGCCCCTACCCCTTTGCCTGTATCTGGGCCTGTAAGGCCCTAATCTGTGCCTGGGCTGTGGCCAACTACTGTACAACCTGCCACCTGAGCCTGTAAGGCTACCACCTAACCATCCCCCTTTCTATTTCCTCCATCCCATCTGGACCTGCACTACTCACCAACCCAACCCTCATCAAATCAGACTGCTAGTTCACTGTCCTGTTTCCTCCAGACACTTTTCTCTCTTTTCTCTATTTTTTGTCATATCTTCACTTCGTACAATAACAAATGAATAATAAAAACATGGATTTTTTGTTTTTATAACAAACCCGACCTAACCGACATCGGTTCCCCTTGACCAGCATCGGTCTCGTGCCCTACCTCACTGTCGTCAGTTTTCCTATACTGACGTTGATTACCCATGACCACCATCGGTCACCCTCACCTACACATTGCCCTTACTTTACTATTTTACCCTACCCTTTACCTTGCTTCTTTACCCCATCCAAACTTTTACTCAACCCATTACCTTAACTTTCCTGACCTCATCACTTCCTACCTCCATTTTTCCTCCTTTGAGGACTTCTGTATTCTTATACCCCTACCTTGGCCTTACCCATGTTGTGACCTAGATATTTGGACCTGGACCATCACTAGTGACCTTTGACCTCATGTGTTCGCTATACCTTGCAGCATTGTTACCTGTGTTGTTTGACCTAATGACCTTACCTAGCCTATTTCATGACCATTTATCCTGACCCTACCTTTGGTGTACCAGAACATACCTAAATGTTCTTGCACCTAATCTACGTTGTGTTTCCTAACCATATCCTATACCTTGGATACTGGATTCACTTCAACCTTGTTCAGATAAACCTATCAACCATAGATGATGTAGAGTTTCCCTACTCTTCAACCCAGTACCGTGCTACAGTTTATACATGTGCGTGTGCATTTTACTGATGCTACCTATGACCCTAACCCATTACCTAGATTTCCCGAGTAGACCCTTCACCCTTTTCCCCTGTACCCACTTGTCCTTTTCCTCACATTTACCTTTTATCAGACCACTTACCGCTTCAGCTTGCTACCTCATCAGTTCCTGTTTTGAGGGGGAGCACCTTCACCCATACATGGGGCAACCAAATCTTATTGTTGTTAGTGTCACTTACCAATACAAGCTACGTAACAAAAAGGGGCAAAATGTAGACACTAAAATTAGGTCACACTCCCCTTTTGTACCTCGACCAATAAGCACCCTTTATTACATTTACCTAGCCATGACCCCCCTTCACCCCACTAATATTAATTTAATTAAATTAATGCATTATCCTCACTATATTTATTATTTAAATATCTTATTTAAATAATATCCACACATACACTTCACTTAGACACCTCACCAAGCCAACTCAACCTAAGACCTATTCTTAGTAAGTTGCCATAACTAACTAAGACTTACCCAAACCCTAAAAATCAATGCCTACATTCCCTCTAACCACATTCCTGCATGCTCACAAGAAGCTCCCAGTCTAATCCATGGGATAATGACATGAGATCCAAGGAAATTAGGAGGATCTCCCTAGTTTAGTAAACCTAGGAAATCCTGCCTTAACTGATGCCGGTTACCTCTAACCATCGCTGGTTAAGCCGGACCACCATCAGTTACCCCATTTAACCCCTAAACTAACCTTATTCTCAAGGTTGGAAAACATTAGGAGAAATTTGACGAGCAAGAACACATCTCAGAGAGATAACGCATCTTCAAAGAGAAAATTCCAGTGAAAACCCACATCGTAAGGAAGGAGATTGAGCATCTTCTCTTGCACAACCATCCTAGCCATGATCTGAATCTATCCAAGCAAAGAAGAGTGTACATGCAGCCCATGTAGAAGCTTTTCTTTAGTTGGTGATCACTTGTAACCTTCAAGCCCATCATCAGCACCTCCATCCCTCACACACAGGCATTTAGGAATGGAATCCAAGTAAGTATAACATCATACTTTCCTGGTTTATTTCATTTCATCATCATTTTATCATCCATTGTTTATCTTGACCCCTATTGACCTTCTCTGACATTTTCACCTCCATATACCCATTAAAACCTCACCAAATCCTACTCCAGTAACCCAATATTTCACCCTGACTCACCAAAGTCCTTTGTTGCAATCACAAAGGAGACCACAACTTGTTCTGTGACATTTTCAGATCTCACAGTAACTAGCACCGGTTACACCTAACCACCGTCGGTCACCCCTGACCGACACCGGTCTCTGTATTTGCCCACACATCCTAGAACAGAGACCTACCCATCAAATTTCATCTCACCCTCATTCACCTATGATCTACCCGAGACCTCTATCAAACCTGCAGAGACCCAGAACCAATCATTTGACCTTTGGATTCTATTCTAGCTTAGCCTGTTAGATTAGATCTATTTTTCTTATTGTGTTTTTAAGTGAGATACCTAAATCATTTTAAAATAACAATAGGATTTACTTTGTTTACAACATTAAATTTTTTAAAATAGTGGACTAACAGCCATCTAGGAAGTATCATACTTCCCAGATCTAGCATACGCTAGGCAGTTCACTGCCCATATTGTTTAATTCCTTATGGTGGTCTTGTTTTCATTACAGGTAGTTCCTCCTAGCCAAAATGAATCTCTCACGATTAGCTGTGGATCTAGAATTCATACGTGCGTAACAACCCATCAACCAACATTTGAAAAGGTATTCCTCCTATGCCCGTTACCTTATTTGTTTCGTCAACACTTCAAAGAAATGATCTAAGAAAAAGGTGAAACACCTGCGCTAATGATGTGAAAGACATTTTCCTATTTTCCACCCACTAAGGCA
This sequence comes from Taxus chinensis, assembly GCA_019776745.2. Taxonomy (NCBI): domain Eukaryota; kingdom Viridiplantae; phylum Streptophyta; class Pinopsida; order Cupressales; family Taxaceae; genus Taxus; species Taxus chinensis. The sequence continues at coordinate 888,390,572 of CM034151.1, forward strand.
TGCAAAAAATGATATTTTATGCTTCCATGGCATAGTGGAGGATAAAATCTTTCCAATGGTGCTAAATTCACTTAATTTGGACCTTTCGTTCAAAAGTTATGCCCCTTGCAAGTTTGTAAACAATTTGAAAAATGGGTCCCCCCTTTACATATGGGACACGTGGTAGCCAAATTAGAGAAAAAATTAGGCTCGCGGGTATGTAATTTATCTTTTTCTCCTTTTCATAAAACGTAAAATGTAGAAAACACCCATGGCCTCGAAGCTCCGCTTGGACATGTGACACTCTTTGGTTGGCTGGGGAGATGCACTTCCATCTTTTCCTTTGTGCCCGTTTTGACAAAAGGAAAATTTTCACCTTTTCCTTTGACTCCCCGCTTTGGCTTTGACTCGGGCTCAAACGTTGAACTTTTCCCTTTTTTATTTTAGGGCCTTCCCTAGTCTGTCAAAAAAATTTAAGACACAGATTCATGGGACAGAGTCATTTCTTATCTTTTTTCTTACACAGGGTCGTTTAAACTTTCACATGCCCTGCCATTCCATTGTAGAGTCCCTCTGCAACTAGTTTTGTCATCTTAGAATGTGAGATTGTAGGTGTAAGTTATTTCCTTCATAATTTCCTTATGTGCATGAGTTGTCTTGACCAAATTTTCCGGGGGGGTGCATTTGGGATAACAATGACTTGAAAGGTCTAGCTGCTTGAGGGTGTCATTGGTTTTAGTTTTGATTTACATCCTGAGATGGTGGCCTATTGTGCTGATACGGGGGTCTAGTTTGATACTAGGCTTGAGGCTGATATGGCCTAGAACTCTGAGCTTGTTGCCTCTTGATAGTTACTAACTCATTCCCTAGGTTATGTAGCTATTTCATAACTTCTTGAAGCTCTTTTGAGGTGCTAGAGGATGAGGTGGAGGATTCAGCTGAACAATGATTCCTAGGAGTATGTATGTGGGTGTCTTGTAAGTGCTTGGATCTCCTAATTCTAGGTATAGAGGCATGGGTGGCCTAGGAGCAAATTTTCTAGCCCGAATTAGACAATTTTCAGTTCCTATGGAAATGTTATAAGCTGCAAGTAAGGTTGTGCCTCCCATTGACTAAATCATTAAAGCAATATCAAAATTTAGAGCTCTAAGAAAGTATAAGAAAACACCTTCATCTGTGGGCCTTACAACCAATGGATTCATGTCCTAGGTCCTTTGGAATATGAAGTTGAAATCTATCAGCTTCTCATTAGGGGCCCTCTTGATGGTTGTCAAATGCTCTAACAAGGACATGTTATCTCCCTTCTCTCCAAATTGATCATGAAGAGCTCTGCACAGATGGTCCCTAGTTTGAATAGAGTCTACTGCTAGACTCCTGAACCATTTTCAAGCTTTACGCTTCAGTGAATAAGCTAGCAAATTGACTGTAATTTCTATATTATTGTTCTCATGGATTACACAGACATTTGCAATGTATTGAATGTGGTCACTAGTGGGTCACTAGGACAATTCTAGTTCTCTCCAGTGAAATATGGGATGCTCTTTAATGCTACCACTGGGACTAAATTTTGGGCATTGAGGGCGATGGGTTGTTGCCAATGAAATTGACATAAGAATTGGGTGGTTGTGTCATTTTAATCGGCCTAAGAACCCTTGTTGATTAAATGAATGGCCTAATAGGAGGAGGTGTTGACAAGTTTATCTTTGGTGGAGATGGATACCTCAGTGATCTTCTTCCACTTCTTCTTCTATCTGGGGACAAGTGTAGTTGGAAAAATAGTCCCTCCTCTCTAGTTCTTGACCTTGTTTGTACTCTTCTCATGAACTTGAAAATCTTGGACTTTTAAACTAGTGGATTCTGATTGTTTTGGAGTGACTAGATGTGCAATTTCAAAAATTCTTAAAAGCTAAAATCACAACAAGTGTACATAAATCTTACTAGAATAAAGATGGAGACTTCTTAGTCCCACCAGGCGTGCCTAAAATGTTAGTGTAGAATCACAACACCCCTGAATTTCTGCAACCATATGGGTTGATACTCTCAGTCTGATTTCACAACATTGAGAATCTCTCTAAGTGTAGGACCTTTCAATTTGAGAGACCTATCTGGATTAAGGCCGGTTCTTATTCCTCTGTTTAGGTGCACACAAACTAAATTGCAAAGGATCTATTCTAAATATACTCTAATCTACCAAGGAGACAGGGTTGAGGAGATGTAAGAAAATAAAACTAAGCTAGCGAGGTGATGCACCAAAATAATTTTAGACACTCGTTTTGCAATTTAACACAGACCATGGAAATGCAATACAAACACCATGCACAGATGACCAAACTGCAATAAGAGATTAGAAATACAACAACGAATACATGAGAGGGTCAAGAATCATCCACAGACATATATATTATTTCTCAGGAGTCAATACAATATATTGCAGTGGCCAAGAAGCAAAAAACTTGAATTACAACCCGAATGAGAGGCTAGGAAAGCTCCACAAATCCTTTTGCGAGTAAAAGAAGAAGGGAGGGTGCAAAACATAAATCTCCAACCCTTTACAATGAGCCCCAACCCTTCCTTTATAGATTCATCACAGACGGAAGAAGGAGAGAAAGGCGAGAAATCTAAATTGAATCTCAACAACTTTCCATCAATTCCTCCTACAAATCCACCCCAAATATGTCATGTATGCATTGATTACTTGTTTGACACCTTGAAGGAGGAAGAATGGTGGATCAGATCAAATATGGTCTGGTTGTTGGAGCAAAAAGATCCTGTATTAATGGCACAAAGACGTTTTTTCATTTTTTTTCCCACCTAAATTCTTCAAAATTAAATTTTCTTGTCTTCATAGCGTAGACGATGTTGAGCTCTTTCCAACGATGCCAAATTTTTCAGATTTCGAGAATTGAGTCAAAAGATATGCTCATTTGAAATTTTGAATCGAGTTCGTACAAAATGGTGGGAACCAGCTATCAAATGGGTCCTTTTTTGAAACTGGACACATGGAGGGTTGACACATGTTTGGGGACCACTTTTGGATTTTTCTTTTAAAGTTAGGCTGGGCTGACACATGGCATCTTCCACGGCTTTCTCAATTTCCTCATGTTTTGGCTAAGTCCTTTTGCTCTGCGGGCTATACATCTGACCAGGGACACATGGAGGTTTTGCACTTGTTAGGAAACCTTCCCCAAATTTTACATTTGAAATAGCGTCGTGATGACACTTGGCTCCTTCCACTGGATTGTCTCTACTTTGACTATTCAACCCTAACCCTGTCCCTTTTTTCAAACGTGGGACATGTGGAAGGTCCGTGCTTATTTGGAAACCCGCTCAGGATTTTACTTTTGAAGGAGTGTCGGGTTGACATGTGGAAGCCTCCATAGGATCTTGAAATTTTTAATGGCCACTCTTAATTTTTTGGGATCTGAACACGTGGCAAGCTGGTGCTCATTTGGGTCTCCACTTTTGGATTTAACTTTGGAGATGTGCAAAGGTGATGCATGACAACTTCCTCTAGCACCTTTATACTTGGTCTTTTTAGGCCCACCCTATCCACTTTTTTGACTTTTAGTTGTTGAATCTACTCCTCTTTGGGCCTGGGACACGTGGAGGCTTGGCACTTGTTTGAGTCTCCACTTTTGGATTCAATCTTTGGGGGTGTGTCATTTGGACACGTGGCAACTTCTGCTGACTCTCTATACTTAGCCAATTTTTGGGGCTCATTTTGAGTCATTTGCATAACATGAAGATTTCAATTTTTATTCGCTTCTTTTCCTTTGAGCCTTTGGTTCCTTCCTTCCCCGATCATGCTCCTCCATTTTAGAACCTTCTTATAACCTATTTATTGGATTTGAAGCATGCACTCATTCGATAAAACATTTTTTTGAATTTCTTTCCTACCCAGGGCCGTTTTTGATCAATTTTGTTTAGGGAGAAAATAGAGATAACAATTTGGTGACTCTTACGGGAATCTTCTTGCTAGATGAAGAGATCCGTTGCCTTATTATATCCATTAGGCATAGAGTCATGATTGGTGAATTGAAGTTGATATTGTTCTTTTTCCAGAAGTGGACTCCCTGAATGCTTGCAGTTGCTAGCCTTGAGCATATCTAAGAAATAGATTTTCTTGAAAACATTTTTTAGTTTCTCTGTATTTGTTTTATTTTGAAATTAGAAACTATTACAAGCAACTATGGCTCTCTCCATCATGAATACTGAAGAGGATAGCACATTCACTTGGAGGCACGTTGAACTATGTAACGACACAACCCTGAGAAATAAAGAAACTATGCCACAACACTTAGGGAAACAAAACCTACGCTACAAAAAAACAATGTGCATACGCACTTAGGAAAATTAAAATCCTATGCTAATATTTATGGGGTGGAACCTCCTTTCTAGTAACAGTATTTTAGATGGATCCCGTTCAATGGGATCTGCAATTCTTCACCATCCAATCTAGCCAGTTGGAAGGCATTGTTTCTTTGACACCTTGTGATCATGTAAGGGCCACTCCAGATGGCATCAAATTTGGAGTGCCTTCTTGTCTTTTCCCAATTTACATCCCACATTAGAACTAATTCCCCTTCTTGAAAGGTCCTCATTCTTTCTTTCTTATCAAAATTCTTTTTTATCAATGCTTGGTCCTTTTCCATGACTTGCATTGCATGTTGTCTTTCCTCCCCTACCTCCATTAGCTCTGTATACATGATTTCCATAGGTTCAAACTCGGCTAGCTCCAACTATTTAATGAGTTCCAAAGTGGGAAACTCCAATTAGATGGGAAATACTAGCTCTTTTCCATATACAAGCTTGTATGGTGAGCCACCTCTAGATCTTTTAGATGTGATCCTATCAGCCCATAGAGCTGATTTGAGCCTTGTATGCCAAGTCCTTTGATTTTCATCAAGAGTCCTTGTGATAATCCTTAATAGGGTTCTTAGTTGTGGACTTTGCTTGGCCAGTGCCTTGAGGGTAATAATTTGATGAGGTGTTGAGATACACACCATTCTTAACTTCCCATTCATTGATCCTTTTACTAAGGAATGCCAATGCATTATTTCATATAATAGTGGCAGGGACTCCAAACCTAGTGGATATTCCTTCTTAAAAATCCAAGATGTTGGATTCATTTTCTTTTTTTAGTGCCACTACTTCAGTTCACTTGCTGAAATAATCTATTGCAGTAAGTATCCACTTGTGGCCTTGGCTTAAATTTGGGTTAATCACCCCAATGATGTCTAGTCCCCATTGCATGAATGGATTATCCACTGAAATGGGATGAAGGGGCAGGGCTGCTAGCTTCTCCTTTCCTATGAAGAATGCACATTTTTTACAATTCTTGATCCATAAGTAGTAGTCCCCGAACATTGTAGGCCAATAATAACCAACTTTCATGTTCTTGAGAGCTATTACTCGAGGGGAAAAGTGACCTCCTACTTATCCATCATGGAACTCATGGAACACTCACTCAGTTTGGCCAGTCCCAATGCACCTCAATTGAACACTATTGATATCCTTCTTAAACAAGACACCAATAAACAAGAACATATGGGATGGCTTGTAGTCTACAGTATCTTCTCTTTGCTTTGTTCCATTATGGAGGGTACAAACCTTGTTTGAAGGTAATGCACCAAGGCTTGGGTCCAACATGGAGTAGGTGCATCATTAGATGGTTGTTCTTGATCATTCTATAGAAGTAGGACAACCTCTTTTTCACCCATTGACTTAGACTGTTGCTCAGAGGCGAGCTGTTTACACAGACCCTTTCCTCGAACTAGTTTGGTCACCTTGTTCTCAATGTCATACTCCATTACCTGGGTGATCCAGCCTGCTCTCTCCTCATTCAAATCATTATTTAAAAGGAAGTCCTTAACACCAACATGAGATACTAGCAGTTGAATCTTGTTATTTGATACCAAGTATCTAAACTTTCTCAAGCTTCTAATAAAAGCAAGGACATGTGTTTCAATGAAAGGAAATTTTACCTCGTATTCCTCCAAGATTTGGCTGAAGAAATCTATGGGTTGCTCTGAACCTTCATTGTTGGGTTGGACCAAGATGGTTGAGCTGGTGTATGACCCTCCAAAAGCATATAGCATGAAGTATTTTGAGAATTCTTGATTAATGAGGGTTGGGGCTTATGATATTGCGAGCTTGATGGCCTCAAAACTCTATTTGCATTATGTTGTCCATTTAAATGCAAGGCTCTTCTTTAACATCATTGTTAAAGGCTTCATAAGAGTATCAAAATAAGGTACAAACCTGCGAACAAAGTTTATCCTCCCCAAGAAGATTTGGAGAGACCTTTTATGTTGTGGTAATGGAAGTGTCCGGATGGCTTCAACCCTTTCAAGATCCTTTTCTTCAGACAATGTGGCCCAAAAATTTCCCTTCATGAGCCAGGAACACACACATTTTTGGGTTTAATGACACCTCGAACCTTCTACATATTTGAAATACCTGTCTAAGATGAAAGAGATGGTCTGCAACATTCTTTGAGAAGGAGTGATATCATCAAGATACACCAAGACTATGTTGTTAATTAAGCCTTTGAATGCCATGTCCATAGCTCGCTGAAATGTTGCTGGACAACATTTGATAGTCCAAATGGCATTTTCTTATAAGCATATATACACCATTTAGTGGTGAAAGTTGTCTTGAACTGATCTTACTCTTTCACCATTATCTGGTTATAACCTGAGTACCCATCTAACAATGAAAACCTCTCAAAACCAGCTAAAACATGTAAGATCTATTCCATTAATGGATGTGGATAGTGGTCCTTGAGTGATGCTTTGTTTAGGTCATAAAAGTCCACACACAATCTGATTTCTCCATTTTTCTTCATCACAGGAACCAAGTTTACAACCCAACTCAAATGCTGGATATGAAAGATGATATTGGCCTCAATTAGCTTGTTCAATTATTTTCTCATGAGAGGCTCAATATGGGGATTTATTGGTCGTTTCTTCTATCTGAAAGGCTTAGCTCCTGGATCTAACCCGATGGTGTGTTGTGCCAACTTTGGCTTGAAACCTCTTAAATATTTGTAAGTCCAGGCAAAGACATCTGGGAATTGTTGACAAAGTTGAAAAAACTCAAATTTTTCTTGTTGAGTGCTTACCTTGCAATCTGCAATGTTTTTCCTTCTTATATGAAAATGGGTTCTGAATCCTCACCCTTGACCTGGATATTCACCTTCTCCTTTCAGAATTGGTCATTTGGGTCAAAGATTAATTCCAAAGTGACAAGACCCTTTGGTAGTTTGTTGGTCCTCAGTTGCACCACTTCATCACCATACTGCTACTCCAATATGTCTTGGTTCCTGGAGCAGAACTCATCTTCTTCTTGTAGAAAGTTGACAATTTGTTGATCATTTTCAAAGACTTTCCAACTTGTGTTGTTGTCTGGGACAAATGGTCTCACAACCAACTTGATATGGGGTTGAAATTTATCACTCTTGATACCCTCTGCGACATCAAATGCTGCCCTAATTGTTGTTAATTTGTTTCCTGCTTCATTCTTCTTCCTTGGGATGGAGTTAATGTTGAATGCCTCAAAATTATCAATGAGGTCCCATACCTGATTCTTGTAACTCTTTAACAGATCGTTCTTGGTAGTATTTTGTCCTCAGACCTGATTAGCAACTAGTTCACTATCACCAAACACCTGCAAGTTCTTGATTCCTCATTTCCTTGCCCAGTGTAGTCCATGGACCAAGGCCTCATACTCTGCTATGTTGTTTGAACAAGAAAATTGGAGACGAAAAGATGAGTAGTATTTCATATCTTGAGGCGAGACAAGCATAGCTCCTCCTCCGGTTCCTTGCCTACTTCTTGAGCCATCAAAGAATAATTACAATACTTGATTTCCATCTTTGTGGTATGGAAAAATAGAAATGTCCAACCCTTTACAATGAGATATCCTCTTGCTGTCCCTTGCCTGGTACATTTTTCTCTTTCACATGGGTCATTACAACTGGTTTCTAAGTGGGTTTGGAAGGTAGCTTGAAGTGGATCTCCATATTGGGAATTCCATTTTGAGTGCCAATGCCTTGTGGAGTAATGGAGGGTTGAGGATTATCTGAGTTTGGTGATTTTCCCTCTCCAATATTCCTTTTCTTGGACCGTGTATCGGAAGATACACTTTGAGAAGGGGCTTGATTCATTCCATAGAAGTCTTCATCTTGCCAATTGACAAGCATAGTTTCACTTGGAGATGCTTCTTTCTTAGATCCTTACTACTGATTTTCTTCTTGGCTAGAATCTTGTGACACACCAATGGTTTGTACCATCAAGGCCTAGTTTAGTGCACCATTAAAGCACATTGATTGGTTATGGGGCTGATTGCATGGGAAACACCAATCATATTCTTGGGCCATGTTTTTTTGTGCTGGAACCAATTCCCTTGATGTTGAAGCTCTATTTAGATTATATGAACTAAAAGTCTACCAGCTTGAGGGTGTCATTGGTTTTGATTATAATTTGTAGCCTAAGCTAGTGGCCTATTTTGATAATATGGGGGTCTAGTATGATACTTTGCTTGAGGATAATATGGCTTAGAACTCTGAGTTTGTTGCCTCTTAATAGTTACTAACTCATTCACTAGGTTTTTTAGTTGTTTTAGAACTTCTTAAAGCTATTTTGAGGTGCTAGAGGATGAGGTGGAGGCTTCAGCTGAACTTTGATTCGTAGGAGTAGGTATAGGAGCTAATGTGGGTGTCTGGCTAGTGCTTGGATCTCCTAATTCTTGGTATAGAGGCATGAGTGGCCTAGGAGAAAGTTTTCTAGCCTGAATTAGACAATTTTTAGATCCTATGGAAATGCTTTAACCTGCAGGTAAGGTTGTGCCTCCCATTGACTGAATCATTAAAGCAATATGAGAATTTAGAGCTCTAAGAAAGTATAAGAAAAAAACTTCATCTGTGGGCCTTACAGCCAATGGAATCATGTCCCAGGTCCTTTGGAATATGAAGTTGAAATCTATCATCTTCTCATTAGGGGCCCTCTTGATGGTTGTCAAATGCTCTAACAAGGATAGGTTATCTCCCTTCTCTCCAAATTGATTATGAAGATCTCTACACAAATGGTCCCTAGTTTGAATAGAGCTTGCTGCTAGACTCTTGAACCATTGTGAAGCTTTAACCTTTAGTGAAAAGGCTAGTAACTTGAATGCAATGTCCATATCAGTGATCTCATGGATTACACAAACATTTACAATGTCTTGATTGTGGTCACTAGGAAAATTCTTGTTCTCTCCAGTGAAATATGGGATGCTCTTTAATGCTACCACAGGGACTAGATTTTGTTCATTGAGGGCGATGGGTTGCTATCAGTGAAATTGACATAAGGATTGGATGGTTGTGCCATTCTGATCAACTTGAGATCCCTTCTTGATTAAATTAATGGCCTACTAGGAGGAGGTATTGACAAAGTTATGTTTGGTGGGGATGGAAACCTCTAGGCTCTTCTTCCCCTTCTCCCTTTGTTTGGGGACAAGTGTAGATAGACAAATAGTTCCTCTTCTCCAATTCTTGACCTTGTTTATATTCTTCTCATGAACTTGATAACATTGGACTTTGAAACTAGTGGATTGTGTCTCTTTTGGAGTCTCCATATGTGTAACTTTCAGAGCTTCTTAAAATATAAATCTTGCAACAAGTGCACATCAATCTTGCTGCAGTTAAAAAATAAAGACTTCTTGTCCCACCTGGCGTGCCAAAACTGTTAGTGTAGAATAATAACAATCTTGAATGTCTGCAACTAGATGGGCTGAGACTCTCAGTGTGATTGCAAAAAAATGGAGCATCTCTCTAAGTGTGGGACCTTGCGAGTTGAGAGAGCTCTCTAGATTGAGGTCTGGGTTCCTATTCCTCTGTTCAAGTATACAAAAACTAAATTGTAGAGGATCTATTTTAAATCTACTCTATTCTATAAAGGAGACAGGGTTGAGGATATGTAAGAAAATAAACCTAAGCTAATGAGGTGATGGACCAAAGGAATGTTAGACACTCATCTTGCAATTTAACACAGACCGTCAGAAATACAATACAAACACCATGCACATATGACAAAACTGCAATAAGAGATCAGAAAGACAACAACCAATACATGAGAGGGTCGAGAATCATCCAAAGATATATATATATATATATATCAGGATATATATATATATATATTATTTCTTAGAAGTCGATACAATATGTTGTAGTGGATAAGAAGAAAAAAACTTTCATTAAAACCTAAATGAGAGGTTAGAAAAGCTCCACCAATCCTCTTCCGAATAAAAGAAGAAAGCGAGGGTGCAAAACATAAATATCCAACCCTTTACAATGAGCCTTGACCCTTCCTTTATAGATTATTGCACATAGGGAAGAAGGAGAGAGAGGCATGGGAAAATTAATTTGAAACTCAACAACTGGCCATTAATGCCTCCTACAAATCCACCCCAAATCTATCATGTCTATATTGATTACTTTTCCAGCGTCTTGAAGGAGTAGCGATGGATCAAATCAAATACGATATGGTTGTTGGAGTAAAAATATCCTGGATTAATGGCACAAAGATGTTTTTTCATTTTTTTCCCACCTAACTTCTTCAAAATTAAAGTTTCTCTCCATGACATAGATGAGGTCAAGATCTTTCCAACGGTGTCAAATTTGTCATATTTCAAGCACTGAGTCAAAAGATATGCTCATTTGAAAATTTGAATTGAGCTTGTAGAAAATGGCGGGAACCAGTTATCAAACGGGTCCTTTTTTGAAACTAAACACATGGAGGGCTGGCACATGTTTGGGGACCAATTTTGGATTTTGCTTTTGAAGTTGTGTTGGGCTAACACATGGCATCTTCCATGGCTTGCTCATCTGACCAGGGACATGTGGACGCTTGGCACTTGTTTGGAAACATTCCTGAAATTTTACTCTTGAAATAGCATCATGCTAACACTTGGCTCCCTCCACTGGCCTGTCTATGGTTTGACTATTCAACCATGACCCTGTCCCTTTTTTTATACGTGTGACAAGTGGAAGGTCCACGCTCATTTGGAAATCCGCTCGGGATTTTACCTTTGAAGGAGTGTCGGGTTGACACATGCAAGCCTCCACAGGCTCTTGGAATTTTCAACAGCTGTTATTAATTTTTTGGGCCCTTAACATGTGGTGAGCTAATGCTCATTTTGGTATCCACTTTTGGATTTAACTTTGGAGATGCACAGAGGTGACGCGTGGCAGCTTCCGCTAGCACCTTTATACTTAGTCTTTTTAGGCCCGCCCTATCCCCTTTTTTGACTTTTAGCTATTGACTCTACCCCTCTTTGTGGCTAGGACACGTGGAGGCTTGGTGCTTGTTTGAGTCTTCGCTTTTGTATTCAATCTTTGGGGGTGCACCCTTTGGACACTTGGCAGCTTCCACTGACTCTCTATACTTAGCCAATTTTTGGGGCTCGTTCTGAGTCATTTGTAGAGCCTGAAGACTTGTATTTTTCTCTACTTATTTTCCTTTGAGCCTCTATTTCCTTCCTTGCTTGATCATCCTCCTCCATTTTATAACCTTCCTGTAACTTGTTTATTTGATTTGAAGCATGTGCTCATTTGACGGAACCATTTTTTGAATTTTTTTCCTGCCCGGGGCCGTGTTTGATCAATTTTGTCAGGGGACAAAATAGAGATAACAATTTGGCAACTCACAGGGGTATCTACCCACTAGATGGAGAGATCTGTTGCCTTTTTATATCCATTAGGCATGGATTCATGATTGGCAACCCGAAGTTGATATTGTTCTTCTTAAAATGGAAACTTTAGAGCCCGATTTTAGTTTCTCTATTTTTGTTCTATTAGAAAATGAGGAACTCTCGCGACAACTATGGGTCTCGCTACTGCAACACTGAAGGGCCTGGTGCACTCACCTGGAGGCACTTGGAACTGTATAACAACGTAAAATTAGAGTAACAAAGAAATTGTGCCACAACCCTTAGGGGAAAAAAACCTACACTACAACAAAACAATGTGCATACGCACTTCGGGAAATTAAAATCCTATGCTAATATTTACAGGGTAGAACCTACTTTCTAGTAGAAGTGTTTGAGATGAATCTCATTCACTGGGATCTGTAATTCTTCACCATCTAATCTAGCCAGTTGGAAGGAATTGTTGCTTTGACACCTTGTGATCATGTAAAGGCCACTCCAGATGGCATAAAATTTAGAGTGCTTTCTTGGCTTTTCCCGATATGCATCCCACTTTAGAACTAAGTCCCCTTCTAGAAAGGTCCTCATTCAGATTGCTTTCTTGTCAAAAATCTTTTTTATCAATGCTTGGTCCATTTCCATGACTTGCATTACATGCTTTTTTGCCTCCCCTACCTCCATTAGCTTGGCATACCTGATTTTCATAGGTTCAAACTCGACCAGCTCCAACTGTTTCATGAGATCCAAAGTGGGAAACTCCAATGAGATTGGCAATACTGCCTCTTTTCCATATACAAGCTTGTATGGTGAGCTACCTGTGGATATTTTAGATGTGATCCTATCATCCCATAGAGCTGATTTGAGCCTTGTATGCCAAGTCCTCTGATTTTCATCAAGAGTCCTTCTGATAATCCTTAATAGGTTCTTATTTGTGGACTTTTCTTGGCCATTACCATGAGGGTAATAATTTTATGAGGTGCTGAGATAAATAGCATTCTTAACTGCCCATTCATTGATCCTTGTACCAAGGAAGTCCAATGCATTATCTGATATAATAGTGGCAGGGACTCCAAACCTGGTGGCTGTTCCTTCATAAAAATCAAAGATGTTGAATTTATTTTATTCTTTTAGTGCCACTACTTCAGTCCACTTGGTGAAATAATATGTTGCAGTAAGTATCCACTTGTGACCTTGGCTTGAATTTGGGTTAATCATGCCAATGAAGTCTAGTCCCCATTGCATGAATGGATGATCCACTGAAATGGAATGAAGGGGTAGGGCTGCTAGCTTCTCCTTTCCTATGAAGAATGCACATTTTTTGCACTTGATGATCCATGGGTAGTAGTCCCTGAAGACTGTAGGCCAATAATAACCAACTTTCATGTTCTTGAGAGCTATTACTCGAGGGGCAAAGTGACCTCCTACTTCTCCATCATGGAACTCATGCAACACTCTATTAATTTGGTCTGTCCCAATGCACCTCAATAGAACACTATTGATATCCTTCTTAAACAAGACACCACCAACAAGCATGTATGGGATGGCTTGTAGTCTGAAGCATCTTCTCTTTGCTTTGTTCCATTCTGGAGGGCACAAACCTATTTGAAGGTAATGCACGAAGGCTTGGGTCCAACATGGAGTAGGTGCATCATTAGCTGGTTGTTATTCATCATTATTTAGAAGTAAGACAACCTCTTTTTCACCCATTGACTTAGCTTGTTGCTTAGAGGGGAGCTGTTCACATAGACCCTTTCCTCGAACCAGTTTGGTCACCTTGATCTTAATGTCATATTCCATTACCTGGGTGATCCAACTTGCTCACTTCTCATTCAAATCCTTATTTAAAAGGAAGTCCTTAACACTAGCATGAGTTACTAGTAGTTGAATCTTGTTATTTGAGACCAAGTGTCTGAACCTTTTCAAGCTTCTAATAAACTCAAGGACATGTTTTTCAATAAAAGAGCATTTTACCTTGTATTCATCCAAACTCTAGCTGAAGAAAGCTATGGGTTGCTCTGAACCTTCATTGTTGGGCTGGACCAAGATAGCTGAGATGGTTTCTGACCTTCTAAAAGCATATAACATGAAATATTTTGAGAAGTATGGGTTAATGACAGTTGGGGCTTATGATTTTGCGAGATTGATGGCCTCAAAACTCTCTTTTCCTTTTATTGTCCATTTAAATGCAAGACTCTTCTTTAACATCATTGTTAAAGGCTTCACAAGAGTAGCAAAATCAGGTACAAACCTACGAACAAAGTTTATCCTCCCCAAGAATATTTGGAGAGACATTTTATGTTGTGGTAATGGAAGTGTCTGGATGGCTTCAACCCTTTCAGGATCAATTGTCAATCCTTTTCTTGAGACAATGTGACCCAACAATTTCCCTTCATGAGCCAGGAACACACACTTTTTTTGGCTTAATGACACCCCGAACCTTCTACATCTTTGAAATACATGTCTAAGGTGAAAGAGATGGTCTGCACCTTTCTTTGAGAAGAAAGTGATATCATCAAGATACACCAGGGCTATGTTGTTATTTAAGCCTTTGAATACCATGTCCATAGCTCGTTGAAATGTTGCTAGACAACATTTGATAGTCTAAATGGAATTTTCTTATAAGCATATGTACCGTATTTGGTGGTGAAAGTTTTCTTAAACTGATCTTCCTCTTTCACCATTATCTGGTTATAGCCTAAGTACCCATCTAACAATGAAAAACTCTCAAAACTAGGTACAACCTATAAGATCTGTTCCATTAATGGAAGAAGATAGTGGTCCTTGAGTGATGCTCTGTTCAGGTCAAAAAAGTCCACACATAGTCTGATTTCTCCATTTTCCTTCCTCACAGAAACCAAGTTTGCAACCCAACTTGACTGCTTGATATGAAAGATGATACTGGCCTCAATTATCTTGTTCAATTCTTTTCTCATGAGACACTCAATGTGGGGATTTATTGGCCTTTTCTTCTGTCTAAAAGGCTTAGCTCCTGGATCCAACTCGATGGTGTGTTGTGCCATCTTTGGGTTGAAACATCTTAAATATTTATAAGTCTAGGAAAAGACAACTGGGAATTATTGACAAAGTTGAAAAACTCATATTTTTCTTGTTGAGTGCTTACCTTGCTAGTCTACAATGTTTTTCCTTCTTATATGAAAATGGGATTTGAATCCTCACCCTTGACCTAAATATTCACCTTCTCCTTTCGGAATTGGTCATTTCTATTGAATATTGATTCCAAAGTGACAAGACCCTTTGGTAGTTTGTTGGTCCTCAGCTGCACCACTTGATCACCATACTACTGCTCCAATATGTCTTGGTTCCTAGAGGAGAACTCATCTTCTTATTGTAGAAAGTTGACAATTTGTTGATCATTTTCAAAGACTTTCCAACTTGTGTTGTTTTCTGGGACATCTGGCCTCAAAACCAACTTGATATGGGGTTGAGATTTATCACTCTTGAAATTCTCTACGACATCAAATGCTGCCCCAATTGCTGCCAATCTGTCTATTGCTTCAATTCTTCTTCCTTGGGATGGAGTTAATTCTGAATGCCTCAAAATCCTCAATGAGGTCACATACCCAGTTCTTATAACTCTTTAACAGGTTGTTCTTGTTAGTATTTTGTCCTCGGACCTGATTAGTAACTAGTTCACTATCAACAAACACCTGCAAGTTCTTGATTCCTCGTTTTCGTTGCCCAATGCAGTACATTGTACCAATGCCTCATACTATTTTGTGTTGTTTGAACAAGAAAATTAGAAACAGAAAGCTGAGTAGTAGTTCATATCTTCAGGAAATACAAGCATAGCTCTTCCTCTGGATCCTTGCCTACTTCTTGAGACATCAAAGAATAATTTTCATAATTCAATGTCATTTGTATGGTCTGGCTTAATGATGTCAGTAAGAGGATGATTCTCCTCATGTAAATAGTAGACTCCTAGCTTAGATTCCTCCATCTCCTTATATGGGTTAAAAGCATGTCTCTTGTTTGCCCATTCATAGAGGGTCAAGTCTCACAAGTGCTTGGGAGGTCCTCCTGAACAAAGGTTGAACAATTGGCATTGATTGGGCTGGGTATGTAAGACTCAATATGGTAATCTACAATGGGCTCAGATCTGATTGTGGCCTTATCTCCATACCTTGTTCTAAAGAGCTTGTGTGACTAATCAGCAAATAGGTAGCTCCTAATTTTAGTAGTGAAGTCTCTCGACAAACACAGTGAAAAATGTGGTGGCAAGTCTATGGTTGATATGTTTTACAATACAGTCACATTGGGGTAGGCATGCAATGTGAGGCTAAAATATTTGATGACTCCAATAGTTGTCATTGTTTTCCCATCTAATTGCACTACCCCTCTTGAGATGACCTCATATTGAAGACCCAGTTGATTGGCTATTTGTTTTGGCATTATAGAAATACCTACCTCTGAATCAATCATGTAATTATGTACCAATTTGTCTCCAATGACAAATGAAACATATAATGGAGGAGGCTTCATATTCTTACCTTGTTATCCTCCATGGTTTCCCTCAGGGCGAGTTGTATTCATAAGCACTTTCTCTTGCTAGATAGGGGGCCTATTTGAGCTTGCCCAATTAGCCATAGCAGTTTGCAACAGATCTCTCTATCCTGGAATGGCCAGTGAAATCCCACATTGAAATGTTCACATTTATCTTCTTCATTTATTCAATGATGTTAATTGAGCAATCCTTTTGTTGCCCCTTTTTTGGTACATTTTTCTCTTACACATGGGTTGTTACAACCGGTTCCTGAGTGGGTTTGGAAGGTGGCTTGGAACTGGCTCTGCATATTGGGAGTTGTATTCTGAGTGCCTATGCCTTGTGGAGGTAAATGGATGGCTGAGGATCACTTGAGTTTGGTGATTTTCCCTTCTCCAATATTCCTTTTCTTGGACCATGTATTGATAAATACACTTTGAGAAGGGACTTGATTAATTCCATTGAAGTCTTTAGCTTTGTTAATTGACAAGCATACATTCACTTGGAGATGCTTCTTGCTGAGCTCCTTGCTGCTGATTTTCTTCTTGGGCTAGACTCTTGTGACACATCAATTGTTTGTACCATCAAGGCCCTAGTTTAGTAAACCATTAAAGCCCATTGATTAGTTATGAGGCTGATTGCATGGGAAACACCAATCATATTCTTGGGCCATGTTTTTTTGTGCTGGAACCAATTCCCTTGATGTTGAAGATGTGTTTGGATAATATGACCTTAAAGATCTAGCAGCTTGAGGGTGTCCTTGGTTTTGATTTTGATTTGAAGCTTGAGCTGGTGGCCTATTTTTCTGATACAGGGGTCTAGGATTGTAATGCTCAAAATTACTAGAACTGGGAAAATGAGGATTTTTTTTAAACATACATAAAAATAGATTACACAGTTGTAATCTTACAGATTTATTTAATCCAATTCTTTAAATCAAATTTGTTCTTTTGATCTATATGATAACATCCATGTAAGCCATGTGTGGTTGAGAATGGTGTATCCAGATCTCCACGATCTTCCTTCACCACTACTGCGAGTGATAATTGTTACTAGCATTTTGGATCAACCTTTTTCAGGTCATGGGAACCATCTGAAAGTCCTTGGGTCTACCACAAAGCTAGTTTTCTGATTTCGTATTCTGGTATCCGAGCATTGCCTACCTCATGTTCAGTTTTCAACTTCCCATCATCAGGTTACTAGAAATTTTAATTTAATTGGAGGACTAGGTGATCATACAATGCACAGTCATCAATGCATTACTTTGGCCAAAGTTTTCCACAGTGCAGGTTACGGCTAAACTCAAGACAACACACTAGTCTTATGAGTTTAAGTCTTCTGCCACCTCACAACTATCCCTTTCACAGTTATCAAGATCTTATAGTTTGTATTTACTTGATTTCCAATTTAACCTATCTTGCAAGATTTTATATCAAAATAAATTCCAAAGGCCAACTAGGATCATCATGAGATAAGTACATTCGTTATGCTGAAATGTATCTATTTTAGCATTTCGCATGTACTTATCCCTTAATATGCCTAATGGATCTTTTCATCTATTTATCTTCCCATTTAGTTTCTCTTTTCCTTTTGTTTGGTTTTTAACCTTAAATTACCTTTTTATACAATACTCTTCATCCTCGACCCAATAGTCTTTACACTCTTAACATATTAATACCAAATTTACTGGAAGGACAAATTAAATATCTATTAATATATATATTTAATTATTCCTCCGATTAACTACGCCACTAAATAGCTATTTAATTTAGAAATTAAAGACAGTTGAATGTTAGAATGATTGTCCAATTATCGGCTTCATACATTGACAAATATCAAATAAATAAATTTAACAATTTATGATAAGTAAGATTTCTCACTTCTAGAATTTATAATTTACTCATATTGAGATATTATTACATACAAGGTAATCATCTCTTTATTAAAATCATAAATTACAAATGTTGTTAAGGAGAAATATATAACTATTACGGTAACTCTCACATAGTGAGGTTTGAACATTAACAAGGGATCCAAGATCCCAATAAATTGAGTCAAAATTTTGGGATATCATTCTTCTACAAATTGAAATCCAAGTATCTCATTTAGATCCATGCTATGATAAAATTTCACAAGACATGAGTTTCTGCATATTTGAACGTAACGGCTAATTGTCTTGCAAGACTGGAGTAGTTGTATGTTGTCAGTTCAAAATGAACTGGCATGAATATTGCCTCCATTTTTTGATGCAATTATTTAATAAAATATGAAATGATATACATGTTATTTTATTAACAAACGTATGGTAATACAACGAAGAGTGTATTATTACATGTTTTTGATCAAGATACAACTATGAATGTACACAAATAGAACAACCAATTTATATTTCAGAAATCATGTTTCACTCTAATCACAAGGATCAAGACATAATCAAACCATAATCATTCAACATCTGAATTCTAATTAAACCACAAGAAAATCATGCTTCACAAGGTACATATTCAACTATTATTTTTCTTAGCTTCCAATCAACAAACAACTTAACAAAACTATCTGAAATCATCATTTTCAAATACCAATTAGACATATTCCCTCTAGGTAATGAACAGGTCTATAAAATGCACAATAAATTTATTTCAAACAATCAAAATGCATTTATATGTGTGTGTGTGTGTAGGAACAGTCCAACTAAATAGTGTAAAAACACCTTTATTAAATCATTTGAACATGTTCTTTCAGGTAACCGACAGATCAACAAAACAAATTGACCCACATACCACACGATGATAATTTTTGAATTCTATTTTCATAGAATAACAACAATAAGTTTCTAACAATTCCAGTAACGAAATCCTTTAGAAAAACTAAGTCATCTTACATAGACTGTTAACACTAATTTTTTTTCAATCAGGTAATAAAATTATACCTACATGCAAATCGACTTGTAAATATCCAAATCAGTTCGTTCCAGCATTAATTTCTTTTATGTTTAGAAATTATTAGAATCCGGAAGCAAATATATCAGGAAAATGATGAAATACTTGGTAGAAACATTTTTAACTTTTGATTTACTTGCCAAATCCTTTTAGGATTTAAATATATAATTTCACAAATTAATAATGTATTTTTTTTAATTTTTATTTTAATTGTCACCTAACTTTAATGGTAAAATTAATCATCATAATATAAGTGCACATATTGCCAACAATATGTTATCGTAATAATTATTCAAATTCCCATGTTCCATATAAAACATTCAAACAAAATGAAAATCACCAAGTCCATAAATAATAATTCGAATATCCTCATAAAGCTGGTTTGATATAGCATTGACAAATAAAACAGAGGTAATTATCATCACGGTCATTGTGAAAGTCAAACAAAACAAAAGACGACCAAACTGATTAAAATAAAGTGACCGGAATACAAATAACCAAAATATTTGCTATCAATTTATGAACCGTTTTACCTATGATTAAGGTCTAATCATGTTTTAGGAAGGATCATCAAGGTGGGTGTGGGGTTATTCGTTCCATAATGTCATGCCCCGCAGTAGAAGCTATGGGTTATGATACAACGAACCAAATCAATTTTACACCCAATGATGATCTCATCTAATCCTTTTTAGACTTAACCATAGTTAATTTAACTTACAAGAAATTTTGGGATGTTACATACTCCACCCCTTAGAATAATCATCGTCTTGATGATTTCAAGATAAATAGATAAACTAAACCCATCATTCATTTTTGGCATTAACATATATTTCAAATCAACTTAAAATTTGTATCAATATCATTTTAGCTGAATCTTAAAGGTCACAACATCCCTTATATATCTACAATATCAGTCACATAATATTTAGACATAACACATTACTGCTTAAACGACATATATTCCAGGTTCATTAGAAAATCTTCAATAGTAACTATTCATCAAAAAGTACCTTAGTTCCAATATTCAGTTGTAAGCTTATCTACAAGATTTTCTTATCTACCTCTTCACAGTAAAACTGAATTTAGTACTATAACAAAAACATATTCTTAAAAATCAGTCAAATAGATGCGGAAAAGTAGTCTATATATCTTCCAGATTCTCCCAAGTGACACTTTCTTTAGAATATTGGTCCCACTGGACCTTATATTGTGAAACCTCACATTTTTTCAAGTGTAACTTGCGGGTTTCTAGTATCCTTATAGGCTCAAGCGCGATTACCCCTAGATCTAGAACCTACAATGAATCCCAATTAAGAACATGTGTTAAATTAGGTACATATTTCTTAAGCAAGGAAACATGAAATACATTGTGCATCCTAGATAGAGTAGGAGGCAGTGCTAGCTTGAAGGCTACTGGTCCAACAACCTTTAGGACTTCAAATGGTCCTACAAACCTAGGAGATAGTTTGGCTAGCCTGCCAAATGAAATGAAACTCTTTTTAGGTTTGACCTTAAGAAAAACTTTATCTCCCACGTTAAACTTTCTGTCAATTCTTTTTAAATCTGCATAACTTTTCTATCTATTTACGGCCTCTTTCAATCTTTCTCAGATTAATTTAACCTGTTTTTCCATTTCCAACAGCATTTCAAGTCCAATTAGTACTCTATCTTAAGGATTATCCCAACTTATTTGTGTTCTAAACCTACGACCATATAAGGCCTCAAAAGGAGCCATCTGAATGGAAGAATGGTAGGTGTTATTATAGGCAAATTCAACCAAGGGAAGATAATCTTCCCATTTTTATTGCTGATCCATGCAATACATTCTTAGTAAATCTTCCAACACTTGATTTAATCTTTTAGTTTGACCATCAGTTTCAGTATGGTAGGAAAAACTTATGTTTAGTTTCGTCCCTAAGGCAACGTACAAAGTCTGCCCAAAATCTGGAAGTCATCCTTGAGTCCCTGTCTATAATTATTATTTCTAGAACTTCGTGTAATAAAAAAACTTATTGCACAAACCTTTTTGCCAGTATGGGTGAATTATCCTTTAAATTACTTGCTATAAAATGTTCCAATTTAGTTAACTTGTATATAACTACAAGTATAACATCATGTCTATTTTGGGACATAGGTAGACCTTGGGAAAAATCCATACTTATAACTTGCCACTTATATTCTGGCACGTTGTGAGGATATAATAATCCTGCTAGATGTGAATGTTTAGCCTTTACTTGCTGACATTCCAGACATTGTGAGACGTAAATAATCACATCACTTTTCATCTTTTTCCAGAAGTATTAATTTTTTATGTCCGCCATCATTTTTGTTACTCCTGGATGTCCCGAATAGGGAACGTCATGAAATTCTCTCATAACTTTGTTTATGAGTTCTTTACCCTCTGGTACATATATTTTGTTGTTATAATGCAGAATACCATTGGTTTCCAACTTGAAACCATCATACCTTTTGTGTCTAAGATCTTTTTCTAAAGCTATTTTAACATGATTGTAGTAGGGGTCATTGGTTAACTCATTTTTGACTTCATCTTTGAACTGGGTTCTTAATGTAATTATAGCAGCAATATAATTTATGTGACTTGAGGCATTAGCCACCCTATTCTCTTTTCCTTTAATGTAATTTATATCAAAGTCATAATTTGCTAGGAACTCCAACCATCTTCATTTCCTTGCATTTAGATTTGACTGTGTAAACATGTACTTGAGCCCAAGATGAACGGTTTTGAGTTCAAAAGGTTTCCCAAGAAAATAGTGCCTCCATACCTTTAGCACATGAACAATGGCAGCAAGCTCAAGATCATGTGGTGCATAATTTACTTCATGCACCCTCAACTTCCTACTTTTAAAAGCTACCATATGCCCATCTTGTAGCAGTACTCCACCCAAACCTTCCCCTGAAGCATTAGTTACCACCGAGAAGTTCTCGTTTAGATCTAAAATCTTCAACACCGGAGCACTTGTGAGTCTACCTTTTAACTCCTTAAAGGATTCTTCACACTCGATGTCCCAAAAAACTTTCTTACCCTTCTTTTGCAAAGAAGTAATAGGTCTCGCTAACTTAGAAAAGTCCTTTACGAACTTCCGATAGTAGCCTACTAGACCCATAAAACTTCTCACTTCATGCACATCCTTCGGTGCTAGCCATTTCATGATGACACTGATCTTTGAAGGGTCCACCGAGATTCCCTCTTTATTTATTATGTGGCCTAAGTATTATAGTTCGTATTGATAGAAAGCACAGTTAGATAATTTTCCATATAATTTATGTTTTCTGAGAACTCCTAGCATAATCTTTAAATGTTCATCATGTTCTTCCTCATTCTTGGAGTATATTAATATATCATCGAGAAAGATAAGTACAAATTGGTCTAAGTATTACCTAAAAACGTTGTTCATCAAGTTCATGAAAGTGACAGGTGCATTTGTTAGACAAAAGGGCAAAAAATGTAAACTCGTAATACCCATACCCTTGACCTAAAAGCGGTTTTATGGATATCTTCATCCTTGATTCGCAGTTGATGATAATTGGATCTGAGATCTATCTTTGAAAACACTTTTTTGCCCCCCATTTGATCAAAAATATCATCAATTCAGGGCAGCGGGTACCGATTCTTCACTATTACCTTGTTGAGCATTCGGTAATCAATACAAAGTCTAACGGTCCCATCTTTTTTTTTACGAAGATTACCGGAGCATCCCACAGTGATATACTTTGTCTAACCAGAGCCAAGGACAACAACTCATGTAATTGAGATTTCAATTCAACTAATTTTGTTGTTGTCATTTTGTGCGGTGCCTTGGAAATTGGTTCTTTCACTGGTTTGACCTCTATTGTGAAGTCAAATTCACGCTTAGGTGGAAGTCTAGGAAACTCATTTGTAAACACATCTCTAAATTCCCTTAGGATGGGAAATGCTTCAATTTCAGGCTCATTTTCCTATCTCAAATCTGATATTTTTACACAATATAGATGGCATCCCTTTCACTTTTCCTTTTTTAGCTGCGTGGCAGAAATCTACCTAGTGACAAACTCTTTTTTAACACCCTGAACACTTGTTGTTTTCTGTTGATCATCGCAGTAGGTTACACATTTTCCTAAGTAATCTAAGGTTGCATTATGTTGACTTAACCAATTTATACCTATGACAACATCATAGGATCCAAGAGGTGCCACATATAAGTTTAACCTTGTTGTGAACTCAGGTAATTCTAGTGGTGCCTAAAACAAACACTGCTTCACTCTATGTACAACATTATTTCCATACTATACAGTCCAAGTGTGTTCCATGTACCCAGCTCTTATTTTAAGTTTATCAGCTACTTTAGATGAAACAAAACATTTTGCTGATCCATAATCAAATAAAACAAAAACAGGTTCTTGAAAAAGCTTACCTAAGGTTTCAATGGGAGTCACTTGCTTTCTGCTTGCTTATTATGTACTGCAACATAAATATTATGTTGTTTCTCCTCTTTATTTACTACAGTAGATCCTTTCTGCTAGTTATTCCATTGTCCTCTTTATGGACAATTGTTAGCAAAATGATCGCCACCACACTTAAAACATCCACACAGTGGTCCTTTTCTCTCTATCTTATTCTACCTGAAACTTGTTCCTTGTTGCCCATTATTTTTATTATTCATAATAGTTCTACCTGCTATTCCTCTTTTACTGACAGGCCTGCACTTGTTGTTTCCCTTTTTCCATGTTGTTTTACTTGTGGTTGGTGTTTGAAAACTACTATTCTACCTTCATATTTTCCTCTTTAGAGGCATACATACTTCGTGACTTTTGTTCTTGCTTGATAGCTTTTTCAAACACTATTTCCATCGAGGTAGGTCCATAAACATCTACCTCACCACCAATGCTAGGATTCAATCCCATTATAATTTTTCTCACTCTAAACTTCTCATCCTTTTGATACTGAGGAACATATTTCAACAATCGAGTGTAATGTTCCCAATATTCTATAACTGAGTACTTTCCTTAAGTCAGATTTTTAGAATTCTGTCATCTTTTGGTCAAAGTATAACTGAGGTAGCAATCTTTGAGGGAACTAGGCCTTGGACTTCTCCCACGTGATCATACAATAATCAATTCCTAGTTCCATTTTTCATTTATCCCACTAGAAAGATGCTTTATGGGACAATTGGTAGGCTCCCCATACTGCTTTTTTATCCTTTGAAAAGTCCCTAATCTCAAAATACTTTTCCATTTCGGATAACCAATTTTTAGCACCATCCCCAAGAGTTGTACCATCAAATTTAGGTGGGGATATTCTTTTAATGTCCTTCGCTAACTCAGCAGCCAGCCTTTCTTTTTTATTTGCCCTTTCATCCAGGTGCTTGGGTTGATCATCATGTTGCTCATCATCCCTATGATCCTCATCTTCTTCACCACCCTAAACCTTGTTTTTATATGGAAATAACTCGGTTTTGGGTGTCATTCAAAAGGTTGAGGATTTCTTCTAACTTAACAACCGTATTATCAGGCACATCATCATTATTTACCCCACTGTCACTCACCATATTAGTTCTTGTTGCTAGCCTAGTCAAAGTTTCTTGTTTTATAAAAGAGGATAATTTTTATTAGAACGTGTGTCCCATTAATGTCCAAGTGTCTGAGCCTTTGGCTCTGATACCAAAATGTAATGGTCAAAATTACTAGAACTAGGAAAATGAAGATTTTTGTTTAAACATAAATAAAAACATATTACACAGCTAGAATTGTACAAATTTATTTAATCAAATTCTTTAAATCAAATTTGCTATTCTGATCTATTTGATAACATCCATATAAGCCATGTGCGGCTGAGAAGGGTGTATCTAGATCTCCATGATCTTCCTTCGCCACTACTACGAGTGACAATGCTTACTAGTATTTTGGCTCAACCTTTTTCAGGTCATGGGAACCATGTGAAATTCCTTGGGTTTAGCACGAAGCTAGTTTTCTAACTTCGTATTCTGGTATCTGACCATTGTCTAACTCATTTTCAGTGTTCAACTTCCCATGATCAGGTTACTAAGAAATTTTAATTTAATTGGAGGACTAGGTGATCAGAAAATCCACAACCATCAATGAATTACTTTGGCCAAAGTTTTTTGCCATGCAGGTTACGGCTAAACTCAAGAAAACACATTAGTCTTATGAGTTTAAGTCTTCTGCCACCTCACAACTATCCCTTTCACAGTTATCAAGATCTTATAGTTTGTATTTACTTTATTTCCAATTTAACCTATCTTGCAAGAGTTTATATCAAAATAAATTCCAAAGGCCAACTAGGATCATCATGAGATAAGTACATTCATTATGCTGAAATGTATCTATTTTAGCATTTTGCATGTACTTATCCCTTAATATGCCTAATGGATCTTTTCATCTATTTATCTTCCCATTTAGTTTCTCTTTTCCTTTTGTTTGGTTTTTAACCTTAAATTACCTTTTTATACAATACTCTTCATCCTCGACCCAATAGTCTTTACAATCTTAACATATTAATACCAAATTTACCGGAAGGATGAATTAAATATGTATTAATATATATATATATATATTTAATTATTCCTCCGATTAACTACACCACTAAATAGCTATTTAATTTAGAAATTAAAGACAATTGAATGTTAGAATGATTGTCCAATTATCGGCTTCATACATTGACAAATATCAAATAAATAAATTTAACAATTTATGATAAGTAAGATTTCTCACTTCTAGAATTTATCATTTACTCATATTGAGATATTATTACATATAAGGTAATCATCTCTTTATTAAAATCATAAATTACAAATGTTGTTAAGGAGAAATATATAACTATTACGGTAACTCCTCACATAGTGAGGTTTGAACATTAACAAGGGATCCAAGATCCCAATAAATTGAGTCAAAATTTTGGGATATCATTCTTCTACAAATTGAAATCCAAGTATCTCATTTAGATCCATGCTACGATAAAATTTCACAAGACATGAGTTTCTGCATATCTGAACGTAACGGCTAATTGTCTTGCAAGACTGGAGTAGTTGTATGTTGTCAGTTCAAAATGAACTGGCATGAATATTGCCTCCATTTTTTGATGTAATTATTTAATAAAATATGAAACGATATACATGTTATTTTATCAACAAAATGTATGGTAATACAACGGAGAATGTATTATTACATGTTTTTTTTTATCAAGATACAACTATGAATGTACACAAATAGAACAACCAATTTATATTTCAAAAATCATATTTCACTCTAATCTCAAGGATCAAGACATAATCAACACCATAATAATTCAACATCTGAATTCTGAATAAACCACAAGAAAATCATGCTTCACATAGGTACATATTCAACTATTATTTTTCTTACCTTCCAATCAACAAACAACTTAACAAAATTGTCTGAAATCATCATTTTCAAATACCAATTAGACATATTCCCTCTAGGTAATGAACAGGTCTATAAAATGCACAATAAATTTATTTCAAACAATCAAAATACATTTATATATATATATATAGGAATAGTCCAACTAAATAGTGTAAAAACACCTCTATTAAATCATTTTAACATGTTCTTTCAGGTAACCGGTAGATCAACAAAAAAAATATACCCACATACCACAAGATGATAAGTTTGAAGTCTATTTGCATAGAATAACAACAATAAGTTCCTAACAATTCCAGTAATGAAATCCTTTAAAAAAACTAAGTCATCTTACATAGATTGTTAACATGATTTTTTTTTTCAATCAGGTAATAAAATTATACCTACAGGAAAATCAACTTATACATATCCAAATCAGTTCGTTCTAGCATTAATTTCTTTTCTGTTTACAAATTATTAGAATCTCGGAAGTGAATATATTAGGCAAAATGATGAAATACCTAGTAAAAACATTTTTCACACTACCCAAAAATCGGCTTTGCTCATAAAAATAAATTATTATTTGACTACATAATAAAACCTAGAGGTAGGATTCAATTTAGGTTTCTAGAAATCAAATTTAAATAGAAAATAAAATAAAATAAAAAATTAATTAGGAACAACCATCTGCATTTTTTTCTAGGTTTAGCTAAAACCACACAAAGGAAACTTAAGAGAATACAGAATCCATCAATTTCCTTTTTATATTTCATTTCTAAACAATTAAATTAGAAGCTATCCATAAATTCATTTAATTGCCATTTAAAATAGAATGTGTATTTCCTCATTATTTACAAATTAATTTTGCAGAGAGGGGAGAAGATATTCATTCCTGAAGTAAACCCAAAATCAGCAACCTCTTACTCTTCAAAATCTCCCACAAGTTGAATCCTTCCTTCCTCCAAAAACTGACATGCAGGTATCTCGAGAAGAGAAGAATTAAAATAGACAACGGAGAAAATAAAATAAAAATATAATGAAGAAACTTATACTATAATGGAGTATTTTTGGGCTTCCCAATGTTGCTTCTATACGTCAATGCATGCCATAGCTACTTGGTGTCAAATGAAGGCGTGTCCCTTTCGAAGCTCTGAGATTTTTAAATAGTAAAATAATAATATTATTACTATTGTTTTTAACTTTTTATTTACATGCCAAATCCTTGTAGGATTTAAATATATAATTTCACAACTTAATAATGCATATTTTTTAATTTTTATTTTAATTGATTACCTAACTTTAATGGTAAAATTTAATCATCATAATATAAGTCTGCATATTTTCCAACAATATCTTAACATAACAATTATTCAAATTCCCATGTTCCATATAAAACATTCAAACCAAAATGAAAATCACCAAGTCTGTAAATAATAATTTGAAAATTCTCATAAAGCTGGTTTGATATAGCCTTGTCAAATAAAACATAGGCAATATATCATCATGGTCATTGCAGAAAGTTGAGAACAAAGCAAAAGACTACCAAACCAATTAAAATAAAGTAGACCAGAATACAAATATCCAAAAGATTCACTATCATTTATGAACCGTTTTACCTATGATTAAGGCCTAATCATTGTTTTATTAAGGATCATCAAGGTGGGGTGTGGGGTTATTTGTTCCACAATGTCATTCCCCGCAGCAGAACTGTGGGTCATGATATGACGAACCAAATGAATTTTACACCATATGTAATGAAATTACTTGATTAATTATGATTATCACTAGCATTAGAACACCAAATAACACAATATTGGAGATAAGTTCTCTCAATATGAAAGTAGAATAGCTTGGCAACTTCGAGGGGGCAACCTCCAAAACATATAATCAAGACTCAAATACTCAACAGTTACCTTGTCATTCTTCTGCCTTTGAGCACATAATCAACGATACCAAACAAATTGATCAGGTTTCTAGGTATAAGGATGCCACAGTTACCTTTTGTCCTCCTGGGATTTGTTGGAGATCAAAGAAATTTTCCATTTGGATAATCCAATTGAGTGGATCATTTCCATCAAATTTACGCATTTAAACTTTTGGAATCACACCCCTCTATTGGTGAGAAGATCCACTTGAATGATTAAAGGATTCTACCTGATTGGAGTGATTTGTATCTGTGTGACCATTTCTAGTTGAACCCATATGACTGGCATTAGAATTTTTATTTGAAATAATATGCAACAACTCCTACTACATTGCATGAAAATCCTTTTGAATCTCACTCCTAAGGTTACCTTTTAGTTGATGAAGCTCAACATTAAGGTCATCCTTACTCACCATATTGTTAACCCTTTCCTGAAGTTGGATGACCACCTCAGATACTCCCAAACCAGTAGACTCTGAAGAAATATCTTCCTTATTTGGGGTCATTCATGGAGTTTCTTGTCCTTTTCCTTGGCCTCGGGTAGATCTACCAGACATGATGAAGGGTTTGGGCCTAGGGGTAGAATTAATAGGGCATAATTTTAGGGTTTAGGGTTCCGTAATTTTTTTTCTTCCAAACATAGGAATGTATACAAAATAAAACCTAGCTATTTTTTTGAGGGGTTTCCAAAAATATAATAAATTTGAAATTTTTCCAAAAATTACACCCTAGGGAGCCAAATTATGAATATATATATAGAACCATAATAACTTTGAAAAACAAGTCAAAACTGATTGAAATTTGGAGAGAAGCTTACTTGAACTATTTTACCCCACCAAAAAACTAATTGCAAAAAAATTCACTACCAATCTTGAGATATAGCCGAACCTTCAAAATTAGGGTTTGACGTCATCCTGGCCGAGATCAAGCTCTGATACCACTTGCAATGAAATTACTTGATTAATTATGATTATCACCAGCAATAGAACACCAAATAACAAAATATTGGAGATAATTTCTCTCAATATGAAAGTAGAATATCTTGGCCACTTCGAGGGGGCAACCTCCAAAACATATAATAAGACTCAAATACTCAACAAAATGATCATCCACTACCTATAACCCCTATTTATACTATTCCCATGATATGACCATCAACAAGGCTGACCAACCAATGATAATAGAGCATATATGAAATAGATACATCATGATAATAAGTTATGATAGCCACAAGTTGGCTATATCCATCCCATGTAAGATATATAATTAAGGGTGTAACACCCAATGCTGATCTTGTCTAATCCTGTTTAGACTTAACCATAGTTAATTTAACTTACTAGAATTTTTGGGATATTACAAGTCTGATACTAGGCTTGAGGATGATATATCCTAGAACTCTGAGCTTTTTTCCTCTTGATAGTTACTAACTCATTCCCTAGATTATGCAGTTGTTTCATAACTTCTTGAAGCTCTTTTGAGGTGTTAGAGGATGAGGTGGAGGATTCAGCTGAACTTTGATTCCTAGGAGTAGGTATAGGAGCTAATGTGGGTATCTGGCTAGTGCTTGGATCTCCTAATTCTAGGTATAGAGGCATGGGTTGCCTACGAACAAGTTTGCTAGCCTGAATTGGACAATTTTCAGCTCCTATGGAAATGTTATAAGCTACAGGTAAGGTTGTGCCTCCCATTGACTTAATCATTAAAGAAATATTAGAATTTAGAGCTCTAAGAAAGTATAAGAAAGCACCTTCATCTATGGGCCTTACAGCCAATGGAATCCTATCCCAGGTCCTTTGGAATCTGAAGTTGAAATATGTCAGCTTCTCATTAGGGGCCCTCTTGATGGTTGTCAAATGCTCTAGATAAGGATAGGTTATCTCCCTTCTCTCCAAATTGATCATGAAGACCCATGCATAGATGGTCCCAAGTTTGAATAGATCCTGCTTCTAGACTCCTAAACCATTGTGAAGCTTTACCCTTGAGTGAAGAGGCTAACAACTTGATTACAATGTCCATCTCAGTGATATCATGGATTGCACATACATTTGCAATGTCTTGAATGTGGTCACTAGGAGAAGTCTGGTTCTCTCTAGTAAAATATGGAATGCTCTTTAATACAGCCACTGGGATTGGATTTTGTGCGTTGAGGGCGAGTGGGCTTTTGCTAGTGAAATTGACATAACGATTGGGTGGTTGTGCCATTTTGATCGGCCTAAGAACCCTTGTTGATTGAATGAATGGCCTACCAGGAGGAGGCATTGACAAGGTTCTATTTGGTCGAGATGGAGACGTTTGGGCTCTTCTCCTCCTTCCTCTTCTTTTTAGGGACAAGTGTAGATGGACAAATAGTCCCCCCTCTCTAGTTCTTGACCTTGTTTGTATTCTTCTCATGAACTTGAAAAGCTTGGACTGTTGAAACCAATGGATTATAATTCTTTTTGAGTCACCAAATATGTAGTTTCAAAGCTTCTTAAAAGCTAAAATCACAGAAAGTGCACATCAATCTTACTACAATAAAGATGGAGACTTCTTAGTCCTACCGGGTGTGTAAAAACTATTAGTGCAAAATCATAGCACCCTTGAATGTTTGTAAAGAGATGGATTGAGACTCTCAGTGTGATTGCACAACATGGAGCATCTCTCTAAGTGTGGGACCTTGTGAGTTGAGAGAGCTCTCCAGATTAAGGTCAATTCCTATTCCTTTGTTCAGGTGCACACATACTAAATTACAAAGGATCTATTCGAAATCTACTCTATTCTACCAAGGAGACAGGGTTGAGGAGATGCAAGAAAATAAACCTAAGCTAACAAGGTGACACACCAAATGAATGTTAGACACTTTTCTTACAATTTAACACAAACCACGGAAATACATTACAAACACCATGCATAGAGGACCAACTAAAATAAGAGATTAGAAAGACAACAATGAATACATGAGAGGGTCAAGAATCATCCACAGAAATATATATTATTGCTCAGGAGTCAATATAGTATATTGAAGTGGCCAAGAAGAAAAAAAATTGCATTATAACCCAAATGATAGGTTAGCAAAGCTCCAAAAATCCTCTGGCAAGCAAAAGAAGAAGGGAGGGCGCAAAACAAAAATGTCCAACCATTTACAATGAGCCCCGACCCTTCCTTTATAGATTCAGCACAAAGGGAAGAAGGAGAGAGAGGTGGGAAAACTAAGTCAAAGCTCAACCACTGGCCATTAATGCCTCTTGTAAATCTGCCTCAAATATTTCATGTCTACATTTATTACATGTTCGACACCTTGAAGGAGGAAGAACGGTGGATCGGATCAAATCCGATTTGGTTGTTGGAGCAAAAAGATCTTGTATTAATGCCAAAAAGATGTTTTTTCATTTTTTTCCCCACTTAACTTCTTCAAAATTAAATTTTTAGGTCTCCATGGTGTAGACGAGGTCGAGCTCTTTCCAACGGTGCTAAATTTGTCAGATTTCAAGCACTAAGTCAAAAGATATGCTCATTTGAAAATTTGAATCGGGGTTGTACAAAATGGCTGGAACTAGCTATCAAATGGGTCCTTTTTTGAAACTGGACACGTGGAGGGCTGGCACATGTTTGGGGACCACTTTTGGATTTTTCTTTTGAATTTTCATTGGGCTGACACATGGCATGTTCTGCCACTTGCTTAGTTTCCTCATGTTTTTGCTAAGTCCTTTTGCTTGGCGAGACATACATCTGACCAGGGACATGTGGAGGATTGTGTTTGTTGGGAAACCTTCCCCAAATTTTACTCTTGAAATAGCATCATGCTGACACTTGGCTCCCTCCGTTGGCCTATCTCTGCTTTGACTATTGAATCCCGACCCTGTCCCTTTTTTCAGACCTAGGACACGTGGAAGGTCCGCGCTCATTTGGAAACCCGCTCAGGATTTTACCTTTGAAGGAGTGTCAAGTTGACACGTGGAAGCCTCCACATGCTCTTAGAATTTTCAATGGCTGCTCTTACTTTTGATCCAGGTGTTGAAATGACTCCTTTTCCCCCCGAAAATCTCTTAAAAAATTCTACAAGTGTATCCATGTGCAGCCGAGAATCTACATGTGTATATGGGCATTTGCATATACAAACCAATGTCTACATCTGTTTTTACTATGAGATCTACCTTTGGCTGCACTCTGACTTCTTACGCATGTTGTGTGATGGGAGTTTTATATGGTAGATATGTTGGCGATTATATTCAACTTGAGTTTCAAGGTAGTGGTGATATAATGTCATCACTACAGAATTTATTTTAAAGTGTAGGCGATCTGACCTGGAACAGTAGCTTGCATCCTGATAATTTAGGTGAAAGGGTTCTTGGTACTACTCCTAAAAATCACCAAATACCAATTTATAAAACTAGATCATTCACGAATTAATGAAAAAATTTCCAATAAAATTTTCCATGAATATTTCCAAGGAAAATTGTTCATTTAAGATCCCTATTTTATGTGACAAATTTCTTACTAATTCATCTAAATTTTGAAATAGATGGTAGAGGTATTACAGGATGCCAAATTTTAATGTTGTTTTGGGATATTAACAAGCACAAATTTGTTAAAATTTTGAATGGATGTGTCTAAGTTTTACAATTACTAATAGTGGCGTGTATTTTTTATGGTGAAATTTTTTAAAAAGAGGTTTATTAATAGATGAGAATATACATATGCCAAAAATGCTAGAACAAAGTAAACACCAAAAAAGACCAGGACCCTAGACATAACAAAGATAATCGGGTCAAACAGACTTGACTCAACACATTTTACGAGCCAACGTCAGAGGTCCCTGTACATACCCAAAATTGTAGGGTATTGTACCACCAGAATGATGTTACACATGCCCCAATGATGATACATGTCGCCTCACAAGGTGTTCGGAATTCAGGAAAGCTCGCCAAGTGTATGTTAGCATCCCAAGCACCTTGTCTAAGATTTGTGTACTTTTCTTTATCCTCTGCCTTTCTTTTTCTAGCTTTTTGACCTTCAGTGACGAAACCACCACCCTCCCACGGCGGCGGTCCTGTAACCGCCGCCTTGCTCAGGGCGACGATCCTTTACGCATTCTTGTCTGTCTTGTCTGTCCTTGCATGAGGAATGGGTGGAGTCCCGTTTTTCTTTGCCATGATCTCTTTTTGATCCTCTTTCAATGCGTATAGGTGGAGTGTTGGGTGCATTCTTCTTGGGCTGCGTATGGAGTGGGTGAGAGGCTAGTAAAACCTGCTCTGTCCAGGCGTTTTCCATTCTGGTTCCTTCTTGGGTGCCTTCCCTGCTGGCCGCGTGAGTTTGTATGGCCATTTTAGATGAAGCTTCAAGCTAGCGAGGCAGACGTGTTGCCTTCATTTCCTTCCTTGACTGTTGCGAAGGTGGGCGTGGGTTATCAAAATCGTGTTGTACATGCAGCTTCAGTGGAGCGCAGAACTGATCTTCTCCTGGGAGTGTCGTGAGGAAGTGCTTGGCTTTATGCAGCAGCTACAGGGTAGAGAAGTAAACGTATCCCAGAAAATCAGTGGCCCCAGAGAGAGCTAAGTGCGACAGCTGCTGTAGGGCGAGCCCAAGGAACAGTTGGTGTTGATCTTGATGTTCTGGTTGCACGCGACCACAGTCGTGATCTGTGGTTGCAAAATCTTGCAGCTGTATTAGAAGAATGAGGTAAAGCTTTAGTTGAGCTATCTTGCCTTTTCTTTTTGGAAGTCGCTTCTGTCCAGGTGGTGAAACTAACATGGAAGAAGCTCGATCAAATCTTGAGGCAAGTTTTGCAAGTGAGGTTGAGATTGCGTTCACTACTGTTTCTAATACTGACCGGAAGTTTTCCAGCACCTAGCCATGGGTCAGATATGGTGGTTATAGATGAAGCCACAAGCTGGTGAAGTAGCGTATTACCTCCTCTTCCTGGGGCGCTGTGAGGTGTGTTCTTGTCGGGGATCCACAGCAGAGCCCTGCCACAGTGTTCAGCGAGACTGCAGGCACGTAACAGTAAGGAAGAAGCCTTTTTGAGCACCTCCAGCAAGCAGGTTGTCCAACTTTGTTGTTTTCTGTTCTGTATCTCTGCATCCTCAAATTTGAATTCTCCTGCAAGATATTTTTTATCTAAATCGACTTTGTGACAGTGAGGGTGTTACCAGAAGACCTGATGAAATTTATTTCTAAGATTCTCTATTGCTTTCTTACTTTTTTACGATGTAACTCATGGAAGAGAATCTCATAGGGGCGGATCTGTTTCATATCAGAGTATTTATGAAGTAATTTTTGCTTTGCAATGATATGAGTTGCTTCAACAAGTCACTAAGTTGGCAGGCATAAAGGTCTCTGTTGAAATTATCATCACCTTACAAGCTTCAGCTGTAATGTTTGCACCGAGAGTTTGATGCTGTCCCCAAATCTGATGAAGGAAAAGGATTGTGTATCAATACGGTAGATGCCTTTCAGAAGCAGGAGTGATGTAATCATTATGTCTTGTGTCCGAGCTTCAAACCATGGTCGGTGTTTAGCTTTCTAGCGCAAGTGCTCTCGGACTGAGTGGTAAGCAGTTCGACTCTCACCCCCAAAGCAGCTGCATTGAAGCAATCTAGTGTTTGTACAGCCACCTATTGCATCCTTCTAGTCGTGCCTTCAAAAGGGAATCCTGGTGTGGTATATTGCAAGAAAAGACCAGTGAAACAGAGGATAAAGCGGAGGGCCTGTGGCTGTAGCAGTCCTTGCTAGATGTACACGGCTGGTGGATGCGTTAAAACAGGCATGATAGACTAACCATATACATAATATGCTAGTATCTAATAAACCTCTTGAAATGAAACTTTTTCCTTCTAGAAAATGGTTTAAATCTGTGATTTTTGTGGATTGTGTTCAATATATGGTTAATAGTTTGTTACTTCTGGATTTGCCTCTGTTGGTTGTTCTTGTTGACGTGATCAAACCCATTTATATATAAAACAAACAAAGGTTCTTAGTGTATGATTCGTTTGATCATATGAAATATATATATATATATATATATATATATATATATATATATATATATATATATAATTTTAAAGTTACTTCCTTCTGCAAAAATGTCGTTGTTTTCTTTTGTGAACCTGGGTATGTAATCGCCCCTAGAACGTTGCAGCTTTGACTAGTATTGGGCTCCTATTATGTTATTGCCCTGGAGGAAAATATACAGTTAAATTATTATTATTATTTTTTGATAAGCGTGATTATACACTTCGTGTATTGTGCAAATTATTAGGGCTTTTGGAAATTAGAAGTTCAATTTATTTATGCTTGTTAAGAAGGAAGTTTTGGGCCGAAAATATGTCCTGGGTTGATAGAAGGGCATAAATTGTTGATAGAACCCCATTTGATTCTACTCTTTCTATGAGTAAAATTTGATAAAATTAATGACCTTTATGGTGTTAAGATATGGTATGTTGATGATTCCTTGTGTGATCGATTTAATTATGTATAGACATAATGCCTTGATGGAGTAAGGTAATATCTTTCACGGTTCGTGAAAGTTAAGGTTTTCATCAACTACTTAAGGTAACATGAAGTTCCTTAATTTAGACAAACTTGTTTTGTACTTCCTTCTTGATGAGTGACCTTTCATTACAAATTTAGAATGATTGTGATGGAAGGTCGTGAATATATTTTGTTGTCTAAAAAAGGGAAAAGAAGTTATGGAATAGTTTGTTTATGTATCGAACGTAATAATTGTAATAACATCGTTATAGAAGTTCATTATTGGAGGATATCTATCTTCGATGGTATATTATGTGTTTAATCACTGCATAGGTTACCATAAACTTAGTGATGAGATGTAAATTAAGGAGAGTTGAGAGACCTTTTCCTTTGTATACATCGTTTATGATATTAGGAAGTGAGTTGATGTCGGAAAATTTCAACCAAGTCTAGATTCATGGCTATGTTCCTCTAGAACGGGAGGATTATAAATCTAAGGTATTATGAAAATTGCAAGGATGTGTTTAGAATGCTAGATTTCCTACTCAACTTGGGTATTAAAGAGGCTTGTCGCTATTCCGGCCCTGGTTATGTTCAGTAGGTAGGCTGTTAGGCAATGCCTATTCCGAACATTCTTACTGTCCTTTCCACTCATCCTTATTAGCTATGAAGTCACTTATTACCTAAGATATAATGGTTGTGGGTTGAATATAAGATTTTCATCCTTTAAACCTTTTTGATTACATGATGGAACTTTTTTATTACCCTCGTTGTTCGTTTCTAGCCTATTAGGCCTATGGCCCTATGGAACGATTCGAAAACTATATTCTTTTTGGCAGCTAAGATCGGGTCTGGTTTTTATCTTTTGACTTCACCTTGAGAATGTGGATTGATGGGTTACACTTTAGATTTCAATCACGTAATCTACGGGATTACATGATTGAAATCCTAATACTCTCAACTCTTGTGTCTAATCTTTTAAAATTCATAGTCTTGCGTATTTGGTTGTCAAACTTTTGTAGTTTTCGAGGTATTTTTCATAACTAAAATTTATGGATTTTCTTCTTAGTTGATATGTTGAAAATTATATCTTGTTTCAAAAGGTTGTTAGAGGTTAAAACTTGATTCATTTCTTGAAATAGAATGTTACCTTTCATGATATTGTTAGCTAGTAGCTTATTGTTGCTATGTATAGTCTTATCTTGCTCAGTTCTCGCGAACTGGCTCAGGTTATTAATTGTTGTAGATGGCTTATGTGGTTAGATGATGGAAAGACTTGTAGATTATTGCATCAATCTTGGTTATGATGTTCCTTTGTACGAATGTGTATTATGTTATAAAATTTGGAAAGGGCCTTTGGACATTTTAGAAGAAGGGTCAGTGCCTAGTAAATGTATTGTAGAGTATTATTGTTGTAACTGTTGAAACTTTGGCTTGTTTGGTTATCATGTGAAAGATGAAATTTGATTACCACTTGGTTATGGGATATTCTAGTGAATTTTAACCCTTAGTATAGTAGCGGGGCATGTCCCATGTTATTACTCTCTTGCTCCCTAGTCATGGTTCAATAGAGATGGTATGTCCCTTTGATTTGTGCATCATGTTGGAATGAATTGATATAACCTTGTTTTGTTTCCGCAAACGAGTACTGTTAAACTTTTCTCTTGAGTTAAAATGTTGAGTTGTAAATCCTCCTAAGGCTTAGTAGCAATGAGTTTGTAAGTACTATGAAGTGAGTTGGATAGTCCTTATTAAAATTAAACTAATAAACATTATCCTTTTATGGTGAAACCTTAAATGATCTCATGGTGAAATCAATGGTTAGATTTTAGAAGATGATAGGGTTTATTAAGTAGGAGGAAAATTGATTAATAAAACCATAAATATTTCTATATCGTTTGAAATGTTCTCCTTTGTCAAACTTAATTAAGTAAAGTCTAGATGGAACATTTAACCAATCTTGATAAACTCTTAACCTCAATGAAAGACTGATAGTAAACAATGTGACCCTGAAGCTAAATTCTGTTGTCCTGTTCTGTTAACCCTTGCCTTGATTCATGGTGATATTTCTTAAGCAAGGTCAAAATTTGATTCTTAAACAAGAAGGTCATTGTTATGAACCCTAAGCGGTACTTTCCACTCAATTGGAGCTTATGCCTTCACCTGTGCAACAGAGGTGTGGAACATGTGTTAGTGGCTTGAATAAGATTAATTAACCTTGTAAGAAATGGAAAATGTTCTAAAATCAAATGAATAAAAATCTTTGGACATAAAAATGATGATCCTAGTTTAGAGAGCCTGGCCTTAAGCTATTTAGTCAATAGTTGAAAAGAAAGAAGTTCTCCCTTGTGAAAAGAATTGTGTGAATCATTACATGAAATTTTATAAGAACGTAAGTTAAGAATTAAGAGACATTTTGGTAAACAAGAAAATTTAACAAGAATTTTCTCATGGGATGCCCTAAATGTAAGTTTGTCATGTGGTTGGACTTCCATGTTGTCTTGTCAAAAAAAATAATAAAAAAAATAAAAAATGTGTGTATTGCCCTTGATAGGTGTGAATGTTTCCATGCTGACCTTGTGGTCTCCCCCGTAACAAGTGGTTCCTAGTGTTGGTTGTAACCTTGTGACGACATGTTGTGTCGTGTTGTGTTAAAGCAAGTCAAAAAAAAAAATTATACTGCCTTTTTCCTGTGTTGTCGTTGTGTGAATTTTTGGGTCGTTACAAGTTTCATGTTTGCATCCATGCTAGTTTTTCCTTTTTTGTTAGGATTCATTCAATCTTCTTGCTTCAGTCTTGTTCATTGATGTTCATATAAATTAGTTTAGAGAAAAGTAGTGTCATTTGTAGATTGAATCCATTAGAGTTGCAGGTCGTGTTCTTCACAGAAGGTAGATTCTAGAATCTCTCGGTACACTTGTGTTGTATTCCCACAATAAATTCGGCTAGGAATTTCATATGCCAAGCTCTGTCACTTGCGTTTTCCCTCTCCTACTTGCATTATATTCGGTCTATATCCAAATATGTCATTGTTCAAATACCTTCTTCTGTTGATGCTAGCATATACACACTCTTCTGGACTCACATGAACATGAAGGAATGAGGAGATCATTCTGAGGGGAAAAATTCATACACAACTATATTCGCCACTATTATGCAAATTCCAGGTTTTATCTGTCAAAGTTCTAGTTAAAACATATCAAATAGAGTAGTGAATTATTTCATTTCAGTTAAATTTCACTTTCGATATTTTCAGGGAAGCTGTGGGGATTGATAGTTTCTCAAAAACTATGATCCATTCCTCACTTCTGAGGTAGGATCAAGAGTCTTTTAATTAATTTAATCAGCTATTTAGTTATTTAGGATAAACTCACAATTGCACAGGCAAGTAGCTACACCACGCTACCTTGCTTGTTTTAATTTTTTTATTAGATTAGTTGTCATTTTCTGAATATATTATATTAATTGCTCTTTTAATTCTATTAAAAATTCTATCAAAAATACAAAAAATAGAGGATATATATATGTTGTAGATATATCTTGCATAATTAGTTTATTTCGTTTTAGTTAGGTTTATATTGATCTTGTATGACAATCATGGGACCTAGGGAGCCCAGGGAATACGTTTTTGAGCCAATCGTACCTCAACCAAATCTTGTTGTAGCATTAACTGACATAGAACAAAATCTCATAATTCAGTCTTTCGAACAACAACAGACCTACAAGAAATCAAAACACAACTAAGAGGATTAAACATAGAAGATGACAAAGCACACACATTCTGGTCAAATCAGCCAAATTATAGACTGCCTTGATAGATATCTGTATGACTGTAGAAGGACCTAAAAGAGAGAAAACATTCGGTTGTGATCCACTAGTCCCACAACCAGATGCAGGAGACCTCCTCGTTGATATAGACACTAGCTTACGTATCCAAGTTTCCAGAACACCTGTTAGGTACTCTGAGAAAATCGTGTAACTTATAGTTCTAAACGTAGAGGCCGAAAAGGCATACGATTACTGGATACTCGGAATCAGGGATTGACTCTTCATATGACCATAGGAGGTCCACAGCAACCATGAACTTACGGTTGTGATCCACAGGTCCCAAAACCCAACGGGCCTACAAATAAATCAAGTATTGACACCAGCTTGCGAATGCTGGTGTTTAGGTTCTCTCCACTTCCACCAGACATTATCACACAACTATCATTATTAAACGTAACAGCTAATCAAGCTAAATATTTCTGGACTAGACCAGAGAATCGTCCATAAAGCACCAAAAGATCCACTACACATTTAGCCATTCCATTTTCATGACCTTGTCAGGAGATATATACGAAGCATCCATAGGTCACCTTCCACGTATCCCACAACCCATAGATTGGATCACATCGGAGCTCGATATTGATTGGAGCCTTCGAGCAGCTATCCTCGCCAAACAATCTATCACACAGATTCAGGTTAGGAGGGTCTTCTTTGCCTTAGATTCGCAGATGCCATTATTGCATGTTGAAGAAATAAGATTACCCAATTAGTCTGTCTGTAGCCCATATATTCCATCCCCATCGGTTGTCTCGGCACGACGTCGAGAGATCAGGTGTGAGGAAGAGTTACGTGTAGATTTCCATGCTCGCATGTCACTTTTCCATTGTACAGTCCCCCTCGAACAAGTCTACGTAACACGAGCGGATCTCACAAGATTTTTTAGTTAGATCGTAGTCCACCCTTCTCCATCACGTGCAACATCCTTTATCTCCTTCACCATCCCACATTCCATCTTGAGATCGATCTCGAGCTTTCCCTCCCCATTATTCAATATACATTGGACCCTTAATGAATCTAGTTCCATCCAAAACCCCCAACCGACTTATAACTAGATTCAAGATTTGAATTTGACCCTTCTCGCCCATTCACGTTGCCCGTCCTGCCTCTGTCATCAAAACCCCTCAACGCCACCACCTAGAAAGCATCCCATCCCCCAAACATCTTCAAATGGTTCGCTGCAAAAATTGACATAGAGCCACTAGCCACATTCAATGCCCAATTTGAATTAGGAAATTCCAGCCCACTGGGATCCCCCGATCTGCCAGCGAGGGAGAAAACCGACACTTCCATTGACTCCTCCCCTAACATGCTAGTAACATCCATGTCTATAGCACCACGGACACCACACTTCCCATCCACCACATCCTCATCAAGTGTGCATGTAATTATTTTCCATCATCCTCCCTGTCCACATCCACAGCCCACAACTCCTCATCTTCTAATTTGTCGTCCATCTGAGGAACATGTAATCGGTGAAATACATTGTCTTCATCCTTCGTCTGAGTCTTTATATCAATGCAGTAGCAATACTTAGCATTAAAGCCCACTTTCCTGTACTTCTCACAAATGATCCGTGATTTTTCAATCTCGATTACATGTTCATATTTTCCATACGTGGAGTCCAAAAAAATACTCTTAGGAACTTTGGCCCTAACCGTAATGTTGATGCATAACCTCACAAAAACTAATATGGATCTATCCTT
Source organism: Taxus chinensis (assembly GCA_019776745.2). Classification (NCBI taxonomy): domain Eukaryota; kingdom Viridiplantae; phylum Streptophyta; class Pinopsida; order Cupressales; family Taxaceae; genus Taxus; species Taxus chinensis. The sequence goes on from CM034151.1 coordinate 888,431,957, forward strand.
CGTAGCAATATTAACACCAATGAGCACGCCCATCACTCTTGATATCCTAAAAAACACCTCTAAAACTAAATATGATAAAATTACCTCTAAATACATGCCTTCGAACACAAGATGGACATGCCTATTCATTGTATCTTGGAATTTATTAAATGACTCTAAAACTCCTCGAGCAATAAATATTAATCCCACATTAGTTGGTTGGCTTAATTTGTGATAGTATATAAACCCCAATATATCTCAATCCTTATGCCAATAAAAGTGATGCCACAATAGAAGTGTCCCTCTTACTAACATAATGGTTGATTGGTTGAAGCATGAGAATGTTATCTTTCTTGTTCTTTCCTCTACTCCTTTGTGGCATTGAAAATTCTATAAAAAATATCTTGTGAAATTTCCTCTAAAAGCATGTTTCACTAAAAAATCCAGATGCTTCTTTGTGGCATTGAACATTATAAAAATAAATCATGTGAATTTTCTTCAAAATGTATTCTTCACTAAAAAATAAATAAATGCCTCTTTACCGCATCTTAGAATTGCTTCTATGAAAAAATAATCCTCACTCAATAAAAAATAATCCTAGTTTGGTTGGTTTGGTTTGTGGTAACACAAAAAACCCAACACATTTGATCCATATGTCAATAGAAGTGACACAAAAATGAAAGTGGGCCTCTTACAAGAATATTTTTTGATTGATTGTGGCACGGGAATGTTTTCCTACTCAACCTTCCCTTCTCCTCTCCCGTGGCTTCAAAAATATCACAAAAAATCATGTAAAATTTCTTTTAACTACATTCCTTACTGCCCAAGTTATTTATTGCTTACTTCTACAACTCTTAAAGTCCTCTCTAAATAAAAATTAATCCTATATTGGTTGGTCTAATACTTGACAGTAGATTTTGTTGTTGTAATGGTAATATGTATAGTGTCATAATAGTAACAGGGAATTGAGGATGTACTGAGTTTATTAAAAAATTCATATTCTACATAAGGATTAGAGTTGAGTATGTTTTGGGCATTACACATATGACTCCAAAATGATACCATTGGAACAATTACATCGTCAATCACATGTTTTCAAGAAACCAAAGGTTTTTAAAATAATTTTAACAATATTAAATGAATAACTTGGGGATTAGAATCAATAAAATAGAAACTAATTTGTTTTCAGATAAATCACATAAAATATAGACTTCTATTATGATTATATTAAGTCACATATGAGGAGAGGGAAGGCCAAGCAAGGAAACATACTTATTCTATAACCAAACAATCGATGTGTTAGTAAGAGGGCCACTTCCATTATGACGTCACTCCTATTGGCATAAGAATCATGATATATTGGAGATTATATGTCACGATCAACCAAGCCAATCAATTAATGTTGAATTGATTTCTTTGAATGAATGAGGATTTTTAAATAATTATAGAAGTTTTTTCAAGTTGCACTGAAGAGGCATATCTAACTTGGGTAGTAAGACATGTATTTTAGAGGAAATTTAAAAATAATTTAATTTTTTTTACTATGAAGCCATAGACGAGAAAAGGGAAGACTGAGAGAAAAGTAACTCTCATATATAATTATAACATAAAATAAGTGTATTGTTTATTTCAACAATCGACCTTTAATATGTTTTGATAAATTATTGTGATTTTATTAATAATATTTAAAGTTTGCGAATTTGTGTGGCTCCTACAATATGTTTCAAAAATTATTCTTAAGATTCCATGTTTCCTCTTAAATTCAATATTTTCTATTCATGTTTATAGTTTTTATTAAATCAAAATTTGTTATTAAAATAATATAATAATGTAAATTTTTTATTTTGTGTAATCTCAATTAGAATAATTATGATTATACTCTATTTGTCGACCACATCCCATGTTTGAATGATAATTGGTACCGTGAATAGTCATGCAATAACAATGCATCTGTTTTTTTCATTTATGGTTGGAAGAAATCATCATGGTTTATAGGATACAAATCGTTGATCTAAATGTTAACAACTTTTTCCATATTTCCTTCATGCACTCTGCACCCCCTTTCTCCTTTGAATAATTTACATAAATGACATAATACATATGTGACTTACCAAAAGAAAGGAGACAAGCATAGATTGTATAGGAGGGATTTGAGATGCTGAGGATTTCAACTAGGCTGACGATTTCCGTTTTCTTCACTGGTTATATCCGCCTCAAATCCATTCTCATTGTGCATTCCTCCTACCGCACTTGACAGGCGTCATTTTAAATATAGTTCAAGCTGCAAATTCTCAATTCTTTTTCTAGCAAATTTGTTGCCTTTTAGTGTCGAACACCCAAAAAAGTTAAATCGACATGATCACAAGAAAAAAAAGTAGTGTGGAATCAAAGAATCATGTCAATCTTTCTTCTAAATAATCCCAATCTTTAGTTTCACATGAAAAACCATCTGTCTTTGACATTTTAAGTTCCCAGGAAAATTCTTGGCCAAGAAGAAGGTGAAAAAATTCGCAAGTTTCATTGAGAAATGAGAAAATAATAAGAACTATGGAATCTCATGTTTTCAAATTCTTGTGATAATTGCACATCTACTAACAAATAGATCATATTAGGCATTGGGTGTTTTGCAAGACAACTTACTTTTAGACCTATTACGAAAGTATGCTAAGAGAATCGCCTACTTTCCCCCCAACATTTTTCCTTATCTTATAATTCTCTTCCCTCTATCTCCTTCTTCGTCGTCCCACTTTATCATGTAATACATCTCATCGTTTTCTCCTTATCAATGTAACTATTGCGTGATTGCTCACAAGTGTTTACTACTAGGAGGAAAATGAATTCAACAAGGTTGATAATAAATAGAATATAGAGCACTGGTGGTTGAGTTACATATGATTTTATATACATATATTATACCTTCAAATATGTATCTTAACTTCAACTTCACATTATTCCAAATTATAATGAGAGCTAGCCTTGGAATTTCAAATTATTTGTCTGTGTCAAATAAAAAATTATTAACTGCCTAACTGCTACATATGGCTATAAATTCCATTCTTCTATACTTATTTTTATGATTTATTTACATAAATACAAATAAGTTGAATATTTTCTCACACACATTTATAGAGGACTATTTACAAAATTATACGGTTTTCTAAATTTTCAGTCCACAATTGTCTATGGCTACCTAAATTTTTGTACTCGTAATATAAAATTAAAATCATAAAAAAAACCCACATTTTATCGATTTCAAGAAGTGATAAGAGTTATAATCATTCTATTTACTAAGATATTTTTTATATTTATTTTAAATATAGTTAATGTATCAACAAACAAACTATTACACACCTTACATTTATAATCAAAATCACTATCTAAAACAATTAATATAGTAATTGATGGGATAAAAAGTATTGTTTACAATTTTGATGAAAATGTTACCACCGTCAGGGCAAAATCCTTATAAACTTTTTGTATCCAACAAACCAATAAATGAGAAATGTTTTCAATCAAAAAACTTAATGAGAAGAGATTCCGCATTTAAAGAAGAACCACACTGAACGGGCAGCCGGAAAAACTGGTATCTTGTCCTTGGTAACCGTGCAACTCGTGTTAAAAGTTGTTTTTGATTTTTCTTTTCCTTCCCGGCAGCGTCAATTGTAACGTAGGTGACGGCGATGTAAACAGTCGAAGACGTTAACGGAGGAAGCCAAAACTAACAGAACTCCGTTGACTGTTTTGTAAGACCCGCAAGACACGTCAGCTAGAATTTGAACGCACCGGCAAGATAAGGCGCTCTTATGAAAGGTCTCAAGGTAGGTTTCCCTGTTGTCCCAAAGGGATAACCTGTGAACGCTGCAGTGCTTTCTAATACCAATAGACAACGGCCACACTCCCCACCAAGGAGTATCAAGAGCAAATCCTTCTCACGGGCAGGACAACAAAATTTAAAAACCACCCAGAAATCTTACCTCTCGGAGCCTGATGTGCTGACACTTGAAAGGATGAATTCCAATCCTTACGTACAACATTACTTCTATCTCAGCCAACAAGAGTTGTTTCGTCAGAAATGACGAACTAATTAGCTCTCACAATAGTTATACTCTTTCTTACAGGGGCATATCCTAGAGTATTCATTCAGTCGAGGCAAGATTCAGAAATGGTTCTGCCTATAATTTTGATAAAATGTAAATCCAATTGAACCACAGACTCAGGGAATTGAACTATTAAAAATGCAAACGCCTACAAGGCTATCATTTATAAAGAGATTCACAATATTTGCCGAGCTCCACAAATCGGATCTACACAGGAGCAACGGCATATGCGTTTATTTAGAATTGGTTTTGTGTGGAGGCCGCGCGGACGCGAGCCTCCTCTGCCACAAATTATGACGTGCACTCTTCACAAAGGGAGATGCTAGGCAGTGCCCCCTTTCTAGTGCAATGAAGGTGCCCTCCCTAGGCCATCGGCCTCACTGATCACCGATCGACCCCGCCCAGGTAAGTATGCTTTCAACATTCCCATCTCCTCCATTTTATACGCTCTCTTCTCCCTCTCCACTGCTCGGGCCAAACATGTGGGATCATTAATCACACCATCACCATTACTGTTACTGCTTCAAAATACATCTCCTCCCACAAATTCACAGCAGTAGCATTTACTAGCAATATCACCTTTGGTGATATGAACAGGCCGATAGGCCTTTTTCATAATTAAAAATTGATGAAAATTAATGATTTAAAATTAATAAACATTAAATCTAAGAAAATATATATATTAAAAATAATAAATAAAATAATGATTAAATTTATAAATGATAGAAAAAAATGAAAATTTAAATTTAGAATTAAAATTATTAAATAATAACTATTAAAAATTAAAAATTATAATTAATAAAAATCAGAAATTATAAAATCATTAAATCATTAAAAAATTAGAAAAATAAATCAACAAAAATTAAAATCAAGAAAATAATTAATTAAAAATAAAAATTAGAAATAAATTAAAAAATAAAAATGGAGAAAAATAAAAAAATTAATTAAAAACTATAAAATGAATAAAAATTAAATTTACATATTAATAGAACTTAATAATTAAAATATTAAATTTACAAGTTAATAGAACTTAATAATTAATTAAAAATTATTTATAAACATTATGTAAAATAATTTAAAATATAAATTGAAATTAATAAAAAAAGGAAAATTTGAAATTAATAAAAAATTATAAATTAAAAAATAATAGAATATTACAAATTATTAAAAACTAAAAAATTCACAAGAATAAAAATTAATAAATATTTAAAATTATTTAAAGTTAAATATTAATAAAATTAGAAATTAGAAATTATCAAAAACTAAATTATCATATTATCATCATTAGTGTCATCATTATCATCATGTTTTTTTTTTTCATTTTCATCCACATTTTCTTCATTATTGACATCATCAATGACATCATCATTGTCACCATCATCATTTGCACGGTTTTCATGGTCGTCGTCATCATCATTGTCTTCATTTTCATCATCATCCTTATCATCGTCGTTTTCATTGTTGTCAATATCATCATTGTTTCATTTTTTTCATCATGATATGCGTCATCATTTTCATCATCATCAAATATCATTGTCATTCTCATTGTCAATCGGTTTAGGTTTTTCATTCAGTATTTGGGGAATTTGGTTTATAATATGCTTTAATTGTCATCGTTACTCACATTGATCCACTATTATTTATGGTTAGTGTTTATGGTTTAAATTTAAGTATGTACTATTAACATTAACAAAATGTGTTTAGGGTCAAGCACTTGGGATCGATGGTCTGTGATTCAATGTTCAAATTTGAAATTCAGTATGATAAAATTAATATTTTAAAATTAGTATTGATATTATTTGTTTTAATATTCTTAGTACAAATATTTATATTATGAATATTAATATCATGAATAATATTAATAATATTAATGTTATTACTAATATTAATATTATTATGAAAACTTCACACATAAAATAAAATTTACTATGAATGTCATTATCATCACCACCATTGTTGATTATTGTCATCGTCATTATCATCACCACCATTATTGATCATTGTCATCATCATTATCATCACCATCGTCTTTGATCATTGTCTTCGTCAATATCATCACCAAAATCGCTGATCATTGTCATCATCATTATTGTCTTCATAATAATCAATCATCGTCATTTTCATCATCATCATCATCATTCTCAACATCATCATTTCCATAAAATATTCATCATCAACATCATCATTCTCATCCCATCAATGTTTTTACTATTATTTTCAACTTCATCATCATCGGCGTTGTCTTCGTAATCATTTTCATCATCATTATCATCACCACCATCATGGATCATTGTCGTCGTCATTATCATCACCAACATCATCGATCATTGTCATCGTCATTCTCATCACTGACACTATAGATCATTTTCATCATCATTAACATGACTACCATCATTGATAATTGTCATCATCACTATCATTATAATCATTAGAATATATTATCATAACCACCATCGTCGAAAATTATCTTCGTCATGATCATTTCCACCATCGTCAATCATTTTCGTCGTCGTCGTCATCACCACCATCATCAATCATTGTCGTCATCATTATCATCACCACCATCGTCGATCATTTTTTCATCATTATCATCACCACCATCGTTGATTATTGTCATTGTCATTATCACCACCACCACCATTGATCATTGTCGTCATTATCATTATCATCATTATTGTCTTCATAATCATCAACATCATCATTTTCATCCCCATCTAATTTTTTACCATTATTTTTTTCGTCATTATGATCATCATCATCATCATTATCTTCGTAATCATTATCATTATAATTATCCTCACCACTAATGATGATCATCTCCGTCATCAGTATCATCACCACCATCATTGATCATCATTTTCAGCGTTATGATCACCACCATCTTCATAATCATCAATCATAGTCATTGTCATTATGATGATGATTCTCATCATCATCATCTCAATCAAATTGTCATCAACATCATCATTCTCATCCACATAAAAAAAAATTACCATTATTTTCATTTTCATCATCATCATCATCACCACCATCGTCATCATTGCCTTCATAATTATTGTCATCATCTTTATCATCACAGCCATTGTCGGTCATTGTCGTCGTCACGATTATCACCGCCATTGTTGATCATTATTTTCATCATCATCATCATCACCATCATCAATCATTTTCATCGACATTATCAACACCACCATTGTCGATCAATGTCATCATCTTTATCATCACCACCATCGTTGATCATTGTTGTCATCATTATCATCACCAACATCATTGATCATTTGCATCATCATTATGATTATCATTGTTGTCTTCGTAATCATCAATCATCGTCATTTTCATCATCATCATCATCATCATTTTCGTCATCATCTCCATCAAATCATCATCATCAACATCATCATTCTCATCCCCATCAAGTTTTTTACCATTATTTTCATCATCGTCATCATTATCATCTTTGTCTTTGTAATCATTATCATCATCATTATCAACACCACCATCAACAATCATTGTCGTCGTTATCATAATCACCACCATCATCAGTATTTGTCATTGTCATCATCATCACCACCATCTTCGATCATTATTTTCATCGTCATCATCACCACCATCACCGATCATTATCGTCATCATCATCACCACCATCATCAATCATTGTCATTGTCATCATCATCACCACCATCGTCGATCAATATCGTCGTCATTATCATCACCACCATCACCATTCATTGCCATCATCATCATCACCACTATCTTTGGTCACTATCGTCCTCATTATAGTCACCATTCTCATCATCTCCATAAAATTGTCATCATTATCATCACCACCATCTTTGGTCACTATCGTCATTATAGTCACCAACATCATCAATCATTGTTGTTATCATTATCATCACCACCATTGTCAATCATTATCATTATCATTAACATCACCACCATCATGGATCATATTCATCACCATTAACATCACCACCATCGTCAATCATTATCATTATCATTAACATCACCACCATCATGGATCATATTCATCACCATTATCATGACCACCATTATTGATCATCATTGTCGGCCTTATGATCACCACCATCATGGATCATATTCATCACCATTAACATCATGTCAAATTAAAAAAACAAATAACCTAGTCCAATTACAAAATTTTAACCATATTTTTGGAACACAGATTCAAGTTCTCTAATTTCATGTGTTTATTTACGTTCATAAATGAAAACTAAAGTGTTGAGTTTCCTTCCATACAAAGCTCATCGCATATAATCTCACAACTAATAATGACACACTGATGAGTTTGTGAGACACCATAAAATGTAAAATTCCTCATATTGCATCAAACAAATTAAATTTATATAAACGTTAACTGTAAAAATGTAGAAATAAATACGAAATTACAAAATCAAAATGTGTATCACATGTAATTAACAAACCTCGGCGTATTTTTCATTGATTCACGTTTAGAAAAATTGATCACTACATATCACTGAACAAAATTACAAAAAACATAGAAATATCAACATATTAGAAAGACACATATTTAAGTATTCAAGGATGAGCGACTAATTTCATTCATGATGACGTTTGTTCACATTTCAGCAAACGCGCTTCCTCCCTCTTCCTAATAGAAACATAAACACCTTCATCTTAGAATAACACTCATAAGAAAAAGGAGGACATATGTGTAATCCATCAAGAGACTTCACTCTTGATATCACCGTGAATGTCAGCCCATGTTGCTCCCTACTGCCTATGTCTATCGTTGCTCTGTTAAGAGTGAGTCCCTACGATTTGTGAATTGTAAGAGCCCATGACATCTTGAAAGGTACTTGTCTGCGACGTCCCCTCAATACTAGAGGCACAGTTACATATTTTGGATGACTCAAATCCCATGGGGCACCGACGTAATTCTGAAAATCCATAACAACAAACATCGACAAACCTGGAGGCTTTGTCCCAGGGAAATACACTATGTTCTTCACCTGTCCAAGAGATCCATTAACTAAACCTGCCTCCACCCACAAATTACACACCAACATAACATGTTGACCATTGTAAAGCAACACCTCACTCTCCAACTGGTCATCATTACTTTCTCCATATGCCACTCTTCTCATACAAGTTGCAACAACTCGCGCCATAGGAACATTCAATTTCTTAAGCATAATCCTATTATGAAATGTAACTTGCACATTCGTCGAAAAAAATGCCTAGAAGAGTCAAACATCGACATTTCCTCTGTACCAAAGCATGAATCTGTTCTAAACATCAACAACTCCCAATCTTCGATTGTGGGATTCACATTTCTCAAATTAGATAGCAAGTTTCAAAACTTCACCTGATCCAAACTATCCCCTTGACGAAAAATCATGTTGAGAGTCACAACATGAGAAAAATATCTCCATAACTTTTTTCCCTCCATGTTTCCTGCATACATCGGTATGTCCTTTACAGGGGGAGTTAGGTAAGATCCTCGACAAGAATTATAGACCTACCTCCAAATATGACATTCTCGTGCGAAGGGAATCCTTCTCGCAAGCGAATATCAATTTTTTTCAACAATTTTGGACCCACAAAACTCATCTCATCGATAAGAATGTATCTATAATGTCTCATCTACTCTTGAAATACAGCCAGTGCCTGTCTATTAAAACATCTCATGTCGCGTAATGGAATTCTCAACGACGAATGCACCGTTGTAGCACGGATGTTAAAAGCTGAAACTCGTGTCTGTGCCAAAAGAAGAAGAGGAGTCTTACCTGTCATGACACTATTTGCCAAGACATTCTTAATGCAATTAATCAGGAAATATTTCCCCATCCCAACAGTACCTTATATTATCATTCTGAGCGGAGCTTCCTTGGGGTCCTTTCTAGAATGTTCGACTATAGTTTCTAGAGCAATACGTTGTTTTCTCGACAACATGTCCACACCTGATACCGAATTGTTTGAAGCATCCAGTACATTTTGCATGGATTTGTTCATTTCTATTAAACATGTTGACGTATCTTGTACATCCTCATCCTCCTCTGTATCCCAAACATGGTTCAAATCAAAATCCCATCTTCTAAGCATATGAAGATCACTCAAATGCACCTGATTTGGAGGAACAATATCAGAAAATAACTCCCACTCATCCATTCCATCCACTCCCACAAAACTTTGTGTCTCATCGTCCTCGGTGTCTTCTATGTCTTCTTCCTCCATTACATTCTTTCAGTCTACATGTCATGCACGATACGTATTCTTAATTCTCTCCCAATTTTGTAAAATTTCCTCTCTAGTACTTCTTATGTCCCTGTGTATATCACAAAAGGGCTTATACAACAACAACTCACTCCAACAAAAGTTCTTGTGATCCTCTTATCCACTTCCCAAAATAGAGAAATACCGCGGCCATATGCGTATGACAGTGGGCGTATCCCTAGGCTTCCATTTGTCTTTCTTTCTCTTTGCATTAAACAACCACGATCTCGCAGCATCAATCAATGAGATGGATTCCAACTGTACCGGTCAATCTTTATATGCATCAATGAAACATGATCTAGTTTCATTCTCTCCAGATGTCATACTCACCTTGCAGAAAACCTTCCGACCAACATTCAGAGTCATAAAGGCACGACTTCATTGAACCAATAGAAACTTCAACAACATGTGACATGTCTCTTGCACCCCAATATCACGTTCCACAATTGTTTATGTTAAAATCCTCCGCGTATATGCATAGTGCAGACTCTTCCCCCTCCACATCATCTAATATCCTTGTCAACATGTCATGAAAGCTCTCTGACCTCTTCTCTACCTTTGAAGCATATTTTGCTATATACTTTAACACCATGTGTCTAGAAACAACAGGCTGGCAATCTATATTACCGCGCCATATGGCCAACATGTTTGAGTTGTGAAGGTTCAATCTTACATCATTGCAGGAAGGTTCAAATCTCTTCCGACCATCTGCATCAACAAATAACTCCGAATCATCCCAGAGATCCCACGGAACATTATAACGACAAACCATGGATGATCCCTTCTTTCGCAAATAGGACATCTCGCTACATTTAGTGTGCCTCTGCACATGGTTGACAAGTTCTTCATAGTCATAAAGTGGGTCACGCTCTAATATCTGTGAAGGCTTCATTGAGCAAGGATCTTCGTCTCTAGACCAACCGAGCATGACATTTATCTGATGGTTGTCACGGGGATTCTACGAAGTGATGTATCTATTAAAGAATGATATCACATCTGTTACCTGATTCTCGTCATTCCAATCCAATGTTTCCATATAGGGGCTACCGGGAACCCACATGAATCTATGGACATGTGCAGATCCTCAATGTTGCCACGCAAACCTATAAATACCATGCCAAAAAAACACGCGGCTTACAAAACCATTTTTTCACAATATTCAAAATGCATCAGATCACTCCACAAATTCAAATAAATTTCAATCAAATAGAAAACTACAAACCTGTACCAGTAATCCTTTGCACCAATTAGTTTCTATATCACCTCTTCACAAAATATCTCAAATCTTCTGTGCATGTAAGTTGCAACAATATGAGGATAATCTATCACATTCTCAATCCTCCACTTATATGCCCTCGAAGAATTTGAAGGAGGTTCACCAGGCATCAACCGGTGCAAATCAAACCACTTTGTGTCTATTGCAGTAAGCGTAAAAAAAAGGATGATGAGGATGATGATGAGTGATTACAAACCATAAATAATGAACATAAACTCCATTGGTAAACACTTGACACAAACCTCGTAACTTACATATGATAATAAAGTAAACGTAAATGATGATGCAATGCTTCAAATGATCTTAGTGTTGTATCTACAAAGTTATATTGGTGATTTCTGTTTAAGATATGAGTTCGGATTAAACATTTTTTTACAATCATTAAGGTTGAATTTCATTGTCAAACATGAAAACTTGTGTGACATCATGGACTATGCAACATTAACACTGAACAATACTCTAAAAGTGATGAGGACACTACTAAGGAGAAATGCACCACCGAGAGCACAACCATTGATAGTGTTGACGGTGGTGGTGGTGGTTTTCATGATGGTGGTGATAATAATAATGAGGCTAATGATGATAAAAATGATGATCATGATTATTGACGATGATTATTAATGATCATGATAGTAATTTTAATGATGATGATGATGATAATAGAGATGATGATGATGATCAAAATGATGATGATAATAAGGATAGAGCACAACCGTTGATGATAATGATGGTGGTGGTGGTTTTGATGATGGTGGTGATATTAGAGATGAGGATAATGATGATAAAATTATGATCATGATTATTGATGATCATTATTAACTATCATGATGTATCCGCGCTCCTGCTCTTCACGACGCAGTCCTAACCCTAAAATCCATGGTGGCGGCAATAATCAAGCTCCGCACTCCAGTTCTCCACGACGGATCCCTATCCATGGTGGCGGTAGTAATCAAGAAGGGTTCGAGACCATTTCGTGGATAAACCTGGCATTTGGAAATGGAAATGGGAGTCCCAGGACTAGCGAAAATATTAAGATTGATGGCAGAATGGATCCATAGATTACTAGGGACAGGGAGACTGCTAACAGTAAAAAGAAGACTCCTAGAAATGATGGAACAACAGATCAGACAAGGAGCCATACACTTCAAGATGTTGGTTTCAGATATTTTAATGGGAAGGAAGCAAAGGCCGATTGACAGAGGAATGGAAGCCCTTCCTTTGCTGAAGTTGCTTCCCAAGATAGAGGTAGGAATATGGAGAAACCCTTGAAACCCTCTCAGATGATACTGACACTAAAGATAGAGGAAGATATGCTTCACAAGGTGTTAAAGGAGGAGGAAAACCTTACTCAACTTGGCCTCATATGTAGGTTTAACAAGTTTTGGCCTAAACTCTCTTAGCTACATGACTGGATCGCACAAAGATGGAGAGAAAAAACACAAGGTAAGATTGAGCTTTATCCTTGTGCCAAAGCATATTTTATTGTTGTCTTTGAAACCCCTGAATATAGGGATTTTATTTTCAAACAATATTGGGTTTGGGGTGAACACGGGCTCATGTTCAAGCCATGGTATCCGTCTTTTGATCCCTTAAAAGATTCCTTTGATACCTACCCTGTTTGGGTTCATTTGTCAGGACTCCCACTTCAACTCTAGAATAGATCATGCTTGCTTTCATAGGTAATGCTCTAGAATCATGTGTAAAATTTGATGATAAGACCTCTATTCAGGTACATACTACTTATGCTCGAATCCTCGTAGATCTTGATACCTCTCAAGATCTACCAGCAGTAATCAAACTACAAATTAGGGATAGAATTTGGGAACATAGATTGGACTATTAGGGTCTTGCTTTCAGATGTCGATGTTGCTTTCAAATTTATCATATTTCAGAGGATTATGAATATTCCAAACACAAAGGAAAACCTACATGGTGGAAGGATTCTCTACCTGAACATCTAACAATAAATCCCGATATCGACCCAATTGTGGAACTCCCGTAAGCTACGAACACTTCTGAGAAGAAAGCTTCCTCTCCTCAGGATGCTCTCCTGGTTGCGGGCCACATCCCTATCAAGTCAATTGAAGTGGTTATTCCAATCTCAGTGGAAGAAGGAAATGAGGAATGGAAGGTAGTGGATAGGAAAAAAAAGGGATCACAATCTAAACCCTTCATTGTCTCGGACAAGACATGAGTCTTGCCCTGTTATGGGTTATCATTGCTATATATGGCCTACTGGCCTATTGTGATGCTTCAGAGCAACTACTTTTTAGCTGAAAGTTTGTTGTTTTTTGGATGTGTACTTGGCAGATTCTTCTCTGTTGTTGGGCTTTGTTGTTTTATCTTGATTCTGATCTCTCTTTGAAATACTAATTTTGTCAAATCTGGCGTTTGAGCGCTGTTGTACAAGGGTATAGTCCCTTTCAACAAACTATTGACCTTTAATTAAAAAAAATAGAGATGTTGATGATGATCACGATGATGATGAAGATGAGGATAATGACAACAATGATGATGGGGGTGATGATTTATTCAACGATGATGATGTTGATAATGATAAAAATGATGATTATGAAGCTGATGATCACGACCAAAAGTAATACGACCATGAAAAAAATTACAATGACAATGAAGATGGCATTTGGTGCTCGTGGTGGTGCTTGTGGCGATAGTTGTGATAATAATGATGATCATGATTATTGATGATGAAATTAATGATGGTGAATATGAAAATATATGATGATGATGATGATTGATGATGATGACAATGATGATGAGTATTATGAAAAAGATGATGATGATTATAATAACGACGACGACTATGGTTTGTATGACAACGATGATGTTGATAATGACAACAATGATGTTGATAATGATAACAATGATGATGATGGGGATATTGATTATGATTATTATAACGATGATGATAACAACCGCAATTAGATGACCATGAAAATGATGATGCCGAAAATATATTGTTATGTAGGGTTGAAATTTACCCATGTGCAAGGGTATTTTTCATTGTGTTTCTCACTGTTTACGATAATTGAGATGTTGTCCTTTCAAATATTTCAGAACTACATAATCATCATGTATGGAAACGAAGATGATGACAATAACCACAATTAGATGACCATGAAAATGATGATTCTGACAATATAATGTTATGTAGGGTTGACGTTTACCCCTGTGTAAGGGTGTTTTTCATTGTGTTTCTCATTATTTATGATAATTAAGATGTTATCCTTTCCAAGATTTGGGAACTACATCATCATCATATATGACAACGATGATGATGATGATTGTGTCAATGATCACCATCATCTAACAACGGTCATGATGATGATCATGTCAGTGATGGTTAGTACCGATGATAAAGACGAAGATGATGAAAATGACGATCATGAAGATGACGATGATCGTTATAATGATGATGGTCGTTGTAATGATGATGGTGACAATGAAGAATATGATACTGGTGAGGATGATGTTTGTGATGATGATAATGAAAATTATGATGATGAAAACAAAAAATATTAATATTAGTACATATAATAATATAATTTTTTTACAATATTAATATTGTTAGTAATAAATATATATATATATATATATATATTAGATGATGATGAAATGATGATGACGACCATGAAAACCATGCAAATGATGATGGTTATAATGATGACATCATTGATGATGACAATGATGAGGAAAATGTGGATGAAGATGATGATGAAAATGGAAAGACCGTGATGATAACAATGACACTTATGATGATAATAGCTTGATCCAGGAGATTTCCCGATCTTCAGCAGAATTGGTCTCTCTCCTTCCACCTCCTTCATCAATATTTTCTCGGTTAGGGTCAGGGCAGCCACAAGGAGGATGCGAGGAGGTGCAAGGAGCCATAATCATATTATTTTTATTTAATACTAAATATATTATTATTAGACTCATCATCATAATTGTTTCCATCATCATCATCATTATGATCAGCATCATTATCCTTGTCAAAGTTTTTATCATCATTTTCATTGTCCTCATAATCATTGTGGTCATTTTCATCCTCGTCATCATTGTTTTCTTTGTAATCATACTCATCATCATTATCATCACCATCATTGATTATCGTTTTCATCATCATCATCCTCATCATCATTATCACCACCACCATCCTTGGATTTGGATGGTAAATTATATTGGTGGCTTATCCGTAATCCTAACATCCGTGAGTTATAAATGTGTGTGCTAAATATGCAAATGATTTTCCTCCAGTTCAATGCATCTACCATTTCTTACCTCCTAAGGGCTCTCCATTACTGACTGTTCTTTTCTTGGGAGAGACTCTTATTAAACAAAGTCTTTTTTAGATCTTATTCATCATAATCACCATGTTGTCTTTAGCATCATTTTCATTTTCATCTTTATCATATTCATTGTCAGATCATTGTCATGATTAATATAATAATCATAATAGTTAGTATCATCATCATCGTGATCACCATATTGTTCGTCATGGTCATTCTAGTTCAGGAATGAATGACCTCGATGCAAACCTACCAATTTGGTTACTTAAGACTCATATTATTAATGATAAGGATCCCCATCCATGTAGTTCATTAGTGTTGATTGTCATGATAATCATCTTCATCATTGCCTTCCTCTTCATAATCATAATATGCTTTATCTTTCATCGTTGTTTTTTATCGAGTATTCAGGGAAATTGGATTATAATATGCTTTATCTTTCATTGTTACTCACATTGATCCACGATTATTTAACGTGGTGTTTATGGTTTAAAGTTAAGTATGTATTATTAAAACGAGATAATCATTACACTTACTATTCACCATATTATTGTTTAAATATAATTAAATATTTACAAATATAGCTAAATTGACAATAACGATATTTATGATTGCAAAAAATTAAGTCCACAAAAATGTTTTCCATGAGCACCATGCCTGAAAAGGCATCTAAACAGAACATGACTATTTTTCAATTCCACTACAACCTATTGAAACTCTCAAGTGTTGTGGATACAAGAAAGGACATATAAACGGACCATAATAGTTTCAAATTTCACTATGTCAACAATATTGAAATCATTTTGCATTGTTCGTATAAGAAAATCAACATAATGTCATCTCGCAAAGCCTATTTTAAACATTAAAATACTAAATTTTTTATCAAAACAAGTTCAAATGACATATATTCATTTTGAATCCCCAAATTTCTTAACCCCCCTTATTTTTTTAGCTCTATTCAGGCAATCCTTCTTAGCTCTCGGATTCAGGACTTCAATTCCATTCTTCATCAGTTTACTTCCAGGTTCAACTCTGATTGCATCCTCCACAGTTTCGTAGATAAAGCCAAATCCTCTAGAACGTGTTTTCTTTGTCCTAAACGAGAAAAGGAAAATAGTCCTCATATCATAGACTTTAAACCTTTTATAGAGCTCTTCCTTTATGTCGTCGAGACTCAAATTCGGTCTTCTATGATGAAGAACATGGACAACAAATTGTTTTCTACAAAATTCTTCCTCACATTGAATGTTTCTAATACATACCATCCATGTAGGAGTGTCAAGAGGAATGGGGACATTAGATTGACTCCGCGTCTTCATTCTACGAACACAAAACTGGAACAACCCAAAAATTGATTTATAAGGAGAGTGTCAACAAATTGAACACTTGCAAAAAAATAATATTAAGTGCATTTTTATCCAATTTTAATGAAAAAATATATGGCTACCATTTTATCATACGATAATTAATAAATGCTAATTAATAAATGCATCAATTGTTCAAATTATTGTATCAAAGGTGGTCCAAAGAAATTATTATTTAGTAGATTTTCCATTCTAATTAAGATGTCGAGCTGGTCATCTAACTAAGAAATTTTATAGTAATCATTTTAGTTAGGGAATTTTTTTATAAATATTAAAAAAATCGAAAAAAAATAAAAAAGAGACCGCAAATGAGACACAAAAAAAATTAATCTCTCTATAACAAATTATAATTAGAATCAAACTTCATTAGTACTGTCCAGATGCACAAACGACTCTTCAAATAAATACAAGTATTAACAAAATGTAGAAAAATTCTAGAGAAATCAAATAAATCTTAAACTTTAAGAAATAAATATTCTCTATATTTTTTTTGTAATTATTTGTTACACAAATCTTTACAAACTTTCAAAAATAAACTAATTTTATTTGTCATTATGTATCCGCTTTACCAATAAATTACTACTTGTTCAACCTAACTGAACTATTCTACTCCCTGGGAGCAAGAAGCGGCCTCCTATCATAGGACATAGTACAAACTTGTAAGCCACTAGTACTCACTACAAGTCAGCACAATAACCTATATTAATATATCTAGATAAAAGAACTGTGCTACCTAGTCGACCAAACACACATATGTGATTTTTTTATTTTATCAATGTTCTAAGTTCAACTTACACATTCTAAAACCGTGTAAAAAATGTTAAGTGCAGCTATATTTTAGTTCATCTATTGACATTGGAATTTTATTATATAATTGATGGAAATTGGTATTATTTTACTTAATACCTTTTTACCAAAAATGGCAGGGAAATGGAGATGAGGCATTGACAGAGAGGAGGAAATTTTAAATAAGGGGGACAAAATTTTCAAATGCACATTAAAACAGAGATTCCAACGCAATAAGAAATGCAAAAACCATTAAAGAAAGAGATTCCAACCTGAAAAATTGATCTTATGATGCTTTTAGATAATGAAGCTCTGGATTCCTTCACAAAATGTGTGCTACTGAGTTGGCATCCAAGACTGTTTACATTCAATAAAATTAGAGACAACTTACAAAATCAGGAAGAACAATGTGGAGCAGGATGGAAAAAATCCATTAAACACTTAATTTTCAAGTATCTTAAAAATCCATTAAACCAGTGAATTTTAACGTTGTTGGCCACCTGATTTGTTACTTTTATAATCACACGATCTCCTTCCCTAGCAACGATTGCAGGCCCTGCAAAATGCCCCGTTCACAGTGATGACGCTCTTGGTATGGCAAAGATGAGTTACATTCTTCAGTTGAATCTGTAAATCAGGAAGAAAAAGATTTTAATACATTTCTACATCCTAATGATGAATCACTTCATGTAATCTGAATCTTTAATAAAATGTAAAGCGGTTTTTATCCCCATAAAAAAACGCCTTTTAAAAATCTTCCACGAATCTGGAAACACAACAGCGATAATGCAAGGAAATCTATGGAAAGAGGGATGCCCCACATCGAATTTGTAGTGTCTTGTTATCCCTGAATGTGTCCCTGATGAGCAAGGATTCAGCGGAAGATCCACAGTTTTGAAAAGATGAGCTTAAAACAGAGGAAAGTAGTATGGCACGAGGAAAGTAGATTGTCAAAATAAAATAGATCTAAGTGTATTTAGAAAACAATGAACTAATGCACAACGAACTCGTCGATCTGTCAGGGAGAGAGGGGAAATCTGCAGTTAAATAGAGAAACGGTTGAACCGTTTTCCATTAATATTTAGAACTATTTATCTCTGTTCCGACTTCAAACTATTTTGTTAATAAGAAATGTTTATTTTTATTATTTTTATTTTTTATTATTAGTATTAATTATTAATGAATAATCTAACCAGCTGTCAATTATCAAAGACTCCAGTTGTCAATAGTTGTGTGGAAAAGGGCTGCAGGACAGGTGTCAAAAATTCATTGAGTGAAGTTATATGTTAGGCCTATCGGCCTAACTTGGTAGAAACTGCCTTAACCACGCCCAAAATGAGTTTCCAATATTATTTACTTGTAGATGTTATATTGTTAAGCCAATTCACTTTAAAATGGGTTTTTTATTTGCTACAATTTTTAAGGAGTTTTTCATTATTATATTACAAATATTTAATTAACACTTACATGTTATATATTAAGAAGTGTCACGTAGTGCTTATTCCTCTTTAAGATATTGTTCTACACATTCAATTTAATTAAGTTTAATGATTTCATAGAAAATGTAACCATGTGATTTAGGAAAGTTTGTGAGCTATATATAAAAACTTAGAAACTTTCTTATCCTTTATATGCTTTATGCATTCATCAAGCATGAAATACGTCAAAGAGAGAAAAAAACTACGATTAGGTGTGAACTTAAAGATCATATTTTCATTCATGGAAATTAAGATGTATATGATGGTCGATATTGGTTTACATATTGAATTTGTAAATCAATATTGACCATTAAAAAGCGATACACACACACACACATAATGCTTTCGTCCCATGTAAGTGCATTTGAGTCTCTGATTTTTTTATTTTCCATCCGTTCTCGCATTTGTGATTTAGTTTTCCAATAATTGCGTCTTCATCATCTCCTCGACTGCAGACCACCTTCTGTTAAAAACGTTTTACACAGAGGAACTCCCACCAGATACTCTTATCATCAGATAAAACAATACGCCAACAAGTTTGCAGACACACTTGGCCAAGGAGGTTTCAGTACGGTATACAAAGGTAAGCTTCCCAGCGAATCCCCTGGTAGCTATTAAAATTCTTGACAAATCCAAACACATTTGAAATCTGTTCATGAATGAAGTAGTTACCTTGGGGAGGATCCACCACTTGCATTTGGTGCGGCTGTGCATAGAAGACGTGGGTTTCCTCATAAGATAGTCACACAGTTTCACATATGCAACAAACAGGTCACCAAATAGATCATTTCTCATTTATCGGCGTACTCACAACCTGTGTCAAAGATGAGCTTTGGAACTTCCGTGGACATATACTAGATCATTGGCACATATGAAGGAGTTGCTTGTGTGCTTATATGTTTGGTTGCAAAGCACAAATTCTTGGAATACCACGGTTGCAGAAATTACACAATATATTTTTGTCAAAAGGCGTTGAAGACTTTCTCACAAAGGCATTTTACAGGTGGAAAGTCAAGCTCCACAACCCTTGTCAATGCCTCCCTATTTCTTGCTGCGAGAATGCCATTGGAGATTTGCTAGCCATAGACCCAACCACCCTGGCAAGAACTAGGATGGCTGCTGCGAGAATGTGTATCAATGTTTCCCTCAGACAAAGCTTCTGGCCTTTATCCGCCTCTGCTCGAGCCATGTGGATTTTGATCAGGTGATCCAATACAAACATTTTCTGTGTTAAGTGCAGGTCTGTGGGCCACGGGTTTGCCTCTTGCAAAGGCCCGGTTTGGGATTGTGGGTTGAAGCAAAACGGGAACGCTGAAGATAGCGCGTCCACCCCTTGTCACGATCCTCTGTTGCCTGCTGTCGATGTGGTGAATGGGGTGTTGGTGACTGAAAGGCCCGTGCTGGCAGCAGCTGCGTCGGGCTTGGTTTCCCTCGAGTCCCTTGCTCCTTATGTGGGCCTGCCTTCTGCTTCCGCTGGTTACATCTCAGACTCTTCAGATTTGGGTGCAAACAATGAGGATGATAGTGAGGACTCTACAGAAATAGGGGACGAGGATGGTTCTGGGGATGAATCAAATGCATCTTCAGAAATACCAGAAACACTATCTCCCAAACCAATGGAGAAATTTCTTGAAATGGTGGAATCTTTTGACGAAATGAGATGGGAGTTTTGCGATAGAAAATTCAGGGCCCAGCCGAATCATAGCATTTCTGTGGTCTCCGCTACTTTTCCTGCTGATCCTCATCGGCCAACGTTGGATACCCTAGGGGGAAGATTGGAAGTCATTCTGGAGATTAAAAAATGAGTTAAAAATGAAGATTCGAACAGCTAAACCCCAAATCGATCCGGATTCCCTAAAGGTCCTTGCCTTTTGGGAGGGTGAGAATCACAGTGAATACATCAAGGCGACATTTAGGGGTGGAGGTGATCCTATTCACAGATGGCACTTAGTGCATTCTTGATATTCCAGGCAGAACTATTGAATGTGTGGGACTGTTTTTAGTTTTCTGTGTTTCCGACCCTTTCCGAGTTAAGTCTATTTAACTCCTTTTGTGGCCTTGTTTCTCTTTCTTGCTCGTCTTTGGTTTGTTTTCACGCTGCATATTTTGGTGTTTGGCTTCTGGGAGCTGATCACTGTCTTTTACCTAATCTAATAATTAAAAAAAATGCCTCCCTATTTGCGCAACCTCCCAGCTTGTTCCAAAATGAGTTTATTGAAAAGGCTTAGAAACTTCCAAGAAAACACATTTGCAGGTTTAAAGCTAGATTTCCTCATGCCTTACATGCATCCTCCCAGCCTGTGTCAAATGGGATCTTAGGAACAAGGTATGAATGTCAACAAAAGTATAAAGAATAGAGGAATAGTGTCATATGTTGTAGTTGTAAATGTTATGGCAGACATGTATGCAAAATGAGGATCCTTACACAAGGAGGGTGAACTATTTAACAAAATGTATTTAAAAAAATGGATTGGGATCTGTGTTTGAAAACATGTTCCTATCATCCCTGAGAGGATACCAGATTGCTACATGTCGTTGTTTTATTTTTGTATGTAGAGGATGAAGAAGATAGAGGATTCAAAGCCCTTCATTGGTCTAGTTGTAGCAGATAAAGATGAAAATGTGTATATTGTAGCTTTTCATCCTCAATAACAATAAAGTATTGTTGATTCAGTCATTGGGGGAGATAGAAAAGTCTCCAAAACATGAACTTTGGTACATGATCTTCCAAATCAAGTTACTAGAATTGGAGGTGCAACTATAGAGAGGGTTAAAGAAAGAGTTACTTTAGTAATGTCCGGACGAAGCAATGATAGAATGGTGGAAACATTTGTGTAGTTTTAGAGTTGGGATTCATGCCCTCATGACCCTATACCTACATTACCCAGTGCTTATCACGTAGATAGATGAAAAAAATGGATATAAAGTGGTTGATGATAAAGTAATGCATCATTGAGATTTGCAAAATTACCTTCTCAACAATGGATTCACCCGTAGATCCTCATGTCCATCTTCTAGTGGCATATGAACTGTTCGACAAAATGCCTGAAGTGTGACCTCATGGACCACAACAATAGTAGGATATGTAAAAAATGGGTTTCTTAAAAAGGCCATGGAACATTTCAAGAAAATGAAAAATGGTGGAGTTGTGGATGCTCACGAACTATTTGACGAAATGCTAAAAGAGAGTTGAAGCCTCATGGAGTGTGAGTGAAACTATTTGGACTATGTCATACTCTTCAGACATTGGTATTACCAGGCATGGTCTCCTTACCTTGTCTTTTATCATTATCATATAATTTGGTTTTGCTTTGCAATGTAATAGAGATAATAAACCGTTGGATAAGTTTACAATTGAGTATTTTAATTAGAATGTTAGTGTAAAAAAATAAAACTCTACTTGGTCATCAACGCTACCGATGTACAAATTGACTGCCAACCATGTTGTTACTGCAACCTTGTATGTACTAGACTCACGATATCAAAATTAGGTGCTCGAATCCATTGGTTTTGGGTGAGATCTAGATGATTTAAATAAAAAAAAAACCATTTTATCTTCATTACAAAGTTAGAAAAGAAATGTTATTTTCCGGAGACGTGCAAAATAACACTATGATCCTATAAAATAGATGAAAAATGTCGTATGTGTTCCCTGTTATGTATGGTGTCGCATCTAGCATTAGCTCAACCTCGTTTGACTATTTGTGCTCTCTTCACTATCCCACTAGGAGCCCTGTTACTCTATTTTGTAGTTCTATGAAGTTGTTAAAACTAAAAAGTTGGGTTTCGTTTCGACTCGTCATTTAGACTTGGAGAAACAAAATGTTTATCCGCCTTTACAAACCTCTAGTATTTTTACTAGACAATTTCTTGGAACCTTCAATTTGGGGAGAAAATTATTCTTAATAGATTGGAAAAGGAATTTTGTAGGCCTCCGGTTGTAGCTTGAATAGGTCACAGCTGGACCAATTACAACTGGTGGCTCCAGAAAACCTATCCCTATTTGAAAATCGTTTGCTAGTTCTCATTCCTTTCGACTTTGGTGAATTCTCCATATATAGGGGAACTTGTAGGAAGTTTCTCGTTGCGCTTTCATCCATCGAACATAATTTTTGGACGTGGTTTTCAAATCCATCGAGCTAACTTTTGATCATTTACAACTAGGTCAATTACGACCGATGACCTCAGAAAACTGGCCGCCAATCGTAAACCGTTCGCCAGTTCTGAATTCGGTCAATTCCTGTGAATTCTTGGTGTATAGTAGGACACATAGAAACTTATCTATGCTATGTTTTCTTACTAGAATACAATGTTTGAAATTTGTTTCTTAGTGTCCGAGCCAAAATTGAACGTTTTTGCAGCTAGTAGGAAAACGTAAAAAAAAAGTTGTAGGAACCCCCCGTTGGGTTACCAGACCCCCATGGAACCATGTTGACACTTGAAACTAACTATTTAAAACTCTATCATGTGTCTTGTGTGAAATTTAACTTTGACCAAATAGTGGTTCTCTCTCTTCCTATCTCTTCTCTCTTCTTGGTTAAAAAGAATGAAGTGAAGTGAGATGAAATAAATATGTGTCTCTAAATCTTTCCTTTCGAATGAAAATTATTATTATTATGTAAATGGGGAACTAAAGACGTTAATTATGATAGATCTAGTTGGATTTCATGTCAACAATTTATAGTTGATTTCATGCTCACAATGTTTTTGCAGGATGCAAGTAAGATGGCAGAACAACGTGGGTGTGATTCATTGTATATTGTTAGAATTTATGTATGTTAATAGAAGGAATTTTTTTATGTATTGTTATGTTATAGTAAATTTATTTATTGAAATTTGGAAATATGAATGAGATGCTAATTTTAGGGGTGCTTTGGTAAATGTGCAATTAACTATAAGAGTTCTTTTGATTCATATTTACATATGGGAAAAAGAGGGTTGGATATATATGTTAAATGAAACTGTAGAGGATATATCAACATTTTGCGAAGTATTAAAAGGTTTATAATTGAAGTTCTGTAATATTTTTAGATGTTAGGGTTTAAGGGAAATGTTCATCTACACGTGGGTGTTATCTTGATCCTCAAATTTTGTATTGTAAAATTTTGATATGCATGTTAAATGAATTTGAATTTAAAGTCTTGTAGTGCATTTCCAGTGTTCAATAGACAATTAATTAATTAGTGTGTTGTATTCTTACCTCGTAAATGTAATAAAGAGATCTAAAAAAAAACACTCAACCCTAGTATAAAGACTCATGTATAACCCCCTTCCTACGTGAATTATTTTAGTGTATGTAGAAAACTAAAACCTTAGGATAAAATTCAATCTCTACACTCGATGACACAATTTGGTTAAGTAAATAAGATCCCTAGTTTGGGTTATCATCATAGTCGGTATATTTAGTTGTTGTAAACCCGACAGTTAGGAACAACATGGTCAAACTAGTTCTCGGGTAAGTAGAACTAACACTTTTTTAGTGACCTAGTGGACTACCAAGTCTTACGAAGTTAAATCTAGAAATTAACTTCATCATTGAATGAATTGCTTGTGGGATCCAAAAGTCATAAATGGAGCTAGTGAAACAATTCTACTATGACTTAAACTCTTGTTAATGATCTCTTTAGTTCTTCACAGTTAAATGTGTTACCTTGGCTAATGACAATATAACACCTTGGTATTTACAGAGGGTTATCAGGTAAATATGTTTTCAAACCTTAATCTGATCTATAATAGGGCTTACATCCCTTAGTGCAAATTGGGATTAAAGTAAACCTTAGTTGATTAGGAGGTTAACTTGTCGGTAAAAGAAATTGTTAGTTACTCTTTGCAAACAAAACTATTTTGAAAGATGTTGACTTAAGAGAAACGAGGAAAATGAAAACTTGGCTCCATAATCCCTTGTTATGACTTTTATGGCATTAAGAATAAAAGAAATTTCTCTTGCAAAATTGTTAAATGTGAAAACATGGGATCTTACTTTGAAAACAAATCTTGTGGTTCGTGTGTAGTTTTAATAATTTGAATCATGTACTTCTTCAAGATGTTAGACAAGTACTTTCGTAACTCTCTTTTTTATAAAGTGATGCCAATAATGAGACCATAGTGCAATGTAAGAGTAAAGAATATATGAATAAAACAAGATTGGAGGTTAGGAATAATGTCATTCTTAGAGTCCTTATAACTCAATTATGTGTTTTCATGTGTTAAAAAGAATATGAATTGCCCTTGGTGAGATCAAAATTCAAGGAAACAATATATATATATATATATATATACCTAAATAGAAATTCTTGATGTGGAAATTACAAATTGATTCAACAAGCTATTGAACTCTATCAAAAATGATAGGGAAATAAATATACCGTGATTGAAGAATGTTTATGGAAAAAAAATATTGAATCTAAATCTTCCTTAATCCTAAGATTTCTTTCTTGACATGACATCGGAATCACTTGTGTAGCAAGGGTAAAATTTAATCATTGAATAAACGTTTGGGAAGCATAATCTTAACATAAGAATGAGAGAATTAGGAACTTTGTATGCAATTTCAAAAATGGAAAATAATTATGTAAGTTATGGAGATTGTCGTAAGGAATAAAGAGCCAACTTAAATGGTTGAACTGCAAGTTGAATGTGAATGAACTTAAGAATCTGTAAGTGGAAAAAACACAATAGTATCCTTGCATACTAATGTTCTTGGAATGTTAATTGTAACTAAGATGTAATCTTGGTAATGATATGTTGTGGGTTTTCTAATCCCTGAGTCCCTTTCTTGAGGTTGGGTCACTACTATCATTCGTCCATTAGGGAAAGTGTCGCATCGACATGTATATGGTGTTTTTTTGTGTCTATGTGAGTCGATGACTTATGTAAGTGTCTTATGCATTGTTGAGTTTCTCTTCTTGGAGCCCTTGTGGTGTTGTATAGTGAGGATTGTAAGTCAAAAACAAATTATCCTAGTATTTTTACTATTGTATTCGTGTGTGTAAAATGTGGGCATTAAACTTGGTATTAGAGAAGAGGTTCATGCTCTCAAACCTTTGGGATAGATTGGAGTTGTGATGGTTTTGCATGGTGGTGGTGGAGACTAGAAGAGTAATCTAATATATGTTGTTATGTGACCAATGTTGTAATTATGATATTATGAACGCACATGTGGTGTATGTCACTTAGTGCATGTTTGTTATCATGTTGATGTGCTTGTGATGAGATTAGTCACTCTCCTTTTTGTGGATTCAATGAGGATTTCATGTGTGATGTGTTTCCTTTGTATGTGTGAGAAGAATGTTTTTTTATGGATGGCGGTGTGTTAGAACATCTTATCATTTTGTGATATGTAGGTGTGCTGATGTGTGTATGAAAAATATTGGTGTATAGTGAATTGGATTATATTGCAATGCCGCCACCCGTGTAGTGAAGAATTGTGTGTCACCATGTTTCCTTGCAATTGATTCTATGTTGTAATGTTATTCACTATGTTCATCGTGCGTATAATTTGTGTAATATGAGATGATTGGTGTCGTGAATTAGGGGCATATGGGGATTGTATGAACCATATTGTATAGTGATTGCACCTTGGATGTAGTATGTGGTAATGTGATGTATCGTAACCCGTGAAAGTAATGATTTTGTTATACCTTGTACATATACCATGCGTAAGATGCTATGGTTAATGTGTGTGAATCACCATTGTGGTAGTGATGTAGTGATGTGTTACTTTGTGAACCCTACACTAACCAAACCTAAGGGAAATCGGTAAAAGGGGTATGTTTGGAGTGAGGAAATGTGTATCGTTGACCAGTCACTCGAGCTGAATACGAGATAGGAAGTGGAGTCGTACATAGGCTAAAACCCCCACTTTTTTTCATTTGGTATGCATGGCACTTGCTCAATGGGTTTCATGTATATTGTGTTTCATGGTCACCTTAGGCTCAGTAGATGGTGACTAGTACTCTTTTCTCTCTCCCTATATGGTTATCATATGGATTCAACCTAATTGTAGTTACGACTATGTTGAGCCCTTGTGGAAGCGGTCGAGGGATGATTCAGACAGAGATGATGATAGTTGTACTATATGATATGCTATTTTACGAGCCGAGGCTCAATGTCCGAGTGCCAGCAACTCGTTGAGTACCCCTTTGGTGGCTATATAAGGCCACATAGTTATTGTAATGTGTTATTCCTATATACGTATTTTATTCGTAAATTGAACATTTTCTCTTTTCTTGCAAGAACCAACAATTTTCTTGATTGATATGTTCTTATATTTTGGGATTTTTATATTGCTTGTTGCACTAACATGCGGATTTTGCACTAATTATGTTGATTTGGCCATTTGTTTTGCTTAGATTTAAATTTTCTTTTTAAGTTTAAAATTTGTATAGCCTAGCCCAAAGCTTGGAATTTTGCCACTTGGCATTTGAAATGGATTGTTAGGCTAGTTCTAATGTTGTAATCTACTGGAATAAGGTCATGAGATTCACCATGGAGTGGTTAAACCTATGGACCCGCTTCATTGTATGGGGGTACACCCCAAGGATTTACATATAACTAGCGGGTTTTTGAACCATGAGTTATTATGTCACTTGGGTTAGAGGTGTTTGGACTCTATGCACCTAGTGCCATAAGGTGACCAACCTCTTTTGGGGAGCAAAAAGGAAAATTTATCTTTATTTTATTGCTTGGGAGGTATATGGAGTTGTTTTGTGATGACTTGAGGGAGACATAAGATACTTGAGGGAGGCATAGGAGACTTGAGAGAGGCATAAGATACTTGTGTGTGTGTGTGTGTGTGTGTGTGTGTGTGTGTGTGTGTGTGTGTGTGTGTGTGTGTGTGTGTGTGTGTGTGTGTGTGTGATTAGTGCACTTGGAGTTTTATTTTTATGTAGTTGTTGGTGATGCCTTAGGAGGTATACGGAGTTGTTTTGTGATGTTTTGGGAGGTGTATGGAGTAGGTTGAGTTATGTGTACTCTTGAGAATCTGGTTTATGTGTTGTGATGTTGTTTCCATCTTAACACTATGTAGTTATAGTTATGGTTTTGAGTTGCGTGAAACCCTGTATGTGTACATGTTGGGAATTCCATGTTGTTGTATTCTACTTATGTTACGAATACCTTCATGTGAAGAGCATGTGTGACAAGTAATATTTTGTGAGGGATATGTATCTTCTTTCCATGGTTCATTTGAGTTCTTGTGATGTGATAAAGTCGTGAGGGTACATATCATGATGTCTTGTGAACCATTAGTGTTGTGTTTACCCTTGATGTGGTATTGTGATGTCAGTTTTGTTAGGCACCCATGGACATAAGAAAACTAAAATCTTAAACAATGAAATAATGAGAGTAGAGATTAATAAATACTTTAAAGGAATAGACTAAGTAATAAAGAAAAATAGAATCGCCAATCTTCACTGAACATTAAAATTTAAGATATTGCTAAATTTAGTTTGCTTCCTTGTGGTCACGTTGTACTGAGAAGTTGTTTTTTTTAAATGACATGTGTCATTATTGACCTTCTTTCCTTCATACGGATGTGTTGTGTCACATTGAGAACAATGCTCTTAAAAGGGGAGGGAAATGGAGTGCCCAACAATATTTTTTAAATAAAAAGAATAGAAAAATAGAAATAATAATAATAATAGTATTGAGAAGTGTATAATGGTTTGTCATTGGAGTAAGCATATCCACGTGAAGGCACATGGGGTTGGTTTTCTATGAAAGGAGCATGGTGGAGTATGTGGGTAGCTCAACCTCCAGTCAGACCTGTCATTCTCCTTGCGTAATAAATTAAGCACCTAAATTGATCACCATCTCCATAAGGTAAGTATTCTTTGTTCATCCCCATCTCCTCCATTTTATACTCTCTCTTATCCCTCGCCACTACTCACGCCAAGCATTTGGGATCATTAATCACACCATCACCATTATTGTTACTGCTTCAAAATTCATCTCCTCCCACAAATTCACAGCAATAACATTTCATTTCATCATTTCTCATCAAATAACAAGACTAAAACAACTAGACAAAAGAAAAAATGGTGAAGTGTTGGGATATTTAAAAAGCTCATTAAAACGAAAGAAAATTGGACAAAAGATTTAATGGGGATTTGCAATTCCAAGAGAAAGGAAACAAAGGAGATGAATGAATGTTGCTCTGAGATTTCAACTTTCATGGAGTGACACTATGTACATAGTAGAAACTACCTTAACCACACCCAAAATTAATTTCCAATATTATCTACTTGTGGATGTTATATTGTTAAGCCAATTCACTTTAAAATGGTTTTTAAATTTGCTGTAATTTTAAAGGATTTTTTTAATTATATTACAAATATTTAATAAACACTTTCATGTTATCTATTAACAAGTGTCACGTAGTAGCTTATTCCTCTCCAAGATAATGTTCTACACATTCGATTTAATTAAATTTAATGATTCCATAGGAAATGTAACCATGTGATTTAGGAAAGTTTGTGAGCTATAAATTTGTTTTCAAATGAGCATCCCTAGCAATTGTACCAAAAGCTCTAATGATCACACTGATAAGGAGGGAATAAAAGTGAAGGGATTAAAATTTAAAAATTCACCCACAAGCACAAGTTTCAAATATGAAAAAATATTTGCTTCATATATACTAACTATAATGAACATATATAGAAATTAATTATGTAAAGCAATATGGACCATAATATACATAGTTATTTCTATGATTGAAAATATGATTTAATTTCACACCTAATCATAGTCTCTCTCTCTCTTTGATCTCTTTCATGCTTGATGAATGTATAAAGCATAGAAAAGAAAAGAATGTTTCTATATAAATGTTAAATATGTGAATGAAAACTATATATATATATATATATATATATATATATATTCGCTTTCTTATGTTAATTGTTCTTTTGTCAATTAGATGAATTTTGTTAGTTCTTTTTCAATTTCTTCAATTTGACTCAATTTTAAGGGATTTCAACTAAGACGTGTTCAGTAAGCACCATGCTGAATCCCCTACCATTTTATTTTCTTTCACTTTAGCCAATATGAGTTCAACTAGTACTAGCAGCTCTATTGGGGAAATTTCCATCTTAATAGCAATCTATGGCTGCTTCTAAGTCTTCCCATATATAAATAGCCACCCACTATCTCATCTATAGTCACGACTCATTCTCCCTTATAATGAATTGGAATTTTGAACCTGGTTGGCTACAATCAATCAATGGTGAACCAATCGCTGGTTAGAAAGGAATTGTACCACAATGGCCAAGTGAGTATCTATCACTTCACCACTCTCCGCCCTATAGAATAGAGAGAATGAAGCCCTATAGAATATATAGAACTGGGCTCGTGGATTCCCATTTCAAACTATGGAACACTTGTCTCTCATCTCTTAGAAATGTTTGTGCGCTTAGACGTGAGGGGCCTTGAACTATCTTGTCGTATCTGGGATCGTCCATCATCCATCATGAACATGACTGGTGGAGTACCTTCTTATAAATCGTGGGCCCCTATCTAGATCTACATATACAAGGGATCTCCCAGCATATAGATATGGTGCCCCACTCCTGTTGGCCTATAATCCCATCCCATCCTAGTATGTATGACCCAACCTAACCTAGATAGATTAGATAGGGCATGTGTGTGTGTGTGTGTGTAAAACCTACATCTAGCTTTCTTTCACATATTTAATATTTATGTAGAAATAGTTTTATATAAAAGTTTGTTAGTTATCATAGGTCTTATTATATTAATTTTTTTTAACTTTAAGAACCTTACGAAACAAATTTGGGATACAAAATTACGTAGTAATTTATTCTTATAATACTATCTCAAAATATCTCTCTGTTACTCTAATATTTTCATTTCAATAGAGTCAACTTCCATATTTCCTCTCGGCTCATAATAATAAAAATAAAAAGCAAGGGTTGGGAGCAAGAGTTATGCATGACGTTTGTATTCTTGTATCCCCCTTAACCCCGTACCAATTCATTTATGATAAATATTATAGGTTTACTCAACCACAATCACATTATTATTTACTTAATATGAGATATCTACAATTGTAATCAATTTTGGTGGATGACAATTCATTGTAATAAATTATTGTAGATAAAAATTCACGGAATTTTTCATGTTTACACTCCTTCCATCATTCGGACCACCAATAGTTTTGTACTTATATTGTCTTAAGCATCAATGTTTTTACCTAAGCCCAATTTATTAAGAAACACCTTATTGTTTCAGGTTGAATAAGTCTATAGAGAGTTGTATTGAATTCTTCTATGAGATTCTTACATTTTACTGTCCTTTATTAAGAAGTCACCATTTTATCACTCCACATTGAATAAGTCTACAGACATTCATGTTACTCTCTTCCATACAATTATGACATTTTAATTTGGCATTATTTTCACTATTAATAAGTCATAATCTTACCCCCTCATGTTGAATAAGTCTATAAACTATTGTGCAAAAACTACCATGTGATTCTTACATTTAATTTGGAATAGTTTACTTCTTAAACGAATTTCAACGACTATATATTATATGCATAAATTTTTGTGCTTTGTTCATAATGTTAACAATATTTTTTGTTACATGATGAACAATATGTGATCTATTTGTTTAAATATTTTATTAGGGGTATCTTGATTTTTGCTCAAGATTTCTGATTATGATATAAACTACTAATATTAAGTAAAATTTGTGACTAACTTCAAAACCAATAACAAACTTGATTAAAATAAAAAATTGAAAAACACATGTCATGTCACACATCTTTCAAGTATTTAAAATTTTGATTTAAAAGCTTTGAGAAACTAATGTTAATCATTATTATAGATTGTGGAAGCCTTAAAATCTATTAGTATTAGTCTTCTTTGTTTACGGTTTAATGGAGGAGATGGGATTTCCATTTATTCTTAACAAAGAAAATAATTGTTTTCATAGATTCATATTTAATTTCAGATCAACCATTATGATCATCACGATTTAGCACATTGAGTTTTTTTCCTAGTTTTTCTCACTTGGAAAAATCCCTTGTTCGGACCGGTTAGGAGCAAGTGCAGTCATCAAGAATCATCTCGTTGACTCTAGATTCAAAATTGATAGAGCAACCACTAATGAGATATGGCCTCGTAAACTCCTCTTGTAACAAGTAACATACACTATCTAGTCATATTGATGTCACCAATTAAAATTATATTATCCAAAGAATATTCATGGTAAAATTTGTTCTCCATAGCGATCTAAGTTTCCCCTGAGAAAAAGGTCCAAGTGGAGAAGAAAATTTTCCAACAACACACATGACAATAAGGTTTGTTGGTAGTTAGGTATCCCTAAGGTTGTAATGCCCACTCCACTTCGACACTTATTTTACTATGATTTTGAGCACTGTTGATTACATACTTTGACCTCATTCGATATTTTGTTAGACTATTTTTAGAAACTATGGATTTTATGACTTGTGTTGTGATTTGTATGGACTCTTAGAGGCATGGATAGATATTTTTCTATTGGTGATGATGAGGTATTGTTGTTTTATATATGTAATGGCACTCATGATCCTTGATGTATTGATATGTTTAAATGTTCAGACTAGTCTTGTGATCTTATTGATGCTAGTAGAAATAGTAGAAATGAAATATTAGAAAAATGTAAACGATTGATAGCATTGCTTAGCTTTGATGATAATCTAGTTATGTGATATGATAATATTTATTAATGGGTATGTATGTATTATATTTTTCATGTATTTGAAGCAACCACGAGGCCGAAGGATGTATTTGTTTGATTTTGTCAGGTAATTGTATCACAACAAACAAAAGGGGGTAATTAGGAGACTAACCATAGTGAAATATTGTATGGATATAACGACGGTCACCATGACAACTTTGTGTTATGCTATTGTTGTATGTTGTTAGTTTGTTTGGAGGTCCCCATGGGGGGGATGACCTCAAAAATGTGACCACAGGCTTTTTATGTTTTCCCCTTTCCTTTTTAATTATTTGTGGAGTATGTGATTTAATTTGTAAAATAATTATTTTCATTATTGTTGAATCATGTGCTTTTAATTAAGTTGGTAAATCATGTTTATTAAATTAATCTTTGATGAGGCAAAAGGGGACATTTATTAGAGTATTTGGTCCTTTATTGTTTTTGTGATTCGAGATGATTGTAATTGATTTTGAGTGTTGGGTACTCAAGCCATCTTCCAAAATTCAAAATTTTATCTATAAGCCATTTTTGGAGGATTGTGGGACAAATTAAATTTGTCCCACACCTCTTCGATTCATCTGCCAACCATGCCTATGGGTTGGGGGGTCAAAATAGACTCTGTTATGTGAAGTGTAAGGTAAAAGGTGATATTTATTTCATCTTCTTACATGGGTTTTAAATTATGTCCTTTAGAAGTGTGGGTATGAGTTTGTGTGTATAAGAGGCTTGTTATTTTTCTCAACCACCAAATTATCATTCTTGGGGTTGATATTTGACTTGTGATATGGAGTCGATGATAATTTGTGTGACATTATACATGGAGCCACCTCACCCTCCTCTTCTCTTTTTCTTTATATGCAAGTTTATTTGTTGGTTATGGGGTTGTTTCATTTGGTGGTGCACTTGTATTCTTTTTTTAGTGAAGTTTTGGGTTTCTTGCTTAGTAGTCTTGGAGCTTTTTTGGCTTGGATTTGAGCTTTGAAGGAGTTTGAAGTTTTGATTTGGGATTAAGATTTTGCTATGGAAAGATAGGAGCTACACTCATGTTATTTGTGTTATATGTATATATGCACACACGCACACACACGCACACACACACACACACACACACACACACACACACACACACACACACACATGTGTGTGTGTGCGCGCGTATGTGTAAATGAATGGTTTTGTGGGCTTGTTTGGGATCATGGGTAGAATACCTTAAGTATGGTGTAGGAGAAGGTTTATGGGGATTTTCTTTTAGAGGGAGGCATAAAAGTATTGTTACATATTTTGGGATGGAATTGGATTGGGTGCCCCACCTTTTTAGATAAGAAAAATGGTTACTTTTCTTATATGTTTTATTAAGGGAGTTATAAGAGATTGTGGGGAGGTATAAAATATTGTGGGAGACATAAGATGATCTTGATGGAGGCATAAGAGTTGTGTAGGGACTTGTTTTGTGTTTGGGAGGCTTTTAAGGTGGCCACCTAATCCCATTCGGAGGCATAAGTGATTTCCACATAGTTCCTTGCTCCATTGGCTTTGAATTTTCAAACCTTTTTATTTTGAAAAGCTACATTTTTTGTTGTTATTTTGTGTTTGTGTGTGTTGAAATATGGTTGTTTTGTGTGTTGTAATGTGGAAGCACTTGTGATAGTTGTCATTGGTTGTATCCATTTCTTATTGCACTTTGGTTCGGGCTCAGAGGTCAATGAAGAGGATAGCTTCTTCTCCTTGAATTGGATTATTGGTTGGGTGGAGAGTGTTTCTTATTCCCCCTATTTGTTGTTGTGTTTGAAGTGAAGAAAATGGTAAAGCTCAAGTGAATTTTTGGGACATTGTTGCATTTTGATGAAGACAAGAAAAGATGCTACCTTTGTAGAAATTTTGCCATGTTGTCTCTACCTAAGTGGAGGGGTTTTGTAACTTGAATTTTAAAGTCTCAACTTCTTATAAGTGTATCATGTAAACCTGATTTGTATGGATTATCCAATAAATGTATATTTTGGAATAGAGGCAAGTAAAATTTACAATCTCGTAAATGATTCCTTCAAATTGTTGGAAAAATTATTTTTCAATTTATAAATTTTATCCCATTGTTGCAAGTGGAAAGTTTCTAATCCATGCAATGAATTTTTGTAAAATTATATTGTAAAGAGCTCTATTTGGTTGTATATTGGACTATGAAGATTTCATGAAAAAAAAAGCAAGGAATGCAAAAGTTTTTTGTAAATGGATTTATGAATATTGAGAAAAGATATATTTTATTCTTGTTGTAGATGTTGTCTTATTTGAAATCTATAACTCATTGGAAAGATGGAAGTAATTCTAAATCTTCTTCAAAGTTATATGCAAAAATCTAAAAATTTCAGCGTAGGAGTCAAAAATTCAGCAATTTTATTTATTACTCCTAAACTATTTATTGTGTTTTCAATCTTAGAAAATTTATTACTCCTAAACTATCTTTTGTGTTTTCCCAAAAACTGGGAAGCTTAGTTATAACATATGAATCTAAAAAACCTTTAAATTTCATAACAATCCAAAATGTAAATTTCAAGATAGGTCAGGGATTTTTAGAGCGGTTTTAATATGAAAATGTCTATATAAAAATCAAATTATATTGATCTTAGAAAATTTATAATAAAATATCTTCTAGGTTTTCCCAAAAATTAGACATCTTAGTTATAACATATCCTAAAATACCCTTTAAATTTCATAATAACCCAACATGTAAATTTCAAGATTGTGAGGCCAAAAAATAGACATCTTAGTTAAATCTATGAATCTAAAGTGTTAAATTTCATAATAACCCAACATGTAAATTTCAAGAATACAATCTTTAGTGTGGTTTTAATATAAAAATGTATGTGTAAAAATCAAATTACAACGATTTTAAAAAAATTACTACTCCTAAAATATCTTTTGGGTTTTCCCAAAAATTGGAAAACTTACTTATAACATATGAATCTAATTTTTTTTTAAATTTTATAACAACCCAATTTGTAAATTTCAAGATGTCACGATCTTTAGAGAAAATTTAATCTGCAAATGTAATATGCAAATGTCCGTGTAAAAATCAAATTACAGTGATTTTAGAAAATTTTATTCGTAATTTTTTTTTTGGGTTTTCCAAAAAATTGGATAACTTACTTATAACATATGAATCTAAAAACCATTTGAATTTCATAACAACCAATATGTAAATTTCAAGATTTGTCACTATCTTCAGAGTGGTTTTAATCTAGAAATGTCTATGTAAAAATAAAATTACAACGATCTTAGAAAATTTATTACTCCTAAAATATCTTCTGGGTTTTCCTAAAATTGGAAAGCTTGCTTATAACATATGAATTTAAAATCCCTTTAAATTTCATAACAACCCAACATGTAAATCTCAAGATACGCCACGATCTTCAGAGTGGTTTTAATCTTGAAAATGTCCATGTAAAAATTAAATTACAACATTCTTAGAAAATTAATTACTCCTAAAATTTCTTTGGGTTTTCCAAAAAACTAGAATGTTCACTTATAACATAGGAATCTAAAAACCTTTTAAATATCATCACAACCCAACATGTAAATCTCAAGATAAGTCACGGTCTTCATAGGGGTTTTATAAATGAGCCATGGTGAGTTTAAATTATTATGTGATATTGTTGTTTTAATTATGGATCAAATAAATAAATGTGTAACACGAGTATGTTGGAATTATTTTACTTAGGGTGATCAAAAGTAAAAATAGATTAAAAAAAAAAAAATAATGACATGGATATTTTAATTTAATATGACGATTGTCTTCAAGGTATGTTATTTGGGCTAACCTTAGATCGGGTAGATTTATATAGCCGAAAAAAAGTAATTTTTTTAAATGACCAAAATTATTTAATCACTTAGTCATAATATTTCTGGGTAAGATTAAGTGCTTGTAAAATAAATTAAAATGGTTAATTTATTATTTAACTTACTGGGATAATTTAAATAATTAGATTAAATTAAGTTACTTCCAAGTAAGTTAATGTAAGGAGTTAAATTAAACTATATGGTTTAAATTTATATAATTAATTCAACTAGTGAAGATTTTAGGAGAATAGAATAAAACTTCTTATAGATGGGATGCGTGGAAAATAAGTGAATGATTTTTAATGAACATAATTAATGTAAAAAAAATACGATGATGAAATAATAAAATAATAAAAATGCCTATAGAAACTGGTTCTGCAACCTACAGCCACAACAACCCAGTGCCCGTAGCAACTGTTTTGTATCCTTTAACCACTTCCCAGTGCCCACAACAACTGTCCAACTAGCCAAAACCACTACCCAGTGCAAACTCCAACACTTGTAACCACTACCTAGTCCAATCCAGCCTACAGCCACTACCCAGTGCCGAACAGACCGCAACTACAGCTTAGTAACCTACAACAAAGTGTAGTAGCTAGCGAGTGAGATTTTAGTAAACGTAATTAATGTAGCTTAAACCTTGATTAATGCATTTAAATATATATATACATACAAATCATTCCCATAGTTTTCTAAGTAATGAGATTTACTTTTTTGTGGGTTAATAAAGGAAATTAAATAAGTGAAATCTAAGGATAGTAACGTTGGAATCTTTAAAAAAAAATCATGTAAATTTTCCTAAATAATCATGAGGATTAATGTGGTTTTGGTGTGTCGTTTTTGTGGGCGTTACACTTGGTATCATAACTATGGGTTCAACACTTGGACCCTGGGAAAATATAGAAATACGACAAACATTTAGCGAAACTTAAACATATGACACTTGAGCCTCTAAAATTAAAATAATAATAACAATAATAAATTTGTTCTATTGTTGTACTCACCTAAGTGGCATCTTGTCGAACCCTATTAACGGGAAATGCTAATTCAGTTGGATATTCTTGTGAGCTTCTTAAGTGTTAGGAAAAAGGGTTTCCTTGTCAGGATGTTGGTTATTGGGTTCTTAGTTCTTGGTTATGGTCATGTGATGGTGTTGACCCCGTAGAAACCTTTCCTTATCTACATTGCTATTTGATTTGATGTAACTCTTGTGGATTAGTGTTAGAGGTAGCATTAAGGGGTCAGTTTGGAGGAAAAATAGAGGTTGATTAGTTGTTTAGAGCTCCCCTTCTTTCAGTGGTTAGGAGAGTTGGTTATGTTTGTCACTTTGTCGACTTAATCCCCTTATGGGATAGTAGATATCAGGACATGGTGTCTCTTTTGATCCAATTTTGTATGTGTGTTCTTAGATCTGAGCTCGACGTATAGTACCCCTATCGGCGGCCCATGAGGGGCTGCGAAGTGAATGTGATGTGGAAATTTTCTGTGTTTTATATTTATAAACTTAAGTTATTTTATCAAGGACCAACATTTTATTTTATGATTTGATTGAGAAGCACTGAGGCTCTTCTTGTTATTTTTATCTTATTGCAAGATTTTCAAGGATTGTAATGCATCTACTTAGCCATTTACTTTGATTATTGAGATTTCTTGGATTTTACCTTTGATTGGTGACTCAGAGCTCATTCATCTCGTTGGCCACTTGGTTAAATGTTTTCAATAATATTATGTGACCCTTTTCCTTTTCATTGATGAGAGTTGTTTGTATTAGTGATCTCTCGTCCTATGGGGGTACACCCTAGGTGCCTTGATTGTCTTCTTATGTGCTTCAAGTCATGCCTTTGGTTTTGGAATGACTTACCTTCATGTGTCTGGGATCTTGGAGTGACCCTTTTGATACTCGACCTTTCTAGGGAGAGATTTCTTTGTGTTGTGCGGTATAGTTGGCAGTTTGGATGGTGGTTGTGTATCTTTTGCACCTGGTAGTAGTCTTTGTTCATCATCAGAATAGGTGTGATTTTCACTATGGACTTATGGATTTTGTTTGGGATGGACTAACTCTAGGATAATTATAGGTTTCTGGTGATAAGTGTATTGTTTGGATGTGATGGTCCACTAATGGGTATATTGGGTTCTAATGTGGTTCCCTTGTTTTATTTTAGAAAATATCGATAGTGGACTGTATGTATCTTGGGTAAATATGGTTATTCTTAAGCCCCTTCAGGCATTGTGCTTAAATAAGTGTGTTTTATTTGCTCTTGAGGACCCATACCTAGATATACCCTTGTCTTCATCCCTTGTATTGTTAGCTTATGCCACACTATAATTTATTAGTATTGAGATATGTTGAGATAGATATGGAAGTCTTTTTGGAATTTGTGGGGTTGTATAGGTCGGTGATA
Organism: Taxus chinensis; assembly: GCA_019776745.2. NCBI lineage: Eukaryota > Viridiplantae > Streptophyta > Pinopsida > Cupressales > Taxaceae > Taxus > Taxus chinensis. The sequence continues at coordinate 888,471,448 of CM034151.1, forward strand.
GCTATGGTTATGCCATGCTCTTTCTTCCAAGGGTAACTCTTGGCCGTAAGGGCCATCTTGAGTAAATCAGTTCATTGTTCTCTTGTATTTGATGTCCTCTTGACAAGGGAGTGTAGTTTCCATGGAGTAAGTTTCCCCGTTTCACCTTGTTACTTGGTTGATGACATCTTGTGGAGGTATAATTTTTTTTTTGAAAATCTCCCTTTCATATTTAGTTAAACTATTTTGAGTCTAAACTACAAAGTTTGTTTTCTCCTCATACTGATCTAAAATCCTTGAAATCATAAAAGAAAATTTGTAAGTATAATGTGCTCCTTCATTGTAACTCCTACTAATACTTTTGGAGACCCACTTGGGGTGCATCGGTGATGCATGTAATTCTTTGGTAAACTCTTGTAAAATGATCTCTTGCTTCTATAAAATTAATAATGTGATATGCTTGACTCTTCATACTCATTAAAATTTAGTTGGTAATGTGATAAACCTGAGCATATTATAACTCTATTTGGAAGGCTTGGATTTTCAAAACTTAACAATTAAATTTGGACACTAGGAAGATGGATCCTTACTCTAACCTTGTATTTTAATAAAAACAATAAAACTATGTGAAAAATAGCAAGGAACCTTTTATACTTCACCTAGAAGTAGAATGAATAACCTTTTTGCCTATATAGAATGGCGAGAAATCATGTCAACATTGATGATGATCCTTCATAACACAAGATTTGGGATATCATAATATAATGAATGCATTAATTAGAAGCTTATAAGAAATGTGCTTGGAAAACATAACTGTAACTTGTGTTTTATAATTTGGAATATGGAACAAGTAATTGTATGAGATTGAACACAAGTAGAATGTACAAATAAACAACCTTAATTATAAAAATTGATATTGCATGCCCTAGAATTTGTAAGGGTATAATCTGAATGATAGAACTAATTGAAAAGTTACCTTGAGCTACTGTATGAGTTCCTAATTGCAATTGCGCCCTAAGATTTTGGTGGTTGCAAATAATATTGATATATTATAAAATGTATCAAATAAATATATGTAGCCTTAATATAACATATATTATGTTCTTGTGGTAAAATTCCCATGATCTTTTATGGTGATTTGTATGCGATATAATACCAGAACCATAAATCATGAAAGAATGAGTTGTTTCAATGCTAGAACAAGTATAAAAATTAGTGTGAATCTCGTAATGAATTCCAAAGTTGAAGCCATGATAATAACATGATTATACCCCACTTGTCATATCAAACAATAAATGTATGTATAATATTTATAACACAAGTATATGCTAGGTCATTTTTGGACCTCTCATTGGTTAGTATGAAATTTTTAGAAGTATGCATAAGGATTGTATCACCTTGTTAGAATGGAATAATTTATATGTTCATGTTTGTGGGCCCTACGTCCATCTTTCAAAAAATGGAAACTATTTTAACCTTTAAATCTATTTTCCTACCTTTTAACAATGGAGTACCTTGTTGATAGTGATGCATTCTAGCTGTGTTTTATTTTTTCTTCTCCCTTGAGCATAAATGTGTGTAATATTCCCTTGGAGTTTTTCAGGTTGTCCTACCTTTTTCCTCTTAGCTCGACATGTGTATGAATTGTGATATTTTAGGTATGATTATATATCTCTAGTTTCATGTGAGGCACCCTTCTTGTGTTTGGAATAGGTCATTGGTGATCTAAGCTTATTGGAAAGTTTAAGCAACATATGTTAAGGATATGGAGGAATTTTGGAATCCTCTTTCCTTTTGGGAAAACATGATGTTTTTCCCTTGTCCTTGGGAAGGGTATGGTGTAAGGTTTATTCCATAAGTTTCTACAGATATTTTGTTGTGTTTCTCTCGTAAATTATTAGTTGGACCTCTCATGTTACCTATTTCCTTCCAGTTCGCTTGAGTGTTCCTATGTGTTATAATAATAAGTTTTTGTTCGTTATAAGATTAGTTTGAGCTAGGGAGGGCTTAAATTAAGAAATTTTTGTTGTTATATAGAGTGAATGGTACCTCTTGTGTTGATATAATGGTATGAGAAAAGATTGTCTATCCAAAAAAATAGAAATGTTGTCTAATTGATTGGGTTTTCTAAATTAGGATTTGTGGTTGTGTGTTGCGATATTGGGTACAAAATCAAGTTATGAAACCTTGTGGCAAATATTGTGCTTAGTATCACCATGAAAAGTTAAGTGAGCTCTTCGGTATTATATTAAGTAATTATAATAAATAGTCTTCATACTTGTAAACACTTTTGTTAAAATTAGGCATCTTCCTTTTTGTTAAGCCTCATTTTGTGTGTCCCTAAATTGGTTGGTCCTATAAGAAGGTGTGGTTTTTCATGCAAAATTGAAGGTCATGATTGGTAGTTGTTAATCTTTTTTAAAATAATGAACATTGAAGTGTAATTCAACCCAAGTGGAAGTCTTATCTTCCTTTTTATCATGTGTTGTATCCATGTGTGGCTACGTGACAACCTTGTGTACATGAATTTTCCTATTCTTCCTTGGACCTTAGTTGTCATTCCTTGGGATTCCATCGACAACTTCTTGTTTATATGTTCTGTGTTATAACTTGGTTAACCTTGTAGATTTTATTCTTAAAGTTTGTATGCCTTGCTTCCCCACCTATTTCAGTGACTTCCAGGAGGAAATCAAGTCTAAAGGGAGGGGGATGTAATGCCCACTCCTCTTCGACACTTATTTTACTATGATTTTGATTACTGTTGATTAGATACTTCGACCTCGTTTAGATATTTAGAGGATAGACTATGTTAGACACTATGGATATTGTGACTCATGTTGTGGTTTGTATGGATTCTTAGAGGCATGGAGAAATATTTTATATTATGATGATGATGTGTTGTTATTTTATATATTACTAACACTCAATTCTTGACATTATTAGATTATGATTTAGCATGTTCGGACTAGTCTTGTGATCTATTGATATGATTAGAAATGGTAGAATTGAAATGTTAGAAAAATGTAAATGATTGATAACATTGTTAGTCTTTGATGATGATCTAGTAATGTGATATGAGGATATTTATTGATGGATGTGCATGTATTTTATTTTTATGTATTTGATGCGGCCATGAGGCCGAAGGAGGTATTGTTGATTTTTGTAGGTAATTATATCACAACAAAACAAGAGGGATTAGAGACCAACCATAGTGGAATACTTATATGGATACATTGATGGTCACCATGACAGCTTTGTGTTATGTTATTGTTTTATGTTGTTAGTTTTTTTAGGGGGTCCCCATGGGGGGGATGACCTAAAATATGCGACCATGGGCTTTATGTGTTCTTTCCCTTTTCTTTTAATTATTTGTGGAGTATGTGATTTATTTTGTAAAGTAATTCATTTCATTATTGTTGATTAATGTGTCTTTTTTAAGTTGGTAATCATGTTTAAATTTAATTTGGGATGTGACAAAGGGGTCATTTATTAGAGTAGTTGGTCTTTTAAATTTTGTGATTTTGAGTTGATTGTAATTGACTTTGAGTGTTGGGTACTCAACTTATCTTCCAAAATTTGAAATTTGACCTTTAAGGGACATTTTTAGAGGCTTGTGGGACAAGTTGAGCTTTCCCACACCTCTTAGTTTCATATAACAACTATACCTATGGGTTGGGGGGTCAAAATAGACCCCATTATATGTGAATTGTAAGATAAAAAGTGATATTTATTGCACCTTCTTACATGAGTTTTAAATTATGTCCTTTAGGGGTGTGGGTATGAGTTTGTGTGTGTAAGAGGCTTGTCATTTTTCTCAACCACTAAATTATTAGCCTTGGGGTTGATGTTTGACTTGTGATGTGGAGTTGAGGATAAGTGATGTGGCATCCTACATGGAGCCACCTCACCCTCCTCTTTCATTTTTCTATATATGCAAGTTTATTTGTTTGTTATGGGGTTACTTCATTTAATTTTGTGCACTTGTATTTTTTTTGGAGTTGAGATTTTTTGAGTTGCTTTTTAGGAGTCTTGGAGCTTTTTTGAGTTGGATTTGAGCTTGAAGGAGCTTGAATTTTGTGATCAAGATCTTGTTATTAGGAGCTACACCCATGGTTGTTTTTATGGTATGTGTGTGTTACATGTAAATGAATGGTTTTGTGTGCTTGTTTGGGATCATGGGTAGAATGTACGTAAGTATGGTGTAGGAGAATGATATGGGGATTTTATATGTAGGGAGGCATAAGAGTATTTACTTCATATTTTGGGAGGGATTTTGGGTTGGTTGCCCTACATGTTTTTGATTAAGAAAATGTTTACATTTCTTACTATGGTTCTTTTGAGGGAGACATAAGAGATTGTAGGGAGTCATAAGAGAATGTGGGAGGTATAATAGGATCTTGAGGGAGGTATAAGAGTTGTGTAGGGATTTTGAGTTGTTTTTCTGGAGGCATAAGTGATTTTCACATGGTTCCTTGCTCCATTGGCTTTGAGTTTTCAAGCCTTGTTATTTTGAAAATTTACATTCTTTATTATTTTTATTGTGTGCTTGTGTGTTTGTTGAAAGATGGTTGTTTTGTGTGTTGTGATGTGGAAGCACTTGTGATAGTTGTCATTGGTTGTATCCATTTCTTATTGCACTTCGGTTGGTACTCAGGGGCCAATGAGGAGGATATCTTCTCCTCCTCATTGGATTATTGGTTGGGCGGAGAGCGTTTCCTACTCCCCCTTCTTTGTTGTTGTGCTTGAAGTGAAGAAAATGGTAGATCTCAAGAGAATTTTTGGAACATTGTTACATTTTGATGAAGACAAGAAGAGATCCTACCTTCGTAAAAATTTTGTCATGTTGTCTACACATAAGTGGAGAGTTTTTGTAAATTACATTTTAAAGTTTCCACTCCTTGTAATTTATCACGTAAAACTAATTTGTATGGATTATCTAAGAAATTTATATTTTGGAATAGAGGCAAGTTAAAGTTGTAATCTCGTAAATTATTCCTTCAAATTGTTGGAAAGAATATTTTTTCATTTATGAATTTTGTCCCATTGTTGCAAGTGGAAAGTTTTTAATCCATGCAATGATTTTTTGTAAAATTATATTGCAAAGAGCTTATTTGGTTGTATATTGGACTATGAAGATTTCGAGAAAAGTAAGGAATGCAAAAGTTGTTTGTAAATGGATTTATGAATATTGAGAAAAAAATATATTTTATTCTTGTTGGAGATGTTGTCTTATTTGAAATCTATAACTCATTGGAAAGGTACAAGTAATTCTAACTCTGCTTCAAATTTGTATGTAAAAATCTGGGAGAATAAAATTTCAGTAATCTTAAAAAATTTATTACTCCTAAAATATCTTTTGGGTTTTCCCAAAAAAATGGAAATATTACTTATAACACATGAATCTAAAAACCATTTAAATTTCATAATAACACAACCTGTAAATTAAAAGATATGCCACGATCTTTAGAGCCGTTTTAATCTTTAAATGTCTGTGTAAAAATTAAATTACAGCATTCTTAGAAATTTTATTACTCCTAAAATATCCTTTGGGTTTTCCTAAAACTTGGATAGCTTACTTATAACATATGAATCTAAAATATCCTTAAATTTCATAACAACCCAACACGTAAATTTTAATATATGCCACGATCTTCGGAGTGGTTTTAATCTTTAAATGTCTGTGTAAAAATTAAACTACTATATTCTTAGAAAATTTATTACTCCTAAAATATCTTCTGCATTTTCCGAAAAACTAGACAACTCACTTATAACATAAGAATCTAAAAACCCTTTAAATATCATCACGATCCAACATGTAAATCTCAAGATAAGTCACGGTCTTCAGAGGGGTTTTATAAACGAGTCATGGTGAGTTTAAATTATTATGTGATATTGTTGTTTTAATTATCGATCAAATAAATAAATATGTAACACGGGTATGTTGGAATTATTTGACTTTGGGTGATCAAAAGTAAAAAAATTAAAAAAAATAAAAAAATAAAAAATAATGACATGGATATTTTAATTTAATATGATGATTGTCTTCAAGGTATGTTATTTGGGCTAACCTTAGATCCTTCCTAGTAGATTTAAATTGCTGAAAAAAGTAATTCATTTTAAATGACCAAAATTATTTAATCACTTAGTCATAATATTTCTTGGTAAGTTTAAGTGCTGGTAAAATAAATTAAAATGGTTAAATGTATTATTTAACTTACTGGGATAATTTAAATAATTAGATTAAATTTAGCTACTTCCAGGAAAGTTAACGTAAGGAGTTAATTAAAACTATATGGTTAAAATTTATATAATTAATTTAACTCGTGAAGATTTTGGAAGAATGGAATAAAACTACTTAAGGATGGGAAGCATGTGTAGACACCTAAAATTGGTTATCCAATTTAGTGTCCCTCGTGCGCGTTTGCTCTCTCAGGTAACCTGGGGCACGTTTATATCACCACTATCCCCTTGGAGTATTATTCAATTTGTGATTTAAACACCTATCCTAAGTTTAATTCACCCCATTATGTTTTACCTGTGAGTAATTAAATATTAACTATTTAATTACACCTTTTTACATGTATCCTAACCACTTATCTACCCCATATCTATTCTATCCATATATCCCCCCTATTTTTCCTCCTCCCAAACCAAGCAGCGGGATATTTCCCGTATTTGAGCTGGAGGGATCACTCTTATCTTTCCAGAAATCACTCCTTTTGGCCATCTCGGGAGTCTGTTCCGTGATCGGCGCCGACCGGTACTCGGTCGATGCCGAATTTTTCGGAGTGGCGCCGATTATAAATAGAGGCCCAAAACTCAGTTCTGGAGGAGACACAGATTGATTGTGAGAGACACAGATTGTGGGAGACACAGATTGTAAGAGAGAGAATGAGAGAGTTTTGAGCATCAAGTGTGAACATTATCTATCGAATGAGAGTGAATCTGGTCCAAATCAATCCCTGAGAGGAGCACCATTACTCTGCTCTTATCACATCAACATCACACATCTCCATTGATTTTCTGGTGACTCTGTTCTTGCATCCAGCATAGGTGGAGCCTTGCCAGTATCTCTTCGGCTGCTGCAAATCTAGCAGACGTTGACGATCTTACCTTCGTTTTTTGATTCCTAAATCTTCTCACACTTTGTCTTGGATCGACGCCAATCTATATCAGTCGAAACCGATCTGAACCAGTCGACGCCGATCTATATCAGTCGACACCGATCTGAACCAGTCAACGCCGATCTATATCAGTCGACATCGATCTGATCCAGTCAACGTCGATTCTACATAATCGACGGCCGATCATCCTGCAGATAGGTAAAAGTACACAGGTAACACAAATCCAGCTTTGTTTTGACAGTTCCCTATTTTCTGTTGCTTTCTATCTACTGTTTAGATTCTGTTTATTACTTTGATCAGAAAATCTGGTCCTGTACGTACATCTTTTATCATGCATGCTTCTTTACTTAATTGAAAACGTGCACTGACATCCACCGAGGGAGCTTATCTCTTCCTGGATCCGCTTCTCGGGCAGTCCACCTGAATATCTTTTAACGTGGTCTTTTTCTTTCAAGCATCGGTGTCTCGCAGGTTACTTGGATCTACTATGCAGAATTTCTCATGTGCCCCCATCTTATTTACATCGGCTTCCTTATCCGTCTACATCTTCGGTTCTTGTCCATCAGGTATCAATTTCATTGGAGTTTTTCAAGGTTTTTGTATTTAGTTTGGTACATTAACTTGGACAAGTAACAAACGTGAAATTCTTGATCAACATTCTGGCACACCCGGTGGTAGCCAACCAAAGTCCCTTATTGGTAAGTTCATCTCTTTGCCAGTTTTGAGCTTTGTTCTTTTTCTTCACTAATTTTTATCAGTTCTGCTTAAGCATTTCCTTTCATCGTTTCAGTCTTGCTTCTTTCATTTCTGAATTTGCAAAGTTAGGTCCGTTCTTTTTTTTACAAATTTCAAATTCCAATTTCTATTTATAAAATTAGTAAATATTTCATTTTGATTTCAATATTGCATGTTTGATCCATCTCTTTATGCGAAATTGTTATTTCCTTGAAATTTTTCTAGTTCCTTAAAATAGAAATTTTTGTTTCACCATTATCTGGATATATCTTTCTGGATTTTGTTTGGTGTTTGCTTAACCTTTTCTTGTGGAGCACTTTTCTTGTTCATGGGATTGTTCGAGGGGAAGAGCTCAACAACGTGCTTTTTGAAGTCCACACACCTTGGAGAGATAAATCTACAGGTATTTCTCTTTTACGGTGTCTTCTCCTTGTTAGGAACTAAAAAATAAAACTTTCTTTTGTTTGTTTTCTATCACATTCAAACATTTCAATTTTTGGTGCTTAAAAAGAATTTAATCGCATTTGGGAAAGAATCTGTTTGACTTGTCTTCATTGAAATCAAACACTTCATTTTTAAGTGCTTAAAAAAGAACTCTTTCTTTGTCATTTCTACTGTATGTTTTTCATCTAGTTTTAATTAGGCTGGAAAATTGATCAAAATCGGTAGTGACACTATTTGATTTTTATTTTTCATCCTTGCACACAAAGCCAAAATCACTAGGTATAAAGCATTTTAAACAAAAATTCTTTCCCTGGCCTCGCCTACTTGGAAGTGACATCCAAGAGGAAGAGCCTACGCAGTACTTGGGTCACGCTATAAATTCACGGAAAGTTCTGGTATATATTGGCAAAGCACCCGACTCCCTTATCACAGCGGTGTGTGAAGTGCGGGGGTAAGCCTCTATATCAATCCACGTACTGGTCTTTTACTGAAGTGCCTTCGGGACTCCTCACCAAAATGTCCCCCAAACCATCCTTAATTTGGCTATCTGAGTAGTTCCTGTTCTAAAAGGCCTTCCCTAATATTCTCTTTCTTAAAAGCATAAAAACTTAAAAGAGATAATCACCTACGCTGCTTGAATTATCTGTGCATTAGTTAGGTCAATCTTGTTTTCTACTTGTTTATGACGGTCATCACTCGGTTACAATCTAGAAGAATGGCTCAATTAGCCCCTTCTTCCTCTGAGATCACCACTAGTGTGGATGTTTGGGCACCCCTCAGGTCTTCCTCGGGACCGCTATTAGTTGGTTCCCCATCCTGGTCATATATTCCTTTCTATCAGGCCAAAGCAACCCCATCACATCCAGCTTCCCCTAGTCCTTCAGAAACATCATCAGCTTCTGACTCAGAGTATGTTCCTCGTGGGGATCCTAAATTTCAGGTGCTCCTTGATCGCAATCCGGTAGCCCTCATGGGCTACCTAGTACACAAGTCTATTCAAATATCTGATCAGGGACCACTAATCCAGCAAGTGTACGATTATCCTCGTGAACCATCCCAAGCCTTTGTAGAATAGTTAGCATCATTTTTCTCGCCTCGAGCCATGGAGGAGGGTGGCGCACATGTGCCTCCTTTTTCTCTTCCACCAACCATATCGACTAGTTCTTAAATAGTCCTACCTATTCCTAACACCGCAGTTACCTCGACTATTCCACAACCTACTTCTAAGAGGTCCTCTTCTCTGGCTATAATGAGTGCATCTGTGCACCCGCATATCACTTTTAATTCATCTATGCCATCCATTGTGTCCCAGGGTTAGTACCCCTTTATGATTCAGCCCCCTTCGACTAGTCAGTTGGTTCCTTGCTTCTCGTCCTCCAGTGGGTTTTTCTTCCAATGTTCCAGCAACAAGTGACCTTCACCCATCCTCTAGCATCGAGCGCCCTTAATAACTAAGCTGACGGTAGAAAGCCTCTTTCAGGTCTTGTTCCCCAATATGTCTAATCAAATCGGCACCCATGTTTCTCAATCTGTTTCAATTCAGTCAACAAGCATAGGAGTCCACCAATCACAGGCTCCGTCTGTCATCCAACCTTCATTTTCTCAACCACTTATTATCTCACAGCTTGCTTACACACAGGCTCCTTCACAGCAAATACCCCACTAGGCGTCACCCAGAATGCCTGGTTACTCCTCTTATCATCCTATCCATCAATAGATGAATCCCCCATTAACACCTCAACAACATCCACCATTTACTTCTTATGTAGGACATGCCAGTCTGCCTCCCCCTCAATCTGATGTGGTTCAAATTCTTTTCAAGAAAATCACAGACTTGGAATCCTCCACCAAAGGGGCTCATCCTTCATACTCTTTTGAAGAAGTGTGTAATGAACCCATTCACCCCTCAGTGGCTTTTAAGCCTTATCCTCCCCAATGGGAACTTCCTAAATTTTCAAAATTTCATAGTCGGGCTGACCCTCAACAACATTTGTGACCATTCAAACATGCTTGCTACCTCATAGTCCAGGATCAGGAACTTATGCTCCGTACTTTTCCTATGTCTTTAACAGGTCCTGCTTTAGCCTGGTACAATAACATTCCTCAACATTCCTTCTTTTCTTTCTCTCAATTGTCCCAGATGTTTGTTGAAAACTTTTCAATAAATATTGTGCATAAGATCTTGATTACAGATCTTTATAACATTTGTCAATTCAATGATGAGTCTATTACAGACTTTGTCACTCGTTGGAGAGGGATTATAAACTAATTCTCTTTCTCCCTTCCTCAATCCCAACAGATCGAGTTGTTTACTCGATCTTTTGCTAATCCTATTTCTTCCACTTTAAGGATCCAAACCTTTCATACATTTGAATAAGCCTTTATGATGGCACGCAAACTTGAGTCTCGCGCCATTGAACAAGGGAAGTTAAAAATTCGCTCTGAAATCTAAACCAGATTTTTCTTGGTTTACCAAATCAAATTCTTCCACTTCTAAAGAAAAGAATCAGGGATCCACGGTCAACACTATCATATTAAAAACATCATGAGACGATAACACTTCTAATAAAACACCACGAAGAGACTCCTGATCTTCTCGAAAAGGTTCCTTGTCATCTCAATCTTTCACTTCATTGGGGGAATCATATGCTTCTATCCTGAAAAAAATGTTGGAAGTCCACATGATCGAGCTTCCCCCCATTAGGAATATTGATGAAAGCAAAGAACGTCCATTCTGGTATAGGGAAAATGACTTTTGTCATTATCATAGAACCAAAGGTCATGACATTGAACAATGTCAAACCTTCAAAAATCTTGTCCAAAAATTCATTGATAAAGGCTGAGCACATTCTGGATAACCGAAATGCTCCCCCAAATCAAGTGCTTGATGTTTTTAAACAACCTTTTCCCAATCATTCCCTGAACCATGATGCTTCAGAGTCTCAAAAAACTAAACACTCATACTATCAGCTTCATCTCTACTGAAGAATCTTCTTCTAAAACTAAGCCATCTACGAACACATAGACCGAATCAGAACCTCCTTCCACTTCGTTAATCGCTGGGATTCCACCATCTTCAGATAGCCCGTATTTGAATATTCCAACATTGTTAGATACAGATTCACCTCTCTCTACCTCTTTGTCTAATCTTCCATCCATACCTGAGATAGTTTCATCCTCATTTGTCTCATCGTCAGACATTCTTTCAATACTCAAGACAATTACATCCCTTCAAGTTTCCACTGTGGATACATCCACTTCTATTTCTCCCATTTTTTCTGTGACTATGCCCTTGGTGAATGTACCTATAGTTGTACTGACTTCGACAGAAGCGTCTTCGATTTTGACTCTTCTTGTTTCCTTTCCTACAGTATTTTCACCCACAATTAATGTACTAGAAGTAATTCCTTCGCAAGGAAACTGCTTCTTCATCACTCACTTCTTCCATCACAAATGCTACTTTGCCTATTAAAGGAAAATCTAAAGAAGAAGCACCGACATCTATACACTCAGTTCCTGAACTTTGACCAAGACAATTGAAATCTAACATTACGTCATCATTACCTCCCCATAATTTCCTTCCCCCGAAAAGGTTACAATCACCTTATGCGGTTGAAGTTGTCACCATCCCTGAAAAAGGAAAGCCCATATTTTGAACCATCAAGACTCTTGGTGCTTTCCCGCAAAAATCTCTCTCTGCGCCTCATAAAAGATTGGATTTGTCTATTGAGAAGGTGTCTTCTTCTACAAAATTATCAAAACCATCATCTTCTTCTACAACACATTCTTCACCAACACCTCGAAAAGTGGACTTACCTGCTAAAAATACGTCACCTCTTTTATTAGAGTCATCATCTTAGTTACCAAAAACCAGGGCACCCTCTGTTCCTCTGATTACACCTACTTCAGGAAGCTTCTCCCTCATCTAAATCGACATCATCTAAATCATTATTAGTCTCGACCAAGCAGCCTCCCTTATCTCTGAAGACCACAACACTTGTCACATCTCCATCATCTTAAAAATCTATTTTAAGGGCTCCTCCTCCACCGAAATCAATCATGTCTCACTTACTTCCATCTCAAGTACCCAAGGCTGCTCCTCCAGATGTCCAAAAAAATAAGATGATCCCTAAAAAGACTATCAAACCTAACATGCAAGTTCTTTTACCTCGGCAGTTTGTTAAAGTGAAAGAGGCGCATTCATCATCTCTGTCCTCATCCTTGTCTACCAGGTTCTATACTAAAATCCTTCGCGAACTTATCCAATCTTCATCCATATCTCTTCCTCCAATTAAACCCTATAACCCTAAAGGAGTTAAACCTACCTGGTTTAGCTCTGATTTGATTTGTGCTTACCACCGTACCCTGGGTCATGATACTGAGGGATGTAAAGCTCTTCAATCTATCATCAACAGTCTTTTAGAAGAAAGTGATCTTTTACTAGAGGAGGAGAAACAAGCACCTCCTATCATCTTAGCTCCATCTGATCCCCAACGATCTACTCAGGCCTATACTTATAGTGATTCCACTCCAAATGATCTTCCCACCTTCTCAAATCGACACAATTCCATATCGCCACTAGAACCCAACATTATGATAATCCATCCTCATCTACATCATCTCGACCAAGGGTTGTCATTTCTACGCAGCCCCTGAAGGAGTTCCTCCTTCCTCATTATCCTCGAGACATTGGGTCTCTATTCGTGCTACACCTCGGGCTCAAATTCCCGTGTCAGTTGAGGAGAGTGTTATGAAACAACTCACCCAGGCTCCGGTCAAAAAGTCTCTTTTTGACCTCATTCAATCCTCTCCGCAACATCGCCAGGCTCTAATTGATAATCTACCTCGCATCACAGTGAATTCAGATGAGCCCCAGCCCTTCGAGTTGGTTGTTGGATTGAATAGACCATCAACCGCCATTTCTTTTGAAGATTCAGAAATTCCTTCCCTTTCTTCTGAGGATTTGGAGGCTCCCCTCTTTATCACAGTCTAAATCGACAACACTACATTAAAACGCATGATGATCGACAGTGGTGCTGCACTGCAACATCATCTCGTTGCACACATTCAAGCAAATTAAGTTACTGAAGAACATAGTTTCACCCCCGCCTTTCACTCTTTGATCATTTAACGATCAGCTAACCGTTTCTTTAGGAACTGTGGTCCTACCCATTCAAGTAGGTAAGAAGCTGCTTCATGAACTCTTCTACATTGTTGAAGGGAAATTCCACTATGATATGATCCTCAGACACTCCTATATTCGTGCAATGCATTGTATCCCGTCCACCCTCCATCGATGCTTAAAATATCAATATGAGGGAAAAATCTATACTCATCTAGGAGATCCTTTTCCTTCCACATAATGCGACATGACCACAGGGTCTACCCCTCTAAAGGAAAATGCTTGTTCTACTAACGAGGCCTCATCTTCTTCCATACCTGTAACCAAACTACCAGATTTATAAAATTTTGAAGAGACATTGCAGCGTTCCTCACTGGGAGAGCTTCCTCTCCTTTCTTTTGACACCCATCTCAAACCTAGTGAGTATGGTAGACCAGACAAACAACCTGAATATCAGCCAGGTCTTGGTCGCATCATCACCATTGGTCTACCCAATCAAAAAACTAATTTCATTTATGGTGGTCTTGATATGCCTCACTATCGCCTGGATTCTCCTCCTAGGACCAAACCTTATTTAACATGGTTCGATTGTCTACAGAATCCCACGTTTGCAAAAACTTATTTATATCGATGCGTGTGGAAGGGCTTTGGCTTAGGTAAATATGAACAAGGTGTGCATGACCTCGTGTCCATTCCAACTCTCAAGCCACATCAAAAATTTGGTTTAGGATTTAAACCTCTTTCAAAAGCCACCATCACTATTCTCGATGAGCCTCTTCCTATTGAGGAACCATCTTCTCCCGCTAATTCAGAAGCATCACTCGATGTGGACGACGCCATTTCCATCCTGTCTAACTTTTTTTTTTTAGTCAATACCATTTCCTTAGGGCCACTAGCCTATAAGACTAATGACAGGTCCACTTCCATACTGTTAATTTTCCCTGAAATAGTTGGAGATGACTCTCCTACTATCAACACTATCCACTGTGTGGATGATGATTCTATCCTCACCTATATGGGGGTAGAGGAATCCTATCTTCCTAAAACCATTCCTTCTGACACATCTACGCTTCTCAATGAAGCCACTGTCGACCTTAATATAGGGACTTCTAAAGACCCTCGCATCATTAAGGTCGGTCAATCCCTTAATCCAAAGGAGTTAGGAGAATTTACCACTTTTCTTTTCCAACCATCATCAAGTCTTTGCTTGGTCATATGAGGATATGCCAGGACTCGATCCCGATATTGTGGTCCACAATATCATTACACTTCCCGACATCAAACCAGTTAAACAAAAATTGCGTAAAATACACCCTAGATTAGCCCTTCTTGTTAAAGAATAGTTGCAGCGCTTGCTCTTGGCTAAATTCATCCAACCCATCGATTATCTACAATGTGTTTCTAATGTAGTACCAGTAACTAAAGCTACTGGAAAAATTCCAAATTTTTACTGACTTCCGGGTTCTTAATCTTGCTTGTCCAAAAGATGATTTCCCTCTACCTAATATCGACCAACTCGTGGATTTAACTGTGGTTCATGAGATGCTTTCTCTTATGGATGGTTTCTCTGGGTATAATCAAATTCTCATCACACCATAAGATAAACATAAGACTTATTTCATCAATCCTTGGGGGACCTTTTGTTATCGTGCCATGCCTTTTGGTCTTAAGAACGCTAGGAGCAACCTATCAGCGAGCAATGACCTACATCTTCCATGATCTCTTACACAAAACTATGGAAGATTACATCGACGATCTCCTCAGTAAATCCAAATGTCGTCAGGATCATCTTTTCATTCTTGCACCTCTCTTTGAGAGGCTTATTCGCTTTTTTCTTCATCTAAATCCATCCAAATTCGTGTTTGGCGTTCTCACTGGTAAACTTTTAGGTTTTATCATTTCCATTAGGGGTATTGAAGTAGACCCTGCAAAAATAAAATCCATCCTTGAGATGCCTCCCTCTTCTAACTTAAAGCAACTCCGCAGTCTCCAAGGACGTCTTCAATCAGTGCGTCGTTTTATCTCACAATTGTCGGACCGTTGTTAACCTTTTCAGCATCTCCTCTGTAAGAATGTTCATTTTGAATGGGATGAACATTGCCAAAAGGCCTTCAATGATATCAAAGCTTATCTTCTTTCTCCACCTATGCTTACACCTCCACGTGAGGGGGAGCCTTTCTATCTTTATATCTCTGTGATTGACCATGCTTTGGGAGCCATGATCTCGCATCGGGACGCTTGCGGTAAAGAACAAGTTGTCTCTTACATTAGTTGCACCCGTCCTTGAGTATGAAACATGTTATTTCGAAGCTGAAAATGCTGTGTTGTGCTCTTTTCTTCGCAACTTCTAAGCTTCATCATTACCTCCTTAATCACAAAACTTACATTGTCACAAGTGTCAATCCACTCAAGACAATTCATGTGAAGCCTTATCACAATGATCGTATCACTCGTTGGATCATGCTTATGACAGAATTTGATCTCGATTTTATCCCGCAAAAGTCTATCAAGGGTCAGGTCATTGCAGATCAATTAGCTAATGCTCCTCTTCCAGACACTCAAAGTCCCCCTTGCTCAATTCCCTGATGAATATATCCAACAAATTGATTTTGGTCTGTCTCCATTTAAATTAAAGCTCTTCTTTGATAGATCAAAATGCCAATAAGGGGGAGGTGCAGGTTTCGTGATGATTCCTCCTTGGGGTACGCCTATATCAGTCGCACACAAATTGAACTTTGAGTGCACCAATAATATGGCTGAATATGAAGCTCTTGTCTTGGGTCTTCAAAATGCCATTAATCTTGGTGCTCGTCATATTGACATCTTTAGTGATTATGAAGTCATCGTTAATCAAGTCACGAGTGTCTATCAATGCAGGAATGATATCCTTCAGAAATATCGTGATATCGTTCTTGTTCAACTCCAATCTTTCGATAAATTCACTATCCAAGCTATTAATCGCACTACGAATCCTATTTTCCCAGTATACAACGTCTTCATTAGCTGTCCCTTGTCCCACCTTTCGACCAAGGACTACGCTACTTTACTGCTGGCTGTGCAACGTTTCCCTCCTAACCATTTGGTCTTGCGGCTAGTTAACTGTCAGGTTTATGTTGTCACAGCCCATACTCAGGATGCCTTGCATGCAACAGATCTTTTGGTTTTCTAGCCAGATTCTATTCAGTGCTTCGGTTGGGAGTCTAGCTTCCAATAGAAGATTTTTTTTCTTATCTGGGTGTATTTCGCTTTACTTTTCTAGGTCAAGGATCATTTTCATTACATCCTTGGCTCTCGTAGATGAGTATTTTGCTTCGGCGCATTATTACCCTTGTTATTCATCCAGTTAAAGCTATCCAGGATTTCACATGACGTTATCTTTAATGGCCAATTTAGTGGCATGGCCGTATCTAATTTCATCTTATCTACTTTGACATATCATTGGCATGTATCTGTCAATCACATGTGGATCTGCCTATCTGATTTTCATCAAAAAAATGCGTCAACATCTCAACAACATATCGAATCTCATCACATATCCATCTAGTCCATCTATCCATCAAACCATACTAGAAAACTTGTACATCCAAGTTACACTACATGGGGTCTATGATCTCATTTTTCATCAAAATTAAATCCACATATCAATCACAACAAGTTACATCACGTCTATCTATTCCTGCTACTGTCTACTGTTCATCCAAGTGGGTGGACATCTATTTATCATCTCTTCAGCATATGTCTACATCCATCAGTTTATTACGTCTATCATCACATCCATGTATATCAAAATTAAAAGCAGTGTTCCACACAATCATCATGACAAAGGATAATGATGAAGTCTATCATATATACGTTGAGTGTCTGTACAACAAAAAATGGGTGGATCTCAATATCAAGCTCATCTATAAAATGCCTTCTCAATCGAGGCTATCATCAAGCTACACTGGCCATAAAAAATACATCCAATAAATCTATATGCGTAAAATCCTAACGCATGGAGGTACACTATCTCCTCCACCCTCCTCTGGACCAGGCTTTCTCTCTTGGCCACCACCTATCGAGCTAGACACACCTGCTGCTCGGAGGCCTCTGCCCACCTCGATACTCTTCCCGGTGCTCCCTCCCTCTAATGCTCTCGCTCGCTGTGGTCTGATCGCTAATCTCCTCCTTCGCCCCGTACCGAGGCACATCTGGGGCATGTTGCGCTCAGGGAATTTTCCTCTGATGAGGGTTATCATCAACCTCAGTCGAGGAGAGACTTGATATGTGCTCAAGCTCAGCAGTACCAGGTGCTCGTAGTGGTGCTGCTGGTAAACATGCTAGTGATGCCCCTCCTGAGCGTGTCAAACGCCCTGTGTAACCAGCACTCTGACATGGTACTGTGTCTCCCCATATTTGGCCATGAGGGCCTCCCTATGTTGATGGTAGTGATCCGTCTGCTGGATCGCTGTATCTACACTCGAAAGGAGTCAGAGTGGTAAGTCTCTGCTCCAAAATGGATGGGCATCCCTCTCCGCTGTCAGAGCTCTGATCTCCACAAGATGCCGCCGGGTGTGCTATGTCACCTAGGGTCCATGCATGCTCTCCCTCAAGTCTCTCCAACACTCTTAATGCCATATGCCTCCTCATCGGCCCATCTACTAGATGCCGGAAGGTGTCGTGGTAGCTCTGTACGCATACCATAGTTGCATAGCCATCATCTTTACATCCAGCATCTATCATCACTGTCTGTGGAGGTTGGGGGCCTCTCTCAATGGATGATGCCAGAATCAAAATGTGGTAGATCAGTCCGCCTACTGTCTCGCTTGTAAGGCCTGTAAGTAGTCGAGCATTGTCTGCTACTAGGCTCGATAGCATGTCTCAGTACTCGTATAAACAGGACGCGTTTCTCCACATGGTCAGGCCTGCGGCCCCTAACCACCACTGCATCTGTCCTAAGTGCTTATCTTAAGTGAGCATCCTGACTCGGCCCATGTCGGAAATACCCGATATGGTCTCCAGATGACCTGCTCTGGCGTCAGCATCCTGAAACTACTCAGTATACCAATCTGCGGATCTAACCTGTAGCTTCTTCCAAAAGGCCATATCGGCCCACCATCAACCGGAATTTCCGTAATCAATAGCTCCCACTGCTGCTGGCATCAAAAAAAAGGAAGCCCAGGATGGCCTGATCACTTGAAGGACTAGCTATGCATACATTATGCCCAGCAATGGAGCATCAAAACTGACATTGATACCTATGCCTCTCGACCAGGATGGCTATACATCCATAACTCATGATATATCTGACCGCTCCCTTCAAGGCATGGCAGTTTCTCAAAGGTAAACACCTGTCTGAACTGCGGGATGTCTTGCAAATGCAATCTAGTAATAATAGTGGGAATCTCCCACCTCCTGAATCTGGTAGCAGCACTAAATAGGAGATCGCCATATTGAATCAAGTATATCCGTCTGCTCCTGGGAACATCCTGTCTATACTGATGAGTTTGCTATCCTCACAGCCCTAGATACTATCTCTAAATCGTCTGCCCTGTCTCTATACAATCGAACTAGGGCTCTTTGCTGCTGCTCATCGTGGCGTAATCTCTATCGGGTCCCCAGTGATCGAACATGCCTCATATTGTCCCTTGTATATATACGACATGGGTGACCTGGTCACTACTCCACCCGTCTTGAACCAAAAAGTGCTAAGTCTGGCTTGTCCCATCAGTCACACTAGTGCTCATGTTTATTTCAACTCTCACATACTCGCCTTGAACTGCATGATCTTGTAGTTACCGAAAGCCCCCGAGCCTAACTCTAAGTGGCACCAATCTGTGTCAGTGACGTCAGCTTATCAATGGTCTTCTAGTAACTCGAGTGTAGCATCCCTCATGTGTAGTCAACCTCATCGTGCATTACATCCACGACTCTCACAGAGCAATATTAGCTTCAATTATTTCATCCAGTTAAATTACCATTTAACATGTTAATTTAATCAAATTTTATCATTTATCTAATTTCAACATGATCTACTTTGTCCAAAACACATCTCATCGCCTCGATTATAATACACATGTGGCGTCTATCTATCTATTTGGTCGATGCAAAATTTAATTAATAATCGACGCCAACTTACATATCAAATCAGCATTCGATTCTACCAACTCGACGCCGATCCATCAGGCATCGGGTGTAGAACACACTCTGGCCATCCCACAAAAAAAAAACACCAAAAATAGAAAAATATTTTCTAATCAAAATTAAATACGACGGGTTCAAGAAGAACCACTTACCCCAGGTCGTGTCCTCCTCTGCTTCTGACCGCTTCTAGAGGCTTCCATGGTGCTCAAATCCAATTTTTGACTCTCTCTGAATCAATCGTCACGGTGTAAATAAATCGTTCATATTTTTTTGTTCACATATTTATATGTGCCTTGAACGGTCGGCGCCGTTTATTTGGGTCGGCGCCGTTTATTTAGGTCGGCGCCGATTAGTGTGATCGCCGCCGATTTTCCATATCTTTTGCCATAGTGTTGATGCTTGACTTATTTATCTGGTCATTATTGTGCGCTGAATGTTGCCTTTTGGCACATATTTTCGATATCACCATCCATTTCGAGTTTGTTCCCTTTGCGTGGGGCACTCATACTTTTTTGGCAACTTAGAGTTAACGGGTCTGTAGGCACTAATGTCGTCTGCTTTGCAGACTGTCTGGTTATCCCTACCAATGTGTCTCTCTTTAGATGCTGACTATTTTGCAGCCCTCCTTACACTCATGGGTCTATAGGTACTAACGTCGTCTCATGAGGAGACCGTCTAGTTTTACCTACCAATGTGGGTTCCTTAGGTTACTACCTCTTTATTTATTTTTGTGCGTCATTAATGATCTGGTCTACTCCAGACATCTAGCTGGGGCTTCCTGCATTTTCATCTACCTTTTTCAAACTTGGGATCGTTTGTTCTATCACGCATCCCATCCCTAATTTGAGGGGGATCACATCATCACTTTTTCTTCCTTTCTTCCACCTCCTTGTTTTTGTCTCACAACCTTGCTTATTGCAAGTTACTTGACAAAAAGGGGCAAAATGTAGACACCTAAAATTGGTTATCCAATTTAGTGTCCCTCGTGCGCGTTTGCTCTCTCAGGTAACCTGGGGCACGTTTATATCACCACTATCCCCTTGGAGTATTATTCAATTTGTGATTTAAACACCTATCCTAAGTTTAATTCACCCCATTATGTTTTACCCGTGAGTAATTAAATATTAACTATTTAATTACACCTTTTTACATGTATCCTAACCACTTATCTACCCCATATCTATTCTATCCATATATCCCCCCTATTTTTCCTCCTCCCAAACCAAGCAGCGAGATATTTCCCATATTCGAGGTGGAGGGATCACTCTTATCTTTCCAGAAATCGCTCCTTTTGGCCATCTCGGGAGTCTGTTCCGTGATCGGCGCCGACTGGTACTCGGTCGACGCCGATTTTTTAGAACGGCGCTGATTAAAAATAGAGGCCTAGAACTCAGTTTTGGGGAGACACAGATTGTAAGAGAGAGAACGAGAGAGTTTTGAGCATCAAGTGTGAACATTATCTATCAAATGAGAGTGAATCTTGTCCAAATCAATCCCTGAGAGGAGCACCGTTACTCTGCTCTTATCACATTAACATCACACGTCTCCATTGATTTTCTGGTGACTCTGTTCCTGCATCCAACATAGGTGGAGCCTTGCCAATATCTCTCCAGCTTCTGCAGATCTAGGAGACATTAATGATCTTGCCTTCATTTTTCGATTCCCAAATCTTCTCACACTTTGTCTCGGATCGACGCCGATCTATATCAGTCGACACCGATCTGAACCAGTCGACGCCGATCTATATCAGTCGACACCGATTTGATCCAGTCGATGCCGATTCTACATAATCGACGTCGATCATCCTGCAGACAGGTAAAAGGACACAGGTAACACAAATCCAGCTTTGTTTCACAGTTCCCTATTTTCTGTTGCTTTCTGTCTGCTGTTTAGATTCTGTTTATTACTTTGATCAGAAAATATAGTCCTGTACGTAAATATTTTATCATGTATGCTTCTTTACTTAATTGAAAACGTGGACTGACATCCGCCGAGGGAGCTTATCGCTTCCCAGATCTGCTTCTCGGGAAGTCCACCTAAATATCTTTTAACGTGGTCTTTTTCTGTCAAGCATCGGTGTCTCGCAGGTTACTTGGATCTACTGTGCAGAATTGCTCATGTGCGCCCATCTTATCTACATCGGCTTCCTTATCCTTCTACATATTTGGATCTTTTCCATCAGGTATCAATTTCATTTGTGTTTTTCAAGGTTTTTGTGTTTAGTTTGGTACATTAACTTGGACAGGTAACAAGCGCGAAATTCTTGATCAACAGCATGAAAAATAAGTGAATGAGTTTTAATGAACATAATTAATTAAAAAAAGAAACAAGAATGAAATAATAAAATAATAAAAAAGATTTGTGGCATCTATCCAGCAGCCTAAAGCCACTACCCAATGCCCGCAGCAATTGTCTAGCAGCCTGTAACCACTACCTAGTGCCCATAGCAATTGTCTAGCAACCTGTAACCACTGCCTAGTGCCTCGTAGCAACTATCTAGCATCATGTAGCCACTACATAGTTCCCATAACAATTGTCCAACAGCCTGCAACAACTACCCAGTGCCTGTGACAACTACCTAGCAACCTGTAGCAATAACTTAGTAGCCTGCAGTAAAGTGTAGTAGCTAGCGAGTAAGATTTTAGTAAACACAATTAATTTAGCTTAAACATTGATTAATGCATTTAAAATATATATACATATAAATCATTCCCATATTTTTTTAAGTAATGAGATGAAGTTTTTTTTGGGTAAATAAAGAAAATTAAATAAGTGAAATCTTAGGTTAGTAACGCTGTAATATTTTTAAAAAAATCATGTAAATTTTTCTAAATAATTATGAGGATTAATGTGGTTTCGGTGCATCATTTTTTGGGCGTTAGAAATGCCCCAAAGTGGCTAGCTACAACACATCCCCAATCATCCAACCCTGCAAGGATTTTTGATAGAGGGGTAGTGCCACAACAAGGGAGTTAGCCACAAGAGTAAAACCTATAATTCCCTTCTAATACGAGTGATTTCCTAATTAGTATGACATACATCATCCGTCATACTGCCTAATACAGTTCCCTTCTATTATGAATGTGCTATGTTGAAATCACATCACCCCTGATTTCTCGCAAGTGAATTGTTGAGGAAGTCAATTTGATTTGTCAAACATGGAATTATCTAAAAGTGAGGGACTTTGCAATTAGGATAACCCTCCGAAGAAGGTCGGCTTCCTATCCTAACCTAGTGCTAACTTCTCAAAAGTGTAGAGAGTTGCAGATCTAGTACTACTCTAAAGTTTTTCCAAGGAGACAGAGTTAGAGAAAATGTATAAAAATTAAAACCTACTCTAAGGGAAGGTGATGCACCAAGGAGTTTTAGACAACCTACACAATAAACACAACACAACTAGAATATTGTAATGAAAATACAAAAGTCCACAATAATTTACATGTGATGAAATAATATAAGAGCTACAACAAAACACAAAAGGGTGTTTAGAACATCCACAAATCTGTTTATATTTTCTCTCGAAATAGATACAATAAACCACACTCAACCTCAAAGGAACATATTTTGCATTACAGTGTCTAGTAGGGAGGTTTGGAATCTCCACAAAATATCTCATAAACAACAAGAAGAAGGGAGGGGCATATACAAGGTGTCCAACTTTTTAAAATGAGCCCCTCTTTACAATATATAAGAAAAATGAGAGAAAGAGATAGAGAAGGAATTTGAAATCTTGCTTCAACTACCCAAAAATGCATTAAATCACCTAAAATAATGATGGGTGTCACTGTAAAACCCATACCTCCATGTACTTTTCCTTGTTGTGGAAGAAAGGAAGCCCATACCTTCATCATTTTGGTAAGTGAGAAATATGGAAACATTCTTCTAAAATGGTGGAATGCATTTCCTCATTTTAAATACTTAATCTCACTAAAATTAATAAAACCAATTGTTTTTTTTTTTTTTTTTTTTGTAGAGGACACAGAGATATTTCGAAAAATTCCTATTTTGTGTAAATCTGAGCTCCCAGTCAAAATTTATGGCCATTTGAAGATAAGGGTGCAATTCTGCAATAAATGTGAGTGATTGATCTGCCTTTTCGGAGCTTTGACCCTGCATCACACCCTTCAAAATTCAAAATTTCATACTTTAGGGATTCAAATCTTCGAGTTTGACTTCGGAAGTTGTTGTTACTGCTTATCTACCTGAGTTCATAAAACTTCCAAAATGTCGAAACCCCTAAGTCTGAAATTTGGACTTTGGGTCTCAAGCTTTAACTTATGATTTTTGCACACTAGGGATTCAATGTTCTAAAATGCTAAAATCCCAAAGTCTGAAATTCAGACTTCCGGTTTCAAACCTTTGTGTTTTCGGGGGTTTAGGTTTCAGAATTTCAGGGATTCAAGTTTAAGGTTTTTAGGGGTTTTTCATTCGTCTGGCGACTTCAAAGTGTCTCTTCAAATGTTCATCCCTCCTATTCTCAACGTATTTCCCCTTCAACTCACTCGGATTGAGCCTGAAATGTGAGCTCCCATGACCGAATCGATCTTCCTATTTCTCTGTGTGAGGTCATGTTTGACCAATTCCGCAAGAGAGGAAAAATCGGATAACAAAATGATCACCTAGCTATTATGATAGATGACATCCGTCACATTACCCACCAAATAGTATAAAGAAAAAATCCTTCTCACCAGCATATGTAGGGGCAAGGTGAAAATAATCTTGCAATACATTTTGAAAACCACCATGCGATCTTGACTCTCGCAACTTGATGCGTAGGAACTTAAAGATGAGGTGCACTTAAGTCTTTATTCTTTCCTGGAAGTCATTTTTCAATATTCATTTACAACGTTACTTTTATATCAGTGAACAAGATTTTTTTTTCTGAAATGATGAATTGGTTAGCTCTTACAATTGTTATCCTCTTTCGTAACAAGGGAAATGACATATCTTTGCGTCTATAATACTTGAACCAACCATTCATTTATTTTAGGCATGATTCATAAATGGTTCCACCTATAATTTGATAAAATGTAAATGCAATTTAACCACAAAGACTTAAAAACTATTCCAGGTAATTGAACTATTAAAATTGTAAATGCCTACGAGGCTAACATTTAAAAACATATTCAAAATGCTAACACTAACCCTATTGTGAATAAACAAACTATCTCCCAATATTGTCAAGCTCCACAAATATGATCTACACAAGAGTAACAAAACCCTTCCAAGTAAAAATCTAATCATGTTTATGAGTTAA
The DNA here is from genome assembly GCA_019776745.2 of Taxus chinensis. NCBI lineage: Eukaryota > Viridiplantae > Streptophyta > Pinopsida > Cupressales > Taxaceae > Taxus > Taxus chinensis. The sequence continues at coordinate 888,496,232 of CM034151.1, forward strand.
TTTAGTATTGGAGTTGTATGGAGGCCGCATTTACTCGAGTCTATGCTACCACAAATTATGGCATGCACTCTCCACAGTTGGAGATGCTAGGCAGACCCCCTTCCAATTGTAATGTATCAGATTGTTCTACAAGGATAAATATAGAACCTCATGCACATCGAAGAGGGTTACACTTCCAATTGTGACGATAACACTTCACGTAATCATCTAGAGCACGAATCAAAAGAAAAAAATTATTACCAAAATAGACCAATGGGTCTAACATGCTCACAGATAAAAAATTAGAGGTACATATAGGAGTGATGTGTATGACAAGTGTACACAACCCTAACTAACCCTATTGACCTATTTTCATTAAGTGAGATGAATAACCACATGAGGTACATAAGACATCGAGTATCAACGATACATGTCATATACACCAACACCCACTTCATCGAAGCTGAGGTAGAGGTCATGGAAATTCAAAACTAAAAGAGAACTCCCCTAGATAACTAAGAAATATGTTTCGATGGGGCCTATAAACTAAATTCCTAATAATGTACCCATATATAAACAATAACTCTCTAGAAAAAAGGAAGATGATAAGAATGAGTCCTGGAATCTAGGCTTGATGAGGTATCCATGTACAATAAAGATCTCAAGTAATGGAGGAAAAACCCCTAAGTAAAACATCCACTTACAAGAGATAAATGACTCCCTTAAACAACCTAAGAAAGATGCGCCATATGAATCTCGGTAACTAGGCGTAATGAGGTACCCATGTAAAAAAACATCTCTCTTGAATAGAAGAAAAGGATAAGAGGACTAGAAATCCCAAATAAATGGGTGGTTGCAACAGACCTCATCCCAAGAAGAGACAACAAGTGAAAATAATTTACCTCAGTGAAGGGCTTGGTAAAAATGTTTGTAACCATATCAGAATTATAATAATATTGCAAGTCAATGATGTCATCATGAATCAACTCCTAAATAAAATGCATATGTCTTCCGATGTGTTTCATCTTCTATTGTTGAACGAGATGTCATAAATTTTATATTGTGCTCATATTGTCATAGTAGATGATAATTTGCAGCCGAAATTCATTACCGAACTCTTTCAAGATACGTTATAACCAAACAATTTATGTGACAATGTTAACTGCTCCTTTTTACTATACCTCTATAGAAGATATCACAATTATATTTTATTCTTTCTAGACCAACTAATAAAACCCAAACCAAGAGAAAAATTATAGCATGAGGTATATTTATGATGATCTAGATCACCAACCAAATCAAAGTTAGTATAACCAACAAAGTCAATATCTACTCCTGCTAGATAGTGAATTTTCCATCTGTATAAGTGCCACAAACATAATGAAGGATCCACTTCACTTACTTCCAAAGCATCTCATATGGCTCTTGCATGAATCTGGACACGATCCCAACAACATACGATAGATCCATATGTGTGTGATGATGTAAATCAATCTCCCCACTAACAATTCATAAAGGGTGCCATTAACCAAGGGAGTAGAGAAATTAGAAACCAACTTAACCCTGGAAAGGAAAGGAGAAGGAGAAGTCTTGCAATCAGATATATGAAACTGAGAAAGAAAATCAAGAGATTACTTAGGGTATGAAATCACAATACCTGAGTCAGATTATGAAATATGAATCCCAAGAAATTAATGAAGAAATCCTAATTCAAACATAGAAAATTTGTTGGATAAGGGAATCCTCATAGAATCAATGATAGAGGAAGAACTACTTGTGATCAAAAAGTCATCAACATACCAAACAAGAATAAGTATGGAGGAATCCTACCATGAAATGTAAACATTTGGGTTAGAGTGACACCGAGTGAACCCTACTATACGTAGAAAAGAGTCCATCTTGGCATTCCAAACTCGAGGGCTTGTTTAATACCATAGAGAGACTTATTTAACTTATAAATGAGGTGGGGATCATGAACATAACCCAGAGGTTGTTCCATGTCAATCTCTTCGTCTATGTCCCCATGAAGGAATGCACTCTTAACATGAATCTGAAAAAGTTCCCATTTATTGGCAGCAATGATGGCGAGGGTCAGTTGAATAGAAATCATCTTCACAACCAGAGAAAAGGTTTCCAACTAATCAACCCTAGCTACCTAAGAGAAACCCTTAGCTATTAGTCACACTTTAAACTTATCGACATCTCCATTAGGACCATACTTTGTTCGAAACACCCACTTACACTGAAGAATTTTTCCTTTCTTTCGGAAGAGGGGTAAGATCCCAAGTATAATTACTCATGAGTGAGAAATACTCCTCATCCATGAAAAAATCACACACATGAATACCAGAAGCCATTCAGAAAGACTGATGATTAGAATTGGAGGTGAAGGAGTAGTGAGGTATAATGAACTTTGAATGAGTTTATCTCTTGTCCAAAGGATTTCCCATCCACTCTTCAGCACTCTGTAATGTTTTCCTAGCCCAACGAGGACCATGAGAATCAGGCTCAAATATGTAAGATTCATCACTCGAGTGAGAAGGAACAAGGTTCCAATCAAGACTACTTTTAGAATTAGAAGAATCTAAAGTATGAGGTTTGGAAGGTGCAGGGGGATCAAGAGGAGGAGTAACATGCTTAACAACATCATCATCCGATGAGTCAGATTCATAATCATAAAGCATAAGGACCTCAAAAGGTAGAGAAGTAGAAGTAGAATAAGAAAGCATAAAAGTAATTTATTGTATATTCCTACAATATTTTAATTTTCTTATAAGTATATTTCACTCTAATATTTCCTGGATAATTGTGATTTTCTTCAATTATAATTCAGCTGATATGGGACATCATTTTTATTGTAGGGCTCTTCCCAAAATTTTATCTAGTTATTAGAGGTAACATTTACCCTAACACATTTGTAGAGGAAAGGACATGTGAAGTGGTGCAGGAATTGAAAAGGCAACCCATCATTCATTGATACACCTATACTAGAAAACAATTATTTTCCCAACGAGCTCTTTACAATGATTTTTAAAGGGAAAATTTATGCTGCATAGCCAAGTTAGGAATCTTGATGACATAGTGACATATATATTTTATCATGTGCACGTTTTGTAGTGCCCACTCCTCTTCGACACTATTCTATCTTGATATTGATACTATCAGACTAATGTTCAGACATGGATTATGATACATTGAACAATAGATGCTAGATTATACTGATATGTGGATTATTGACACTATGATTTTTATGTTTTATCATGATGCACTAGATAGTGATGTTAGATAGTTAGATGCATGTTGATTTTCATGATATGGATTTTACGTTGACGTGTTATGTTTCTGAGATGTTAGAATATATTTGTAATCTCATGGATGTTAGGGTTAGATTTTGGAATATTGATGGATAATATAATTTCTAAATGTTGAATGATGAATTTGGATTATATATATATATATATATATATATATATATATATATATATATATATATATATATATATGTATGTATGTATATGATTTCTCGATGTTGTTAATACAGCCAAAAGGCTAGAGATGTATTTCTTGTGTGCATGAATTTTATCACAAACATCGAAGGAGATAGGGGACCAACCACAGAAGGACGTCGAGAATTGAGCAACGAGTCCAAATTGACAACTCGTGTAATGTTGTAGTGTTTTGTTTTTCTTGTTTGGAAGTCACCCATGGGGGGTGATTTCACATATGTGGCTATGGGGTGGATTGTGTCCCTTTCATTAATTTTTGTATGCATTTATTTATGCTTTGGGTGTTTTAATTTTGGACAATTTATCACTTTATTAGCATGTGTAATTATGTGTTTATTAGAATTAATCCCTCTTGTTTAGTTTAACCAAAGTAGAGGCATGACTTATAGTAATGATTTGTTTTGGTAGTCCTTGTGTAAGATGAATTTATGTTGGTTTGGGATATTTTACTCCACCCCAAGTTAAAAATTCGGATTTTAACTTGGGGGCACTTTTGGAGACTTGTGGGACAAGCAAGGCTTGTCTCATGCCTCTTAATTTGGCCAAAAAACCTTACCTATGGGTTGGAAATCTCAAATTTGACTTCTTTTTCCATCTTTGAGTGAAGGAGAAGGAAAATCATTGCACTTTCTTTCTTCCCAAATTTATTGTTGTCCCTTGAAAGCATGGTGTGCAAGTTTTTATCCATGTGGGTTGACACAGTCCTTACTTGTGCATTGATGTTTTCTTGGTTTTGATGTTTTGACTTGAGTGTGAGGATGGGGGATGATGAAGTGGCATCCTACATAGAGCCAAATCATCATCCTCACTTCCTAATTATATTTATTTGTGACTTTTAGTTGGAATGGAGGTTACTTGCTTCTTTCCTTTTTGTCCACTTTTGGATTCGGGGAGCTTTTGGAGTGCTTGGCTTGGATTTGAAGATGTTTTTGAAGGTTCTTCTTGGATCTTGATGGAGAGGTAGGATCTCCAAACTTTTATTATTATGTTACTTTGTTTTTGTAAGCAATGTTATGCTTGTTAAAAGTATATTTTTGTCTTTTGATGGTGTTGTGTGGGTTGGTTTCGTAGTTGGCCTTAGTTGGGTGTGGTGGGAATGGTTTATGAGACCATTGGGGAGGGAAAAGGGAATTTATGTGAGGCATGCAAAATTGGTGGCAGTGTGAATGAGAATATTTCCTATGGGGAGAGAAAAGGGATTTATGGATTTGTTTCTTGTTGCAAGGGAGAGATAAGGAATTGTGTGGTTATTCTTGTGCACTTGGAGGCTTAGCACAAGACTCCCACTTCACTTGGGAGGAATAAGGAGGTGGTATACCATATCCCTTGCTCTACTTTGTTTGATTTTCAAACCTTTTTTTTTGATGTGTATGTGTATACTTGATGGTTATGTGAACTTGGTGGTGTTGCTTGTCTTGTATCTGTGTTTTGTGGAGAAGCCCCTTTGTGATAGTTTCCAATTTTGTTTAATGCCATTCATGGTTCCTTGGTTGGGGCACAGGGAACCATTAAGGGAAATGCTTATTCCCTCAATGGATTTAAGGTTGGGTGGAGATTTTTGCCTACCCCCCCTTCCTTGTTTTTTAATACATTGTGAAGATTAAAGAAAGTTAGAAATGGAGCTACCTTGTGAGGAAGACATGCTCATTGGAAAACTTGTAACTTGGCCTTCTGGAAAGCTCTCTTGTGGCATATTGTTTAAATCCATACCTTCCACTTTGATGTATTGTAATATTGTAATTTGTGATTAAGATGTTGAACTCTTGGAATTTACTTATCTTGTAAACCCCTTTTAAAAGTGTGGATTGAGAAAATTTACAAGTTCAAATGTGATTATCCTTGTGAAAAATAAATTATTAAGATTTGTATTGTTTTGGAGCAAGGAAGATTTGGGTATAGATGAAATGGAAATACATGTATTTAATTTGAGTTGTTTTCAATACATGCAAGTTGATATATGTCTTCATATCAAAAAAAAAATTGTAATGAATGTTAGACTCCATTTTAAAATGAAAAAATATTTGGTTGGTTTCTCTTGCTTGTGAAATGAAAATGACTATTTTGATCTCCTAGAAAGGATGTAAGTTGAAGTTTTTCTTTTAATTATAAATGTGCTTTTAAACTAGTTGAAGGAAATAGTAGTTAAAATATTAAGATGGGATGAAAGCATTTGTTCTATTAACGTTGTTTCACAAGTTGTTTAATAAAATTTTACATGAGCCTAACTTACAATAAGTGAATCTAACAAACTAAAATTATATCTAAATCCACATTTATACTTAAATGCAATTGTTATTAGGTAAATTTTATACACTCATATTTGTAAATCTCCCCTATGCTTATTAATCCAACATTGACTTCCCTTAACTAGGAAGGGGAACTCAAATAAAATGGAGTGTTCTAATATTATTCTTATATTAAATTTTTAATATACTAATATTATTATACTAATAATAATATTGTTAGTTTTGAAATATTAATTATAATAAATCTATATATATATAATATTATTATTATTTAGTATTATTATTTTTAGAATAAGGGTAAAGTAAGGGTTTTAGAAGGTCCCACAACCTTGTATAAAAATCCTAGCTAGCTAGATCAAGTGATGAGGATTACATTTAGGGCAACCCAAGATAATTCCAAAAATAAAACCGAAACAACCAAACATAACGAAAAGCAAAAAAAATTACAAAACATCAAAGGAGCTTCCTCAAATCTTTAATGATATGCTTAGCATGGATGGAGCTTGATTCTTTGGCTAGCTAATCAACAAGAACAATTAGTTCAGAGAAATATTTGGTGATGGCATCCCTGGTGTTATGTGTGAAAACTTTCCAAAGCTTTAAGGATAGACGAAGGAATGCTGGAGCTTAGCTAGGATGGAAGAGACCAATTCAACTTGTCAGTCTTCAGGTTGGTTACTAGTGTCATCAACAATTCCATCAGTCATCCCCCGTGATGTTCCCAGTCACGATGTCTTTCCACTTTTGAAGGAGAATCCATCTTGGATATCTTGGGGGATGATCCCACTATAAACACCATGATTAAAATTTTCGGTACCACTATGTAGATTCAACCCCTCATCATTCGGCTCCTCATCCATGTCAACTAGACCCAATTCAGGGGAGTCAAGATACAACTTAGCTAAACCTAGTACTGCATCTGAAATGACGAAGCTCTGAGCTTGAGACCAGGGAAGAAGAAGTAACCACAAACATCAACATCAGGAAGGATCGAGGCAAGTCTAGCCAGGAGAATGAGGAGGACTAATGGGGGAAATAGGGGGAGAAAAACCCGTGAAGGGAGGAACCCATGATTTCCACCTCAGAATTGGAGTCAGAGGAGACTTGTAGGTGGCGGTGCTTAGTTGGAAGTGGGATGGGAAGCAGGGGATGGAAGGGGAGATGAGGTGGGGGTACGGCAAGACTGAACCAGACTTGGAAGGGAAATGAGAAATCTCAGCAGGAGAAGCAACACATTTAAAGAGGAGGTAAAGAGAGGCCCTGCTAAAGAAAGGGGCCTTATCCCTCCCTAGAAATATTTAAAGAATGCTTGAGAGATTGGAATAGAAAGGCAGTAAGATTAATTTTATCCCCCCCAGCGAAAAGGTGAGAAAGAATGAAGAAATGGGGCTCGAAGACTAACCTGTATCGCCCATTGATGGTGAAATATCTCATAATTACTTCAGTGCAACCCTATCCTAAGGGGGGAGCAGTGATTCTCTGAACATAACTAGAAAGATACTTGGCCGAGCTTCTCACCTTTGTCAATGAAATCCTAGAGCTTCGCTTGGCAAGGACCTCTTGAAGTAAATTGCCCCAGAGGCTAGAAGGCCAATCATTGATGCAATGACGTTGGTGGAGATGGTGAAAGAAGTATTTCTAATTTGGAATTTGCCACATGCAACCAGGTAGCTAGAGGCACTGTAAGTAACCATGTCCGAGTACCCATTCATTATTTCCAAGAAAGTAGTTACACCATTTTCCTTGAGAATATTTCAGACTTCCTGGTCCTCCATCAGTTCAGTGCAAGAAGCTAGTTTGATCCTTTTGAGCTGCCCACCCATGGTGATGATCCCATGGAAATGAATATGAGGTGAGGGGATGTGAGTTGGACTTTAAAAATCTCACGTAAATTGTGGGAGTCGTTGACATTAGTAACCCTCTTGAACCTGTTATGATTTTGATGTAAAAGTGTGCATCTCAAAACCACATCCACCCAAGTGAAATAACTTTCATCCCATGTGCTTATCTCTGTAGACTGTCACCATATCATCATTATGAGATAATCATGACCATCGCCCTTATTAAGAGTGAGGTTCTTTTTGTTTAGCTTGCTGACATAAGGAATAGAAACCCACCACCATGGTAAGTTAGCTAGAAAAGGAGTAGTCATTCTGAGCAATTTAAAGGAGATCGAAAGGAAATTTTTTTGACCAAATTTACTGAGTGTCAAGGAGGACACCAATGTTGGCCATACAATCAACCACCTTATTCCCTTCACAAAAGATATGTTGGAATTTGATTTGCTGGAAGTTCCTTTGAAGAAGAAAAATATCAGTTAATAATGTTTTTAATAGACCATTGTCCAGGACCCTCCAAATTAAGGAGATTTATGATATTAAGAGAGTCACTTTCCACAATTAAAGGCTCGTTGCCAATTTGGAGAGTCAGCTCCATCCCCTTAAGGATCGCTAAGAATTTAGCGTGATGGTTGGTCCCCATAATAAAATTAGCTACAATAGCTAGCAAGAGGGAAACTAGAAGAATTGCTAGAGAATCTCACCCCCTAGACTCTCCCCGGGTTACCTTTAGAAGAAACATCCATGTTAAGTTTCATCCAGCCAATGGGGGCAGGGAGCCAATGAATAGTGGAGTGAGTCAGGGCCGAGGGTTTAGCCGATGGGAAGGATCGCAATCCGCTGACACCACTTCCTTGCTATTACACAACTAGATTTTTTGCTGATATTTCTTCCATAAGACAACTATTTAAATTATCTTGGAAGAGTATAGCAGATATGGTTGGCCACCCTATCAGGTTCCAAACATCAAGGTCTTTAAAGATTCTCATATTTATTTCCTTCCAGATACCCTAGAGGCTGTGAGGAAGGATAAGTTTCCAAGTTAGGGAGAGGGCCAGGTGTGAGAAGGGGGAACATCATTGATTAAGGGTATCACGAATGGATTCGGGGAAAGTCCAGATATAAAACCAAAATGTGACAGAAGCCAATTCTAGATAACTTGAGAAAAAGGGACAGTGAAGAAGGAGATGAGAGGAGGACTCCAAATCTTTGTAGCAAAGAACATAGTCGAGTGGGAAGGGAGAAGCCTCTCCTTTTTAAGTTCTCTCTTGAGAGGAAATCATTATTGAAGGAGAGCTAGGAAAAGAAACCAATTTTGGGAATAGTCTCTTTGGGCCAAATTTTGTAGAGAGGAGGCCCAAAGATGGTCTGGGGCTTGGAATCATAGGCAACTTTAACTGAAGAAGGAGCTTCAGAAGGGGAGAGGGACCAAATACAATCATCAGTAGGTAAGGAGAAAGGAATATAGAGAGACGATAGTGCAATTCTCAACTGCTTCAAACACTGACTCTGATGCTCGCTGATACCCAACCAATCCAGAGATATCCCAAGAGGGAATTGAATTCATCAATCTCTAGTAATGAAAAACTGTCTTGCCATGGCGATTGATGAGGGTTATTTTGATAGAGTCCCAAACTAGGGTTTAGGTATAGATGTTTTTCCCCAATCCACCAATATGACTAGAAATCAATTAATCTACCATTCCCTAGCCTGCCACTTGGTGCCAGTACGCAAAATAGGAAGAAAGCTAGTGACTGAGTTCCAAATAGCCAAGCCATGTAGGGTGGGGAGGAGAGAAGGAAATATTCCACTTGAGACAAACATTTGGTTCTCAATAGCTGAGCCCAGTGAGAGTTACCATGAGCCACTTCCCAGCCAATTTTAGCTAGCAGGGCAACATTCATATTAGCAATTCTGTCTAATCCCAAGACCTCCCAGATTAGTCAGCTTACAAACTTCATTCAAAGAGACAAGGTGTATCCACTTCTTGTCCTCCACACCCAACTAGAGAAATTTCTTTTGGATTCTCTCAACAATTGATATCACTAAGGAAGGACATTTTGAGTAAAGACATGAAATCGATAGGTAAAATCTGAAGAGTAGCTTTAACCAATTGAAGTTTTCCTTCTTGACTTAGAAGGGCACCTTTCCAAGTGGCCAATTTTTTTGGTATCTCTCAATGAATGGATTCCATAGATTTTTAGTTTGCTTTCCCTTGAAAAGAGTAAATGCCAAGATAGGAGGAGGGTAAATCCACAATTCTACAACCAAAGATGTCAACAATCCTCCTTTGAGCTTGAGGAGGGGTGTTTAAGAAGGATATACTACTTTTGGTGAAGTTAATCAGTTACTGAGAGATAAATTGGTAGTTTTCTAAAATTTCCTTAAGTGCACGATCTTTGTTCACTGAGGTGACACTCAAGATAAGGGTATCATGTCCATAAATTGGCTATGAGTGGTCACAATAGGGGAGCTAGAGGTGATTTTTATACCAGAAATGGCAGACCAAATCTTGGAAGCCTCTAAGGCTCTGCTGAGGGTATCCACCATTAACAAGAAGAGGAAAGGAGATAAGAGGGTCTCGCTTGCCTAATACCTCTGATTATTTTTAAAGAAGCCGATCGGGATGCCGTTTATGAGGATCTAGAAATAAGGGGTAGCAATGCAAGAAAAAATCCAGTTACACCATCTGTTTTCAAAACTGTTAGCTTTTCAGCACCTGGATCAGGAAAGTCCAGCTGTCTCTATGAAACACTTTTTGCATGTCCTAATTTGAGGATCATTCCTACAGACTTCAAATGTTGGGTAGAGTGAATGGATTCATAAACTAGTGATGATACCCCCTTGAATATAACATATCGTTGATGAAACCATTCTGATGCGGTGTGATGAGGTCATTCATCAGGGGTTTAAGTCTATTAGCCAACATCTTGGTGATGATTTTGTAGGAGGTGTTGCATAGGTTGATCGGTATGAAGTTGGCAACAAACTTAGAGTCAAGGGATTTTGGGGGAAAGAGAAATGAATGTAGTATTCCATTCTTTTAGAAGGGAGTTGCTTAGCTGGAATTCATTCACCACATTAAAGAGATCTTACTTAATGATATCCCAGGAAATTTGGAAGAAGGTAGCAGGGAAGTCTGTCGAGGCCTGGAGCTTTATCACCTTTCATGGTGAAGACTACTTTGTGAATTTCCTCCATAGAGAAGGGATTCGTTAAATTTCCATTCATATCATTAAAGACTAATTTAGGAACGTGCTGAAGCATCTTGGACATAGCTTGCTCATTGGGGGGATTCTCCATCTTGAAGGAGATTAGAATAAAAGGAGACTAATTCATTAGAGATATCAATGTAAGAGGTTAATAAATTACCTGTCGGGGTTAGCAACTCTATGATTTTTTCTCTACTTTTGTGTTTAGAAACTATAATGTGGAAGAATTTAGTGTTATGGTCTCCCTAATCTAGCCAAAGTGCACCTATGAGCTCTACTTACAATAGGTCTCTTTTTCTTTCAGGATGTTATGGAATTCATTGAGAAGACAATTTTCTTTCTTATGGAGATGTTTCAATCTTCCTTTTACCTCCACTAGGGCTGAAATGTTAGCTATTTCTTGAGTCAACTTTTGTTTATGTAGTTTGATGCTGCCAAACACCTTGCTCTTCAAGATATTAAGTTTCTTTTTTATTTCCTTGAGCTTACTGGAGAACTTGAACATATCATAGCCCTTAATTTTGATGTCCCACCTGCTCTTAATAAGAAGGTCTAAATGATTGTTTTCAAGCTAGGCAAGCTCAAATCTGAAGGGAGGATTCTTTATGTTCATCTTCTTGTTTGCACATAGAAGCAAGGGGCTATGGTCATATGCCACACAAGACAAGGAACTGAGGAAAAAATATGGGTAGCGAGAGATCCAATCCAAATATCCCATAGCCCTATCTAGTCTGCTTTGAATATGATTTTTACCCGCTCTGTGGTTGGACCAGGTAAAGCAGGCACCGTGTAGGTCCATATCTAAGAAAGTATCCTCACATATGAAGTCAGCTAGAGATTCCATGTTGGAGGGTTTGGTTGGGGCTCCTCCTTGTTTTTCAGATCGGAAGAGAGTGTTGTTGAAGTCTCCCATTATGAGAATAGGAAAATTGCAGCAATTTTTTTATGAAATTCGAAACGTCTTTCCAAAGTATTTTTGTGTTGGGTTTCCTAATTAGGGTCATAAACATTGATTGCTATCCAAGTAGAATCAGAGCCTACCTCTTTGAAGAGAATGCACAAAAAATTGGGGTGCTGAAGAAGGAAATCACCTTTGAGATTTTTGGTATCCCAGAGATTTCATAAGCTTCCCAAATTTCCTGTAGAAAGTTGGGACGTAAAGGAAGCTGTAGGCAAAATTTTCAAGAGACTGTCATCCTTTTTAAGTTTGGTTTCCTGAAGCATAATAATATCAACATAGTGGTTAAATTTCATATCCTTGAGGGACCCTCTATTTTTGCAGATAGTTAAGACCTCTTATGTTCCATGAGATCACCTTCATTTCTTGGATTTGGGTTTACTCCCCACAACCATGGGGATGGTGCTCTGGGTTCCTTGGGCCACATTTAGGGGTGATTCTTGCTAAATCTTGACATTTCCATGGGTACGCCCATGAACTTTCTCCATTCCAATATTAGGTTTCTTGCAGCTGCTTCGGGTCATGCAGAGGTTAAAGTTGTCTTCAGAGGTTTGAGTGGAGGGGGAGATCTGGGAGTCAGAGAGGGAGAATAAAGGAGGACTAGGGGCTGGTGCCAGCTGGAGGAGATTCCAAGGAAAGGTTGGGGAGAGGAGGGAGGGATAGAAGAAAGCTGGAGGGGCGTAAATGTGAAGGCAGAGAAGGGGGAGTGGAAGCAACCACTGAGGGGGGAAAAAACCATCAAGGAGGGGGGAGGAGAAGCAAGGGGAACCTCCGTGGGAATAGAGATCATAGTGGAAAGAGGCTGGGGGCAAGAGGGAAAACCATGTTAGAGTCGTTTGTGATCTTTCCTTCCTCAAAGAGAGAAAAAGGGGTTAGAAGTATGGATGGTCAGAGCATATTCAGGAATCATCTTCAGAATATCTTTCCCTTTTTTTCTTGGGAGAGGTTTCATGGGACTTGGGCTTAGGTTGAGTCTTAGTGGGGCATCCAGATGCTCTGTGGCTAATGCTTTTGTAGATGGAGCATGCTTGTGGAATATATTTGAATTCAATGGGTTATGTCCATGTTCCAAAATATGATAAGAGCTCAATCGATTTTGGGAGTGGGCAACTGAAATCATCATTGACACAGAAACGAGCATGAATGAATCTATTTTTAGCCTTGGTGGCCTGGTCTATTACTATTAGAGAATCCATAGAAAGAACAATACCTTCGATAACCGCAAGATGCTAGAACTCTAGGGGAAGACTTGGTAAAGGAACTATTGGTGCCTGAGTCATGGTTTCAGTGAGTGGGTTGAAGCCAAGTGACCATTTCATGATATAGAACCCTCTTTTGCTGAAAAACCAAAGACCACCAAGAAGAGCTTGAGTGAAGTATTCCTTCAAAGTAAATGAGAAAAGAATGAAACCGTTTGGCATCATAGCAATTTATAGAGCGCCACAAGGGTTGCATTTCATGTGGGCCCTTTTTTTGATATCTTCGAGGGGTGGTTTGAGACCCATTAGCTTACTCACTAGGGACATATCTCTAGAGGCAATAACCTCCTCTGTGATGTGAGAGGGGATATGAAGAGAGAAGGACCCATAAGAGAGAATCATAGACAACTTGTCCGAATGGGCTACAAAAGTGGACCCTTCCTCTAATTTTTTCCATGCCTCGGGGAGAGGCTTAGGAGACATGGCCCCAGAGATAGTAGGGCAGTACTCCCGATCTAGAATAGAAGGGTCCAACATCAGAGCCAGCACCAGAGGACATAGGGAATTAAAAAATCAACAGGCGGCAAAAAAGTGGCAAAAAGTGATAAGCTTATTTTTTTCCTTTTTTTCCTTTTTACTATTCACATCATTTAGTATTATTAATAATTTTTATAATTATAATTATTATTAAACTTTGTTAATGTATTTGTTTAATAATAGTTTTATAAAAAAAAAATTTGTGGTAGAAGGTTAGCCGTTTAGTGGTTTTTTAAAAGGTATGGGGTGGGGAGGGGTCGCCGACCCCACCCCCACCCCATTAATTAAATGGAATGGGGGATGGGGTTGGCGAACCCTCCCCCCACTTTGCATTGTTGGAAACTAAAACAAGTGGGAGCCAAAACCCCCACCAATCACCTCTTTTTTAAAAATAGGCTTTGCCTTGTTGCGTCCGCTTCTGTATTTTCACACAGTCCGCAAGTTTTCATAACCACGTAAACACTTATAATTATTTATAATTATATATGTGTGTATATGTATACGTATATACATCCCCAATAGAGATCTAAAATTTTAAAATAATAGGGGTTTGGGGATGTGTATATCCATCCCCAAGCTTGCAACCTCCTTGATCCATGGACTTCATCCTCTTCCTTCATCCTTCAACCTACAAAACAAAAAACAAAGAATGAATGAAATGAAAAAAAGAGAGAAGAATAAAAGACTCCCTTAAGGATTATTAGGTTAGTTGAATTTCCCCATCCAATGGCCCATATTGTTTCCATACAAGGGCCAAGATTGTCCCCTACAATAGTTAGGTGGGGGTAGGTGGGGTGATCATTTGATCACATGGGTCTCCTTTTTGAAAGGGGCCACTAGTGTGTGTTGAAATTATTTAAATTTATTGTCTTTTATCCTTGAAGTAAATTAAATAAACTCAACCATTATTAGTGTAGTTTAATTTTGCAATGGAAAATAAATTAATTAGCTTAGTATAAATGGAATAGCTATTTTGATTTGAACTTTAATTATTTAATTTTGCATGACCTTAGGAACCTATGTAGTAAATTAATGTTGGATAAAACGAATGATATATTTAAACCCAACCATAGACTTTTTTGTTTCTCTTATTTAATATTATTATTTATTTAACCTTGGGAAGGCTGGTTATTAACTAAGGGTTTAGCTAAACGTTGCAATTATCCTTTAACAAAAAAAATATTCCATAAATTTTCTATTATAATATTTGTTCGGCTTTGGGTTTTGTGCGAAAACTGGCGGGCGTTACATTTGGTATCAGAGTCGTGGGTTCAACGCTTGGACCTCGGCCATACCTTGAAAACACGAAACAAAAACAATTAAACCAAACACAAATTAAAACCTAGTACACACAACTATGCATGATGAATTGAAACATAGAAAAATTTAGAAAACTTGAAAACAAAAGCTTAAATGATTATAAACTAAATCTCGCCTTCGTCTGTGCAGGAGGCGCAGACTAGACAAGGGGTTCCTACATGTGGACATAGATATACCACCCCCAGATTAGGTAGTAGTTGTTATCCTACCTCACATATTATAGATGTGACAGGAGGTTAATGTCGTTATACGTGGAGGATCGATAGGAGGGTGACCTAATAGGTAGGAAAGGGAGCCATTAGTGGAGGCATGTGCGCCTTCACGTCACAGTATAGAGGAGAGGGAAGATAACTCCCATGTGGAGTCAGTTAGACATGAGACACCTCCTAGAGACCTCAGAGATCAAGATGGGATGCACAAAGACATGTCTAGGATCCCTAGGCCGAGAGATGATCATGCAGAGAGGTCTAGAGGGTAGCAGTCGTCTACAGTAGACCACATCAAAGAGATACTCAAGTTACACCCACCTCATTTTGGTTGAGACATAGGAGGATTTCAGGTGAGGTGTGGTTGGCTAGCTTGAGAAGATGCTTCAAGCTATGCCCTTGTTCTAGCAACATGAAATCTCATGTTTCCATCCACCTTTTGAGAGACAGAGCTGAAGTATGGTGGAGGACTGAGGAGAAAAAGCATCTCCATGTAGATTCTGATACAATCACTTGGGAGCTCTTTGAGGAGCATTTCAGGAGCAGGTATATTTCTAGGAGGTTCATTCAA
Source organism: Taxus chinensis (assembly GCA_019776745.2). Taxonomy (NCBI): domain Eukaryota; kingdom Viridiplantae; phylum Streptophyta; class Pinopsida; order Cupressales; family Taxaceae; genus Taxus; species Taxus chinensis. Next base: position 888,511,804 of record CM034151.1, read on the forward strand.
CAATGGATTGATGAGTTCCATGATCTGCGACAGGCCTCCATGATAATAGCAGAGTATGAGGGACAGTTCTTGGATCTACTTCAGTATGTAGATTATATGTATGATGAGCAGGTTAGAGTTCATAGGTTCATCAGGGGCCTGAACTTAGACATGGGTGGGGCAGTGTAAGTATTCACTATCCACATAGACACTTTCATAAGCCATGGAGAAGGCCTATATTGTATAGGAAACTAGGGGTAAGACAAGTAGGCACGTGACAGAGTTAGGAGCCGCATACAATAGTTACACGATAATAGATCAAGGGGATCATCTCATCCTCCTTGTGGTGGGAACACATCAGCGCAGTCTTCCTTCCAGACCTCCTCCACCTCCTCAGCAGAAGTAGCAAGAGCAGACTCAAATGCCCTTTTGACCTCCACAATTGTCAGGATGCACAGAGAGGGCATATTATGGGAACTCTAGCTAGGGGGCCCAACAAGACATGCTCCACCTTGAGCACAGTTGGTAGGAGCACGTCCACCATAGCACCCACAGAGATCCATTACTAGATCATCAAGTCCTTCTCCACATACTACTGGGCCATCTGGAGGTTATCTACATAGTGGATAGGACCAAGCACTTGTTACAGATGTGGCATGCATGTCCATCATTGGAGAGAGTGACCCTCATAACCCTACTAATCAGGGTAAGGCACCTTCTTCTGAGCCTACTATTGGTGACATGGCTAGGAGCCACGGATTTATGCAGTGGTCAAGAACTGCTAAGAAGAGCACCAAGGCACAATGATAGAGACCACAGTAACATTGGTGGTATTTCTATCCCTATTTTATTTGACTCAGGCTCATCAGATTCTTTCATTTTTCCATCTTTAGTAAAGCATTGCAGGCTGGTGGCAGTTAGGCAGGGTCTTAGTTGGGACGTCGAGATGGATTCTGGAGCCAAGATCTCAGTTGACTCCTTAGTCAAGGAGTGTGTAGTGGACCTAGGACCCTTTACCTCTACTTTGGATCTTTGCATCCTTCCCTTGGGATCTTATGGTGTTATATTGGGCATGGATTGGTTGTCTACACACAAAGCCAGAGTGGATTGCTACAGTAATATTATATCTTTTGTAGATGATTTACGTGAGGAGTCAGTGATTGTTGGAGTCAGACACCCATCTCTATCCACACTATTTCTGCTATGCAGCTGAAGTTGTGTGCCTGATGGAGTTGTCAGCTTTATGCTATTACAGTTAGTGATAGGTCAGAGGATGAGGCTAATGGACCATCACTCGATGATCACCCCATATTGCAGGAGTTCTTGGATGTGTTTCCTAGTGAGCTGTCAGGGATGCCTCCCCCACATGAGATAGATTTTTTACATTGACTTAGATCCAGGAGTGGAACCTATCTCACGCACCCCTTACTAGATGACCACACTTAGCTATGTGAGATCAAGTTGCAGCTTGAGGGCCTTCTTGAGAAAGGCCTAATCCATCCTAGTGTATCCCCTTGGGGTGCACTAGTGATTTTTGTGAAGAACAAGGACAAATCCTTGCGTTTGTGTGTGGACTATCATTAGTTGAAAAAAGTAATGATCAAGAATCGTTACCCCCTTCCTTGCATCGATGATTTGTTTGATCAGATGAAGGGGGCCACTATATTTTCTAAGATAGATCTGAAGTTCAAGGTACCATTAGCTCTGAGGATCATAGAGGTATATATCCACAAGTCAGCCTTCCACATGAGGTATGGCCACTATGAGTTCACACTTGTACCATTTGGCCTTATGAACACTCCTGCAATGTTCATGAGTCTGATGAACGGGGTGTTCAGGACCTTTTTAGATCATTTTTTACTCATGTTCCTTGATGACATCTTGATCTTCTCACATACACATGAGGAGGAGGCACCTTCGTCAGGTTTTGCAGTGTCTTCGTGAGCAGCAACTTTACGGGAACCTGGAGAAGTGTGTGTTCTTTCAATCAAAGGTGCATTATTTGGGTCACATCATTTATGGGGAAGGTTTCACAGTCAATCCTTCCAAGATTAGAGCCATTCTGGATTGGCCAAAACCTACTAGCATGACTGAGGTGTATAGTTTCATGTGGTTGGCAGGATACTACAAGGTGATTTGTTCAAGACTTCTCTCAGGTTGCGCACCCCATCACTTCCCTTCAGTGGAAAGGGAAGAAGTTTATTCTGGTCAGAGAGATCTGAGCAGGCCTTTAGGAAACTAAAGGAATGCCTTATGATGACATGTATTGTTGCAGTACCAGATCCTCAGGGTGAGTTCTTTGTTTACACAAATTCTTCTTTGGTAGGTTTAGGAGGTGTGTTGATGCAGGAGGGCCATGTTGTAGCTTTTGAGTCTCACAAACTCAAGGATTATGAACTCAACTATCTAACTCATGACATTGAGCTTGTAGCTATAGTTCATGCTTTGGTTCGATGGAGACACTTCCTTCTTGGACAGAGATTTATACTCAGGACTGATCACTTGAGTCTTTACCACCTCTTCATGCATCCCAATCTCAACACTTGTCAATCACATTGGATGGAGTTGATTTGTGAGTACGACATGGAGATAGAGCATGTAAATGGGAAGGATAATTTGGTTACAGATGCCTTGAGTAGACGGAGGCATGTTGTTATGGCTACCTAAGTGAGTATAGATTTTTGGAGTAGGATCTTAGAATAACTTCTTCTCGAAAGTTTCTACCTTTACACCAGATCAGAAATTGAGTCTCAGAGACCCCTTGAGGGGAAGTTTGATGGATTATCATTAGAGGCATATGGTCTTCTCAAACATAGAGGTCAGATATATGTTCCTACATATGAAGGCTTGAGACAAGATATCTTGACAGAGGCTTATCATGTACCCTATTTAGCCCATCCAAGGGTGAAGAAGATGCACGCATCTTTGAGACAACTTTATCATTGGAGAGGTCTTCAGTGCAGGATGTAACTCAGTTTGTGTCATGCTTTTTAGAGTGTCAGAGGGTGAAGGCCGAGCATCAACACCGTGATGTCCTTCTCTACCCACATGTCATACCGTAGTGGAAATGGGATACCATTTCCATGGATTTCATTATAGGGATACCGATGTTGAAGATACCACCATGACACCATCATAGGTCATGGTGGATAAATTGACGAAAGTGGCTCATTTTTCTCTGGTGAAGACCACCTATACAGCTAGTGCAGTAGCATGAGTATGACTTGATGAGATTTTCAGAATGCATAGGATTTTGGGGAAGATCATTTGTGACCACAATCCCCTGTACACTTCTCACTTCTAGACCACCATGTAGTGGGTTCTTGGTACAAGTATCAATTTTATCACAGCTTATCATCTAGAGACATATGGGTAGACATAGAGTCGAGTGAATCAAATTTTGGAGGATATGTTGCAGATGTATATCATGGACCAACAGTCTAGGTGGGAGGAGTACCTATATTTGGCGAAGTTTTCCTACAACAACAGTTTTTAGAGTTCGTTTGGCATGGCTCCTTTTCAAGCGTTGTATGGCAGAGAGTGTAGGACACCCTTGAGTTGGGATAGGTTAGAGGACAGGGTTTCTCTTGGGTCAACTTTGGCACATGATATGGAGCAACAAGTTGTCTTGATTTGTCAGATGCTTCAGAAGGCTCAGGATAGGTAGAAGAAGTATGTAGATTTGAGGGTAATAGATCATAGTTTTGAGGTGGGCATAAAGGTGTTTCTTTGCACTCAAGCCTCATAAGATTCTGATCCATTATGGAAAATACTCTAAGTTAGCTCCAAGATTTTTGGGTCCCTTTGAGATCTTATAATGTATCGGTCCCTTGGCCTATTGTCTAGCATTGCCACCCAGCTTGTCTCACGTGCACAATGTTTTTCATGTATATGTACTTAGGATATATATATTCCAGATCCCTCTCATGTTTTTGATTGGACCACATTGTAGGTGTAGGAGCAGGGGCAGGTGTTAGTGGAGCCCGTGTGCATCATAGATCACAGGACCCTGGGCCTTTAAGGCCATGATATTTACAAGGTGCAGGTCTAGTGGGATAGGTACAATGAGACTGTAGCCACTTGAGAGGATGCTACTATTTTGCGAGCACAATTTCCTCATCTATTCAAGTGACTTCCAGGAGGAAGTTGAGTCTAAGGGGAGGGGGATGTAGTGCCCACTCCTCTTTGACACTATTCTATCTTGATATTGATAATATTGGATTGATGTTCAGACATTGATTATGATACATTGAACAGTATATGCTATATCATATTGATATGTGGATTTTTGACACTATGATATTTATGTTTTATCATAATGCACTGGATAGTGATGTTAGATAGTTAGATGCATGTTGATTTTTAGGATATGGATTTTACGCTGACATATTATGTTTATGAGATGTTGGAATATATTTGTAATCTCATGGATGTTAGGGTTAGATTTTGGCATATTGATGGATAATAGAATTGTTAAATGTTGAATGATGAATTTGGAGTATATATATGTGTGTGTATGTATGTATATATGATTTATCGATGTTGTTAATATGGCTGAAAGGCCAGAGAGGTATTTGTTGTGTGTAGGACTTTTGTCACAAACATCGAAGGGGATAGGGGACCAACCACAAAAGGATGTCGAGCATTGAGCAAGAAGGTCAAATTGACAACTCATGTAATGTTGTAGTATTTTGTTTGTCTTGTTTAGAAGTCACCCATGGGGATGATTTCACATATGTGGCCATGGGGTGGATTGTCTCCCTTTCATTAATTTTTGTATGTGTTTATTTATGCTCTATGTATCTTAATTTTGGATAATTTATCACTTTATTAGCATGTGTAATTGTGTGTTTATTAGAATTAATCCCTCTTGTTTAGTTTAACCAAAGTAAATATGTGACTTATAGTAATGATGTGATTTTTTAGTCCTTTTGTAAGATGAATTTATGTTGGTTTGGGAGTATTTTACTCCACCCCAAGTTCAAAATTCGGATTTTGACTTGGGGGGCATTTTTGGAGACTTGTGGGACAAGCAAGGATTGTCTGATGCCTCTTAATTTGGACCAACAACCTTACCTATGGGTTGGAAAGATCAATTTGGAATTCTTTGTTAATCTTTGAGTGTAGGATAAGGAAAATCATTGTACTTTCTTTCTTACCAAATTTATTGTTGTCCCTTGAAAGCATGGTGTGCAAGTTTTGAGCCATGTGGGTTGTCATAGTCCTTACTTGTGCATTGTTGTTTCTTGGTTTTGATGTTTTGAATTGAGTGTGAGGATGGGGGATGATGAAGTGGCATCCTACATGGAGCCACCTCATCATACTCACTTCCCAATTCTATTTATTTGTGACTTTTGGTTGGAATGGGGGTTGCTTGCTTGTTTGCTTTTTGTGCACTTTTAGATTTGGGGAGATTTTGGAGTGCTTGGCTTGGATTTGAAGATTCTTTTGAAGGTTATTCTTGGATCTTGATGGAGAGGTAGGCTCTTCACACTTTTATTATTATGTTACTTTGTTGTTGTAAGAAATGTTGTGCTTGTTAAAAGTATATTTTTATCTTTTAATGGTGTTGTGTGGGTTGGTTTAGTAGTTGACCTTAGTTGGGTGTGCTGAGAAGGGTTTATGGAACCATTGGGGAGGGAAAAGGGAGTTTATGTGATGCATGAAAAATTGGTGGGAGTGTGAATGGGAAGCTTGCCTATGGGGAGAGAAAAGGGATTTATGGATTCGTTGCTTGTTGCAAGGGAGAGATAAGGAATCGTGTGATTATTCTTGTGCACTTGGAGGCTTAGGGAAAGGTTCCCACTTCACTTTGGAGGCATAAGGAGGTGGTATCCCATATACATTTCTCTACTTCGTTTGATTTTCAAACCTTTGTTTTGATGTGTATGTGTATACTTGATGGTTATGTGAACTTGGTGGTGTTGCTTGTCTTGTATGTGTGTTTTTCCCTTTGTGATAGTTGTCAATGTTGCTTAATGCCTTTCATGGTTTCTTGGTTGGGGCTCGAGGGGCCATTAAGGGAAAGGCTTCTTCCCTCAATGGATTTTTAGGTTGGGTGGAGAGTGTTTCCTACTCCCCCTTCCTTGTTTGTGAATCCATTTTTTGAAGATTTAAGAAAGTTAGAATTGGAGATACCTTGTGAGGAAGACATGCTCATTGGAAAACTTGTAACTTGGCCTTATGGCAAGATCTCTTGTGACATATTTTTTAAATCCATACCTTCCACTTTGATGTATTGTAAGATTCTAAGTTTTGATTAAGATGTTGAACTCTTGGAATTTACTTATCTTGTAAACCCCTTTTAAAAGTGTGGATTGAGAAAATTTACAAGTTCAAATGTTATTAGCCTTGTGAAAAAGAAATTATTAAGATTTGTAATGTTTTTGAGAAAGGAAGATTTGGGTATAGATGAGATGGAAATACACGTATTTAATTTGAGCTATTTTTTTATAGTAAATAGTCTATATTACTTAAAATAAAATATTACAACCTATCTAAAAAAAATATGGGTGGTAACGGGGCACACCCCACGATCAAACTAGCCATGATGGCTAGGAGACTAAAGTATTAATCCAAAGGGGCAACACAAATCTTAACAAAAATGTCAGAAAGACAAAAAAATCTAGGCAGTAACAACAAACATAGGGGCAGGGGTGGTGGTGGCCCCTTATCCTCCAAGTTACTACCAAAAAGATCTTTTCCATCCTTAAAGGGCAGACCACCTAAAGCAACTTCGTCATCTTTTTCTTCATTCTAGCTAGGAGAAATAGCAAGAGCCAACTTGGTAACTTTTCTAGAGTCCCACCCATCTCTTTGCACAGGAGGCGATGAGTGGTGGTGGGAACCCTAGCCAGTGTGCTACACAAAATGGTGAGGGGACCCCCAACCACCATGATTAACAAGGCTATGTCGTTGCTCGAAATGCCACCTGGCAGAGCAATGATGATGTGCTTGGTCTACCGACCAGCCATGGCCACAACGCCCTCTTGGACGAACACTCTCAAAAGGGGAGGTAGGAGGTTCCCACGCCACAATGCAATGAGTGCTGGCCCAATGATCCATAAGGGTTTGAAGGTGCCACACCTCTAGCTCCACCTTGTGGGCCTAGTCCTACATATGTAAGAACACATTCAAGATAAGCATGGCCTTATCATAATGCGAAAGAATACAAGAAACTACAGAATTAGCAAAAACAATAGAATTGCGTTCTTTCCATATTAAAAAAAAAAGATCTCGACTTTGAAAGTATGCGACACTTGTACAAAAGCATGGGGAATGGAAATAGAATCCCCCAGCAAAATATGTTTCCAATGAAATTGAGCCGATCAAAACGGTCGAAAGAAATCGTGGATCCAAGCCAAAATAGCTGGAGCTTTTGGGTAGTAGCAAAACATATGCATGAGTATCTCAATGTGCCCATGAAAAGGGCATAGCTTAGGATCTATCCCGTAATGAGCTAATCTATGCCCAAGAGGAAGACCTTGATAAAGTAGACACCAAGAAAAATAGGCTAACTTGGGCTGAATGATGGCTATCCATACAATATGGAATCTAGCTTCCCAGGATGACCATCCAGAATTGATGGACCATCTAAGTTTAGCAAGGATACCATCGGAAACCTGGGGGTGAGCAGAGCATAACCTTTTCCCGGGGAGTAATTTTAAAAATGGGTATCTGGAAACCATTTCCAATCCTTCCACTAAGGCCTGAGAGAGATGAAACCAAATTTGTGAATCATCTCTGTAGGAATGGAATAAAGAAATTCCTAATAAAAATCTCTATCAGTAGAAGAAAGTTGAAACTTGGCTTTAGCTTGAGGCCAAGTGAGAAGTAATCTGGTCTACCTACAAAATATGTCTTTGAGAGTGCGAATCCTCGACGATACAACTTAAGAGCATGAACCCAGGGCACTTGGGAAAGTAGCACATCATGAAAATTGATGAGAGGAGACCAGAAAATGTTGTGGTCATTAATGGATAGCCAATATCTTGGAGAAAATATGAAATTTTACTACAAGCAAAAGGGGTTTAGTAATTCAGTACTCCAATTTGCAGGAAACCCTGTCAATAACATATTGCCAAAGTTGACTGGGAGAAGCATCGAAAGAAAAGGGAATGCCCATAAATTTAAAAATTTCACCATGATGGATATACTTCTAGTCAAAATGATTCAACCAACCAGGTTTAGGGAGAAAATATTTCCTGAAGTACTGGGTCTTTCTCCATTGGATACTGGAACCTGAAGCTAAACAATACGTATCCAAACATTGCATGGAATTTTTGATATTTTCTTCCTCCTCCAAGAGTTTGAGGAAGGAGTCATCTACAAAATGCCCATTAACAAGCTAAAGGGGAGTCACAGAAAGGAGTTGAATACCCCTCACAAGCTCTTGATCACGAGCATGGGAAAGGAGGAAACCAAAACCTTCAGCGGCTAGCACATAAAGAGTAGGTGCTAAAGGACAACCTTGTCTGATAGAACAAAAAATCCCAAACTACTCGGAAGTATGTCCACTAACAGATAAGGAGGCCATGGCATCTAAAAAAATCATTTTGACAGAGTCGATGAAACTGAACCGAAGCCCAACACTTCAAGCATCGCAAGAATGAAATTCCATTCAATACTATCATAGGATTTTTCAAAGTCAATTTTGACAAAATTGGTTGGCTATTTAGAGGTTCTTGCCCACTCCATACCTTCCCATACAACCAAAATGTTATCTAGAATGTACCTGCTTTGTATGAAACCAGTCTTCTCGGGACTGACAATAATGGGCAAAATGGGATGAAGCCGAAGATCTAAAGCCTTAGCTATGATTTTGTATGAAACGTTGAGCAAGGTAATCAGCCACCAACTACAGATAGGCTCTATTTCACTTGTTTTAGGGATGAAATTTATTGGACCCCTATTAATAAGGGCACCGAGGGACCTTGAGTGGATAGCCTTGAGGTAGACTTGCAGCAGATCATGGCCTACCATGTCCCAAAGGGATTTGTAAAAGTCACAAGGGAAGCCATCAATTCCAAGAGATTTATCATTGGTGATAAGGGAAACAACTTCATATAAGTCCTATAAAGTAAGAAATATATCACAGATAACTCTGTGAGCAGGTGAAAGCTTGCAAGGAACTACTGAGAGGCATTCAGAGAGTGTGGATTTTCGCTCACGAGACTCATCCTGTGCTTTGAAAATATGAACATAGTGCCTAAAAAAGGCTTGGAAAATCTGAGGAATATCTGTAATCCAAACTCCAACATCAACAATGGCAGAAATTTGTTGGTTCATGTGTTTGGCCTTAATCCACTAATAAAATTCTTTGCTGTTTCAATATCGAATTTTAAGCCAGTGGAGTTGAGCCTTAATCTGAGCACCCTGAGCTATATAGTCATCGCCAATGTGGATTTTTTACCATAGTTTTTCCACTTGGAGTTATAGAGAAACATTGAAAGGAGCTTGTTCGAGCACCACCGTCAAGGGGATTTAGCGCAGTGGAGGTGGGGGAATAGGCCCGCTTCTGGAACTTAGTGATCTGAACACCATACATCTGAAGGAATTTAGTGAGCTGAATTATAGCGTCTTTCCACCAACTTATCCAACCCACCCTACCAAGAGGGTGAGGTGCAAGGTTCCAAATTTTGTGAATGCGTGCCAAAGTTTGTTCATGATGTAGTAAAGCAATATTTAAATAAAATTTCCTCTTTTTAATTTTTGGCAGTTGAAAAGTCCATTCAATTTGGAACCGAAACAAAATGTGGTTGGAGAGAACAACGACCGGTAAAGCTTTCACCGGAAGAGAGTAACAACTAGAAATTTTAAAGAAAGGATGTAACGAGATCATGAAATGATCTAGACTTTTAAAAACTCGATCTTGGCCATTTCTAATATTAGACTAAGTGTATCATGGCAACGCACTGGTGTGACACAAATAATTAGGGTCATGAAACCCAAATTTATTACACATGTAAAACCAAGCTTCCCTTTTGCTAGTTGACCATCTCATGGGTAGAAGGCCCATTTTGTCTTTGGGATCCTCAACCATATTAAAATCCCCACTTAATAACCAGTGTGCACTTGCAAGGTCATTAACCACCCACCACAAAAGTGACGTCCTTTCTGACAAGTCATTGGGTGTATAAACATTAATAATCCCAAAGGAGAGATTTTCAATATTGAATAGCACACTAAGAATGCAGTTGTCAGGGTCACATCCATGATTGAAATAATGCAACTGCCATTTTGGAGAAATAAATGTGATCATTTCACCTCTACCAGTTGCATGGTTGCTAGGGATAGCTAAACTGTCTGGCCAATTAGTCTTGGCAACAAAATCAAGTAAAAAAACTGTAACTTTGATTTCCTGTAAACAAAGAATATCCATATTCGAGAAGATTTTCCTAAAATCTCACACTATGTATTTGCGAGTGGAGTCTGTGAGACCCCAAACATTCCATGAATAGCAATTCATGAGGAAAAATTGTTCAGATGCATTTCTGAGTCTAGCTCACTCAAACCATCAAGGGCCCCAAAATTGTTCTGTAAAAACTGTTGTTGGTTAACTATAAAGAAATCAGACAATTGAGTATCCCACCGAATATTAGGGCTATAATCCCCCTCCTTGTGCTCACGAGGATGGCTACGAGAATGCTGAATTCCCTGTTTTCATGGTGAAACAACTTTGTTAGAAACCAGTAACGGTTGAAGACCACTCTTGTTCTGCAAAAGATCAGGCTGAGTGTTTGAGGCCAAAGGATCCAATTTGCTTGAAGAACCAACCATACTGCTAGTCATAACCTTTGTATGAACTAGAGGCAACTTGGTATCTGAAGGTTGCTTTGTAGCTGAGCTGGAGGCATTTGGAATTGTCTTTTCGGCTTGAATAGCAGAACCAGGTTGCAAAGGCCCAACAGGAGTGGTTTTGTTCTTGTTGGCTCTTCGGCCACCCACTGTGTATCAGCCCTCTTAAGGTTGAGGGCAAGGATTTCCAAGTGGCTTTGAAGTGGCTCGGTGAGCAGCCAATAAGGGAATGTCCTAAATTTTATGCTCAGAAGATTGACATCAAAAACAAGTATTCGGAAGATTGATGTACACCACCTTCTGAGAAAAATACACATCACCAACCTAGATGGAAATGGACTCTTTCAAGTCCTTCGAAATATCCAGTTCTATTCAAACCCTCTTCTATGGAAGAGTGGAAAAAAACCTGTTAGGTTCTGTGTAAATAACATGGCCGAGGGTGGTTGCAATACGCTCTAAAAAACTCCAGCAAGGCATAGGAAGCCCTGGGAACTCAACCCAAACCAGGACCTTAACATCCATCTGGTCAAAGAAAACAAAGTCCCTGGTCTACGGAGAAAAAACTAGAAGGGAGCTACTACATACTAGGTTTGTTGCTTACGTAAGATAAGGTAAGTGTTGGTATCCAATTTTTTTCTCCTTTTCAAGCCAAGCAGCAACACAAATTCAACAGGGAGCTTAGAGGCAGATAGATCATAAATATATGTAATTTTGTAGCCAGGGAGGAGATCTAACTCTCCCCTTTGTTACATGGGTTTGTGGAGAGAAGGATAACACCTTAAAAGGATGTGATGTTATCCTAAATATTTTAGGTTGTGCCTTTCAACCAAGGTAAGAGAACCTAATTTGTAACCTCTTGTTATTTGAAAGGAGATACCAGATACATTTCTTTTGCATAAAGTTTCTAGGGAGGACCTTGGGGGAAAATATGATCAACACTCCAAATCTGAATCTCACGAGTTGTCACTTCCCGATTATGGGGATATCTTCACAAAAAGGAAAAGGTTAGTAAAGACATTTGGAGAACTTGATGATCTGTTTTGCATACTTTAGTAAAAGAAACTTGGTCTTGTGTGGGTATACAAAGATAAAACAAGGGTAGTATGGGTAGGATTAAGTGTTTTTTAAATATATTTTTTGGTGGGAGGGGAGACAAGATGGTACACTTGACTCACCAGATCCTTTAGATCTTATGCAAAATGGAAAGATTCAATCAACAAAAATTCCACAAAAAGTTAAATTATTTCCCTCAACTAGAATATTTCCTTTAATGGAGGTCCTAGATTATCACTCTTTCACACAACCCGTGGGATTATATCATGAAGGCTCGAGCTAGAGGAACCCAATAGAGCACCAAGATTTAAACCAAATAACTTGCCTGAGGTACACCCAGAGGCTTACAGAGAATCTCTATCAAAAAAGATGGAAGAAAAGTGATTTTAAACCGTTTTATCCCACTCCCAGATGAAGGCTCTTCTGAGAAATGAAATTGCAGATGCCACTAAACTATCACAAGGACTGAGACCTATGTGATTGAACCAAATTGTGGTACAAGATTGCAACAGAAACAAGAAAACCCACTTGCATATGCATTTAGGGGATGAAATAAATACACTTTTCTCAAAGATTGACACAGGATAACTCAAAGTTTGATCAAATTTATCAGTAAGGAAAATTTTCTTAGAATAATCTCAAAGCTTTTCAATGGTTGTACACTTACAACCACCTTGACATGATCAAATTTGACACAAAGAGAGGATATACCAGGCTTCTTAAATGGGCTTCTCAAAAATGAATGGGCTCTGTCAATCTTTTTCTGCTATGAGAGAACCAGTCATGACCTTTCCAAAAACTCCCAACTCCCAACCATTTGCACAGGATGCATTTGTGCCATTTATAGCATTTTACAACAGACCCCCTTTTCCTCCATAAAAGACAAAAACTTTAAATGTTACCAATGCTCGCCATGATTATGATCCTAATTCATAGAATCAGATCTGCAAAAGTCTCATCAGGTGCTCAAGGGAAAATATCTTTGATTTCTTCCCACATTCAATTCCTTTCTCTGGTAGATTACTCTTTCTTCAATTCGCCAACCACTTCCGCCCCAAATCTGTCAAATCTAGCTCCTTGCGTGCTTGAGAAAAGAAAAATGGGAAATCAGATCGATCCCGATAGTCAGACCATTTTAATGGCAAAAGACGTCTCCATATCTTTCCCACCAAACTGTAGATATCAAAATTAAATCGCCTCTATGTTTGGCGTGTAGAAAATAACAAGAAATCATGAAGACTCACACTTCCATTTGTTTTACAAAAAAAGGGGGGGGAAATCATATTTTGACACTCAGCTACCATTGATCTTTACTTTGAATGTGGGCCATCCATGTGGAAGATTCAAAAACGGGCTCGGGGGCTTCCTTTTGACTTTTTCTGACCCTTTGAAAAAATATTAAAAATTTTACATTTTGCTCCGCACCTCCGCTTTTGAAAAATGGGCCTGACACATGTGTCCTAAGATGGGTCCCAAAGTAACCACGGAAAAATTCTGTCATTTGACTCTCTTTTGGGAAAAAGAATTTTTTTCCAAGTTTTCCCCTGCAGCTCCATCCATTTCATTTCAAGTTTCTGATGTGGGTCCCAGTCAGGGACCCTGAGTCTTTTTATGCCTTTAGCTCCTTTTCCCTTAAAGTGAAAAATTCTAACCATTCCTCTCAAGGCCCGCACCTTTTCCATTAACCAATGCAATCTTTGACCTTTTCCATCAGGCCCTCTGACATTTTTGATACTTTGAGTCATTTGAATACAAGAGGAAAAATTTCCAAGTTGCCCCCGATGATCCGCCTTCCCACCCTTTTGATTGGAAACAAATTTTTACTTTTTCCTTTGTCAGGCTTGCGGGCCATTTTTGATATTTTAACCCTTTTGGGACATAAGAAGAAAAATTTCTATGTTTCCATCGATGGTATGCTTCCCCATTCCTTATGACTTGTTCAAACTACCACATGTCACAATGGCGCACCTTGAGATGGTCCCCCAAAATTTGATACCTTGAAAGAGCGCGGGCTTGCCACTGTGTCCTGGCTTGGCACTTCTCCAATTTGTTTGAAGGCTTGAAAATGATTTGGAAGGGGCACACTTCAAGCTTTAGACTAGTCTCCATTTTACCGTTGAGGAATGTTCCATCCAAAAATGCAAAGAAGCCGGCCTCTCCTTTAACTTTGTCAGGTATCCTTCTACGTTCTTCAAGGTAAACTTTTCCCAAGTGCCATCTTAAATTACTTTCCTCCAAATCCTGGACTTCCCAACAACACTGAGTTAAAACTTTTTTCCTAAGTATGGGAAACCCAAGAACAAGTTCCAAATGAACTCCGTCCTGCCCCCAATCCAATTGTGTCCTCCCGTAAGCACTACTCCAGAAGAACCAAAAATTAGATCTTAAATGAGCTATCGTTCCTCCACGTGGACATATTTTCCCAAGTTGAGGCTTTTCATATAATTTTTGAAGTGTCATAGCCACCAGCCCTTCCAACCAAAGGAATGCCACATGACCCTAAAGATGCAAGGAATAAATTTGACTAGGAGAAAAGCAACCATCAAACCGTAAAACATAGAAAATTCACCATTTGAGCTCTGAAAATGAAATTTTTTGCTAAGGACATGAGATTTAGAAATGTTTCAAACTCAAACTATGTTCCTCATGGACACATCAGATTCATTTTCTTGGAGTATTTAGGGATACAAAATAAACTGATCAATTCATATCCTGACAGTGTGGAAAAAAATAGAGAAAAATGGAAAACACGTGGTTTTGAAGGAACAGAGAACGGGAGACTCAAAATACAGAGACTTTTCAAGAGGAATAAAGAAACAAGGAGACAAATACAGACCCATACATGATCTTCGACCCAGGAACATTAAAATGGACAACCAAAATTAACCAAGCACAATACGGGTAAGGAGAAAATGAAAGAGGTTGTGAATCAACAACATGCATTTCAAAGGCACAAATTAGGTTAGGGTGAGACTATTTTGAGCACCAACATTGGCTTTGACTCGGGGATGGGCACTCCCTACGAGTGCCACAAGAATAGAAATAGACCAAGTGCCAAAAATATCCATTGGGCAATGGAGTCAACTTTCAGAGTAGAGAAACAAGGCCATCTTAAAAAATAGAACAGAGAAACCAACAAGAATAGGTCACCAAGGACCACGATGAACCAAAACACAAAAAAAGGAAACAAACAACCGACTATACATTGTACAAAATATGTTTACCCTGACTTAGAGAAAAAAATGAAGGAAAAAATTTCAAGCACCTGTCATCCTGGATATGACCATGCTAAGAGGTTCTTGATATGTTTTCATCAACTGGAAATATACCACTTTCTCTTCTTTGTTCAGTTTGTAAACCATCCATTTTCTTTGAAGCTCCTCCATTTTGTTTAAGTCAAACTCTTTAACATTTTTCAAGGCTGAATCATGGACCAAATTCCCAAGAAAAAACAACATAGTTAGGAGCTTTGTTTTCAACACTTTCATACTCCCCAAAATCCACAAAACTCACAAAGTTGTTAGGATCAAAATCTTCTTGCAAAACTTCATAATATGCATTGCTTGGGTCTTTAATCAGGTACAACATCTTCTTCTCTCCATATAATTTCACCAAGTTTCCTTTAATGGGAATAGTGGCATAAGACATGTCCATTTGCACACTGCCACCAACACTTGTTGCCCACTTTCTTGACAACAACATCCCTCACTTGGTAGGGCAGTCAACAATGACCACATCAAGCTTTAAGTTCCTTCTAGGATAAGATGCAAGTTGCACAACTAAATCATTGACACATCCCACCATTGGCACCTCTCTAGATTCCATGGCAGTGTACTTCCCATATGTTTTTGTTACCTTGATACCTAATTCATTCATGACCTCAAGAGGCATCACATTACATGAAGCTCCTGAGTCAAACATGCAGTTATGTAACAACTTGTCTTTTGATAACCAGGGTAGTGAAAAATAGATCCACATTCAGTTGGGATTTAACCAAATAAGTTCCTAAATAAACCTCTGGTGGTTCTCCCATCTCTTCCAACACTTGTGGTTTTTCCAACTCTGCAATAGTAAGGGGAATCTCAACATTTTTTACACCTCTACCTTGTATGATCTCTTCCCCTTTGAATCCTAAATATTCGAAAGCCCTCTTCTTTTTCAAGGATCCTAAGTAGCTCAAAAATTGGGACAGGAATTTTGATTTGGATCAAAACTTGGGCTATGTCATATGGGGCAAAATTTGGTTAAAGCAACACTAGGAGAAAGATTGGCAAATTCATCAAATTGAATGGGATTCTTTTCATTTTGGGCATGGAGAGGAACACAAGTTTTTCTTGGGGAAACAAGCTCTCTACCAGATGCATTTTTCTTTGGGGTTTCTTTGGTAAGCCTTGGAAATTTTGACTTGGCTTGTGGCCCTTTGGCAACTTTACTTCTAGTATTGTGCTCCTTTTCTTGGGCAACTACAACATTCATTAATAGCTTCCTATCTTCTTCTGAAGGAACTCCTTCATCATATTTTTCAATCATTAACACCCTAAAGTATTCAAAATAATTTGTGGGCAATTCAAAATCTTGTACATTGTCTACTTCTAAAGTATGAGAGGGAAGAAGAATAGGTACCCAACGGATGCAATCCCAAAAAATAGATAGTAGTTCTAGAAACTTATTACCTCAATTGAAGTTGCTTCCCTTGATGAACTTGCAGGGATCTCCATCATGCAGGCATCATCATCAATTTCATCATCAACTTCTTCTCCTTCTTGCTGATCTTCTTCACAAGGAGCATGGGGCATGAAAAAATATGTCACACCAATCAATGACCTTTGTTTCTTCCACAACAACAACTCTAGCAGCCAAAGGATCAGGTACCATTCTACTTTCTCTTCCCTTGGGGCTGCCTATTCCAAATCCAATGGCCCCTTTTCCTATGTCATTAAATCTTTGATGATTTATAAATCTATCTTGGCCTTGTTTCTTGTGTTGTCCTTGTGAACTCTGCCCAACTCCTATTCTCTATCTTGGGCTAGTTTGTAGGAAATCTCCTTGACAGTCCCTGCTAAAGTCTTCACAACTTCTTCCAAATCAGTAGCCTTACTAGTTTGAGGCTTTTTCTGGATTAATTAGCTTCACACCATCCCTCTTTGGAGGTTTTCCAATTGAATTGATATTATTCTCTATTTGTAGGGCCATAGTGAATGCTTGCCTCAAAGTTGGTAGGGTTCTTGCCCCTCAAGTAGTTATCAACCTTTTTATCAAATGCATTATGTATTTGATCAAACATGACTTCCTTATCACATGGCCTTATCCTAACAGAAATCTCCTCAAGGTCAATTATTAAACCTTGTGTTGAAATCATGTACTGACTCATTAGGATTTTTATTGATGTTCTCAAAATCTAATAGAAGAAACCTGGGGTCATTCCTATCACCATATTGTAATCTAAATGAATTGTTCATCTCAGCCCAAGAATCAATAGAGTTATCTGGAAATGCTTTATACCAGTCCCTTGCATCCTCTTCTAAGGTGTGGACAACAAACAATTTGATGTATACATCTTCATGTTCAATCTCAAAGTCTTCCATCATATTGAGAAAAAGCTTCAGATGTTGATCACCAGCCTATAGCATTGTTTCCCTAGAACTTTGGTAGTTCGTTTCTCACATCTTGAGGTCATGCATTTGGATAACCAGCCATTCCAACAAAATTTATAGGTCTAAAGGTGTTTACAACAAATTGAGGTCTTGGGTTGAGCCATATTGATTCATGAGGAGGTGATCTTGGGGGGAGAAACAAATTCATGAGGGGAAAGCGGGGTCTCTGAAATAAAGGAGTAATAGTCTTCCAAAATGGACACCCTCCAAAGGCCTATCTTCTTGGAAATCCCTATTAATTTCTGAAAATATAGGGGGAAGAATGGGAAGTAAACCTTTCAAAATCAAATGAAGGCCCCTCTCGAGTTGGAGAATTCAATTCCACAAAGAGGCCACCTGATTTAGAGTCACTTGAATGGCAATCTTCAATGATAGTTTCATTCACTTTCATAACGGAGATCCGTCTTCTTGTCTGTTGTTATCCCACAACTCTCTAGGCTTTCCTTCCTTCTGATTTTGCTTTTCCTAGCTCTAGAAATAATGTCCTAGCAGGATCCCTAGTGAAGAAAAATATATTCCTTATAGATTTGTAAATATTAGTAACAAATCTTACATTGACAGAGTTTTAAGACATTGGTATTATTAAAAATCAAATCAACAGGGATTCACCCACTAAGGATTTCCACCTTAGTTATGCAAATGCACTAGAAATGTGATATGTCAAATGTCTATCAAGCTTATAAACCAGAAATGAAATCTCTGAGCATTAAGTTACCAAGATTTACCACCAACGTGGAAAAATGGTAGTAGAGACTAGAAAATAGTTACATACGACACTTGCAACTTGAAACTTCATATTAAGGGTCAAACACATGATAATATTTAAAATAGATTTTCTGGCACTAGAGCATAAAAAAAATGTTCACTAGGGTCTAAGTATGAACTAAATCAAATGAATAAATTAGTTCTTAGAGATGTCATAATAGTCCCTCAAGCAACCAAAGCAGTTCAGGTCACAACCTTTCAGATCAATGGTTGAAGCATTAGTCTTGATAAGGCATCATCCCCGACAATTGGTGCCACAATTTTGGTGTTGTTGACGAGCTCAAAAGGATATGAACTAAGAAGAATATTAACAAATTAGTCTTGATAATGCATTCTTCATCCCTAGAAATGGTGCTAGATGTTGGTATCCAAATTTAATATCCTTTCCAAAGACAAGAAGCAACAGTCAGATTTGGACATGGAGAAATGTAGATAGATCATAAACATCTGTATCATTTTGTAGCTGAGGAGGAAAGTAATTTAACAGAATCTTTAAACACTTGAAAGAGAGTGGGTAGCACCTTAAAAGGATGTGATCTTATCCTAACTATTTTAGGTTGTGCCTTTCAACCAAGGTAAGAGAACCTAATTTGTAACCTCTGTTATTTGAAAGGAGATACAAATACCTTTCTTTTGCATAAATTTTATGCTTAGGACCTTGGGAAAAATATGATCAACACTCAAAAGCTGACTCTCATGAGTTGTCACTTCCAGATTATTGGATGATATTCTCACAACAAGACAAAGGTTACTAAAGACATTTGGATCAACCTGATCTATTCTGCATACTTTAGTAAAATGGATTTTGGTCTTGTGTGGGTATACAGAGTAAAAATAGGGGTAGTATGGGTAGGATTAAATTGTTACTTGTAAATAGATTTTTTGGTGGGAGGGGAGACAAGATGGTAGACTTGACTAACCAGATCCTTGAGAGCTTATGCAAAATGGAAAGATTCAATCAACAAAATTCCACAAAAAGTTAAATTGTTTCCTCAACGTAGCCATATGTGCTTCAATGGAGGAAAATATGTAGGACTATTTCACACAACCTGTGGGACATTCTATCACGTGGGATTGGTTTGGAAAGACCCAAGTAATAGGACCAATATTTAAACCAAGTCATGCCTGAAGATATTTCCTAGAGGCTTACAAATAATCTCTACCAACAAGATTCATGAAAAGTTGATTTAGAAACAACTTCTCCCACTCCTAGATGAAGGCTCTTCTGAGAAGTGGAAAATTTTGCAGAAGCCACTAAACTATCATAAGGACTGAGACTTGTGTGATTGAACCATATTTTAGTACAATGCTAGAATAGGAAATAGGAAAAAGAAACCCATAGAGGAGTCAAGAATGAAATAAAGACACTTTGCCCGAAAGGTTTTGTACAGAACATATCCCAAATTTGATGGAGCTATGGATTAGGGAATATGGGGAAAAAGAGAGGTGGAGGAGTCTTCTGACGATTGTCAATGGATGTACATTTTCAACCACCTTGACATGATAAAATTTATTTCAATTTGGGATACCCATGTTTCTCAATCATGATTGGCAAAATTTGATTGACTATGTTCTAGGGGGTGAAGTCTAGCTGAGGAGAAAGGATTCAAATCCTTGACCTGTCCAAAGGTGATTCTCTAAACATAATATCTAACCATTAATGGACAGGAACATTATCTCTGTGACAATTAAATAACATTTATTAATAGTATGAAGAATAGACTCCCGAAATTCTTCAGACTCCATTGACTGTTCCAACACATTGTTTGCCATGATCAGGCAATCGCCGTTCCCAGCTAATCCGATTTTCAAAACATCATAAGATGCTTGAGAGAAGATCTCTTTGAAAATTTGGTGGAAAAAATTCAGACTGGTTTGGATAGTAGCATTACTCATTAGTCTTCAATTGAGGGGAACCACTATCGCCCTTAATCTATGCTGTCCATATTGGGATCCATGCATGCTCGGTATAATTATAAAGTGGGGAAATCAGGAATAAAGCCCGATAGTCAGATAACTTTAATGGAAAATAGATGTCTGAAAAGGAGGTGGGGGGGGACCAAATTATTATAAATAATGCTAGACACATGCTAAACCTAGCCTCTCATAACTGGCGTGTAGAAATTCACAAGAAGTCACGATAGAGCTTTCGCACTAACTGGGGGTAATCATTTGTTGGAAGAATGGGGTGAAAATTTTTTTTTCAAGAAACCCCTACTTTCTGTCACTGATCTTTACTTTGCACATAATGGACCATTGCACGTGGTAGAAGGAAGTTCATTTAGAAACAAGGTATGGGAGGAGACTTAGTGAGGGTGGAGCCTTGCTGACCTATGCTGAAAAGATCAGTGAGGAAGCATCAAATCTACATTAGAGAGAGTTGGTTTGTTACCTTTGCTTTTCAAAAATGGGCCTGACACGTCTCCTGAGGTGGGACTCATGATGAATTTCATGTTAGAGTTTGGTACACCTTCCATGTGTTACACTCAGATATTTTTACGGCGGTCCCACTCACCGGTGAGTGGGTCAAGGGGGTTCGGGGGGTGAAGCCCCCGAAGCAAATTTTCATGGGTGGTTTATTAACCCATGGGTAATGGGTAACCGTTATGGGCTGTTTTTGGGCCCATGGTTTTTCGGTACCCATTGTTTTGTAAAACAGCCTCTTCGGCTACCTATTGATGTACTTATAAATAGATGGACATACAATAGGATTTATATGAGTGTGTTTTGTGAAGGTGAATAGTGTGTGTGAATTCAAGTGTGAAGGAGGGTGACCTATTATGTACTTATAAATAGATGGACATGAATTCAAGTGTGTTTTGTGAAGGTGAATTCGGAAGTGTGTGTTTTGTGTGAATTCGCAGCTCCAAACAAGATCTGATTATTGTAATTGTGAAGACTGTTGGCTTGTAATAAAATCTGAGCAAGTGTTCTTGGTGGATGTAGCCCACATTGGGTGAACCACGTTAAATATTGTCTTTGTGTTGTGCATTTTTCATTTCTGTAATTCTATTCATACTTCTTATTATTGCGATTCTGAGGAATTATTCCGCATTAGATATTATTAATTCCTAACAATTGGTATCAGAGCCTGGTTTGGTTTGCTGAAGTGTTGAATCACAGGGAAAGTTTTTAGCTTGAGTGGGAGCTATGGCAGATGATGGAAGATCTAGGGTTGATAAATTCAATGGGCAGAATTTCAGTCTTTGGAAGATGCAGATGGAAGATTACCTTTATCAGAAGGATCTTTATACTCCGTTGTCTGAGAAGGTGAACAAACCCTCGAGCATGACAGATGTGGAATGGGATTTGCTGGATAGGAAGGCACTTGGGACAATCTGGCTGTGTCTTGCATCTTCGGTATTATTTAATGTTTCAAAGGAAAAGACTACAAAAGATCTAATGGATGCATTAGGGAAGTTGTATGAAAAACCCTCTGCCTCTAACAAGATATTTTTAATGAAAAAGTTGTTTAATATGAAGATGTCTGAGAATAGTTTAGTAGCAGATCATTTAAATGATTTCAATATGGTTGTGAATATGCTAGCTTCGGTTACAATAGAATTTGATGAAGAAGTTAGGGCTTTATTAATTCTGTGCTCTTTACCTGAAAGTTGGAATAGCCTGGTAATGGCGGTAAGCAACTCGGTTCCAGCTAACTCGAAGTTGAAGTTTGAGGATGTTGTAGGGGTGATTCTAAGTGAGGAAATGTGAAGAAAAAGCTCTGGGGAATCTTCTACTTCAGGGAATGCTTTGACAGTGGAAACTAGAGGGAGACAGAAGAATAGAGGAAACCGTGGAAAATCGAAAGATCGGGCAAGGTCAAAATCCAAGAGCAAGATTGTATGTTGGAATTGTGGAAAGTCTGGGCATGCAAAGAAGGACTGTTGGGAGCTTCGGGATAAGAAGAAACAACAGGAAGAAAACAAGGAGGCAAATGTGGCATCGGGTAATGTATGCCAGGATGCTTTGATTCTTTCTTTGCATAATATTACTGAATCTTGGGTTTTAGATTCAGGGGCTTCTTTTCATGCTACTCCACATAGGCATTATTTTGTTGATTATGTTCAAGGGGATTTTGGGCATGTTTTTCTTGGTGATGATGAGCCTTGCAGTATAGTTGGAAAAGGTTCTGTTCAGGTTAAGATGCAGAATGGGAATACATGGCTATTGAAGGATGTCAGACATGTGCCTACATTAAGGAGAAATTTGATATCGGCGGGGCAATTGGGAAGTGATGGTTGTACTGTGATATTTACAGCTGACTCTTGGAAGGTTACCAAGGGTGCTCTTGTGGTGGCAAGAGGTAAGAAGGTTGGAACCTTGTATTTATCCACTGATAGTACTAATGATTGTAATCTTGTGGCTTCAGATGCAGATACAACATTATGGCACTATAGGCTCGGTCATATGAGCCATAAGGGCATGGACATCATAAAGAAGAATTTTCCTGGATATACAGAAATAGGTTTGGATTTCTGTGAGAACTGCATATATGGGAAACAGAAGCGAGTAAGGTTTCTCAAGGTTGGACCTATGAAGAAAGAGAGTAAGTTAGAGCTGGTACATTCTGATGTGTGGGGGCCAGCTCAGGTATCATCTCTTGGGGGTTCAAGTTATTATGTTACTTTTATTGATGATGCAACAAGGAAAGTTTGGGTTTATTGTATTAGAAACAAATCTGATGTATTTGATACTTTTGTTAAATGGAAAGCCTTGGTAGAGAATGAAACAGGTCTTAAGTTAAAATGTCTCAGGTCAGATAATGGAGGGGAGTATTGCAGCAATGAATTTGATGATTATTGTTCTAAGAATGGAATCTGCAGGAAAAAGATGGTTCCAGGAACCCCGCAGCAGAATGGGGTGTCAGAAAGGATGAACAGAACAATAATGGAACGTGCTAGGAGCATGAGGATACATGCAGGACTGCCTCTTTATTTTTGGGCAGAAGCGGTGAGCACAGCTGTGTACTTGATAAACAGAGGACCCTCAAGTGCCTTGGATGGAGGCATACCTGAGGAGGCTTGGTACGGTAAGAAAGTTGATTACTCATTTCTTAGAGTCTTTGGATGTGAGGTGTTTGTTCATATTGACAAGGATGATAGGACCAAGCTAGAGGCTAAATCAGAAAAATGCACTTTTATTGGTTATGGTGGTGATGACTTTGGATTTAAATGTTGGAGTATTAAGGACAAGAAAATCATTCGGTCTAGGGATGTGGTCTTTAATGAGAAAGTCATGTATAAGCAACAGTTGCAGGAAAACAGGGAAGAATCCAAGAAAGAATATGCAGTGGTAGAGGATCTTCCGGATGGGACAGTGACCCATGAATCAGTTCAGGAACCTACTCAACAGGAACCCCAAACTCCTACAGTGAGGAGGTCTTCTAGGGTAAGAAAAGAACCTGAACATTTTTCTCCTTCTCTTTATTATTTATTACTCACTGATAGTGGAGAGCCAGAGAGCTTTGATGAAGCAATGCAGGTAGATGCCAGTAAGAAGTGGGAGCAAGCCATGGATGAGGAGCATAAGTCTCTCATGGAGAACCAGACTTGGGATTTGGTGAAGCTACCAGAAGGTAAAAGAGCATTGCAGAACAAGTGGGTGTACAGAGTTAAAGATGAAGAAGGAGGAAAGAAAAGATATAAGGCCCGGTTGGTGGTCAAGGGGTTTGCACAGAAACAAGGTATAGATTTTGATGAGATTTTTTCTCCTGTAGTAAAAATGACTTCTATCAGAACTGTTCTTGGAATAGTGGCAGCAGAAGACTTGCACTTAGAACAGTTAGATGTAAAGACTGCATTTCTCCATGGTGATTTGGAGGAGGAGCTATATATGCAGCAGCCAGAAGGATATGAAGTCAAAGGTAAAGAGGAGATGGTGTGCAAACTGAAGAAGAGCTTGTATGGCCTGAAACAAGCTCCACGTCAATGGTATAAGAAGTTTGATAGCTTCATGATGGAGCAAGGTTATATTAGATGTCATTCTGACCATTGCGTGTATACAAAGAAATTTGAGGATGGAAGTTATATTATCCTGTGTTTGTATGTTGATGACATGTTGGTTGCAGGTAAAAACATGCAGGAAATAAAAGTACTCAAGAAACAACTAAGTGAATCCTTTGATATGAAGGATTTGGGGGTAGCCAGACAAATCCTTGGTATGAGGATAACTCGGGATAGGAAGGAACGGAAAGCTGACTTTATCTCAGGAAGAGTACATTAAGAAGGTATTGGATAGGTTTAACATGCAGGATGCTAAACCGGTTGGGACTCCTTTGGCAGGCCATTTTAAGTTATCAAAGGAGCAGTGTCCCAAGACAGAGCAGGAAAGAAACCAGATGTCCAAGGTACCTTACTCATCAGCGGTTGGTAGTTTGATGTATGCTATGGTGTGCACTAGGCCTGATATTGCCCATGCAGTGGGAGCTGTGAGTAGATTTATGAGTGATCCAGGTAAAGAGCATTGGCAAGCAGTAAAGTGGATCCTTCGGTATTTGAGAGGGACCATGGGGACAGTTTTGTGCTACAGTGGATCAGACACCACTTTACGTGGTTATGTAGATTCAGACATGGCTGGAGATGTAGACAGCAGGAGGAGCACGACAGGTTATATTTACACTGTAGGTGGGACAACAGTGAGCTGGATTTCATGACTACAGAAGCTGGTGGCTTTGTCAACCATGGAGGCTGAGTATGTTGCTGCCACAGAGGCAAGCAAAGAGATGATTTGGTTACAACAATTGCTTGAGGAGTTGGGGCATAAGCAGGAGGAATGTAAGTTGCATAGTGATAGTCAGAGTGTTATACACCTAGCTAAGAACTCTTCTTTCCACTCCAGGATGAAGCATATACAGTTGAGATATCACTTCATCAGGACAGCTTTGGAGGAAGATAAGTTGAAGTTGGAGAAGATTCATACCAGTCAGAATCCTGCAGACATGATGACCAAGGTGGTCACAAGGGATAAACTAAAGCTATGTTCAGCTTTGGTTGGCCTTCGCGGATGACAGTGAAGGGTTGAGAAGCTTGCTCAGTGGAAATCAGTCTCCAAGTGGGAGATTGTTATGTTTGTGGAGCCTGTTTTCATGTTAGAGTTTGGTACACCTTCCATGTGTTACACTCGGATATTTTTATGGCGGTCCTGCTCGCCCAGTGAGCGGGTCAAGGGGGTTTGGGGGGGTGAAGCCCCCCCGAAGCAAATTTTCATGGGTGGTTTATTAACCCATGGGTAATGGGTAACCGTTATGGGCTGTTTTTGGGCCCATGGTTTTTCGGTACCCATTGTTTTGTAAAACCGCCTCTTCGGCTACCTATTGATGTACTTATAAATAGATGGACATACAATAGGATTTATATGAGTGTGTTTTGTGAAGGTGAATAGTGTGTGTGAATTCAAGTGTGAATTCGGGAGGGTTTGTTGAGCGCAGCTCCAAACAAGATCTGATTATTGTAATTGTGAAGACTGTTGGCTTGTAATAAAATCTGAGCAAGTGTTCTTGGTGGATGTAGCCCACATTGGGTGAACCACGTTAAATATTGTCTTCGTGTTGTGCATTTTTCATTTCTGTAATTCTATTCATACTTCTTATTATTGCGATTCTGAGGAATTATTCCGCATTAGATATTATTAATTCAATGCAAGATTTGACCTTTTCCATTGGGCCCTCACGATTTTTTGATACTTTGAGTCATTTGTATACAAGAGGCAAAATTTCCAAGTTGCCCTCGATGATCTGCCTTCCCGCCCTTTTGACCGGAAACAAATTTTAACTTTTTCCTTTGTCAGGCTTGCAGGCCATTTTTGATATTTTAACCCTTTTGGGACAAAGAGGCAAAATTTTTAAGTTGCCTTCGATAGTCGGCTTCCCCGCCCATTTTGACTTTTCAGACTGTCATGTGTCACAATGGCGCTCCTTGAGATGGTTCCCAAAATTTGAAATCCTGAATGAGCACGAGCTCGCCACATTTCTTGTTCCGACAAAAAATTTTTGAAGGCTTGAAGCTCATCGAAAGGCACCACTTTTCAAGCTCTGCGGCAGTCTCCTTTAACCGTTGAAAAGTCCATGCAAAAATGAAAAGTGAGCGGAGTGCTCCACGTGTCTTCCTGGTGCTGCTCCAAGGCTAAACCCAAAAGTAAATCTTTGAATGAGTGTCGTTCCTCCACATGTCCTGGACTTCCTAAAAACCTTTTGAAAATTTTCTAAGTATGGGAAACCCAGCAGAAGCTTCCACGTGTCTTCATCCCGCCAAGCCTCCGTGTGTCCTCCCGACGCTACTTCAAAGCCCGACCAAAAAGTAGATTCTTAAATGAGCGTTGTTCGTCCACATGGACACATTTTAAAGTTGAGGCCTTTTTATAAAATTTTTGAAGTGTCCGGCTGAGCCACGTCCAACCAAAGGATGCCACATTTCCCTTTTGATGCAAGGATACAAATTTGACCGGGAGAAACACCCATCAAACCGTACAATATAGAAAAATGACCATTTGAGCCTGAAAATGAAATTTTCTCGAAGGACATAGAGTTTAAAAATGTTGCAAGGCTCAAACATGATCCTCAGGGACACATCAATTTATTTCTCTTCAAGTATTTAGGGCAAAAATGGTAAGGACAACAGATCTTGACTGTGGAAAATGGAGAAAATGGGAAAACACGAGTTTTGAAGGAACAGAGCACAGGAGACTCAAATAGAGAGCTTTGTCAAAAGAACAAAGAAATAAGGAGAAAGATACAGACTTAATACATGATCCTCGACCTAGGAACTAATTAAAATAACAACAAATATTGACCAAGCACAACACGGGTAATGAGAAAATGACAGAGGCTATGAATCAATAAACCTTCAAAGGCACAGATGGGGTGAGACTATTTTGAGCACCAACAGTAAGCATGACTAGGATCAGCAAAACGAAGGAAAAAAAACCATGGGTTAGGTTCTCGATAGATTCCAGTTTAATACCATGTGTTTTCCAAGTAGTTTGGACCCACGATTTAAGCCTACTTTCAGATGGAGTCCTTCCAACAAAATACCCTATTAAGCAGAATTGTTCTAGCCATTTATATGCGGAATCAAATTCTAAAAGAGGTAAAACAATATCAGGGGAAGTATCATTACCTCGTGGAATACTTTCTGTACGAACTTGTAAGGGTGTTTCCCCAAAACCATTTTTCACAGAATCACCGCTCTCCGTCGCAGTTAAAATAATTGGAATATAGTCGAGTGAAGTCATATTTAAAGCCAGCCAAGTGGCTAGGCTCTAGAAAAGAGGCCGAATAAATACATTAATGGCAACAGATCTCCCACTACAGATAATTTGAGTTGTTTTCAATACATGCAAGTTGATATATGTCTTCATCTCAAAAAAAATTGTAATGAATGTTAGACTCCATTTTGAAAGGAACAAATATTTGGTTGGTTGTTCTTGCTTGTGAGATGAAAATGACTATTTTTCTCTCCTAAAAAGGATGTAAGTTGAAGTTTTTCTTTTAATTATAAATGTAATTTTAAACTAGTTAAAGGAAATAGTAGTTAAAATCTTAAGATGGGATGAAAGCATTTGTTCGATTATCACTTTGTTTCACAAGTTGTATAATAAAATTTTACATCATCCTAACTTACAATAGGTGAATCTAACAAACTAAAAATATATATAAATCCACATTTATACTTAAATGCAATTTCCATTAGGTAAATTTTATAGACGCATATTTGTAAATCTCCCCTACGCTTATTAATCCAACATTGACTTCCCTTAACCAATAAGGGGAATTCAAATAAAATGGAGTGTTCTAATATTATTTTTATATTACCTTTTTAATATACTAATATTATTATACTAATAATAACATCGTTAGTTTTGAAATATTAATAATATATATATATATATATATATATATATATATATATATATATATAATTTAATATTAGTAATAATTGTTATAATTATAATTATTATTAAACTTTGTTAATGTATTAGTGTAATAAAAACTTTATAAAAAAAAGTTTTGTGGTAGCGGCTTAGCCGCTTAGTGATTTTGCAAAAGGTATGGGGTGGGGAGGGGTCGCCAACCCCAACCCCACCCCATTAATTAAATGGGATGGGGGTGGGGTCAGCTACCCCTTTCCCCCCCCCCCCCCCACTTTGCATTGTTGGAAACTAAAACAAGCGGGGGCCGAAACCTCCACCAATCACCTCTTTTTTTTAAAAGGCTTTGTCTTGTTGCAGCCACTTATGTATTTTCACATAGTCCATGGGTTTTCATAACTACGTAAAAACTTATAAGTATATATATAGACACACATGTTAGTTTGTTAGCTTGGACAATTGTTTTTCCATTTGCTAAGATTAAATAATAATTATCTCATTGTTGAGAATGAATTAATTATTTTCTAATTATTGATTTCCTTTGATGACACCTTGCAACCAAATTTGTTATGGTTGTTAAGTTGTTATGTATCTCAGCCATCGATTGAGAATCAATCTCGGCCGTTGGTTTTCCAATGAGAGTAGTATAAAAGGAGGTCATTGGGTATTTGGAGTACACAAGTTTTTGAGAAGCATTTGCAGTGCTAGCAAATGTGTTTGTAAGTTTGCAATGATAGCAAACAATCTTGCAGTGTTAGCAAGGGTGCACTGATAGTGTTGGGGATAGCAGTGGGGAATGTCAGCGGGAGAAGTTGGGAGATTGTCGGAGTTCTGTCAGTAAGAGGCAATGAATCTTTGTATCTCTTAATTTTCTGAAGTTAATATAATTCCTCATCTGTAGAACTCATTTTCTCTTAGGGGTTTTTTCCCGGGACAATTTTTCTGAAAATATTGTGTTCTTTGTGTTATGCATTTCTTTCCATATTTTTATTAGTGAAGTTGTAGTTGTGTTATTTTTCGATATTAGCTGTGAATTAGTTTTCGGCAATTAAATAATCTTTTAAGATAGGAGATTAATAATCAGTGAGTGCAATAGAATTTTCTCAATACATACTTGTGTGTATAGACATGTATGTATAAATATATTTATCTACCATATATTAACCTGAAATACACCCAAAATCCAATTTATTAAGGGGATGTATATAATAAATTGGATTTCGGGTGTATATCAGGTTAATATATGGTAGATAAATATATTTATACATATATGTCTATACACACAAGTGTGTGTGTGTATAAATGTGTGTGTGTATATATATACATGTGTATATTCTTAGTGAGAGTATTCAATAGGAAGGAAATCTAATCTTAAACAAAATGGATCTAAAAAAAAGAATACCCAAATGGGTAATTTTGGGAAATATATTGCTCTCAATAAATGAATATTAGAATTTACAACAAAACCCTTGAATAAGGTAGAATAGAGATCTAAAATTTTAAAATAACAGGGGTTTGGGGATGTGTATATCCATCCCCAAGCTTGCAACCTCCTTCATCCATGGCTTCCTCCTCTTCCTTCATCCTTCAACCTGCAAAACAAAAACAAAGAATGAATGAAATCAACAAAAGAGAGAAGAATAAAAGACTCCCTTAAGGATTTTTAGGTTAGTTTGAATTTCCCCATCCAATGGCCCATATTGTTTCCATCCGAGGGCGAAGATTGTCCCCTACAGTAGTTAGGTGCGGGTAGGTGGGGTGATCATCTGATCAACACATGGGTCTCCTTTTTGAAATGGGCCACTAGTGTGTGTTGAAATTAATTAATTTTATTGTCTTTTATCCTTGAAGTAAATTAAATAAACTCAACCATTATTAGTGTAGTTTACTTTTGCAATGGAAAATACATTAATTAGCTTGGTATAAATGGAAGAGCTATTTTGATTTGAACTTTAATTATTTAATTTTGCATGACCTTGGGAACCTATGTAGTAAATTAATGTTGGATTAATCGAATGATATATTTAAACCCAACTATAGACTTTTCTGTTTCTTTTATTTAATATTATTATTTATTTAACCTTGGGAAAGTCGGTTATTAACTAAGGGTTTAGCTAAACGTTCCAATTATCCTTTAACAACCACAAAAAATTATTCCATAATTTTTCTATTATAATATTTTTTCAGCTTTGGGTTTTGTGTGAAAACGTGTGAGTGTTACATGTTTAACATTTGTTTCTAGGATTTAATAGGGCAACAAGATAAGAGCATAATCACCTGATTTTGTAGAGAAGGATACAAAATTCCATTTTAGTGGAGAAACTTGTATTATCAGTTGTAGAAGATATTTTAATTTTGATTAATTATTGTCTTTTACTATTGATCTTGGGAATAAAGTGAATTATAGGTTCATTTTATGCCAATGAACTAGTCAAAATGTCTGTGTCTACCAAGATGCTAAAAATGAATATGCATATATGTGTTTCACATATATTTGGCCTCCAAATAATTCATAAAAGTCATTTAGGTGTGAACTAGAATAAAAATAAAAGAGAGTGGCTCATCTTTCATTGGGAAATCCTCAAATGTTGGGTGCCTCATGATCATATAAATTTTTATGATAATCGAAAAAAGCTAAACCAAAGTGGAATGGCTAGGAAACGAGAGAATTACATATCACCGTGTTTTATTTATTTTTATGTACAATGATCTACAAAAATATGTGGTATACACAGGATTTCATTTTTGTGTGTATGTGACAAACGGCAATGACACCATAATATGATACTAGGAGTGAAATTTTGTTGTATACACATCGTGTCATTTTTTGTGCATATTTGAAAAATGACACCAACACTAGAATAGGATACTCGGAGTGAGATTTTGTGGTATATACAACATGCCTTTCTTGTGCATATTTCACTGTATATTTACACTTACTTGGCATATGTGCATCTACTATATGTAATATTTATTCTATCATGGGGTAGAGATGTCATATGTCTATGTAAAATCGTTTCTTTCTTATCAAAAAATTTAAAATAACATCTGGATATGATAGATGCAGCTAAAAAATTTTACATTTCCTAACATTACTATTATAGAAATTTGGATTAAATTTTCTTACATAAGGATAAACATTCCAAGCTAGGTTCATAAGAACTTTTCAAGATCTTGAATGACATGTATAAATTCTCAAACTAATAGGTCTTTTACACTTTCAAATATTTTGGTTCTTGTTGGGTTTAACAACAAGAGTGTGAGGGATGCATATTATTTTGGTTCATGTCTATTATTTCAATTCTGAAGTAGAGAACATGCAGGTTGATCACAAGGAAGAGAGATAAACACAAAGAAATATGACACATATCAACCAAGGCAAACGTCACACATGGAGATAATTTGGTAAACTAGTCCAAAGGAACTAGTGGGGGTGTCTTACTCATTTACTATAGATGTTTACCCCTTGGGTGTTCTACCTTATTAATATGATCTTACTTTTATTTATTTTTAATTTAATCTCTACCAGAATAGGAAACTCAAGTCTCAAGATATAAGTATTGCTAATAATACTATAAGTGCATATTTTTGTGTAAAATACTTCACACATGATTGCATTGTGACTCTATAAAATAGAAAAATTAAAAAATGTCTATCTGTGAACAATTTTAAAATCTAAAAATCACATAGTTTCATTCAGTTGAATATTTTTTTATTGGCAACTATTTTTCACCTTTAGTTCAGAAGAGGAACAATGCAGAATTATGTCGGATCTAAGGATTCTTAAAGAAATAATCTATGAAACTTCTCTCCGCCCTTCCAATTCTCCTGTAATGGACGAGAATGGAGCTCCACAAAAAAATTCAGTGTTTTGACGCTTAAAATTTTATATTGTTTAATCAATGGAATGACAAGTTTCATAGTTGCGTAAGGTAGCAAAAACCAAAGCAATGCATATTAAATGCATGCCACCTTTTTTTGTCCTTTCCTCTTCCTTTCTCTACCTTGGTATCTACCTTAGGAACTAGTATCTCTCTGGGTAGTGAGTCACTGACAAGATCGTGTGTCCACGTTGTGCTAACTAGACACCACGGAAGCAGAAGCAAGTCCCATAAATGGGCATTGCATGTATGACATCTTATTGTGTTTCTTATGGGCGTCATGCAGTCCTGTCACCAGGATAGATGACTCCCAACATGACATTCCAATCTTCTTTGATCGAATTTTTTGGTGTATAGAAATTCAAGTAAAGGTTACAATTATGATGTCATCGTATCCATTATTTTTACTTTAGCATTTATTTAAATACTTTTGACTTCCCTGCATGTGGATACATCACCCAATATTATCTCTTACTCAAGAATAAACAATATTAAATACTTGTGAAAAGATCATATCCTAACGTGCACTGTTAATGTTATTAAAGAACAAGGAAGAAACCAGACATGCCATGATGACCTTATGCACCCTCAAAATTCCTCTATTGCTACCTTCCACGCATAATTCATAAAATGGTTCAAGGAAAATATCATCATCCCAATATTGCAAAAAATCATTCTCTATCACGGAAGCTAAAACATTAACATTGTCTCTAATAATATCCAAATATTTCTTGCAAGAGTCTCATAAAATACGACAATTTGAATTTACGCGTTCCATTTTACAGATCAGAAGAGGAGCAGTGACACTCAGAGACCCAATGTGTGAATGATTTATTCCTTGTGTTATATTTCTAACACAGAAAGTACCGAAAACTCATGTAAATTGTTGAGTGTAAGGCCTGGAGATATCTGAAATGAAGAGTGAACAAGCGGATAGGACTTAGATTCTTTCTTAGGCAACTTTGATGGATTGGATGCCCCCCTAGTCATGGCTAATTAGCTAAAGGAAGGCTTCAATATAGATATACACTTATTCAACAAGTGTAAATTAGTTATATGTAATCTCCAATTTATCGTGTGCAAAGATGCCAATATCTATATAATTCATGGTTTCCAAACCAAAAAAAAACTCGTGTTTTTTTCCAAATAGACTTTTTCACTATTTAATACGACCTTGTCATGGAGTAACTCAATGAGTCAATCATATGGAAGAGTTGAGCATGAAAGTCTTTTAGACTTATTCAATGTGGAGTGTTAAAATGACCACTTCTTAATAGAGTGGACACTAACATGTAGTAATCTCATGGAAGAATTGAATACAACTCTCTATAGATTTATTCAACTTGAAGCAATAATAAGGTGCTTCTTAATAAAGTGGGTGTGGGTAAAAACCTCAATTGCCTCCAAGATATGATTGACTCATTGAGTTTTTTTATTAAGGGAAAATAGTTTTGAAGGGACTATACCCTGTATACAAAAGGGCTCAAAAGCCAAATAGTCAAAATGAGATATACATCCCAGAGACTATCTGGCTGGGATGTATCTCTCATTTTGACCTCTGGGATGTATATCTCATTTTGACTATTTGGCTTTTGAGCCCTTTTGTATACAGGGTATAGTCCCTTCAAAACTATTTTCCCTTAATAAAAAAACCCAATGAGTCAATCATATCTTGGAGGCAATTGAGGTTTTTACCCACACCCACTTTATTAAGAAGCACCTTATTATTGCTTCAAGTTGAATAAATCTATAGAGAGTTGTATTCAATTCTTCCATGAGATTACTACATGTTAGTGTCCACTCTATTAAGAAGTGGTCATTTTAACACTCCACATTGAATAAGTCTAAAAGACTTTCGTGCTCAACTCTTCCATATGATTACGACATTTTAGTTTGGCATTATTGTTACTATTAATAAGTCATCATTTTACCCCATCATGTTGAATAAGTCTATAAACTATCATGCTAAAAAATAATTTGATTCTTACATTTAATTTGGAATAGTTTCCTTCTTAAATAAAATTCAAAGACTATATATTATATGCATAAAAAAAATGTGATTTGGGTTATCTTGATTTTGACTCAAATTTTCTAATTATGGTATAGACTATTCTAAGATAACAAGTAAAATTTTGATTACAAAGCTTTGAGAAACCAATGTTTATCATTATTATAGCCTATGGAAGCCTTAAAAGCTATTAGGATTAGTCTTCCTCATTTATAGTTCTATGGAGGAGATGGGATTTACATTGATTCTTAAACGAAGCAAATAATTATTTTCATAGATTCATATTTCATTTCAGATCAGCCATTATGACCATCACGATTCACCAAATCGGGTTTTGTTTCTTTTCACAATAAAAGCTCGTAAGTTATTTTTCTAGATTTTTTGAGAGTCTCGTGTTCGGGAATCATTCAACTCAAAAATCAGAATTGATAAAGCGACCATTAACAGGACTTTATCCCTGAAATTCCTTCTTACCAAAAAACACCAAACAACATACACTATTTAGTGATACTCATCATGTCAATTAAAATTAAAACTAGCAATCGTACATGAAGTGTAAGATGGAAACGTTGATGGAGATGGAGCAAGGAATTAAAAAATAAGAAACGGAAAAAAGGGATAGGATAAGGAAAGATTGAAAAATAGTTTGGGGGAAGGGAAAGATAACCTATTCCATTGTATTGTCCATGTTATGAGCACTTAAATCATGTGAGTGTGAATTAAATTTAAAGGGGACACTAAAAAATGAGGAAAAACCAAAGTGTTTCACGTTTGAGATCCAACTGCAAAGTGAGAAATAAATACTTGAACATTTTGCACCTTTTCAATGGCTTTAATTGTAAGGCCCAAATAATTTTTTTTATCTATGTCACACTTTATAAAATCATAAATGTAATTTGTGTCTATAAGTGTCAAAGTAAAAAATGGAAAAAAGAAATAGGTTCCATGTTTGAAGCCCATTCAAAATTATTGCCTCTTCGATAACATTGTACCCCCACTTCACAATTCAAAGCTTGAGTAGATGCAAGGAAATACGTAAAATTTAAACAATCATTGATAATTGGCCTATATTTGTGTTCCAATTTATTGCCAATCTGTATTCCCCCTTTAGATATCTAAGCTTGAATAGCTGCTGGAAAATAGGCTAGGTAGCGGGTAATAGGTGATGTGCAAACAATCAATGATAATTATTTGTTATGTGTTGTCCACTTTATTGTATCGATCCCACTCGCACTATTCACATGAGTTCAATTTATGTTGAAAGGGGGCAAAATGGGCAAATCCAATAGGTTTAACTTAGGTCAAGACCAAAACAAAAATGACATCAATGTTTTTAATTTGATAGTGCTTGATTTGTAATACAAGACGAAGACATCAATAGAAATTTAAAAATTAAAAAAGTGAAAATAAAATACCTACATGTACCGCACAATTTCAACATGTAAAATTGTAACACCCAAGTAATATATTCCACTATTTATGTTTCACTTGATTGACTTTATGTCAATTATATTTTGTGTGTAATTTTCCCTTAAAAAGGACATTAAACCATTTATAAACATTTTACTATATACTATATAAAATAATTGATACTATACAATATATATTGTAAACTATATATTAAAACCTGCTTTACAAAGAGCTTAATTCCAAATTATGATTTATTGCAAACATTATTATTTTCCAAATTTCTCCTACAATTCTAAATATTGATGAAGGGTACATGACTATCTTGTAGCTTTCATGCTCCGTACATGAATGACCCTGATTAATTGGAGGGCATTGATACGGGCTACGAAATAGATGCCCAAGATTACTGCATGTTCATACAAGTGTTAGAGGAAAACATTGTTCATAGTTATGTAAACAACTTCGGTGTAAATATATTATAATAAATGCATCTATATCAAATGTGCTAATAAATATTAATTTCAAGGTTTGTAGGCTAGATTTTTGACATACCTCTTTAAGCAAAAACTTTATTAAACTCTCTCATTGATTCGAGGCAAAAGGAATCATTTAACTACATGATTATACCGGTCTCAAGAATATCTATTCAAGAAAAAAAGAACACAAACATAATGTTAGGTTAATTATTATTTACCTAATATATTAATTATACATCATATAATTTATTTAATTAATGTTATTAATTAAATAACGTTGTTATATGGTTTTTAAACCATATTTGTCTTTTATTTCCACAGGTATAATTGTTATGATTGTTATAACAATCATATTCTTCCCGGATGCATTTTGGAAGCCGTTGTAACAATTATTATTGTATTCATATGTTGTACAATTCCTATAAGAATTGAAACACTCTATTGTATTCTCGGTTGATTGAGTTTAATACAATTATCAGGCTTCTGCCCTTGTTGCTCAATCTACATTTGGTACCAGAGCAAGAATCTGGACCTGTGACGGAGTGGACAGAGAGAGCAACAAAGATAGAGGAGATTGGAGAAGTGTTTGCAGCAATCGAGAGCCTGTGCAACCTCCTGCAACCTCCCTGCCCCATCCCTGCCTCCTCACATCCTCTTGTTCATTCCAGGTGTTTGGAACGTAATTATTTTTTTGCACTGGTGCACCCAGCACCAGGAAAAATTTGCTGCAAGTATAGATAATTAAAAAAAATAAAAATTCCCATCCAAGGATTTTTACCTCTAATATTAGAGGTTCCTTTGGTCTCTGCTAGTTTTAGTAGGCTGCTACATTTGGAGGCTTGTGTGTATGTGGAACTCCTCGATCCATTCATCCAGCTATTGAAGGATCTTGAGCTATTTGCATAGCTCCCAACCGACTCCGAACTGAGTAATCTGCAGAGCTTATACCGAGTCGTGTTGTATAAGCATTGACTAGGCTATTTGTAAGAGTTTTGCACCGATCTGATAGCCCATGAATGATTTGGGTCAAGCCACCCCCTACCTCTATATTTATTTTGGAGATAGGCCCAACCACTAAGGTATACTATTGAGTAGATCCAACATTGATATAAAAAAAAGGACCAAACAGAGATCCTCTGCCTTGTCTTCTGTCAAAGTGGCCAACCCATTGGCATTGAACAATGATACAAATCAATACGCGGTCCCTGCAAATAAAGACTCCACGTTAGACCTGCAACAAACAATGAAGATCTAACAAAATAAAATTCAGAGGAGATTAATAAAAGTGGTAGTGAATAAAGAAAAAAAATGAGGCGTATACAAAGTGGATCAATACAAAGCAACTCAAAAGTGGATAAAAGCTAAAAAGGCATTTCAGATCCATTTTTCAAGCAAGAAGAAAAACCCTAAAATTCACCCTCCACCTTCATGGCCACTAAGAACCTCTGCCATGTTTTTTTAATGAGGTAAGTCATTTTTTCTCTTTTTTAAATACAATATACTTCTTTTTATGTCACAAGCGCTCATAGAGCCTAGCTGGTTAAGAGGAATGACTTAGAAAAGGGAGGTGCATGGTTCAAATCACACCAAAAATGCAAGTTTTTGCTTTTTAAAATCTGGAGGTAAATTTAGAAAATCCGCCACAATTGGAGGCAGATCTGGCAGAAAAACCTTCACTAAACCTGTTAGTTATAACTAAATAAGTCGCTAAATATTTAGCGAGAAAATCCCTAAATTTGGGGTTTTTTCCCTCTATTAAGCTTGTTTTTTGATTTCAGGCAACATTTACTAAAGGAAGACCATCCAAAAACTTCATCTTGGGCCTCTTTTTAATGGTTTCCGACATTTTGGGACTTACTGGGCTCCGAAGGCCACCAAGGCCCGCAAAACAAAAAGAAAATTGTCTGTCATTCAATTTTTCCAGATTTTTTAAATGTAATTGCATGCTTCAACAAATTGTACTAATTTGAAGGTTTCCATAAGTCAACTGCAAACTTTGTAACTACTCATAAACTGGCAGAATTATAATACAAAAAAGTAAAAAATTGGTTCTATAACACTCACAAGATCCTATATCTCATTCGCAACGTTCGATATATATGGTGCCTCTGGGAAGTGCTTACGGGTAAATTCGTCGCGACTCCTATTACACTTAACACCTAATATAGTTGCAACAACTTCGTCTGAGCATCGACCATTACACCCTTAATTATATATCTTACATGGGATGGATATAGCCGACTTGTGGCTA
This sequence comes from Taxus chinensis, assembly GCA_019776745.2. Lineage (NCBI taxonomy): Eukaryota > Viridiplantae > Streptophyta > Pinopsida > Cupressales > Taxaceae > Taxus > Taxus chinensis. The sequence goes on from CM034151.1 coordinate 888,549,945, forward strand.
TCATGATGTATCTCTTTCATATATGATCTATTATCATTGGTTGGTCGACCTTATTGATGACCATATCATAGGAATAGTATAAATAGGGGTTATAGGTAGTGGATGATCATTATGTGGAGTATTTGAGTCTTATTATATGTTTAGGAGGCTGCCCCCTCGAAGTGGCCAAGCTATTATACTTTAATATTGAGAGAATTTATCTATAATATTGTGTTATTTGGTGTTCTATTACTAGTGATAATCATAATTAATCAAGTAATTTCATTACAAGTGGTATCAGAGCTTGATCTCGGCCAAGATGACGTCAAACCCTAATTTTGAAGGTTCGGCTATATCTCAAGATTGGTAGTGAATTTTTCTGTAATTTTTTGTGGTGTGGAAAAATAAGTCAAGTAAGCTTCTCTCCAAATTTCAATAAGTTTTTGACTTGTTTTGCAAAGTTTATTACGGTTCTATATTTATTCATAATTTCGATCCCTAGGGCGTAATTTTTGGAAAATTTTCAAATTTCTTATATTTTCGGAAACCCCTCCAAAAACTAGCTAGGGTTTCTTTTTTATAAATTCCTATATTCGGCCAAAAAAATTATGAAACCCTAAACCCTAAAATTATGCCCTATTAAATCTGCCCCTAGGCCCAAACCCTTTGTCATGGCTAGTAGATCTACCTGAGGCCAAGGAAAAGGAAAAGAAACTCTAGGAATGACCCCAAATAAGGAATATATTGCTTCACAGTCTACTGGTTTGGGATTATCTGAGGTGGTCATCCAACTTCAGGAAAGGGTAAACAATATGGTGAGCAAGGATGACCTTAATGTTGAGCTTCATCAACTGAAAGGTAGCCTTAGAAGTGAGATTTTAGAAGAATTTTCATGCAATGCAGCAGGAGTTGTTGCATGCTATTTCAAATACAACTTACAATGCCATTCATATGGGTTCCACTAGAAATCGTCACACAGATCCAAATCACTCCAATCAGGTAGGATCCTTTAATCATTCAAGTGGATATTCTCACCAATGGAGGGGCATGATTCCAAAAGTTGAAATGCGTAAATTTGATGGAAAGGATCCACTCAGTTAGATTACCCAAATGGAAAATTTCTTTGATCTCCATCATATCCCAGGAGGAAAAAAGGTAACTGTGGCATCTTTATACCTAGAACCTGATCAATTTTTTTGGTATCGTTGGATATGTGCTCAAAGGCAGAAGAATGGCCTAAATGTCACCTAGATAATTTTCACTGAAGAGCTTCAATTACACTATATTTCTAGTGTTTCTAAGAATTACTTCAGCCATTTAGCAAAGTTACGCCAAACTGGTTTAGTTAAGGAGTATGTCCATCAATTCCAAACTTTTTCCTTACATGTGGAGGATATTACAGAAGAGTATTTGAATGACCTATTTCTGGGGGGTCTTAAGGACCACATTGAGCATGAGGTATGCATGTTTAACCAGCTCAAGGTTTCTGATTCTATTATCATGGCACGACGAGTAGAGGAAAAATTTCTTTCTAGTAGAAGGCACTCCTTTTCTAGCATAAAATATCGTAACACCTTGTCTACTTCTTACCCTCGGCCAATTCAGTTGACACCTCAACAAATTGAATAAAAAAGAGCCAAAGGGTTATGCTTTAACTGTGATAGAAAATATGGACCAAATCATAAATGTTCTAAGAAAAAAATGTTCTGCATTGAAGGATCTGGTGATGAGGAAGAATATGAGGCAACATCAACAGAGGCAGTGGAAAAATTAGAGGAATAATCTAGAGATCCTCAGCCCACTATTTCATGTCATGCTCTATCAGGTATTAGTACTCCACAAACCCTTCAAGTTGTGGGTTATCTTCAGAAGCAAAAGGTGACAGCATTGATTGATTCAAAGAGCACACATAATTTCATCAATCATAAGTTGGCAGCAAGACTAAATTATTTCATCTAACCAACACCTGAATTTCAAGTAATGATTGCAGATGGTGGCACAGTCCAATGTTCAGGTAAATTCCATAAAGTCAAAATCATGATGGGTGATTACACATTGGAATCTACGATGTTTGCTATTCCCATGGGAAGAGCTGATATTGTCTTAGGTGTTCAGTGGCTCACTACCTTGGGCACCATAGAGATAAATTTCTAGGAATTGTTCATGCGCTTTCATTCTGAGGGTAAAAAAATTGAATTTCGAGGTCTAAAATCTAAAGATCCTCTAGTGGCGAGTTCTCACCAAATGCAGAAGATTCTTTGAAAGGGGTCTAAAGGTTTTGCATCACGATTATTCTCTATAGAAGTCCAACCGCAAATGAAGGTATTGCATCTTGATCTTCAAAAGGTTATTAATAAACATGTAGTTGTCTTCAAGGAACCAAGAGGATTGCCACCTGAAAGAGATCATGATCATGCTATTCAGTTTATTCTAGGAATCCAACCCTCGAACATCAGGCCTTATAGATATCCATATGTGCAAAAGAGTGAGAGCAAGAATATGGTGGAGGAATTGTTGGAAATGGGTATTATTCGTCACAGTCAAAGTTCCTATTGTGCTCCCGTGGTGATGGTCCGTCGTAAGGATGGAAGATGGTGCATGTTTCCAGATTACAAAGAGCTTAACAAGTTCACTATCAAAGATAAGTTTCCTATTCCCATCATTGATGATTTATTAGATGAGTTGCATGGTGCCATTTATTTTACAAAACTAGATCTGTGTTTTGGGTATCACCAAATTAGAGTCAAGCAAGAAGATATTCATAAGACAACTTTCAGAACTCGTCTAGGCCATTATGAATTCCTAGTGATGCCATTTGGTCTTACCAATTCTCCCTCCACATTCCAAAGCTTGATGAATTCGGTATTTAGACCATTCTTAAGAAATTTTGTCTTAGTATTTTTTCATGATATACTCATCTACAACAAATTGTGGGACAAACACTTACATCACGTCAATATTGTCTTATAAGACTTAGAGAAACAAAAACTTTATGCCAAGCCTTCGAAGTGTTCTTTTGGGGTACAGGAAGTGGAATACTTGGGCCATATTATTTCTCATGAAGGTGTTAAGGTGGACCCTCACAAGATCTAGGCCATGGTGGAATGGAAAAACCCAAGAACCCTCAAACAATTATGAGATTTCTTAGGTCTCACAGTGTATTATCGTAGATTTGTCAAAAACTATGGCAGTATAACAACACCACTCAAAAAATTATTGAAGAAGGAATCCTTTTAGTGGAATGAGGAAGCATCTAGGGAATTTGAAAAATTGAAGGTAGCTATGTGTACCACTCCAGTATTGGCAACCCCAGATTTCTCCAAAACTTTCACAATTGAGTGCGATGCTTCAAGAAATGGAATCGGGGTAGTACTAATGCAAGAAGGACACCCCATTTCTTTTGAGAGCCGACAACTAAAAGGAAAGAATTTTTTAAATCCTTCCTATGAAAAGCAAATGATGGCAATACTACATGCATTCAAACAATGGAGACCATACTTGATGGGTAGACATTTTAAGGTAAAAACTCATCATGATAGTTTGAAATATTTCTTAGAGCAACGTCTATCTTTAGAAGAACAAAAAAAATGGGTCACTAAGATGTTTGTATATGACTTTGAGATTGTTTATAAGAAAGGAAAGGAAAATTTGGTTGTTGATGCTCTATCTAGGAGGGATGAGTCCGCCGAAGCATTGTTATGTGACATCTCTATACTAAATGTAGATTGGGTAGATCAAGCACGTGAAGAATGGAAGAAAGATGCAACCACACATACTCTCTTTCAAAATCTCCAGGTAGATCCGTCCATATCAGCTCATTTTATATGGAAGGGGGATACATTGTGGTATAAAGATTGGTTATATCTATGTAATAACTCTACACTTAAACACCATGTTCTTTCGAAGTTACATTCTTCTCCAATATGTGGCCATGCTGGGGTCCTGAAAACATTTCATAGAGTTAAGAAGGATTTATTTTTGGAGGGGTTGAAAGGAGATGTTCAAATACTTGTGGCAGAATGTTTGGTTTTCCAAAAAAATAAGGGTGAGACCATTAACACACCTGGTCTTCTCCAACCTCTGTATATTCCTAGTGAGAGATGGGAAGAGGTATCAATGGATTTCATCACATGGTTACCTAAATCAGAAGGGAAAAGTGTCATCACGGTCGTGGTAGATAGACTTACCAAATATGCTCATTTTTGTGCCATGGCTCATCCTTTCACAGCTAGTACAGTTGCCATCTCTTTTATGGATACAGTTCAAAAGCTCCATGGCATGCCAAAAATTGTAGTAAGTGATCGTGATCCAATATTTACAATTAACTTTTGGACTGATTTTTTCTCTTGTCTAAGTACCCAACTAGCCCAAAGTCCCTCTTATCATCCCCAATAAGATGGGAAAACTAAGGTGGTAAATAATTTTTTAGAGAGATATCTTCGATGTTTTACTTCAGATAAGCAAGAATGTTGGGTGCAATGGTTGCCACTGGAAGAATGGTGGTACAATACTTCATTTCATACCTCCTCCAAAATATCTCCATTTTTGGCACTTTATGGGTACCATCATCCATCACTCATATCTAGCTTGAAGGTCAAACCAAAGCTGAGAGCAATCAAAGATCACATTCAACATTAGCATGAGGTACTCTCTAGTCTTAGAGAAAATTTGGGTGGCCCGAGCACAAAACCATATGAAGCAATAGGCTGATCAACATAGGAGTGAGAGACACTTTGAAGAGGGAGGCTTTGTTTTTGTAAGGTTACAACCATATAAGCAATTATCCTTAGAAAACAACAAAAGGATAATAATCTTGCTCCTAAAATCTATGGTCCTTACCGAGTTTTGCAAAAAATTGGTAGTGTTGCCTATAAGCTAGAGCTCACTCCAGGAAGTGGAATACATCTAGTCTTCCATGTTTCTTGCTTAAAGAAAGTTATTGGGCAGCACATTTCCACCCAATCAGTGATTCTAGAACTGGACGAGGAAGGAAGGATCATATTGAAACCTGAAGGCATTCTTCAGACACACACCAAAAGATTGAGGAGCAGAGTGATTACTGAGTACTTGATCAAGTGGAAGAATATGAATATTGAGGATGCATCATGGGAAGATGAAGCATTCATGCAGCAACATCTAGGGCTTCCCAACATTGGGGACAATGTTGCTTTGAAGGGGAGGGGCATGTTACACCCTTAATTATATATCTTACATGGGATGAATATAGCCGAATTGTGGCTATCATAACTTTTTATCATGATGTATCTCTTTCATATATGATCTTTTATCATTGGTTGGTCGGCCTTTTTGATGGCCATATCATAGTAATAGTATAAATAGGGGTTATAGGTAGTGGATGATCATTATGTTGAATATTTGAATCTTATTATATGTTTTGGAGGTCACCCCCTCGAAGTGGCCAGCTATTATACTTTCATATTGAGAGAATTTATCTGCAATATTGTGTTATTTGGTGTTCTATTGCTACCAGTGATAATTATAATTAATCAAGTAATTTAATTACATTGACCCTTTAAATCGACGGGGAGTAATAAGGTCACTGTGCACACACTATGAGCCATCCCATCCATCTGTGAATGATTGCACGACATAAATCCGTACTGAGAAATTATCCAAGTATATAGCAAAGTTACGCATGTGTATGAGGATATTTCTTTGAGCCGGTGTCAATAATTACACAGACCCCTCTTAGTATTGTCTTGGTACCACATATTGAATTCTTTCACGTACGTTAACACCTCTTTTATGTACTGCCAAGCATATAGAAAGGGATAGCTTATTCCACGTACCATCGGGTATATCGGAAGGGTGCATATATAGAAAGGTTCGGTATATCAGAATGACGGTATATAGATTGGGAGACCTTATACCTGGAGTGATAAGAGCCAAACCCTGTCAGTGATTTCTGTAAAATGGGCACCAATGTCCCCAAATTTTTTCTTTCAGATTCTCAACTACTCGGAGGAAACAAATATGTTCCGTGGAAGAAAAAAATCAAGACACAGCTTGAGTTTGAAGAGATCTAGCCTGCTATGAATGGTACTTTGACTAGATCAACTATTGATACAACACAACAACGAAAATTTGATAAAGTAGATCAGAAAGCCAAACTCATCATCTTGTTTGGAGTTTCCGACGATGTGAAACTACACATTCGAGATTCCAAAACAGTGAAAGAAGGGTGGCATAAGTTGAGCACAGTATACGAGGCTAAGAACAAGAATGTTATACTGAATTTGCAGAGTCAGTTACACACATTGAAGTTCAAGCAGAATGAAAAAATAGAAGCTTTCTTAAGAAGAGTTACAGAATTGAGGGCTTCACTTCTAGCCCTAGGAGAAGAAATCAAAGATGATGATCTCGTTCCCATTGTTTTGAGAGCACTCCCTTCTTCATACCATATTTTTGTAACAACACTAAACTTGTCAGATACGACAATTAGTTTTGACAAATTGGTAAACTTACTACAACAAGAGGAAGCAATGCACAATAAGGATGATGAAGAAGAACAGGCACTTTCTTCACATCAAAAATGGAAAGGAAAAGGTAAAGGAAAACCTAATTCCTATCAAAAGTCCCAAAATCAAAATCAGTATCAAGGGGACAGACAATAGAAGACGCAATGTCCTATCTGTAAAAGAGGACATGACCTCAAAGATTGTTGGTACAATACTTTCAAGAAAAGTTCATCAAGCAGCTTTGGACCTCCACAACAATCTCATAAGGGAAATTATAACTAAAATTAAGGGAGAAAAAGGGGAACTGGAAAAGAAGACCCCATTAGCAAGGAAATATTTTTGAGAAACAAGAACAATCAGACAATGAAGACTACTTGTTCACTGCTTGATCAAGAGAACCATCAACGTCATCTAGTGATGTTTGGTATGTTGATTCGAGGGCCACTCGACACATTACCGGCCATAGAGACTGGTTTATTTCAATGAGGGACACACCATCAAAAAATAATGTTTCATTGGGAGATGATTCTTTATATACAATTCAGGGGATTGGGAAAATTTCTCTACCCCTTGGTTCACGCAACTGCAGACTATCAGATGTCTTATGTCCCTGGGTTGACAAAGAATTTTATTTCAGTCAATCAAATCCTTGATCACAACCTAAAAATTGACTTTGATATTCATTCTGGAAAGAAAACGTGTTTGATTCGAGACAAATCAAGAGTCTTGAAAATAGTTATGAAAGCCTCTAATTTGGGACACATGTTCCAGCTTTATTTTGTCCACAGAGATGATCAAGAACTTGTGGCTAAGAACTCTACCTTAGCATAGTTGTGGCATCGGATACTTGGTCATGTAAGTTTCAAGTATCTTGAGACACTTCGCCAACATAATATGGTACATGGGCTACCATCTATTCAGAAGGATACAGACAAGTGTCTTCACTGTCTAGCAAGAAAATAACAAAGAGATTCATTCCAGAAGAGTACATATCGAGCTCATGCTCAACTTGATATGGTTTATACCAATCTTTTCATTCCGATGCAACCGAGTCATTTTGGATTTCAGTACTTCATGTTATGTGTTGATGACTATTCAAGGAAAATGTGGATTTTTTTTGTCTTTGCAAGAAAAGTGAAGCTTTTGAAACTTTCAAGAAGTTCAAAGTAGTAGTTGAGAATGAAACTGGTCGTCACATCAGAACTTTATGCTCAGATTGAGAGGGGGAATTCACTAGTAATGAGTTCAAAGACTACCTAAAAACTCATGGGATTCATCGACAAATGCCTCCTTCACACACACTGCAACATAATGGTGTTGTTGAGAGAAGAAATTGTACTATCATGGAAATGGTGCGATGCATGATTAATGACTCTGGACTTGCAAAGACATTCTGGGAAGAAGCAGTAAATAAAGTAGTGTATTTGTTGAACATAGTGCCCACAATTTCTCTTGAGGGAGTAACACCACAAGAAGCATGGTCAAAACGGAAACCATCTATTGCACACCTCAGAGTATTTGGGTGTAATGCAAGCATACACATACCCAAGAAAAATAGAAAGAAATTGGACATGAAGTCACATAAACTTGTCTTCATTAGGTATAGTGAAGAGACTCTTGGGTACAGATTGATGGATCCTAAGACCAGAAAAGTATACACCAGCAGAGATGTTGATTTTTTTGAGAAGAAGGAAGCAGAGACTCCTCCTCCAAACTCACCTGATGTAGATTCTTATCCAATTGTAAAAATTGAAGTTGATGTTCCCTCAGATGATGAAAGTAAGGATGGGGATGATGGTGTTGATATGATAGAACCACAACCCACGGGAACAGTTCAGCATATGCCCAAGTGGTGTACTAGCACATTATGAGATGCAAGAATGGATACTCCACCGGATACATCCACCCCTAGACCATGGACTCGCAGTAAAGCAAGAGAATAAGTTAACTTTTCTTTGATGAGTAGAGTTATTGAATCTGATGAGCCCTCTACAGTCTAGGAAGCCTTACAGTCAAAATCTTGGAAAGATGCCATGGATTCTAACTATCAATCAGTGATGAAGAATAACACTTAGTAGCTTGTCGATCTTCCACTAGGAAAGAAACCCATTGGATGCAGATGGATATTTAAAACAAAATACAAATCAGATGAGACAGTGGAAAAGTATAAAGTGAGACTAGTAGCAAAGGGGTATGCACAAAAAGAAGGCATAGACTATGAGGAGACATTTTCTCCCACAAATAAGATCAAAATAATCAGAATGATCTGTGCTCTAGCTGCACAGTTTGTCTAGAAAGTCCATCAGATGGACGTAAAAATTTCCTTCCTAAACGGAGATTTACAAGAAGAAGTCTACATGACTCAACCTGAGGGATATGTAGTACCTAGTCAAGAATTAAAGGTATATAGACTTAGGAAATCTTTGTATGGCCTTAAACAGGCACCCCAGGCATGGTACATCAAGATTGATGAGCATCTCGTACAACATGGATTTGTTAGAAATCCATACGATCCTAATCTTTACCTCAAAAAGAAAGGGGGGGAGATTGTGATTCTTGTTTTCTACGTCGATGATCTAGTCATCACTAGCAGTTCAAAGAAGATGATCGATACAATGAAGAAAGGTCTTAATCGATCGTTCGACATGACAGATCTTGGGCTAATCCATTATTGTCTTGGATTGTAAGTATGGTAGAAAGAGAATCACATCTTTGCTTCTCAGATGAAATATACCAAGACAACACTCGAGAAATTTAGGATGATGGATTGCACACCAATTGCTGCACCTATGGAGAATAGATTGCAATTATCTCGTTCAGATCCATCTCCTGAGGTAAATGACACTCTCTATTGGCAGTTGATTGGGAGTCTCATTTACCTAACCTACACTAGACTAGATATCAGCTTTGTAGTGAGCTATCTATCGAGGTTCATGCAGGAACCCAAAGTTTTTCATTGGAAAGCAACAAGGCACATTTTGAGATATCTCAAAGGATCAATGGATCTTGGTCTAGAATACAAGAATAACGACAACTTCTTTTTGACTGGATATTCAAATTCAAATCATGCTGGTAACATTGATGATAGAAAATCCACTTCTGGATGTATTCTTTATGGGATCTAGACCAATATCATGGGGAAGCAAGAAACAACACTTCGTTTCTCGCTCTTCCACAGAATCCGAGTATCGTTCTGCAGGAGAAGCTTTCTGTGAAGCGATTTGGCTACGTCGCATACTAGAAGGACTTGGAATACCACATGACAAACCAACCACCATGTATGTTGACAATGAAGGTGTTCTCAGACTTGTTCGCAATCAAGTTTTTCATGAGAGAACAAAACACATTGAGGTACAAGTTCATTTCATATGCGAGCATGTGTTGAAGAACAACATCTAGCTTTAATTTTGTCCAACAGCTGAACAACGGGTAGATATCTTCACAAATTCACTTGCACATGACAAGTTTGAGTTGTTCAGAGAGTTCCTCTCCTCATCCCTTGAGACAATGCACAATTAAGGGGGGGAATGTTAGGTTAATTATTATTTACCTAATATATTAATTATGCATCATATAAATTTATTTAATTAATGTTATTAATTAAATAATGTTGTTATATGGTTTTTAAACCATATTTGTCTTTTATTTCCACAGGTATAATTGTTATGATTTTTATAACAATTATGTGCTTCTCGGATGCATTTTGGAAGTTTTTATAACAATTATTATTATATTCATATGTTGTACAATTCCTATAAGAATTGCAGCACTCCATTGTATTCTTAGTTGATTGAGTTTAATACAATTATCAGGCTTTCGCCCCTGTTGCTCAATCTACACATAAGTATATGGCCAAGGAGTTATAATTTTTATTGACTTCTCCAAGAAAATAGAAACAAAACTATATTGGTGATAGTCCAACATCAGTCAATTTTACGGATGAACTACCATGTGACGGTCAAATGGATTCCAAATTTAATGTTGAGAATAAAAGTGAACAACTCACTCCTTTACAACCTTCGTTGCCATTGTAGGAATACATCACAAAAAATCTATTAATCACATCAAGTGTAGTTATCGAACATATTTATGGAATTTTATCCACACTTGGAAATACGTAAAATATAACTCTACAATTCACTTACTTGACACAACTTGTTTCAATACTAAATTTTTAATGATGTAGTAAACATTATCGAATCCAATGAAGAACCTAGTTAGACTATGCATGCTAAATCAACATACAACGAAAGGACACACAACACAAAATTCTTTGTGCAGTGACAAGCAATATACTTAGAGATTATTATTTATTGAAAAACACACACATAATGAGCAGCACAAGCCAAATTACATCCAATCATATTAGTAAAACAAATCCCATTCAACTGCCATGCGTTCAATTAAATATTTTATCTTTCTTTTAAAAAATCCTCAAGCCTCCATATAAATATTAATATAAAACTATTCTAAATCTCTTATGGATATGAAATTGTGTCTATAAATTTCCTCACATTTTAGCCCTTTATATTTATCTTATATTCCTTCACAATTATCAATAGTTATACGGGGGGCATTCCCCTTCGTATCCTGTGTGAAGAAGATGACTGAGCTCAGATTCAAGGATCACCTTTGGCCAAACATGTCAGTCATCAGGTGGCATTTTGAGAATGCACATTATAACAAAGAGAATATGCTAGTAGTTGTGGCCGCAGAGGAATTCAGGAGAGGTGCAGGAGGGAAAAATGTCAAGTTGCGTGCAGTAAACTCTATTTGAGTTGCCTCTTCTTCCTCTATTTCTTGAATAATTTTGATTTCTATTATTTCATTTCCCTTTGTTTCTTCTAATGATGTCTTTGTCTTGTACAAGGGGACTAACTTCTTCTCCTCATCTATCTCGTAATTTGATGCACTTGTCATTTAAATGAAGGTTCCAAACAAATGTATAGTAAAAATACTAGAGGTTTGCAAAGGTGGATAAATATTTCATTGTCTAGGATTCAAACAACGAGCCAATACGAAGCCCAACTTTTCAATTTATGCAGCTTCCTACATCTGCAAAACAATGTAATAGGGTTGTTAGAATAGCGTCAAAAAGATCACAGATGATCACTTGAGGTCAATTCAAGGATTGGAGTGACTCCTCACATAACAAGGTACACATAGGAAACTTAATATCTCCCTTCCGGAGTTACGAAGGTTATTTTGCGAGTCTTTGAAAATAGCAATTTCTTTGTTTTAACAAGGGAGAAGTCAACACATTTACAAGGAACTCAACTTCAACCTGTCAATAAAAAAGGGGTACAATAGCAATCTAGTTTAGTTGGGATGATGCTAGATCATCACAAAGTGAGGTTTAAGTTCATTGCTTACCAAGGAATATTAGATCATGTAAGTTACAATATAACGTTTTATTGTTTTAAAAACAAGTTTATTTAATACAATCAAATATACGAAAATCCTTCAGTTTAAAATTTTATCCCACTGTAAAAGAAAACTAAAGAACAAATATTATGAGAGATAAGGAGAGATGAACCATGCATTGGAGATATTTGCATCCGCAGGGCAAGAGGTGCTCTAGGTGGGTTCGTGTCAAGAGCATGGTTCTACATTTTTCATACATGTCCTCCCAATAGTTGTAGCTACAAACCATGGCTAGAATGCTACCCATCCTCTAATACACTTTTGGCAGATGTCCATACTTTGTCTAAAATCTCCCACTATAGCACAGGTTGAGGATGTTGGCAAAGGCTATGAAGCCTGGCTTTGCTTGTTTTTTTTTTTTGAAAGGTTCCAAGGCCTTTACCACAAACCCATTTTGTACATAGCATGCTATCATTGCAGTCATGAGGCCACACATCAGGAATTTAGTCAAACAGTTCACATGCCAAGTGCATGCTTCCACATTTTGCATACATCCTACTAGAGCACTTGCAACTACAACACCTGACAAAATCTTGTCCCTTCTTCATTAAGCTTTGGTTTCCTGTAATCATTGCAGTTCATGCCATATTTATTTCAGGCATTTACAAACTACCCCCATCCAAATCTGCACCTTCCACATGTTCCAACACACTCAGAGATCGCATTTCTTTGCATTGTTTGGAGTAATGCACACACCTAGCTTTGGCACTCCAAGAAATACATTTAGCTATGGCGTTTCACTCAGATGAAGAGTGAATATATATATATATATATATTCACTCTTCATCTGAGTGAAACGCCATAGCTAAATGTATTTCTTGGAGTGCCAAAGCTAGGTGTGTGCATTACTCCAAACAATGCAAAGAAAATATATATATATATATATATATATATATATATATATATATATATTTCAAGGACATACATGGGATAACAGGAAGGAAACTTTATGTTAAAAAAAAAAACTACTCGAAAACAAAGATAAAGTGCAGAGAAAGGAGTGGTGGCCATCTACCCTAGGAAAGATGTAACAATCGTTACATTGCACACAGCGTAGGTGTGTAGAAGAGAAAGAAGCAAAGTCAATAACAACTAAATGTCATGCCTGAAAAAAGCCCCTAAACCTTAATCTTTTGATCCTCTATACAACGAACAAACCAATGGCAATAAGAATCTCCTTTCTTGTCAGAGGGAATAACACCCATTTTCATACAGATTCAGATTCAAGTCAATAATTTGTGCGTAGAAAAAGAGGAGGTATGAGGATTATAGATTTATTTCTATGAGCAAGATTGGTTTTACCCAGAATGGGACTCGTTTTGGGGATGGCTATGAGTGGGAGATCCATTTAGCAAGGTTCCCCATAGATTTTGTTTTTATTTTTATTTTTTATTTTATTTTGAGTGCATAGGCCCTCCTCTTGTACTTATTGCAGTTGTCTAATTACTGGTAAATTTACAACGTCAACTTGGGTTTCACAGCAGTTACACCTCTGGATCTCAATTAAAGTGCTTATATCATTCTACAAGGAAAATGACAAGTCTGAAAAGGCGTGTGGATTACCATGTGCTTGATGGGCCGCCCATACCCACCAACTCACCTGCCAGATTTTGATGTCACACCTTTCCCTCTCCATTGTCAAAAAATCACATCACCCCTTATTATTTTCTTTTTCTTTTTTTTGATCATCTACCCTCACCCAATAGATGCGATTAAGTGGCATTACACAACCTACGCTACTCCACTAAAACCAAACGCATAACATGCACTACAAAACCACACTTGCACTCTGCTCAACCAACACTACATACCACCAAAAAAAATAAAAAATACACCTAGGCCCCTCCCAACCACTAACACTAACAACATAAATTTGCTCCAATAGGAGCGACCACTAGTTACTTGTAAATGCAAACCCACACCAAACGACTAAACAGGTTTTCCAAAAGTTAAATTTGACACTGGAGTTGTTACACTTGTAAATGTATATCCACAACAGAAGACCGAATTGGAGTCTTGAAAGGCGAGATTTTAAATTGCAGTTGTCCTAAGATCTTGCCATTCCATGAGACCACGTTTCTTTCAGGCATTTTGTAGAACAATTCACATGCTTCTGCATTTTGCATGCATATCTGCCAGTGATCTCATTCATAACTGAAACATATGACAAAAATCTATCCATAATGGTATGGTGGATATCCACAACCTGCTTCAACGTTCCTAGATTCGACTAGGAGATTTTGGTCGCTGCCCTTAGAGAGTCGTTTGGAGAGGGCATTGGCAAAATAAGAGACCATAACATGTTTCAACGTTGCTAGAGTTGTCTGGAGATGGCAATGGCATAATAAGAAACTACTCTCTGCGTGGGATCTTTACGCAATGGTTTGCAAATGGGAAATCGATTGAGCGGCTCTCTGAGCTTCGGCGTCCGCTATTTTTGCGCACTCCAGAAAAGATTGCACTAAATGCGAGCTCAGGCTGTGTTGATGCTGGTTCAGGAGGTCGGCCTCAGGTTTCGAATCCTCGTCTCTTTTCGAGTTAAGAGTGTCCTTTCCCTTCCATTTCTGAGGCGAGAATGAGGGATCGCGTTTAACTGCATGGGGAAAGAGCCCTGCACAATGAGCTGACGGTGCAGGGGGTGGCTGGAACTCGTGACTTCCACTGTATTGTTCTGGCACTGCTGCCGACTTCGATGACGACAGAAGCTCTGGGCGCTACAGTGTAACAGCAACCGCGCTGTAAAACGAAGCATTACCGCGCCGTACGCTACAAAAGACTGCCGTGAAAAAGAATTCCAGGGCAATGGTTCGCGGAATGCACGGACACTGCCCGGCGAATGCAATATTCTATCAATGAAACGCCCCCCGGCGTTATTACCACGCATCTCAATACACTAAAAAGACTTTGTTAATAAATTTATGCACTGTGAACAGTGCTAAAAGTAGGATTGGATTTATGACATCGGATTCGAATTATGATCGACGATTTTCGTTGGATGCGTCTGAGCTACGCGGGAGTCCGCGGCGATAAATTCTGCCCAGCCTTTGTATTATGTGAATTGTATCAGTATGAGTTAAATATATCGTTTGCAAGTTGGATGGATGGCTGGTGAGATCGTCAATTCCTCTATTATTTTTGAGATCGTTGTTGGAGATTTTGTGTATTGTTTTTAAGGCCATTCTATTCCTTAATAGATTTGGTTTTTGAATATAATGGGTTTTAGGATCCTAAAATTTTGCAGATATTTTTCATGCTCGCCATTAAAGTTGTCCGAGCTAAGCATTAGCTTCCCCTCTCTGAACCGTGAAGCCATGAACATCACTAAAATCGTCGCGCATGAACCAACGGAGTTTTGCGTTGATTTGAGCTCAACCAATGTTGGGAGTGGTGAATTTATATTTGGAATTTTATGTTTCTGTGGAATTTGAGATTGTTGGGTACTGTATTCTTATAATTGCTGGGTTGGATTATTGGATAGACAATAAAACAGGGCGAATGCGCCCCACGAATGCAACAGAGGAGCATTGAGCGTTGAGCGTTGAGGAGTCATGGATATGCAAGCAAAGCCATGTCGTAGTTCACGCTCAACTCCGTTCCAGAGATGACTATTTTGCTAATTATCATCAATTAGTTGAATCCTCCTCGACACTCCTGTGTTACATTTATGAGAGGAGATAATCGCTGTGGAAGGCTTGTCTCTGCGATGAATATGCTTCGATTCGGGACTGATGGGAAGCTAATTGTGCCTGAGAACCCTGCCATGCGGAATTTGGCTATTGTTGAGCTCGTGTCTTTGTATAGAGACGATCTGAGGAGGGGTTCTTCGAGGAGGTACGTGGTATCGGCTTACGGAGACAGAATTAAAGGACTGATGCCTTTGATCGATTGTATGTACAGGGATGAGATTGGAGCTCTTCATCTGTATGCGAGGTGTATTGGGATGCGTGTCGAGCAGTTCAGAGCGGTTCGGTTCGAGGATGTGTTGCAGATGAGGTTTCATCTGCCCGTTGTTTGCAAACAGAGGATTGCCGAGAAATTTGGAAATCCTGATGGATATTGGGTGCAGAAGGATTGTGGCGCTGCAAGTAGCAGCATGTTTGGTAGCAGGAGGATTAGGCAGAAATCCATTAGGGATTTCTATTGAATAATGTACTCGATCGAGCCTGTATCGTCACGAAGAAAATAAAAGTTTTAACGAGATTAAATATTGATTTTCATGTTAATGTGTTTCTTATTTTTAAATATTTTTTAGTTTAACTAGCAATCGTCCCTAAAGTGTATGATGGAAACGCCGAAAGGAATGGAGTATAGAATTTAAAAGTGAGGAAGCGAAAAATAAGGAGAGAATGATGGGCGATTAAGAAGGGGTTTGAGGCAGGGGGAAGGCATTGTGTTACATTGTATCGTCTCTATATGCTCGCAATATTCACGTCAGTGCAATTTACGATTAAAGGGGACAAACAAAAAATGGGAAAAATAAAAAATGTTCCATGTTCGAGACCAACCAAAATGCTTTTTTGTTGGAGCACTTTGTAGCCCCCTATTTAATTTAAAGATGGAGCAATTGCAGGAAAATAGGGGAAGCACAAATAATCATCAATAATTGAGTCCCTGCAGTGGCTAACTATAAATGTATGGGAAGCGAATTGTTTAAACTCATAATCCATTATTCACGTTAATGTAATTTGAGATTAAAGCAACCAAAAAAAAAGGAATATTCAATATGTTACAAGGTTGAAGCCCGACCACATTACTTTCTTCATTAGCACTTTGCAGCCCTATTTTTTTGGTTTTAAGCTCGAGTAAATGCCAGTGTAATTGCAGTAAAATAGATGATGCATGAACAATCATTAATAATTGAGCCCCTCTAGCAATTGCTTGTATTTATCTTCCACTTTATCGTCTCAATCTCGCTCACACTATTCACATGAGTACAAATTGTGCTTAAAGGGGCCAAAATAAAAAATAGTAAAATCCGATAGGTTCCAGGGTCGAAACTCAAATGGAATGTTGTCAAGATTTTCAATTGAAAAATGTTTGATTTGATAGATAAGACGAAGACATAAATGGGAAGATGGAAATAAAAAAGTGAGAATTAAATAATTGCATATTCCGCACCTTTTCCATGGCTTAAATTGCAACACCCAAATAATATTCGTTATTTGTGTCACACTCTTTTGAATCGATTTCAGTCACATTATTCACGTAAGTACAATTTATGCTTAAAGGGGCCAAAATAAATAATAGAAAAAATCAAACATGTTTCACATTCAAAACCCAACTGAGATGCTTGTTTCTAAGAGTGCTTTGTAGCCCCCTTTTATCATTCTAAGCTTAAGTACATGGAAACAAACAATGTGTTAAAAATCATTGATAATTGAATTCACATTATTCACATGAGTGCAATTTACACTTAAAGGTGCTGAAATAAAGAAATGAAAAAATCAATACGCTCCATATTCAAAACCCAATCGAAATGTTTGTTTCTTGGAGCACTTTGTATTACCCTTTTACAGTCAATGTGCAAACAATCATTGATGATTTTCTATATTTTGTGTTCCACTTTATTGTGACTATGCATCCCCCCTTTATAGCTCTAAGCTCGAGTAGGTGTGGGGAAATAGGTTAGGCACAAGAAAATATGCAATATACAAACAATCATTGATAATTATCCATTATATGTCTTCCACTTTATCATCTCAATGTCGTTCACATTATTCATATGGTGTAATTTACACTTAAAAAAACTAAATTTGAAAAATGGGAAAATTCAATAAGTTTCAAGATCAAACCCAACCACAAATAATGTCTAAGGTTTTCAATTAAATAGTGTTTTATTTGTTAAGACAGACAAAAGCAATACACTAAACATTATATATTTTATTATGTAAATATATACAAATATAATATATTCTATATATATCATGCAATATACATTTTATTAAGTAAAATAAAAACTTGGTCTGCGGTCTTTGTGTCTCTGGCCATATATCTTAAATAAAAAACAAATGATTCTTTAAATTTTTAAAAACAAATAGGCCGTGCCTTGTTTGAAATAGGAAGGGGTGGGCAGTCATGGCCGACCTGACCTGTAGACCACCACACATTTAAAAATAATGCTATTCATGATTTTAACACGCAGGTGGACGGATGCGATTAATTTGAGTTTGTTGATACAGCTTGCGAAATGGAATGTTAAGATCACTATACATTTATAAAGACGTCATAGACTAGGAAGAGTTCTAACTTGAAAAATTCCTATCGGTGTAATTAATTGAAAGTCCAAAACCTGGTCCTATGTTGTTAATCATCAATTAGTTGGATCCTCCTTAACTCTCCTTTGTTACATTCATAGGGCTCGTTATCTTGTGTGCTTACGTGTTACAACGTGTTTTTGAAGAAAATAATAAAATGTGTCTTCCTCCATAATAAATTCAACAAAAAAAATCAATAAATATATTAAAAATATGACTACGAGGTAGAGTAAACTTTCTTCTTTCTAAATATATGATTTTTCAAATTATATGATTAGTATAAGGTTTCTATACTAATTATTTTCTAACTATGTCTTTTTATAGCTATTTTTTAAATTTATAGATGTTTATCGTTCATCGTTTTATCTTTTGTTCAACTCGTCGAAATTTAATAAAAATTATACAATCCTAAACTAGGACTAATTCCATACATATTAAAAAAATTAATTTTCGATATTTTTTGAGGTAGTTAAGTGGGGCACGTTCGACTATCCATTATTTTTAAAAATTTAAAATATTTGTACTTGAAAAATCATTAAAAAAAAAAACTCACTAAAAAAATTTAAAAAAAATCTATCCCAAACTAGATGCTCATATATATCTTTCTACAAAAGGGTTTTCAAAAATATTAACTAGTACTAAAAAATGGAGGGCATGACTGACTATCTATTATGTTTTTTAACAAAAACAAAAGTACTTATTGGCATTTTAGATCTTTAACCCACTTACACTTAACTATTTTTTAAAAAAAATAGTAGTTTAGAAATTAGACTCAAAATGCTACAATTCATGTTTAACATTTTCAAATTTTAAGTGTAACTATCTAAAATAACTCGTACAAGTTAAAAAATTTATTTTAAAAAAAAAGTGTCTGTTAGTGCGAAATCACAACACCCCCAAATGAGTTTCTAAAGATTTGTTTTTCTAAGGCAGGGTCATTTGGTGTGATTTGCATAACATGGGACCATCTCTCAAGCTGTGAGACTTTCGGACATGAGATGGCCCTCAGGAGAAATTCGGCTTCTTCTTCCTGATCCTAATGCTAAACTACTCCTAATGCAGAAACGACGTCTATCTACTCCTAATTTAACAATTCCAAGGAGACAGGGAGAGAGAGTGCATAAAGAGGGAAATCCTACACTAACGAGGTGATAGCACCAAGAAAAGGGAAGTTTTGGTCACAATCTCAGCTGCCTAAAGTGGAGAGAGGTGAGCAGAGGAGAGGGTGGACAAGATGCACCACAGACCAGAGATAGATTTCACACAGAACACCACTTCAAAACCCATTAAACACAGCTTTCAGGACTTGCAACAAATATCAGAATATGCATAGTATACCCTGCAACGATGAGAGGCGATGAGAGACAATAAAATAAGAAAAGGATGGACAGATGCATCACAAAACAAAATTTATTGCTCCGAAAGCTCACACAGTACATCGTTAGTGGGCAAGAGGTAAGAGAATGTCATTACAGAGCCGTGAAAGGAGATTCAGACTCCATTTTCGACCCTGGGGAAGAAAAGAGAGAGGGGGACAGGGGAGAAGAATGAACAACAACTTTTACAATGAATCATGCCCCTGTATTTATGGATTCGATCAGAGAGAAGAAAGAGAGAGGGAGAAGTGGGAAAAGCAGTTCGAAATTCAACCGCCACTGTTAATGCTTCTGATAAAATATGCCCCCAAATTCGTCTTTACTGCATCAATCCTTGGTTCGGTGCCTTGAAGGAATAGGAAACATCGGAAACAGATCGAATCCGATCTAGTTGTTGAGACGGATGGATCATGCATTGAAGGCCTAAAGACATTTCCTCCATCTGGTTAGTGAGGCTGAGATCTTTCCAATGACATTAGATTTGTAATATTTCGAGACCTGAGTCGAAAGATACGGCCCCTCAAAGTTTGTATCGGGTCTGTATAGGAGGGCAGAAAAACAACTTGAAAAATGGGTCCCCTTTTGATATGGGACACGTGGCAGCCAGATTGGAACAAAAATTGGGCTTGCGGGTTCAGAATTTATCTTTTCTCCTTTTTCCGTGAGAATCACAAAATCCAGAAAACTCCCGCGGCTCCACAACTCCGCTTGGATACGTGGCACCCTTTGGTTGGCCGGGGGATGCGCTTCACTTTTTTTCGAGCCGACTCCCCTTTTTGGTTTGAATCAGGTTCAAACTTTGACTTTTTCCTTTGCCTCATTCTAGAATGCGACCTCGTAGGTCTGAAACATTTTCCCTTCATATTTTCTCCATGTGCGGGGTTGTCTTGACCAAATTTTCTGGGGGGGATTTGGGATAACAATTTGGCGACTCACAGGGACATCTGCCTACTAGATGAAGAGACCAGTGGCCTTGAAGCATCCATTGGGCATGAAGTCTGCCTGATAAACACGAAACTGATCTGAACTCTAAAACTTTTACATTTGATCCTCTTGGAAACCTGCTGAAACTTCAAGCTGGACTTCATCAAAAGCCAACTAAATGTACTGTGCAAGAGCAATAGTAAAAAAAACTATTTACAAACTAAAAATCATACATGCTCCAAATGGAACATGTAGAGTGTGCAAAAGCACTTCTACTAAAAACAAAGCTACCTACACTACTCTAACCAAGAACAAAGGGAACTCAAACAAAACCTACAATTGGCAAGGAGAAATAGCTTCCCTTCCTCAAAAACGGCAGCCATGCAACTGATTTAGCACTGAACATGGCTGGTTGGATGAGTGAAAAACTGACAATAAGCCGGTCCTCCACCCAAATCATTAAGGTATCAACATTAATGGAAAATACCTCCTCAAGCTGACCTGCATTGGACTCCTGGAGGTATTGATGGTGACCCTTGGTACTTTGATGCTCATCTTCATGCCCTGAAGTAGGCATGACTGGTTTTGGTTTCACCTTTGGCTCCAATGAAGCCAAGTACCTGATTGGGCATGGTTTGATCCTTTGGATGTGTCCATTCTCTTAAATTCAACTTAAAAAATGGAGTCTTCTTAGGGACCTTCTTGGATGGATGGTGCAAGAGAGATGATGACATCCTCTTGCCTTTTCTCTTCCTCCTCCTTTGAAGAACATGGAAGATCAAGATCTAATTCCAATCTTGGTTCCAGAGGGCTGTTATGAAGTGCAGGTTGTTGTTCCTGAATGTTCTCCTCTGTGGCAGCAGGCTCATGTGCTTGGGATGTGAGAGATGGAGGAAAACATGATGTGATCTCCATGGGTTCCTCTCCATCAAGACAATCCTCTAAGTCGAGACAGGTAATTTGTCTCCTTGGTGTCCTGTTGCAGGTGCTCAACCTCATTCATAGTGTCCTCCTGATGTACAATTGACTCACCATGGTTCCCTTCATCCTCAAACATGAAGTAAAGCTCAAACTCTTCTTTAACATCAAATCTTGAAGGGGATGAAGTGGGAGGAAGAACTAAAGGTTCTTTTGTGCCCCGCACCTCATTTGGAGCCTTTGAAACTGTATGGTCCTCCTCCACAGCCGAAATGTACTCCTCTTCTTTTGGATTAGGAGTAGCTCCTTCTTCCCCTACTTGTGTTATAGCTGGAGCTTCCACCATTTGCGGCTTGACCTCAGCCTCCTCCATAGGCTTAACCAACAAGGGAACCTTTGAAAACTCAAATTTAGCATCCCAACTCTTCATATTTTCTATCATTTCTTCTCTGTTGGGTTCCTCTATTTGATGTTCTCCTTGGCTGGTTTTTTTATTGTTTTCTTTCCAACATGGGTTTGGGAAAGAAGGAGGAAGGATGGGTTAATTTACAACATACTTTTCAATTGCTTGTGGTGTAGGAGAAGGTGTTGCTTTTGGCTCTTGTAGAGGGGGATTGGATTTGGGAGGGAAAATGACAGAAGAACTGAGATGGGGTGGAAGACTAAGGAATGGATAAATGGAATCAACACTTGGGGCAGCAAGTGGGAAGCTTGAAACTTGATACTGCTGAAATGATAAAGATTGAGGGAAAGAAAATGAAAGGCAGGGAGCTGGTGATTGACTTACTCATTGACAAGGTTGTCTCACACTTTGCTCATAAGCCCCAATCTCCTCAGCCCACCGTGTAAGCTGAGGCAACACTTCAACCATGAAGTCAAGCTTCTCCTGAGGGCTCTAGTGTCTTGGAAAAGGGCCTTCCCATGGATAAGGTTCCCTACAACCAATTCTAAAAGCCCACATTTGAGTTGTTGCCCTTAATTGAACCATGCCAGCCTCCATTTTTTGAATCTTCTCCAGTAGACCAACATCCTCTGCATAACTATTGCAATCATATGCATCCCCTTGTCCTTGATAAGCTTCATAGTCAAACTGGTTTTGACATTGCTCATATGGTTAAGCATAATGGTCATGGATCTGATTATAATGTTGATCTGGAGGAGTTGGGAAATACATTGGAGGTGGTCCATGAAGGGAATGAATTCATGATTGCACAACCTCATGGAATGGGAGAAAATGAAAGATATGGAAGAAGAAAATGGATGAAATGAGTGGAAATGGATGGAAAAGGTCTTCAACTTAGAGAATGGGTTTTTGACTAGATGGAGTCGATAGATGTGCCTGAAAGTATCTCCAAAGGCTGAAATATTCACCAAGAGCACATCCAACTTGATGAAGTGAAGTGGTAAGGAACTTCAGACCTATCCCACCAGGCATGAAAAAACTATTAGTGTGAAATAACAACACCCCAAACGAGTTCTAAAGATTTGCTTTACTAAGGCAAGGTCATTTGGTGTTATTTACATAACATGGTACCATCTCTCAATCTATGGGACTTGCAGACTTGAGATGGCCCTCTGGAGAAAGTCAGATTCTTCTTCCTGATCCTAATGCTAAACTACTCATAATGTAGAAATTATTTCTATCTACTCCTAATCTAACAATTCCAAGGAGACAGGGAGAGAGAAAGTGCATAAAGAGGGAAATCCTACACTAACGAGGTAATAGCACCAAGAAAAGGGAAGTGCTAGTCACAATCTCAGTTGCCTGAAGTGGAGAGAGGTGAGCAGAGGAGAGGGTGGACAAGATGCACCACAGACTAGAGATAGATTTCACACAGAACACCACTTCAAAACCCATTAAACATAGCTCGCAGGACCTACAACAAACATCAGAATATGCACAGTATACCCCGCAACGACGAGAGGCGAGGAGAGACAATAAAATAAGAAAAGGATGGACAGATGCATCACAAAATAGAATTTATTTCTCCAAAATATCACACAGTACATCGTTAGTGGGCAAGAGGCAAGAGAATGTCATTAAAGAGCCATGAAAGGAGGTTCAAACTCCATTTTCGACCCTGGGGAAGAAAAGAGAGAGGGAGGCAGGGAGAAGAATGAACAAAAATTTTTATAATGAATCATGCCCCTATATTTATGGATTCAATCAGAGAGAAGAAAGAGAGAGGGAGAAGTAGGAAAAGAAGATCAAAATGCAACCACCGTTGTTAATGCTTCTCATTAAATCTACCCCCAAATCCATCTTTACTGCATCAATCCTTGGTTTGGCACCTTGAAGGAAGAGGAAACGGCAGAAATAGATTGAATCTGATATGGTTGTTGAGACAGATGGATCCTGCATTGAATGCCTGAAGATGTTTCCGCCATGGAGAAAATATGTCGACTTAAGACTCTCTTTTAGCTCCCCATTTCCATGCACTTACCTGAGAGTTAAGTATTTTTAACTCGCCATCACTTGTAAAGGCCATTTGATGTCTTAATAATCTAGTGCGAGCTTGGAGTCTGATTGTGGAGCCAGAGGGACATCATATAACACTGGAGAACAAAATTATGGAGCTAAGATTCTTCATACGCTAGGCTTATCACCAAGTTCATTTCTTGGACGTCGCGGAGAAGAGTCGTATTATTGTTGAGCTCATCGATGACACTATGATCCAAATTAGCTCTACGTAGAGGCTAGAGGCCATGTAGCGAAGGGAAGGTCAACAAGAGGGCAACACTCATTGACACCACACACTATTTGAATTATCTCTATGTAGAGGATGGAGGTTGTATGGTAGAGGAGAAGTCAATAGGAGGTGTAAAGAAAAATAGAAATGCCAGAACATTGGGAAGCTTTCCAAGACCTGTCTGGGTTCTATCGGATTGATTGACACCATAGTTCGAGTTTTACTAGCACATTCATTATATAATTGTAAGTTTATTTGTATTTATTATCAGAATGTTATAATAAATTGGTTCAACTATTAGCAAAATCGAAGACGTAGGTAATTGTCAAAATCTGTTATCAACTCATGTGTCATTTTGGTGATTTTTCTTCGCATTGCATTTGTTTAAGTTGATTTATTTTGGGGTAAAATCAGAATTAAAAAAATTTTCCTATAAGGGTCCGTTGGTCGAGAAAAAAATTTACTAGTTTACGCATCACATAAAGTTATTCCCTTTTATTGGTTTCACCAAGTAGAGTTGGGGCTTTTTAAAATTGGTGCATCATCTTTATACATACAACCCTTACAAATTACTTATCTCAAAATTTAAAAAATTAGAAGGAATAAGGTTAACAAGATTTCAAGATGAAATGTGATATGCTACTTATATTTTGATCTATGATATTATATTTTTATATTAAAATATGCTTCAAAATATAGATTTTTGACTACACCAAGAATTTCTAGAAAATGTAGATATGTGCTTTGGTGGTAGGTTTATGGTTGGGGATTATGGACAGTTGCCTTTAGTAATAGATAAACCCCTATATGAAAGTACGACACAAACAAATTTATTATGGAAAAAAATTCAAACCATTGTTAGACTATATATAGTTTTCGAACAACAAGGTCAAACTCAATAAGAATAAAAGTTTCAAAAACTTTTAACAAACCTAAGAGATGTTAGTCTGACCATTGAATATCAACAATTTTTAATGACTAGAACCAATGCTTCATAGGAAAATTTTGAAAAGGAGGATTTTAACGAACATATGCATTTATTTACATAAAAGGAAAATGTGTGCCAACATAATAAAATAAAAGTATATCCATTGAATCAACACATTTCCTGATGAAATACAATAATAAGATGAAATAATATTGTCTTGGAATTGGATGATGAACAATTATAATTTCAAGAGTTTATTTCTAGTGCTTAAGGAATATGCTCACTATGAATTGATGAAATGAAGGATGTCTTGTTGATGGATCAATTGGATACGTTCAAAGCATTCTCTACAAATCACGGTTGGGACCCCATGAACAACCTACTTATGTAATGGTTCAATTTGATAACTACACAGTTATTCAATTTTTTATTGAACTCCAACTAAAATTCCAATCACTCATATACAAAGGTGTCACATGTGTCAAACTTTACCACTAAATTAAACACAAGATTGACAATCCACAAATCATAATGATTTACACTTAACAAAGCCACAATTAATATAGTATCTATAGAAAAACATGGTTTGAAATTTGTTTCTATATCATCTGTCAACTCATTACATGGATTTAGGATCTCACTTCTTTTCACATATTACCAGTTTGAGACATTGAATAATAGAAAAGGAGCGGACAAAAGAGAAGAGGAAGAGATAAGGATTCAATTGTTGGAAAATCATTTGCATAATGTACATGAATATCATAAACTTGTTTTTATACTTCATATATATATAAGTAATTTTCACATTCATTTTAACTTCATTTAATGCAATATTAAATTGGAAATACAAAGTAACACAATATTAGTAAAACATATATATTTAATTTTACCCTCCATGGTGGCAGATACTAATAGAATACTTATTTTACATAAATCTATATAAAAGATGTCAATTTGAGACATCAATGAAATAGAGACATTGAGAATAATACATCTTGAAATATTTTAACTAAATTTTTCTATATACTACCAATCGCATGTGTACAATGCAATGTGAACAACGAATGGTATATGTTATTTGATTTAGAGGGATAGTTATTAATTTTGTAGTTGATGTTGAGAAGGGGTGTGATTTATTTTGTAAGTGTAGAAATATAGATGAACCAATTGATTTAAAGGTTCTTTCTACATTTCAAACTTGTTACAAATTCGTACATGAATACATTTGATACCGTTTTCGATAGTTAATTACTTTTATAGTTGATATGGTTTGTATTTATTTTGGGGTAATTGTGTTAGTGTTGAATCATTTGTTTGGTTGGTATTTTATTTTAAAAACCATTATTGTACACTTGATAAGGCATGTGATTGATCATGGTAGTGAAAGAATATAGATGAAACATTACATTGAAAGGTTGTATGTGTAAATTTAATTTTGTTACAGATTCGTACATTTAAAGTTGCAAATCATATATAACAACATAAAATACATGAATACCTCTGTACACATAAGGAGACATGAATACATTTGCAATATTAATATCATGAATGGTATCCTTTTGTGGGAAATTTTATTTTCAATAAACATGATTACATTTGATACCCCTTGAATGACAATATCGCTTTGGATACAAGAAGTGTTGAGTAAAGTAGTAGTGGAGGTGTTATAAAATTAGAGGGTTGTATTTAAGACAGGTTGAGGGATAGTAACCTTGACTCCTCATTTCTTCTTTCTCCAAGTATTGGTACATGTGCCATTTTTGAGTACCTAGGTAAGTGCACAAAGTTGGGGTCCAAAAAGTGGACAAGAATCCAAAAAAAGTAAAACATGTACGTGTTTTGTTAAAACGCACTCACGTTTTAATTTGTTTGGCTCAGGAATCATTAAAGCATAATGCGTATGCATTATAACACGTACACATTACATAATGTGTACGCGTTATGCCTACTATAAACAAAAAAAAGAGGCCCGAGCCTCTATCATTTTATCTCCCTCAAATGCGAGTTTTAGAGTTCAACCGTGCCCTCACGTTTTTTCATTCAGCTGGATCTCAAGCTCAAAGGATCATTTCTGGATTGCCGAGAAGATCTGAATCAACGATGGCACCACGGAGAAGAGGTAAGCACAATTCTTTTCTCAAAATTACATTGAAATATGATAATTATAGATTAAAATTTGAATTGAATACATATTTTTTATTGTTACAGTTAGAGATCGAGGGAATCAACCACAACCAAACCCTGTTATTATTTTCATCCCTCCTGACACTCCCACAATTGCTCAACATCTCTCAGGTAATCAAGAAGGTTTAGTAGCCCAAATAGTTAAAAACAAAATTGAAATTGAGGATTTAATCAAAAAAATGAAGGATGCACAATCTACAAACCCCCACTACGCCTCTCTTGAAAACACATTAGAGGCATTACTTGTTCAAATTGACACTGCAATGGGGAAAATTGATTGTTGGACAACTTATAGAGAGGGTTGTAGGGTTTATTAGTCCAACAAATTGGCATATGTGGATGTAAAGAAAAAAAAAATTTCAAAATACCTCATATGCGCCTTATTCACAGACCCCCACACTAATTTTCTTGTTTCGTTGTCATGTAAACGATTTCCCATCCATTGGTGCAATAATAATTTGATTAAAAATATTTTTTGGGACCGATGGTGGATGGTGTTTGATTTTTCACCTTGTAATAACAATGAGGTGCCACTATAGTTTCTGAGGAAACTCTATTGCAAGTTTATCCTCAACGAGATCCCAAATTATTTTGATTTTCGAGATTTCTAGGGCCGAGGAAAAGGATCTACATAGGATCGACCAGGTGCACAACGTGTACCTATTCAGCAGGGTAGATTCCCCGTACATAAGCCCCCTCACCTTGAGATCATCCCTCAAGTAGTGAAGGAGACAATAGATATTGATACACTCCACGCGCTTTAGGGATTATCTGCAACCCTTGTTTGACATACGAGGGAGATTTTTGAGCCAGATGCTCGCGGAGGTACATAGAGTATTCCCTCAAAGAGTACTAGCATGAGGCCACATTTTTGCTCGTCATGTGGTAGCATATGTTTGGGGCCTGAAGATGATGATACTTTCATGCGTACTGATTTTGGTGCACTTGGTGCTAGGGGTGAACATGATAATGTCACTATGTCAGCTATCCTTTTGAGTGAGACATTTGGATTGCATGCATCGGCATCACCTTCACAGGTAAATTTGTTATGTTTTGTTATGTGTGTTACAAAATGTTTGGAGTACCTGATTTACTTATATATGTTAAATTTTTGAAATAATTGTATTTATACATATACATGCATTGATATTACAGTGCGCGGGAGGCGCATCTTCATCCCGACCACAGGAAACGAGCACCATGCATACACATACATTCATAGAGGTAATTTAGAATGTTAATTATGTAAAATTTTCACATACATGTGTGTGTGTGTGTGTCTACATATATATAGTATATATATATTAGTTTTGAAGTCAAATATATGTATGTTCTTGTATGTCCATCTAACTCATGTGATATACATGTTTGATAAAGATATTGATTTCACTAGACACCCCACCATCTCTACGACAAGTAGATAAAGGTGTTGCCGCTGCGATTTCATCTACGCAGCAACTCATTGAGGTATTTAAATAACACATAAATTTTGTTAAATTTCTCGTGTAATTCATATTATGTTAAATTACATGTTAGTAATGTATTTCATTGTAGAATCATTAAATTATGTTAATAATGTCCTTCATTGTGTATATGCAAGAGTTACCTGCGACAAGTAGCAGCCATGTTCATTTGATTCACAGGTGTGGCGGGGTAAAAAAAATAGTTCTATATTGATAAAATTAGTTAAAATATTGTCATTATGTAGATACATGTACTTAGTTCAATTTTCACTAATTCTGATGTTAGATTTTCTGATCTTATGTGTATGTAGGGAACTTCAACCCCCTCCATTTTGACTTTGAGGGCACGGAATCCTCCATCTCGTCGTCTTCATACCCCCATTCGTACTGCATGAGATCCTGATGACTCATCTGAGCGTGAGATGCAAATTTGTCGTGATCGACAACTTGCAGTAAGTTTTTGTATTTATGTAAATACTTTCATTCTAGCATGGTCTTAAATACATGTTGAAAACATATATAAATTAAGTTTTGACAAAAAAAAATTGTTTGCATTTACAGGCTCATCTATAGGTGAGTATTCAGCAGAAGAGGACTCAAAGCATGGGCTTGGACGATCCAAAGTCATCGCATGGATCTCCATCTTCGTCTAAGGGAGAGCCTTCTTCGAGCAAGGCCAAGAGAGGGATATATTTTGATGAGTAGGAAATATATATGTCTTACATGTCATTGTTTTTGTATGCCTATGTGCATGACATTGTATGTACGCCTATATGGCATTTTAACTTGATGGTATATGACCTATTTGGGCATTTTTGTATTCATTATGCACATTAAAATAATATTTGTAACTTGATAATTTTATATGAGACCTTACATTTTTGAGATTATTTTCATATGAATCTAATTTGATGTGCACTTGACTATATTTAAGACATTATGGATTATTTTTTCATTTATTGGTGATGTACATGTACTAGCATTTTCAATGTCTAATATGCATCAAAATTTGGAAATCAATATTTATATAATGTATGTATATAAAGAGTTACCTAAGATGAGTAATTATTCATTCAATTTATCAATGTGTATATGTGTATTTACCTTACTTGTGTTTCTTCTTTCTCATGGTTTCTTTGTACTGGTTCCTATCTTATCATGCACTTACTACATTCTTCTATGCTTCATAGTCTTCTCCCATGTTAAAAAACCCAAGAGTCGTCACAATTTGATGCCTTTCATCTGTTAATATTTTGAGAATGTCTCTCCATATACATTACTCCAATGCTTAAGAATGTCTCCAGATGCAATGACATTCTAATTCAGACACTTAATGATTCTTGATAGTCTAATCCTGTCCAATTCGTGTTATTACCTTTAAATCTGTAGGCATTTCAAGTTATTTGGAAATCACATCACACCCTTCACTAGGCTTGATGACCACCCATATCCTTTTTAAGGTGCTTTTGAAAGCATCCATGGGTTTATCATAACATAAATTATCAATGACTGGAAGGTCACTAAGCCGTAGGCTAGTTGACTCCCATCCAGAACTAAACAAGAAAGATTTACTAGGTGATTGATAACTCTCGTGTGTTCTTAGACATACCCCTATCAAATTCATTTTAAAGCCAATCCAGTCATTCAATGCTCTTAAGCGACTACGACAAAATGAGGTAGCCTGAAATCACGAGGAGCGTAGGGAACCAAAACTAAGCCTCCACTAGCGTTCACCTAGCCAACCCGATGTGTTGGCATAGTTGGTTTGGTCCCATGAGCTTTCATTTGCAAACTACAGCGTCTGGCAGCCCTACAATGAATCAGACTGCACTATTTTATGTTTTCAAACAATAGCACAACAAGAGAACCAAATGGAGATAGAGAAAACTGCGAGACAATTTCGTAGAGGGCCCGGATGTGGAGGTCTTGGAACTGACGAGATGTCTCTAGGTGCCACGAGGTTCAAGAAATCACCCCTCGAAGATATGACTTGATTGGGCCTTAGGGCTCTTAAGCGACTACACCTGGAGGAGGTAGCCCGAAAGCACGGGAAGCATAGGGAAGCAAAAATAATTCTCCAATAATGTTCATCTGGCCACCCCAGCATGTTGGCGTAGTTGGTTTGGTCCCACAAGCTTCTGTTTGCAAACTACAGCCTCTGGCAGCACTACACTGACTCAGACTACACCATTTCACGTGTTTGCAAACAATAGCACAATGAGAGAACCAGAAGCACACCGAGAAAACTGCAAGATAATTTCTTAGAGGGTCTCGACATGAGGGTCTCAAATGTGACGAGACATCTCTAAGTGCCACGAAGTCCAAGAAATCACCCGTCGAAGATATGGTGTGTTTGGGCCTCAGGGCTCTTAAGGGACTATGCCCAGACGAGGTAGCCCGAAATCACGGGGAGCGTAGGGAACCAAAAAAAACCCTCCACTAGCATTCACCTAGCCACCTCGATGTGTTGACATAGTTGGTTTAGTCCCACAAGCTTCTATTTGCAAACTACAGCCTCTGACAGCCCTACACTGACTCAAACTGGACTATTTTACGCATTTGCAAACAATAGTAATGTGAGAGAACCAGATGGAGATGGAGAAAACCACAAGAGGATTTCATAGAGGGACCTGAAATGGAGGTCTTGGATCTGATGAGACATCTCTAGGTTATACGGAGTCCTAGAAATAACTCGTTGAAGATATGGTGTGATTGGGCCTCAGGGCTCTTAAGCGACTATGCCTGGACGGGGTAGCTTGAAAGCACAAGGAATGTAGGGAAGGAAAAAAATCCTCTACTAGTTTTCACCAGGACACCCCGACGTGTTGGCATAGTTGGTTTAGTCCCATGACCTTCTGTTTACAAACTATAACATCTGACAGCCCTACAATGACTTAGACTGCACTATTTCATGTATTTGCAAACAATAGAACAACGAGAGAACCGGATGGAGACGGAGAAAACTGCGAGAGAATTTCATAGAGGGCTCTGACATGGAGGTCTCGGATTAACAAGACATCTCTAGGTGCCACGGGGTCCAAGAAATCACCCGTCGAAGATGTGGCGTGATTGGGCCTTAGGGCTCTTAAGTGACTACGCCCGGACGAGGTAACCCGAAAGCATGGGGACCATAGGGAACCAAAAAAAATGCTCCACTAATGTTCACCTATCCACCTCAATGTGTTGGCGTAGTTGGTTTGGTCCCACGAGCTTCCGTTTCCAAACTACAGGCTCTGGAAACCCTACATTAACTCAGACTGCACTATTTCATGTGTTTACAAACAATAGCACACCGAGAGAACCAAAAAGAGACATAGAAAACCGTGAGAGGCTTTCTTAGAGGGTCCTGACATGGGGGTCTTAGATCTAACGAGATGTCTCTAGGTGCCACGGAGTCTGATAAATCACCCGTCGAAGATATGGCGTGTTTGGGCCTCAAGGCTCTTAAGGGACTACGCCCAGACGAGGTATCCTGAAAGCATGGGGAGCGTAGGGAACCAAAAAAAATCCTCCACTAACATTCACCTAGCCACCCCAACATTTTGGTGTAGTTGGTTTGGTCCCACAAGCTTCTGTTTGTAAACTACAGCCTGTGACAACCCTACACTAACTCCGACTGCACTATTTTGCGCATTTGCAAACAATAGCAATGGGAGATAACCAGATAGAGATAGAGAGAACCGCGAGAGGATTTTGTATAGGGAACCAACATGGAGGTTTCGAATCTAACGATACATCTCTAGGTTCCATAGAGTATGAGAAATCACCTATCGAAGATATGGCGTGTTTGGGCCTCAGGGATCTTAAGGGACTACGCCCAGACGAGGTAGCCCGAAAACACGGAGAGCGTAGGGAACCAAAACGAAGCCTCCAATAGAATTCACCAGTCCACCCTGATGTGTTGGTGTAGTTGGTTTAGTCCCACGAGCTTCCGTTTGTAAACTACAGCCTCTGGCAGCCCTACACCAACTCAGACAACACTATTTTGCGCGTTTACAAAAAAGAGCACAACGAGAGAACTAAATGGATACGTAGAAAACCGTGAGAGGTTTTTGTAGAGAGTCCCAATGTGGAGGTCTTAGATATGATGAGACATATCTAGGTGCCACGAAGTCTGAGAAATCACCCGTCAAAGATATGGTGTGTTTGGGCCTCAGGGCTCTTAAACGACTACGCCTGGACGAGGTAGCCTGAAAGCATGAGGAGCGTAGGGAAAAAAAAAATCCTCCAATAGAGTTCACTTGGCCACCCTGACGTATTGGCATAGTTGGTCCGGTCCCACGAGCTTCCGTTTACAAACTACAACCTCTGACAGCCCTATAATGACTCAAACTGCACTATTTCGCATGTTTGCAAACAATAGCACATCGAGAGAACTGGATGGAGATGGAGAAACCGTGAGAGGATTTTATAGAGGGCCCCAACATGGAGGTCTTGGATCTAACGAGACATCTCTAGGTGCCACGAAGTTCAAGAAATCACCCGTCGAAGATATGGCTTGTTTTGGCCTCAGGGCTCTTAAGTGACTACGCCCGGACGAGGTAGCCCGAAAGAACGGGGAGCGTAGGGAACCAAAAAAAACCTCCACTAGCATTCACCTAGCCACCCTGACGTGTTGGCGTAGTTGGTTCGGTCCCACGAGCTTCCGTTTGCAAACTACATCCTTTGGCAGCCCTACACTGACTCAGACTGCACTATTTCATGTGTTTGCAAACAATAGCATAGCGAGAGAACCAGATGGAGATGGAGAAAACCACGGGAGGATTTCATATATGTCCCCAATGTGGAAGTATCGGATCTAACAAGACATCTCTAGGTGCCATAGAGTCTGAGAAATCACCCGTCAAAGATATGGCATGTTTGGGCCTCAGGTCTCTTAAGGGACTACGCCCAGACGAGGTAGCCTGAAAGCATAAGGAGCGTAGGGAACCAAAATGAATGCTCCAATAGCGTTCACCTAGCTAACCTGACATTTTTTCATAGTTGGTTTGGTCCCACGAGCTTCCATTTGCAAACTACAGCCTCTGGCAGCCCTACACCGACTCAGACTGCACTATTTTGCACGTTTGCAAACAATAGCACAACGAGAGAACCATATGGAAATGGAGAAAACCATGAGAGGCTTTCATACAGGTCCCTAACATGGAGGTCTCATATCTAACGAGATGTCTCTAGGTACCATAGAGTTTGAGAAATCACCTATCGAAGATATGGCGTGTTTGGGCCTTAGGGCTCTTAAGGGACTACGCCCAGACGAGGTAGCCCAAAAGCACGGGTGGAGGAAACCGCCAATGTTCAATGATTTTTCCATATGATGAAACTACGTAGACTATGAACTTATTTTTGTTGGGGAGACCACCAATGTTCTAATTGTTCATTTTGAAAGAATGAATATCTTCAATCAAACAAAGAATGAAGAGCTTGATTTTTTTTGGATATTACAAAGGTTGTTTGTGACCAAAAAGAAGATGAAGGCCATATAAATATTCAATCTTCAAATTTAGATGACGATGAACGTCATGAAGAAAAAAAATTATGTGAAGATGTCAGTATGATTCAAGAAGAAATGCCTCCTGAAAGTCATAAAGAGTCAATTTGATTACCCAAAAACATCTGGAAGAACTTAAAGAGAAGATACGAGCAGAAGAAAAGGAAAAATGGGAAGCGTGGAAGGATCAAAATTTAACTAGAATGGAAGATATAGGGTAAGTGCACGAAGTTGGTGGACAATTCTGTGGACATAAAAACCCAAAATAAAAGTACAGCGATCGCGGTTTTAAAACCACGATCGCAGTTCCTGAATTCTAGGTATAGTAATTACCGAACCTAAAACTACGATCACGGTTCATGAATTCTAGGTTTAGTAATTACCGAACCTAAAACGGTGATCACAGTTTAGAACTGTGAGTGCGTGGTTATAAACTACGTGATTCGCAGAACTTTGAGATAAAATTTAGCAGTCTTGCGACTCCTTTTTTTCCTCATTTTTCATTTCAAACCGCGATTTTTCCTAAACATTTTTCACTCGTGCTTTCAATACCACCTCAAAATTTCTCATCCAGACTTCTAGATTGCGATATATTTAACCATGCCACCAAGACGAGGAGGTAACTCCCCGATTGTAATCAATTTTTTGCATTTTAGTTTTTTTTTTTTGCATTTTAGGTTTTTTTTTTTTCACATTTTCATAGGTTTTTTGAAATGTTTTTTTATGTATACAATTGTCTTGTTTTATCAGGTTGGTTGGCAAGCTCAAAATCATGTAAACCATCAAAACATTCCTCAAAACCCATCGAACATTCCTCAAAACCCTCCGAACATTCCTCAAAACCCTCCTCCAAACATAGATCCGCCTCCTATGGCTCCTTCTATCCCCACTGAGCTAGCAGGAATGCAAGATAATATCATTGGAAGAATTCGAGAAAATAAAATTGTCATTGATAACCAGCTAATTCAAACTATAAGAAAAAATCATGCTACAAATCCATCCCGTATGACTTTAGCCAATACATTACAAACATTGATTGGTGAAGTCGAGTCTGTAACTAAACAAATACATAGATTGGAATACCTTTAGAAGTGACTGTAGGCAGTGGTATGTGGATAAACTATCCCATGCATCCGTCAAAGACAAAAAAATTGTAGAAGACCTCATTTGTGCATTATTTATCGACCCTAGAACCAATGCCCCCTTGCATAGCTACTTGCAAATGGTTCCCAATCCATTGGTGCCATGATGACAGAATCAAAAACAATTTTTGGGACCGATGGTGGATGGTTTTTGATTATCCACCATGCAACAACAATGAGGTTCCTCTTTATTTTTTGTAGAAATTATATTGCGAGTTTGTGCTCAATGAGGTCCCGAATTATTTTGACTGTTTCTGAACTTTTTTGGTCAAGGAGGTGGCTTTGCACAGAGCAGACCTAGTGCACGCGTAGGTGAGCCTAGGATCCCCCATGCCCCAAAACCTCCACTACCTTTAGTTATCCCTCCTATAGTGAAGGAGGTTGTGGAGATTGATACATTACATGCATTGAGGGAGCTCACTGACACTCTCACCCAGCATAGTGACCAGATTACATCTAGTGATGTTGGTGGAGGCACCATTTCTAGTACACCACACCACTATGGATCATGTGGTACCATATGCACTGTAGGTAAGACATCATTTGCTGGTTCACAAGATTTCTTTTCTATAGATGAGATGTTAGGGAATTTTTTTAGAACTGGTGCCACTGATATTGGTCTTTCACAGGTAAATTTCAAATAAATTTAAATTATATATATATATATATATATATGTATATACAATAGTTTAATTCACATGTTTGAGATATATATATATATATATATATATATATATATATATATATATATATATATATATATATATATATATATATTTGATTGTACGTCATGCACATACATGTAAAAAACTAATTTTTTATTTTATTTTAAATAGCAAGAGTTGGTGAAGGAAACATCTAGCATTGACATGCTAGCTACTGCAGCTGGGCATGTTTTAAACGTAAGTTTCAAGTTGTACAAAATTAAATTTTTAATTTCATTTTATTGCACTAGATTATTATTATAATGTTTCACGTGTATGTTGTACATGTATTAATATTTTTCTCTTTTATACAAAGGAGCCTGGTGGGTCATCATCTGCTCAGGGAACTGAGGCTTACTGGCACGCCTCACATGAGTTTTACATAGGTTAGTAAATTTCTTTACACTTTATTTCTAATTACTGGAAGTTCACGTGGATTACATGCTTTGGACCTCTATTATGTAGATTTTAATATTGATTTGTGCATGTTTTTTTTATAGCTTATGACTGCCAGAGAGACTCCTCCATATATGCAGACTGTGTAGGATGCTATAGATACTACCATAGCATCTGTAGATCCACTAACTGAGGTACAATTTTTTAAATTTGCTAAATTTTGGTGGTTCATTATTTCTTATTAAACTTAAATCTATAATATCAAATTTTGTAGGTATATACATGAAATATTTAATTTGAAAATTAATTATTTGTATGTAGCTTACCCTTCATGAGTGTATTGTTGTCCCCTCGTGACGTGCGTCAACAACAAAGTTGATAGGGATCATGACATTGTGGTAAGATTTCACATGAATTTTAACTAAATTGTACAAGTTTCTAAAATTCGAATGTATTTTAAAATTTTGGGGTGTTAAAAACTTGTTGTTTATGAATGTGTAGATTAGGTTTCAGGCATGCTTAGAGACACCCAGGACCACACGGATGAAATTCGTAGTGGCATCTCCCTCCACTACATCCCTAGGTCATGGACGTGCTACTTCTAGTAGGGCGAAGAGAGGGAAGATGTTTCATGAGTAGATTTATAGTCCACCTGGATGTACATATGTGGTCATGAGAAGATTCATAGTCCATTGTATATATATATAGCCTTTTACGACTGCATGTGGTCCTATATGTACATTATGACACATGCTTAGTTCAAGATGTACACATACATTATGAACTTATACATATATATTTTCAGAGACGTGCGTCTGGAGCACACTTTGTTTGATTCTTATATATATATATATATATATATATATATATATATATATCCATGTGTGTTGGTTTTCATATTTATGACTTTTTCAGTTCTTCTTTAACAAGCAATGTAACGTTGGGATGCATATTTCTTAACTTCTACTTTATGGGTTTAGCATCTAAGTGCACAACAAGGTTGTGCATGACCAATTATGGGTCTAAAAAATTCATATCTATCTATGACCATGAAAATATATATTCATATTCTCATAATAATGCTATGAAAACATTTTTTTCTTTTGTTGAAAGTGAAGCTCCAAGATTTATCATTTGAGGGTCCTCTTTGGTACAAATATTAACACTAATCATTTCTTTAACAAGCATCTTAGAAACATCTTCCATACATTTAGGATCAAGGGGAAGAGTAAGATCAACCTCCATAGGTGGTTAATCATCATCTTTGAATGGGTATACCAATTTTTCTATATGTTCTTTTTCTTGTTTGTTTACTAATGACTCAAAGAGGATTTAACGTATGGGACTTATGTTTGTTTTTCTTGCAAGGATTTGCAGAAGTAGTCTTGAATTTTCTTATACTCTTTTTATTCAAGTGTTCACACATCTGTATGGGTTTAGCATCCTAAGTATGCACAATCATCTAGGTTGATGCATGACCATATTTCTTATGGTCCCCCTTCAAAAAAGTCATATCTATGTATGACCATGAAATATATATTCATATGTCTCATAATAATGCTATGAAATACATTTTTTTCTTTTGTTGAAATTTTGAAGCTCCAAGATTTATCATTTGAGGCTCCTAGTTTTGTACAAATATTAACACTGGATGGAGTTTCTAATTATGACAAGCATCTTAGAAACATCTTCCATACATTTAGGAAATCAGGGGACTTGAGTAAAGATCCTTGTATAGTCTCCATAGGTGGTTAATCATACATCTTTGTCAAAATGGGTATGAGCCAATTTTTCTACATGTTCTTTGTCTAGGTTGTGTCTATCTCATAAGGTGGACTCATTATAGAGGCCTGATTCACTATGAGACTTATGTTTGTTCAATTTAAAATAAGCAATGGGAAAGGTTCCAACCTTCTTTGTGCGTTGATTTTGCATCCAAATCCATTATAGACCCATGACATATGTACCATGCAGTGGAATTTAATATAATGTGGATCTTGATGACATTATGACATCATGCCATGGTACCCTAAGGTACCCTCCTAGTGGGATCTTCTATCATATTCTCCTCAGTGTTAGGAGACCACTGGAAATAAACATCTCCAATGGTTTAGGGCATCTATCTCTAGTGATTTTGAATTGGAAGCATGGTTTATCCACGTGTTATGAGAGACACTGAGAGATCTTATATTAATAAGGCATGCTGAGGACTTAATTTATCATCT
The DNA here is from genome assembly GCA_019776745.2 of Taxus chinensis. Taxonomy (NCBI): domain Eukaryota; kingdom Viridiplantae; phylum Streptophyta; class Pinopsida; order Cupressales; family Taxaceae; genus Taxus; species Taxus chinensis. The sequence goes on from CM034151.1 coordinate 888,588,519, forward strand.
AGACCATTTTTTTGATATGTTACCTCCAACAATGTTAAGGGATTGACCAATGATGGAAATTTCTTATTGATCAAGGAGTGAGTACCCTTGGAACCAATATGTTCTTTGATAACTTTTTTTATAATGGGACAACAATATCCACAGAAGTACATTCAAAAGTTTCACGAAAAAAAAGTGCAATTCTCTACAATGTGTGAATGGTTCTGGATCATCTTGGGATGGTGATTATCAAACCTTCATGCCATAACATTCATAGCACTGATGTGAAGCTGGTGTTTTATTCCAATCTATTCGGTTCAGGATATAGTATTGGTAAATTGTTGCAGAATTGGATGGAGTATCTAATTATAACAGGTAAAAGAACTATCAATTAGGAAAAATGTTACTTGTAGTCCACATCACAACTTTTCTCGAACATCTTAATGGTATTTACTTGTTCATTAGATGAATGGACACAATCTTATAAGGGATTAAAATTGTTTATCATTTTTTTGATAGATGTAAGTAGTACTCCGATGAGTCATTTGAAGCTTAACCATGATCTGACTTTAGGTGCTTTTTATCTCCATGGTTAGGATATGGTTATTTGAATATACCCATCTTGTGGTTAGGTACCATGTCTTGATTCACATGGTGAATCTACTATGATCTTACCCCCTTTGATTAGCTATGGTGGATAATGATCTGCAATCTTAGCCATCTATGCAATTTTGTGTCCTTTGACATGTAAATGGAAATTGTAGTACTCATGATCTTTGAACCAACCAATTTTAGGTGCATCTTCTAGATATGGTACCATTGTGGTTGGGTATTGCACCATATTACTATGTCTAACTTTTTAAATATGGTGGATAATGATTCATTTAGAGGTGCAAATGTAAATTTTGTGGGTTCCTTTGGGTGAGGTACTTGTGAAAGCTTTGATATTTAATGTACCACTCTATACAACCTAGACTCTCTTAGAGTATGTGATTCCATCACCAATGACATGTTTTTTCTTATTAAATAAATCTCGTTTGTCTGGCGGCTTTTGTCACGTGTTTTTCTTTCAAAATGGGTTTAAGTGTCCCCCTTTGCAATTAGAGCCTTTTCTATTTGGATTCCTTTCTCTATAAATTCTTTGAAGCTAACATCGCAGTCCATTTATAAGTGAAAGGCTATTTCCAGGTTTAATTTGGGGAAAATTATATTTATAATTTTTATTTCTTGAAGGACACAAGGGAAACAACTTTCCAATCCAAGACATCTCTATAAGAAACCCATGCGAATGTCACATTAGGTTTATCTGTTTTTTGTTGCAAATTTTGTTCATTGCGATATCATTATCCATATTAAAAGATAAATGTCACAAAAATGTTTTAGCAAGTGCAGGCCATGTTTTTTTCGATCCTTTAGGTATACTGAAGAACCATTCTAGGGCTTGTTCTCGTAGGCTAGGACAATATAAGTATCAAATACTTAGCACTGTAAGTGACTTCTTGGATACCCATGTAAAATTATTTGATGTACAATCATGAGGATTACCTTTGATTTTATAATTTTTGAATTTAGGGATGTCTAAATTCTTTGCCAATTGTTTGTAGCAACATATCTTTATCAAATGGGTAAGGAAATAGCTTTTTGTATATATATTTTCTATTGTGGACCCTACATTTCTTTCTTGTAAAGTGGTTAGCGTATTCTTCATTGAATGCAACTCTTGTTGCATCATTTTTTCCTTTGTGGGTGATATATTGGTCTATTCACTTTAGAAGCTTTGAAATTTTCTTCATTAGATGGATAAATGTGAAATTCACCTAACTTTATCTTGAGTCTATCCTTGCATGTATTCCTATTCAAGTAACCTAAGGTCACTAAATTTTGACCAAGTTTTAGTATTTGTATTTGAATGATCTCCTCCTTTGAATAAGGGATTGAATCTTCATCATAAAATCTAGGAGGAGGTAAGTCTTTGTGACTATGTTCAATCTTGAATCTACGTGAAGCCTTAAAGTAAGGTTTTCATAAATCACTTGTTGGTTTTGGTGGGTGATCCTCAACATTTTTTTTACATTTTATTAAAGTGGAAGAATAACCTATATTAAAATGGATGTCCATTTCTATGAGGGATGGTCATTTTGGATCTTATGCTTTGTGATTCATGGTCTTAATCGCCACTTCATACTCTTGTAATAGTCTACCTCCTAACTCAAGGACTCTTGTAAGTACTTCGTCTCTATTGTAGTAAATGAGCTCATGAAAGAATGATAGATATAATTTGTTTTGGTCTTCGTATGAATTAGATTCATCTCCACTATGACCAACCAAAGGGTTCTGTGTCTTTGACTTGTGAGAAGAGGGTTTCTAAATATTTTTGACTGAATGGGTATGTTGAATTAAAAGGATTTACCTTTAAGCTGGGTTCATCTCATTTAGACATCATTTTTGTGATTTTTGGCATCACTCGGACTCCGTGGCACCTTGAGAGGCCTCATTTAATTCGAGAACCTTCGGCATAGGGACCATCCACAATAGCCTCTTTCAGTTTTTTCCTTCCTCATTTTTGGTGCTCTCGCTATCCTACTGTTTGTAAACGTGTGAAATAGTGTAGTTGGAGCCAGTGTAAGGTTGTCAAACGCTATATTTTACAAATGGTGGGTTGTGGCACCAAGTCAACTATGTTGGCATGTCTCGAGCAACCAGGTGAACACTAGAGGAGGTGGTGTTTTGGTGCGTGAAAGGGTCATTGCTTTCGGGCTACTTCGTTCAGGTGTAGTCCCTTAAGAGCCCTGAGACCAAAATATTGTTCAACTTCGACAGGTGACTACTTAGACTCCGTGGCACCTAGAGAGGCCTCATCTAATTTGAAACTTCAATGTAGGGAACCTGAATAATAGCATCTCTTAGTTTTTTTCATCTCATTTCAGTGCTCTCTTTGTCCTACTACTAGCAAACATGCGTGAAATAGTACAGTTGGAGCCAGTGTAAAGGTTGTCAAACACTATATTTTACAAATGGTGGGTCGTGGCAGCAAACCGACTGTGCCAGCACATCTAGGTGGCAAGATGAACACTAGAGGAGGTGGTGTTTTAGTGCGTGAAACGTTCGTTGCTTTCGGGCTCCCTCGTTCGGGTGTAGTCCCTTAAGAGCCCTGAGACCAAAATATCGTTCAACTTCGACGGGTGACTACTCAGTATCCATGGCACCTAGAGAGGCCTCATCTAATCCAAAACCTCAGCGTAGGTACCCTCTACAATATCCTCTCTCAGTTTTTTACTTCTCATTTCGGTGCTCTCGCTGTCTGACTGTTTGCAAACGCAGGAAATAGTGCAGTTGGAGCCAGTATAAGGTTGTCAAACGCTATATTTTGTAACGGTGGGTTGTGGAAAAAAACCAACTACGCTGGCACATTCGGGTGGCTAGGTGAACACTAGAGGAGGTGGTGTTTTGGTGTGATAAAGGGTCGTTGCTTCCGGACTACTTCGTTTGGGCGTAGTCCCCTATCAGCCCTGAGACCAAAATATCATTCAACTTCGACGGGTGACTACTTGGACTTCATGACACCTAGAGAGGCATCGTCTAATCTGACACCGTAGCATGTAAAGACCTTATAAAATAGCCTCTCTCAGTTTTTTCCTTATACATTTCGGTCCGAGCGCTGTCCTACTGTTTACAAACGCGTGAAATAGTGCAGTTGGAACCAGTGTAAGGTTGTCAAATGCTATATTTTACAAACAGTGGGTCATGGCACCGAACCAACTATACACTGGAACGTCTAGGTGGCTAGGTGGACACTACAGGAGGTGGTGTTTCAGTGCGTGAAAGGGTCGTTCCTTCTGGGCTACTTCGTTCGGGCGCAGTCCCTTAAGAGCCCTGAGACACAAAATATCGTTCAACTTCGACGGCTGACTACTCGGACTCCGTGTGACACCTAGAGAGGCCTCATTTGATCTGACAAATCAGCATAGGGATCCTATACAATAGCCTCTCTTGGTTTTTTCCTTCTCATTTCGGTGCTCTCGTTGTCCTACTATTTGCAAATGCGTGAAATAGTGCACTTGGAGCCAGTGTAAGGTTGTCAAACGCTATATTTTACAAATGGTGAGTCATGGTACTAGAACTGAATACACCGGCACAAGTCTGAATGGCTAGGTGAATGCTATAGGAGGTAGTGTTTTGGTGTGCAAAAGGGTCATTACTTCTGGGCTACTTCGTTCAGGAGTAGTCCCTTAACAGCCCTGAGACCAAAATATCGTTCAACCTCGACGGGTGACTACTCAGACTGCGTGTCACCTAGAGAGGCCTTTTCTGATCCAACACCTCAATGTAGGGACCCTCTACAATATACTCTCTTGGTTTTTTCCTTCTCATTTCGGTGCTCTCGTTGTCCTACTGTTTGTAAACACGTGAAAAAGTGCAGTTGGAGCCAATGTAAGGTTGTCAAACGCTATAATTTACAAACGGTGGGTTGTGGTACCAAAATGACTATGCCAGCATGTCTGGGTACCCAGGTGAATGCTAGAGGAGTGGTGTTTTGGTGCACGAAAGGGTCGTTGCTTCCGGGCTACTTCGTTCGGGCGTAGTCCCTTAATAGCCCTGAGACCAAAATATCGTTCAACTTCGACGAGTGATTACTCAAACTCCGTGGCACCTAGAGAGGCCTTGTCTGATCTAACACCTTGGCGTAAAGACCCTCTACAATAGGCTCTCTCAGTTTTTTCCTTCTGATTTCAGTGCTCTTGCTGTCCTACTCTTTGCAAAACTGTGAAATAGTGCAGTTGGAGCCAGTGTAAGGTTGTCAAACGCTATATTTTGCAAACGGTGGGTCGTGGCACCTAACCGACTACGCCGGAACATCCGGGTGGCCAGGTGAATGCTAGAGGAGGTGGTTTTTTGGTGCACGAAAGGGTCGTTGCTTCCGAGCTACTTCGTTCGGGCGTAGTCCCTTAAGAGCCTTGAGACCAAAATATCGTTCAACTTCGACGGGTGACTACTCAGACTCTGTGGCACCTAGAGAGGCCTCGTCTGATTTTACACCTCGGCATAGAGACCCTCTACAATAGCCTCTCTCATTTTTTTTCTTCTCATTTCAGTGCTCTCGATGTCCTACTGTTTGCAAACGCATGAAATAGTGCAGTTGGAGCCAGTGTAAGGTTGTCAAACATTATATTTTACAAACGGTGGGTCGTGGCACCAAACCGATTGTGCCGGCACATCCAGGTGGCCAAGTGAATGCTATAGGAGGGGGTTTTTTGGTGCGCAAAAGGTTCATTGCTTCCGGGCTACTTCGTTCGGGCATAGTCCCTTAAGAGCCCTAAGACCAAAATATTGTTCAACTTTGACAGGTGACTACTCGGACTCCGTGGGACCTAGAGCGGCCTCGTCTGATCCGGCACCTCAGCGTAGAGACCCTCTACAATAGCCTCTCTTGGTTTATTCCTTCTCATTTCGGTGCACACACGTAGGTATGGTCTTGTAAACACTTGGGGAGGAGTCGTTTTCAAAATTTACAACATTTTCAAAATTTACAACATTTTCAAAATTTACAACTTTTTCAAAATTTACAACTTTTTCAAAATTTACAACATTTTCAAAATTCACAACATTTTCAAAACTTACAACATTTTCAAAATTTACAACATTTTCAAAATTTACAACTTTTTCAAATAATGAAAGCTTCTCTTAGCTTCGAGAATTTAAAATTCTCTACTAACAGTGCCAACCATGTGAAGGTGGAAGTTTTTCTGGCACCACTAACCTAAACATAAAAGTGTTAGTCAAAGAAATTTAATTTTCAAATCAAAACCATATACTATCTATATATGTACAAAATACACAAATTTAAAATAAAATATATATTCAAACTTAAATCTAGATCTTTAAACTAAAAAATTTATATATATATTGAAAAGAAATTATATATACCAGACATGAACATTGTAAATTCATTCCAATGAACCATCAGGATCGGATCTACTTTGAATAGCAGACAAGATTGCTTCATGATTTGACTCTCGAATCTTTCAAAGAATTTTTTTATTAGGCCTTCCTCGATATCTATATAGCTGAATATTTGTCGCTCAAACTAGAGGTGAATATAAGATTATTTTCTTGTGTGTCTCAAATTCTTCAAACACCCAAACAGAGGAGTTTTTTAATGGATACCATCGAATCCAAGTTCCAGTAACTACCACTGACCCTGTAGGATACTCAATATCTTTGCCATCTATAATAGGAAAATCCAACTTCTTTCTTTCCTCGATGCAATGACATAAGAAATAGTCTGTTCCTTCTTCATTGTCTTTTGTCGCAATTACTACAAACACGTGTCCTACAAAAAAATAACCAAGGTTGAACAACTCAAATTTAAATTACATATTAAAATTTCAATGGACATAACTCAATACAAAAATTAAATAAATAACCATAAATACCTTGTCGCACCAAAATCAAAATTTCGTCAAAGTCCTTGGATTTTGTAACTTCATATGTAGAAACAAGTCGTAATGCTTGTGGAGTTTGATAACTAGGAAGCGGAGTTAGAGGCTTACAAATCTATCCTTCCACCCATTCTTGTGAATCACACTCAGCAGTGACAAATTCGATACAAGATGCACAAAAATATGTCAACTTTCTTGTCCATACGGCCCACGAAGTAGCGTCTGAGCTACAAAATGAGTGCATATCACTGGACCTAGTGAGTTTCATACAATCCTCGTAGTTAGCAATATGTTGTTTCTCTATCAACCAAAAATATCTGTGAACAATAGAATTTTCTTGAGAACCTCAGGCCATGTTGTTAGTACACCATTCCACTATGCTCTTTGCATCTTTTAATTTAGCACCATCTTTGTACTTCAACTCTTCTCTTGCAAGAGCTCTTTTCACACATGCCCCTGCACCATCATGCTCTCATTTTCCATGTCTAGCCTCAGTGAAACTCCAAATATGTTGCACACCCATCTTGACATGCATTATACTCATCCAATAAAACATTCGTGCATTCTTAAACTGAGATGTGTAATTATCTGACCATATATAATGTTGTTTGAAGTGGATGTCCCTATCAGACAAGTTTCCATAAAATAACTGGAAACACCCTTGCACAAATTCAGTAGAATGAGTACGATCATCACTGATATAAAAGTGGTGCTCTCTTAAAAAAATTTGATCATTCTCTGTACTGTCAGGAGAATGTAGAAATGTTATATGCACAAAAATGACAACTTGTACTGAGTTGTAATATTGCGATTGAACCTCCATTTGTGGTTGCAATGTGTAATTCTCTGCAAAATCAACCACTGAAACAATAGTACCAATAGGAAATATGTCTTTGCATAGTTTGAATTGTTCATCCAACCATCGAGCTCTATGTGTATGCCTCGCATACTCATAAACAATTTCATCCTTAAATTTTCTCATAAATTGAAAAATAGGCATTTGTTCTGTAACTAGCTCACACCATTTCAACTCTTTTCCATCTTTCAACTGGTATTCAACTGATTTATATTTATCAAACTCAACTAAATTATGTCCTATTGTACCTTTAATTTTCTCATGGATGTAACTTTCCAATTTAGGTAATCTGCCGCATGTACTACAACTTCCATCTAAACAATCTTGAGTATAAAAAAATTGTCCAACTTCTTTTTCACAAAATATAGTAGGAATGAAATCCCTGGAAGATATTGGTGGAACTTGAACACCACATTCAGATAACATAGTTTCAAAATGAAAATTAGAATGAATATGTAAAAAATTAGCATAATGCATCACAAATTCAACATATTGCCTACAACAAGAAGTGGTGTGAGCATGGTTGATTTTCACATAGAATGGTTTCAACATTTCAAAAAAATGTTGACTAATTTTAATTTCTAAATTCTCTTGTTCAAACTTACGAAAAAATTGAGTTTGAGTCATATCTAAGAAATATTTTGGATGTGGTTCACGATTAGTAGAACCAACTCTCTGTTTTATAATATCTCTTGTATTAGGTGAAACTCTAGTATTATCATACCAAAATTTAATAACAACTTCTCTTATAGCAATAGAATTATTTTTGTCCTTACGCGGTGCTCTAGTAGAAAATGCCCAAAAATTGACATTATTGAGTGATTGAAGGATATTACGTCTTTCAATTGCTTTCATTAGATTTTTTCGATTAACTTGCAACATTTGACTTGTTGGTGTAATCAAACGTTGTTTTTTTATTGATTCACTTACAACACTAGTAGCAAGTACATGACGCACAATATTACTATCCCTAGTGTGTCTCTTGACACGAACAGTGTGATATGCATCATGAAGGTTTTCAACAATTATAGAGGTTTGACCACGTATATTAGATGTTTTCAATCCTAAGGTGTTTAATGTAGGTCTCATTTTAATCAATTTCATCAAACTAACCAACAACTGACATCTTTGGGAATCATTTAAAATTTCAAAATGATTATCCCAAATTCCAGTGGCTTTTCTTCTGATTTTTGGTTTAGAAAGTTTGTCAGACATTGGTTTCAAAATGTTTTCATAAATTTCAATAAAAAAATTAGGTTTCTTACTTAAATCCTAGGAGGTGTTTTTGTCAAATTTTTCTTGTCTACAGTTTCAACATGAATTTCCTTATTCACATTTTCATTGTCTCCTTCAATTTCAACATTTGCTACATCATGAGTATTTAATTCTTCTTCAACATTGACAGTAAAAACTTCTTCATCACGAGTATTTAATTCAAATTCAACATTGACAGTAGAAACATTACCTAGTTCTTCATTGCTTACAATAGTTGGGATTGAAGATGAACCTCTTCTAGATTCACGAAGTTTCCGCGTTCACTCAGCATTTTGAATTTTGTTGGCCTCTAATTCGTTTGGTGTTTTTTTACTTAATGACTTCCTTTTTTGACTTCGTTTTTTGTCTCCCATGATGTTTTGCTTCCAGTGATAAGAAAAACGTGCAGAAAAAGATAGAATTTTGTAGTAATTTGTATAGTAAGGTCAGAGAGTAAAATTCACATGGTAATTTAGACATTGGGATGTGTGTAAATATGATTTATGAACATCGATCGCACTTTATAAACCGCAATCGCGGATCTATCTGCCGAACCTAAGCCTCGGAAAATCTTTATTTTTCCCCAACCAAAGCTATGGAAGGTTATTATGAAATGTAAAAAGTCAAAAAACTTCAAATCTGCTCTTCCAAATACTTGAACCATGCTAAAAAATTGAAAAAAATTCACAAAAATGGTGTCATCGCGTAGGGGAGACTCTTAGCTTCGTAGAAATATTGTTTTTAAAGTGAGTAGAATAAGAAACATATCATTTTATAATTTTTTACTAACAATAGGTCTTTAAGACATTTTTTTCCGTGAATGTTCATGTCTACGTTTAAGACTGTAACTTTTGTTTCATTTATCAAACTATGATAAAAATTATACCATCCCAAGCATGGAAAAATTCTATACACGTTAAAAAATATATATATTTGATTTCGATATTTTTTGATATAGTTATGGCGGGAAAATGGAAAGCGCTCCGTTTTCTAAATATTTTCAGACCACTTTCACGGAAAAAATCATTAAAAAAAAATATTGCTAAAAAAATACAAAATAAAATCCATCCCAAGATAGACAACTACATCTAGTGTTTCACTAAAGGAAAAAAAAAATAACAAGATTTGGTCATCCAAAATGCGGGCAAACGGACTACAATCTTATAAGTTAAAACAAAAAAAACTAAGTCATATAATTTTAAGTGTTTATATAGCTAAACTTGTCTGTTTTTTAAAAAAACTAGTATTTTAGAAACTAGATTCCGAATGCTATGATTCATATTTGTATAATTTTTTCTAATTTAGAGTACGTGTATAGCTAATAATCCCTACAAATTGAGATTTCGTTGTTTTTTGCAATATGACATCCACGGATGACCCTATATTTATCCATCAACTTTCTGCACTTACCCTCTAGAATGTGATGTTGTTGATAGAATCATGGATAATCTTAAGGACAACATGCCAAGTTGATTATTTTTATTAATCCCAGCTGCTTCAACTTCACAAATCAAACTAGGTAGTTCCAAAAGCAGCATACTAGTAAGAAAAACTGCAATGAAGTATTAATAATTAAGCCTGAAACTCGTTTATAATTGTAATTTATTATTTGATTGAGCATTCACCCATAGTTTCTTATTTGAAGGAAGAAATTCATTTTATATGTGAGAAATAGAATGTTGATTTAGTATATTACTCTGACTATTTAGGTTAGATTTCTGTAGTCATTCAATTAAAGTTTGAAGCTCTTCAGTACTAATATGGAAAAATTGTCAGGGACCTCTACAAAATCCTCTCGCGGTTTTATCCATCTCCATCTGGTTCTCTTGCTGTGCTATTGTTTGTAAACGCACGAAATAGTGCAGTCTGAGTCAGTGTAGGGCTGTCAGACGATGTAGTTTGCAAACGGAAGCTCATGGAACCAAACCAACTACGCCAACACATTGGGGTGGCTAGGTGAATGCTATTGGAGGCTTTTTTTTAGTTCCCTACTCTCCCCGTGCTTTCAGGCTACCTCATCCGGGCGTAGTCGCTTAAGAGCCCTGAGGCCAAAATACGCCATATCTTCGACAGGTGATTTCTCGGACTTAGTGGCACCTAGAGATGTCTCGTCAGATCTAAGACCTCCATGTCGGGGCTCTCTACAAAATTATCATGTGGTTTTCTCCATCTCCATCTGGTTCTCTCGCTATGTTATTGTTTGCAAACACGCGAAATAGTGCAGTTTGAGTCAGTGTAGGGCTACCAGAGGCTGTAGTTTGCAAATGGAAGCTCGTGGGACTGAACCAACTACACCAACACATCGAGGTGGATAGATGAACACTATTGGAGGATTCATTTTGGTTCCCTACACTCTCTGTGCTTTCAGGCTACCTCGTCCAGGCGTAGTCACTTAAGAGCCCTGAGGCCCAAACACGCCATATCTTCGATGGGTGATTTCTCAGACTTCGTGGCACCTAGATATGTCTCATCAAATCCAAGACCTCCATATTGGGGCCCTATATGAAAGCCTCTCACGGTTTTCTCCATCTCCATCCGGTTCTCTCGTTGTGTTATTGTTTACAAACGCGTGAAATAGTGCAGTCTGAGTCAGTATAGGGCTACCAGACGCTGTAGTTTACAAACGAAAGCTTGTGGGACCAAACCAACTACGCCAAAACATCGGGTTCGCCAGGTGAATTCTAATGGAGGATTATTTTTGGTTCCCTATGCTCCCCATGCTTTCGAGCTACCCCGTCCGGGCGTAGTCCCTTAAGAGCCCTGAGTCCCAAACACGCCATATCTTTGACGGGTAATTTCTTAGACTCCGTGGCACCTAGAGACATCTCATCAGATCCAAGATCTCCATGTTGGGACCTTCTACGAAATATCTCATGGTTTTCTCCATCTCCATCTGGTTATCTCGCTGTGTTATTGTTTGCAAACACGTGAAATAGTACAGTCTGAGTCAGTGTAGGGCTATTAGACATTGTAGGAAGCTCATGGGACCAAACCAACTACGCCAACATGTTAGGGTGGCTAGGTGAATGCTAGTGGAGCATTCATTTTGGTTCCCTACGCTCCTCGTGATTTCAGGCTACCTCATCCGGGCGTAGTCCCTTAAGAGCCCTGAGGCCCAAACACGCCGTATCTTTGACGGGTGATTTCTCAGACTCTGTGGCACCTAGAGATGTCTCGTTAGATCCCATACCTCCATGATGGGGCCCTCTACAAAATCATCTCGTGGTTTTCTCTGTCTCCATCTGGTTCTCTCGATGTGCTATTGTTTGCAAACACATGAAATAGTGCAGTCTAAGTCATTTTAGGGCTGTCAGAGGCTGTAGTTTGCAAACGGAAGGTCGTGGGACCGAACCAACTATGCCAACACGTCGGAGTGGCTTTCTGAACACTAGTGGAGGATTTTTTTGGTTCCCTACACTTCCCGTGCTTTTGGGAAACCTCGTCCGAGTGTAGTCCCTTAAGAGCCTTGAGGCCCAAACACGCCATATCTTTGACTGGTGATTTCTCGAAATCTGTGGCATCTAGAGAGATCTCGTCAGATCTGAGACCTCCATGTCAGGGCCCTCTATGAAATCCTTTCGCAGTTTTCTCCATCTTCATTTAGAATAAGTCAATGTAAGGTTGTTCATTGCCAATCACCTAAATATATAGGTGGTTTATACAATATAGGTGGTGAAATGAGAATTTTAATAAGATATTTTTACAATATAGGTGGTAAAATGAGAATTTCTATTTGTTGTTCATTTATAATATTTAATTTCTCTTAGCTTCACTTGGTTTCAAGAATAATAAATTCTCTACTGACAATGCCAACCACGTGAAGGTGGAAGCTTTTTTGGCACCACTAACCTACATAAACATGTTAGTTTGCAATTAAATAGAACTTTAAATCATACAAAATTTAAACAAAATCATTTAAGTAAATATTCAAATTAAATTCATGAAGAACATACCTTTGCAAATTCAATCCAATGAGCTGCAAGGATCAACTCTATTCTTGACAATAGTAAGAATTGCTTCATGATCTGATTCACGAACCTTCCATAGATTTTTGTTTGATGGCCGACCTCAATATTTGATCAATTTAATATTTGTTGCAAGGACCAAATGTGAATAGTGAAGTATCTTCTGATGTACTTCATACTCTTCAAACAACCAAATGTTTGATTTTTTGATAGGATATCGTCGAAGCTAAGTTCCAGTGACTACCACTGATCCAGTGGGATACTCAAGGTCTTCACCATCAATGACTATGGAAGTCAATTTTTTTCCCCTCTACACAACGAGATAAGAAGTAGTTTGTTCCCTCTTCGTTAAATTCCATCGCAATAACTACAAAAATGTGCCATATGTATCACAAATTAAAATTGTTCAGTCAATTTATAAATACATTAAGAGTTTACCATTTAATAATTTATAAATCTAAAACATGGCTTGTACATATATGTATGAACCTTGTTGCACTAAATCAGAGACTTGGTCAAATTCAGGTGATGTTGTCATTTGATCTAAAGACCATGCACGTTGTAATGGTCATGGAACTTGATGTGTGTCGAGTGGAATTAGAGGTCTACAAGTCCATTCATCCACCCACTGTTGTGACTCACATTCATTCCATGCAAAATCAATGCATGATATACAAAAACATGTCATGCCCCTGGTATAAATAGTCCAAGAATTTGCATCTGAACTATGGAATGAGTGCATATCACTTGATCCTGCAACTGTCATACAATCTTCAAATTTTGTCAGATGTTGTTCCTCTATCAACTAAAAATATCTATGAACCATTGATCTCTCTTGAGATTCATGGCCCATATTTTTAACACACCAATCAACAATTTTTTTTGCATCTATAAATTTAGCACCATCCTTGAACTTTAACTCTTCTCTTGTAAGTGCTCTTTTCACACATGCTCCTACACCATCATGCTCTCCTTTTCCATGCCCTGCCTCAGTAAAAATCTAGATATGTTGTACATTTGTTTCTTTTTGCATCTTGCTTAGCCAATAAAACATCTGTGTATTCTTGAATTGTGATGTGCAGCTGTCTAACCAAATGTAATGTTGATCGAAACTAATGTTCCTCTCATTCAAGTTCGCATAAAACACCTGGAAACACCCTTGTACATATTCTGTAGAATGTGTCTAATCATCACTGATGTAGATATGATACTCTCTTAATATTTTTTGATCTTGCTCAGTGCTTTCAGAAGAGTGCATGAATGTTATATGCATGAAAATAGAAACTTGCACTGAGATATAATATTGAGACTGAACCTCCTGGATTTGTGGCTACAATGTGTAATTCTCTGCAAATTCAACTACTAAAACAATAGTACCAAGTGGGAATGTGTCCTTAACTTGAATTATTCATCCAACCAGCGAGCTCTATGTGTGTGCCTTGCATACTCATAAATAATTTCCTCTCTGAATTTGACCATATATTCTGATACAAGTAATTGTTTTCTTAAACAAGCTCACACCTCTTAGATTCTTTTCCTTCTTTTAATTGATATGCCACCGATTTATATTTGGTGAAATCAACCAATTCTTTTCCTATTGAATGTGTACTCTCCTCATGGATATAACTTTTCAAATTTGGAAAGCCACCGCATACATTATACGTTCCATCCAAACTTGTTTTGTTATAAAAAAATTGTCTTGTTAATTTTTCACAAAATATTGTCGGAATAAATTCCCTTGAAGATTTTTGTGGGACATTAATTCCACACTCCTACAACATGATGTCAGTATGCAAAACACGACATATTTGACAAAAAAACATCATAATGCATTGAAAATTCAACATGATGCTTGTAACAATAAGTGGTACGTGAGTGATTAATTTTCACATTTCAAAGCACAATAAAATGTCCCACTTTTTTGTATGTTTTGTACCTTTATAAACATGAATTTCCAGTTTCATTGATTTTCTAAAGGTAATAGCCACAAAACCATATGCATTCACGAAATTCTAAAAAATAACGAAATGTTGTGTTTAGAGTGTAGAATACATGTATATTTTTTAATTTTTTTGGCAAAAAAAATGGTCTTTTTCTTAATTTTATTCATATGTTGTTTCTTATGTTATAAAATAGGAACGACTGTCCCTCGGTGGTGTTTTTAAAATAAAATTTATTTTTTCACCATGAAATTTCAGATATATGTTCAAGATTTGACTTTTAAGGTCCTGTCAATTTTTTTTTATTTTTTTGACTTATATATTTTTTTAATTAATTATTTAGTAAAAATATTTTTAAATAAATGGCGTTCATATGTCTATGCCAATAAATTTTAAGATTTATATCGAAATTGATTTTTTTTTTTCACATGTAAGAAGAAGACTTCGACAAATAGTAAGTTTTTTTTTCAAATTTTTTTGATATATTTTACTATTTTTGATTGTGTACTATTGATTGTCCTAAAATACCATATGTTAGCAAAAAATAAAAATAAATAGTAAAACAATTTTTTTTAAAAATGAAAATCATATTTTTAGAAAGCTAATAAAAATATGAATTTTATGTTAATTTTTTGTAATTTTACTAGTTCGTTAACCCTAATTACGTGGCACATAAGTGGCAAAGTTTGGCTTACAACCATCCTCCAAATGGATTTGGCACCAAAATGTGCCACATAGGTGCTATATAAGTGCCACGTAGGAGGCTTCGCACGAACCCCGTCTGCGCTACCAAAGTGCCGCCCGTATGCTTCCCTTGTAAATTTGGTGTTTTGCAATATTTTTTTTATAACTACAATTTTAAAATAACATTATTCAATTTTTATATTTTAAATTTAGTTTTTACAAATTTAGTTTTTAAAACTAGAGTTTTAAAAGCAAGTTTAGTTTTTTTTTTAAAATTGTTTTTGACCAAAAATATATAATATGTTATTATATTCTTGAAAAAATATTTATTATTATAAATATACATAATAGAATTGACTTTAAAGCATATAGTTATTTTATTTAAAAATATATTACAAAACTAAATAATTGTATATTAAATTTAAATTTTATTAAAATTAGAAAAGTTGTTTTAAAGTTATAAAAAACTGAAATTAAAAATAACCTAATTTCTATTGAGATTTGTATATAATAAGAGTTGCATGTGTATAGTTTTCTATTGAGTTTACTCTTAAATATTCAGATCTATCTCAATTTATGTGTGCAGGTGAAAATTATTGAAGTGGATGAATCATGGGAAATGCAAAGAATGAGAAATGAAAAAATAATGAGGAAGAGAAAGTAGAGAAGAATGCTAGAAGATCAGTTCGTGGGAAGGCACAAACAGAGAGAGAGAGAAGGCACAACAAGTGAAAGACAAGGCTGCAAGAGTTGGTACATACATAGAAACCCTTGATTTAAAAAGGTGCCGTGAGATAATGTGTTCCCAAAACTAATTCAAAGCTTGCATAATGTTTCATAAACCAAAATTTCATGAATTAAACTCTAAGAAATATATGAAGAATGTAATTTATACTTCTAAAACCACTCGGAGCTTTTGAACCCTTTCACACAAGTCGATACTTGCAAAGAGACAATTTTGACCAACTTTCTTGAGAAATGACAGAAATTTTCATAAGATCGTCTAGTAAAATGCATTGACATTTTACATGCCAACAACATCATAATTGTATGTATAATGTTTTATGTATAAAGAGCAATGATTCGTTATATGTTCATGTCATATCTTAATAAACTAGTAATACTATGTTGAGGGGAAAGTGTGCCTTTTGTCATCAGAGAAGGGTCATCTTGTGCAAAAGGGTTTAGGATCCTTTTGTAGTTTTGGAAGCCCAAACCATAGCCATTATAAATATTTTGGAGCCTACTAAATGGTGGTATATTCAAGATCATATTTTAGAAGCATTAGAAATTAAGCCCTTTCGGACACTGAAGCACCATAGTCTTTATGAAAACAATAACTTGCAGCACAGAAGGTTTCAAGAGCTTTGGGTGGATCTAGAGGCCTTGTCAACAGTCAAAAGAGGGATAATGTAGTCATTTACATGTTTTTTGTTATTCGTTTTTGTTTTAATCATTGTAATTTTGCTCCATAGCCAAAAACTACTTGTTGCCTTGTTATGTCTACTTCAATCAATTTTGTGTTTTTGGCTCAAAACTCGAGAAAAAAATTACTTTCATCCATTAGAAATGGTGGAAATAGATTCATTGGATGATTTACATTCAATATCATGTGACATATGGTCTCATAAGTATTGTTCTTGCTCTGGGAATGAAAGTTTCACAATCCAGTTCATGTTCAAGCCTCTGGATGCACTTTTCAGAATTTTAGTTCTTCCTCACAGCGCAAAATGGGAATTTGAGAACTATTGGGTTCTAATTTGAAGTTCAAAGTGCACCTTGTTCTTTGACACTCCAAAATGTGCTTTTATGAAGTTATATGTTCTAATTTGGTGTTTGATTACACTTTTTCACTTAAGGTTCCTCATGGGGAACCAAAAGTGCACTTTTGGAACTAAGTGAGTTCTTTGGTTCTATTTTGAAGTTGGGATTGCACTTTTTTGGAACCCAAGTGAGTTCCTTAGTTCTATTTTGAAGTTGAGACTCACTATTTGGAACTTAAGTGAGTTTCATATTCTATTTTCTCATTGGCATGCACTTTCTTGGTTCTTGTGTCCTATTTTCTCATTGACATGCACTTTTCAGTTGAGGTTCCACTTGGGAACCAAAAGTGCACCTAAAGGTTCTTTATGAAGCTCCAAAATGTGATTTGTTTCCACTTGGGATCCAAAAATGTTCTTTTTGGAACCTCAAGTTTTCTTCCACAAACCAAAAAATGTGCTTTGGAGTTTCTTCCACAAACCAAAAAATGTGCTTTGGAGTTCCTCATGTCTTTTAAAAGTGTGTTTTCCCTCCAAAAGCCAGGGAATAATCACTTAAAGCACCTCCCAACCAACTCAACTCCTCTTTATAACAAAAATGTATTCTCCTTTGCTCCATGAAAGTCATGAAAAAACACCTTCATCAAAAATCCATGATTTGCTTGTATCTAGAGTTTCCATTGTCAAAAATCCTTGAAATTTTGCACACTTTCTCTTCATGAAAACACCTTCAAGATGATGTAAGACACA
Source organism: Taxus chinensis (assembly GCA_019776745.2). NCBI lineage: Eukaryota > Viridiplantae > Streptophyta > Pinopsida > Cupressales > Taxaceae > Taxus > Taxus chinensis. The sequence goes on from CM034151.1 coordinate 888,606,147, forward strand.
AGGGCTGTAACAAGTTTTTTTTTTTCATCTTCTCATTTTATTTTTTTTGCTAGAGAAATCCTTCTTTACTATAGGTGTTCTAAAAACTCAAACTGCTCTCTTAGGAAATAATATTTAGTGCTCACATTATTTGAGCATGTATTTTGTGTTGGTTTATTCATTATTGTGAGAAAATAGTGGTGGTTATAACCACATAGGTAAAATGGAGTTGCTTAGAGATAATAGGGAAAGAGAAAATAGTGGTGGTTATAACCACATAGGTAGTATGGAGTTGCTTCCTTGATAATAGGGAAATTTGTTTGAGTAAGTTCCTTGTTTATAGGGGTACTATTCCCTATATGTATGAAGAACCCAAATGAAATTAACCAATTTGAAGAATCTATTGAGGAATGAATCAGATACGAGTTCGACTATTACAAGGAAGATATATCTCAAAACATTTTCACAGGTATCATCCAATCTCCACATTGAGAGTTTGGAAGCTTTATGTATATAGTAGCATATCTAAGTCAATCTATTTGGAAAGACGTCATTAAATCCAATAGCTCGCTAGGTATGACTTAGTTGGGCCTTCTTGCCATGTTTGATCATGCATCTATCTCCGCCAAAGGATCAATTAGTTCAGAGTGGCCTGCGTGCTTCAAAGTAAATAATATCTAGCTCAAACTTAAGGATGCTGAGATATTATAGGATCCCATTGGATTTTTATGGTTATTTGTAGGTAAATAAAATTATATTTCTCTCTAAAATCACCAAAAAATAATAGCAAGATATATTTCTCTCTAAAATCACCAAAAAATAATAGCAAGAATGCATATTAGATTCCATCAGCCCTAAATTGTAGGGGAAAACTCGCAGTGCCCCCTCTCCAGCCATCTCTTAAGTTTAGGGGGCTAAAAAAGTGGAGCTCCTATATTTTAGGCCTAGATTCTATTATTTCAGTTGAATTTAAAAATAAGCATTCGACCTTCTACTAGAAGAAAATAGGAGCCCAAGCCCCTCCAGTGGCAAATATAAACTTGACTCACCGTTCTCTGCCTAGACTATCATGTGTGTTTATTTAATTTGTTGCCACTGTCCGAGAACAATCCGATTTATGATTCAGCGGCTCCAGTATTCTCTTCACGTTTTGCAAGCTGAGAAGACTGTTCAAAAATGCAACTGCAGGACATTTACTAAGGCATTTTCCAATTTATTTTTAATTTTGTCAATCAGTTTGCTTGTTGTATCCGACTATGACTTCCGTCAAATGTTTAACAGCTGCGTATCTTCTGTCAAACCATGCATGTGACATAGCGATTCCCACTTTAGGTCATAATGCAACGAGTCACTCATGGCTATGGATAGTAATAAATGGATTCGAATCTGTACAAGGATTATTCTTGTTTTTGTTATGAATTCATGAATTCAAATCATATTCAGAGTGCAATAGTCAAAAACATGGGTATGTAGGTGAGTGGAAGAAAGTTCCTTTAGTTTGTGGATGATAACATATGGATCAGATCATTATGATAGTTTTGAACTTGTGCCATTAATTTCAAATTATGACCACATATCTAGACTCTGTTAAACAAGGTATGTTTTATTTAAAAGGATTGTATAATTTGATAATTAAATATATATTTATACTATACCTGGATCATTGAATGTTTATTTGCATTTTTTTTAGGTGATGTATTTGCAGTCATTACTGAAGAATACAATGTTGAGAAAGTTGAGTACTACTTGTTGCATTGCACAGAAGAGAGAACAAAGCTAACATGTGAAATAACAAGTGAAGAGACAACATTTTATACTGGTTCGGTTGTAGTGTAGGGAACATAATTACAACAAGTGAAATCCCTCTAAAGTGGGATTCACTTCATTCATTACAAACCAGATAAAAAAGGTGTATCATTACACCCATCACATAATTTCTACAGGGTTACAATTGTAGCAGGTGAAGACTAAAACTAGTCAACGCAAAAAATGGAGACTAGATGTAAAAGACCATGAAAAAAATTTACAGGTCATTGAACAATGAGCAGAGCCACTTGGTATTATATAGAAGGACATGGAATATTATATATTCATGTCTTCCAGGAATTTAAAATATTTAATCTATTTTATTTGTCATTTGGCATACATATTTGACAACTTTCTTGTTATGATATTAAGGATGGTTTCATTAATGATGTAATATAGTTCCCTAGTATCTCCAGTAATATTATTTCCATTTATATCTATATATAACAAATGAGTTTTAAAAAACAAATTGAGTTTTAAAATTGTGTACACGTAAAACAACATTAACCGCTATTTTTTCAAAAATTGAGTTGATGACTTAGTATTATGTTTTCCTCATTTTAGTTTCTCTTTTCCAGCATCTTTTATAACAATTTGAAACAAGATCTCTTAGTGTCAATAAATCTAACTTGAATCATTTAAAATTTCATGTGAGCAAAATGATAGATAATTACATTTTGATATAGACAATAAAGAACTACATGACTCTTGTATTAATAAAATATCTAGAGCTTGTATTTATCCAAATATAATCATTACATGCTTATAAGATCTTTATATCAATTATGATTCATATATCATCTTTGCACATAATATATATCTTAAGTAGAATAAAATCCTAGTTTGGATATTAAAAAACCCTATATCCTTACCAGGTTATAACCTAAAAAAGAGTTTAGTCCAATTGGCTTAAGATTCCTCAACCCCCTATGAGACAAGCATCGCCTACATATCTATAATATGAAAATTCCTCACACCTATGTGGATTTATCCCTCCCACAAGACATGATTATGTACACTTGTAAATTGTTGGCGTGCTCTAAGCATGTGATTATGTGATATTTTAATGGTTAGGGATAAAGACCTAAGAGTTATTTAGAATAAGGCCTTCTAGAAACTAAGGAGTTAACAATTCCTTGAATAAATTACATGTATAGTGCATTATTATGTACAACTTGTGTGAACTTGTCCCACTCAAGTGACTCGTAAGGATGATTGGTGGTAAGGTGTGATATTTGAATTATTAGTGGCCATTAAAGTGCCTGGGTCAGAGTTCTTTAGAATGGGTCAAATCCTTTAGTCATGTCTACCCTTGTCAAGAGATTCTACCCTTAACTTGGGACCTAATATCATGTATGTGTTTATGGATACAAAACTTGTGTAGAAATGTTCATTGTAAGGTAAATTGGTTCCTAAAGTGCTAAACTGAATGAAAAGTGTTGATTTGATGGAATCATAACATAGGAATTGAGGAGGGTGTTTTTACAATTAAGTCAATTTATGTGTAAATGGGAATATGTTGGGGTAGATGCAAAACAATTATTTCCAAGTTCCTTAGGTCTAAATTTTGGGTCCTACATTCTGCTAACAATTGTTTGCTTGATTTGGATGTTATGTGAGTCCACATACCTTAAGAAAACTCAGGTACATGTACATCATTAAACTAAATATTAACATACCTAATAGGGTCTATGTCACACCACCATTAACACTTATTAGAAATTTTATTATTTTGGCTAATTATTGTTTTGCATTAATCAAATACCCTTTGGGAAGGTAAGCCATTTATAATGTTCCCTCCTCAACTCTTGTATTCATTTTTGTAAGAGAATTTAATAAGAATTTTGGAGTTTAAAGGCACCGAAGAGACAAAAAATTTCCATGCCAAAATATTTTCATGAGCTCGTGATCATAGCCCTAAAAATATTCTTGATGTTTTACATTTCCTTAAATTCAATAAATTATGCAATTATTTGGAGCAACTTACTTTAGTTGCATATTATTTTAGTTGAGTCCCCTTTGAGAGAACCTTCAAATCATGGGTTCATGATGCATGGATTATGCCTCACGGTGTCAAGCTTTACGGAAATAAAATCTTAATCAAGTGTTTCTTTTTGTTCTAACTATAACAATGTTGACCATTGTAGAGATATCATAGCTAATGGACCTTGGTTTATTTGAAACATAATTATGATTTTTCCCATTAGAAATGGTATTTTTTCATCATTGAGAAAGCTAATTCATCATTGTCATATATGGTATAGAATTATTTTGTCGATATCATTGTCATAGGGTTTGATAAACCTAATTTGTAAGGACCTTAAATTATTATTATCAATTCAATTTAACTAATCCAAAAAAATAATATGATTGATATTAAAAGTAATAAAGAGTTCTGATATAAATTAATGTGTAAACTAAACATTCAATACACATACATATAATTAATAAAAGATGCAAAATACATTTATTACTTGTATTGAAAGATATTATGACTCAAGGTTAATAATATTACAAATGGTGGTAGAAATGCGAGTGAACATATTACAAATGCAGATGAAGACTTATTACTCTTTATGAGGTAGGATGGCATGAGTTGTATCTCCAAATACTTTGGTTTACAAGAGGTGTTTTACGTTAGGTGTTTTAATAGTACAAATCTCCAAATAAAGTCAAATTTACAATTACATTAAAATAGTATAAATCATGGAAATGTATTGCATTACATTTACTTCATTTTCCATCATTTCGCACACCTGTAACAACACAAGAGTTTATATTTCCTGAGTTTAAGAGAGAGGATAGATAAAGAGAGGGAATCTATTATTTTCACAAGCTTTTAAGTTACTATAGAGTTTTAGAGAGATAGTTTAATACTAACAATGTATTTTGAAAAGATTTGACAAGTGCATAAGTAAAGAAGCATTCACTAAGCCATGGAAGGTTTAATGTAACATAAAGTATTACTAAAATATCAAAAATCATGTCTAATGAGTATATACATGTCTAAAATCTCTAAAAGTATGTCTAAAATGTCAAAAAGTATGTCTAAAATCTCTAAAAGTATGTCTAAAATATCAAAAATTATGTCTAATGAGTATATACATGTCTAAAATGTCTAAAATCTATAAAATATCACTGAAGTCTCCTCCGTGCACTAGGGTGAGTGCCAGACCCCTCACTACACTCTGTTGCACCCTACATGTTAAAAAAAGGAATATACACATCATAAACTATATATAGCATGTACCATATATTAAAATATATAAGAAAAATTATACAACAATTTCTTGATTAATTCAATACATCATATAACAGATATGTACAATTGATTACCTCAGTATCTGTCCCTGGGTGGATGTTGGGAGTATCTACACTATGTGTAGATCTCTATCCCGTAGATCCCTGTGAAACAAAATAAATAAAATGTAAGAAGTTGATAAATAAGTTTTTTGAATAAAGTTCATTAATTTCTAACATTTCAATTTAGATTAAATATTAATTCTATTAAAACACATATCTATACCTCTACGGAACACGTCTCCAAATCTATGGGATTGCCACCCACGACCTCAACACCAGCAAATATGTCACCAAGTGAGCCAAGCTTACTCAGGCCTAGAACATCAAGATCCATGTTGTGCTTTGTCAAGAGTTGTGTGTATGTCACACGGGTAGATGGTGTGGGCTGTGAAGCTCCACACACTAGAGCCAGAAGCCTAAACACCGAAGTACATGTTTAATTTTAATATTAATAAATTGTAAAGTAATGATGAAATAAAATAAATTTTAATTATATTGGGTGTTTAATTTTCACACCTGGAATAGAAATGTGTTGAACATCAAGTGTGACGATCCCAACAACAAGAAGTCTATCTGTAGCAGCGGCAGTAGTACCCTGACTAGAAGATACACTCCCACTCTACTCTATAAAATCTAAAACCCCCGATAGTGGAATGTTGCAATGCCATGAAATCACCTCATATGCACGTAACAAGTCAGCAGCCATGATGTGTCCTAGCTGACGTGCCTAAGCGGGATCTGTAACTAGCTCAAAGTCATCTGGGGAAATCAAAGATGCATGAGCGTATACCTCATTATGTGCATCACTGCTGCTACTAGCACCTCCACTACTAATATTGCATCTCTGAAGGTACTGACCCACACGGTCAGAAGATATCAATTGGGTCTTTTGAGCAATTCCAGCAAGACCCTCGATAGCAGCCTCATGTGCCAGTCATAACGATAGGTATTGCGACATCCTGAAAGCCTGATAAGAATGGTTGTGGCCTTGGTATAAGTTGTCGTGTGTCAACAACTACAGGAGCTCCCTCCTTTCTATATGCCTCCCTGTGGCTAATTCGGCCACGCCCCTACCCCAAATAACTAGGGATGTCTAAATAGTTCACCTTTAGGTTTAAGTGAACCTTAGCATGTAGCATCATTATGAAGTATAACGGTAATTGGTCATTATTCAGAAATTGGCCTTGAGAGGCCACAAATCTAGGATAAATCAAAGGGGCACATAGGGGACATGAACATTTGTTTACATAATATGCCCTTATTTTCCTTTTGTCTGCATAAAAACTCCAACAAGACCTCTTAACGACTTCCTTATCAGAAAGTCATGATGTAATCTCATTATAACCTACATCTCCTGAGACACTTGATTTTAATGAATCCATAAAAATTTTTATTGACTCAGAATCAAATGGGTTATATGTTTTCAAACTTGTCTATATTCTACGAAGATCAACCAATATTTTTTCACAATGGGCTTTATATTGCCCAACTGTAGTTGGATTTTGGAGAATAGATTGCAATTTTGCAATCTCTAAATCGGTCCTCTCAAACAAATTAGGATCGGAAGAAGCCATGAACTATAAAAAAAAAATGAAAGTAAAATTCAATTAATAGTACTTTTAATTTTAAAAATCCTAAGATATTCTCCTATTTTAATGAAAATAGAAACATGATTTTCAATCTTCAATGCAAATAATTTAGAAAATAAGAAATTACATATATCTTATAAGTCAGTCATGCATGAGTGTAAATCGCATAGATTTAATGGAACTAAAGGAGGAATTATCTAGAATGTAACATGCATTTTTTTTTATAATCTAATCAAATGCAAGAAACATATTGCACATATCGTTGAGTTCCTACATGCAACATCACACAATAAATTTTGGTGCACATAATTAGGATACCAAGACATTATATTTTAGGTTTCTTATTAACAGGTTTATTATTAACAATTAAACCAAGACATTATAAATATACATTTCTTATTAACAAATAATCGAATATAAAGCACAATTGAACTAACATTATCATCAAATGTAATAAACCAAGACATTATAATGTATGTTTCTTAGTAGCTAAAAAATAGCTTTATTTCTCTTTAATTGTTACTGTCTATGACTCATTTAGAACCTTTGTCAATGTTTTCATTGTTTCCTTGAGGTGCAATAAAGTTTTATTCACTATGCATTTGAAATACAACAGCCAACCATTTTTTTGTACATTTTAAGTTTTACAATCAAGAGTGTGATGCATTGTATTAAATGTGGCTTACAAAAAGTTCTTTATAGTAACTTTGTAAATGATTTTTGATGATCAATTACAATTTAAACAACCCAAAGTATGTTATAAATGTGTAGTGTCATTAATCCATGGTCCAAGATACTTCATGATATTAACTTATCAATACCCCATATAAGTTGATAATGACTCCGCTTATGTCCTTGAGACAAGTCTGACGTTTGTATGTTCGATAAATTCCTATAATCACCCTAAAGATGATCAATGTTTAATCATGCCTAAATATTGGCCTATCCCTAAAGAGTCCAAGGATGCAATTTATTGTATATGTCTTCATTTAGAGTTTTGCTGGTCCACATCCTTCCTGATTTCAAATTTCTATATAAAACTTCATACTTTATTTCATTGCTTCTAAAGTAGTTGTTAGTGCAAAATCACAGCACCCCCAACTAAGTTATAAGGTTTGTTTTTCTAAGGCTTCAGGGTCATTTGGTGGATTTTCATAACATTGGATCATTCCCCAAATGGGAATTGCAAATGGGAATTATCCTCAGGAAGGTCATGAGTTCAATTTCCTAATTACATGCCAGAACCCTATTCCATGCATGCAAGATAATCTCCAAGGTCTAAGCTTCCTAAAGCCCTGAGTAGAAAAGAAAATCCGAAAAGGTAGAGGCCTACACTGGGGGGCGGGAGCATCAGTAGGGGGAAAGTGTTGAAGATCTACCAAAATGGCATGGAACATGGGAGGTGACAATAGAAAGGATGGACAAGTGCATCACAGAGAAAGGAGACCACACAGGGCTAGCAAAATCCCTAAGAGCTCGTCCAAAAGGGAAAATGAGCATTAGGGGATGCATGGGATGACCCTGAAACAATGAGAGTGTACAGAAGAAACAACCAAAAATGAGAAAAGGATGGACAAATGCATCACGAGGACATGTTTTTATTGCTCAAGATTTACACAGTTCACCATTTCATGGGGCAAGAGGCAAAAAAATTCCATTACATAGTAGGGGAGGAGGTTCCAACTCCATTTTCGATTTTCCCTAGGGAAATGAAAAGAATAAGGTGTTTCACAGAAGAACAGTGAACAATTCACTAACCAAGGAGATGAACCGTATCATCATGCCTTACTTTACATATAGGTGCAGGGATACGAGCTAACAAGTAGGCCCGTTGTTAAGTGGGTCATTTTCTCCAACTCACTTTTCAAAACATTTTAATCTTCTCTCTTGATGGGATCGATCTAAAAACTCCTTTTGTTAAAGTATCTGAACTTTGCAGACCAAAGCCAATGTCCGGTACTTCATTAAATAAGGTGGTTAGAACTATTGATTAAGACCTTTTCCACACCATACTCCACTGTGCAAATTTCTCCTTCCAATCCTTCACCAAAATCCACAAATTGAAGACTCCATGAGTTTGTTATGCCACCCTTGCTGAAGAGAAGTCTGGTGTACTTTTCCAGAGTCTTTCCATTGGTACCAAGAACTCAAAAATGGAGCTCTAGGATCAAAAATATATGGCCTTTTGAGTTTTTCCTTAACGTTTTTCGGCAAAGGACCTCAAGTAATCTTGAACTCTGTTCTGCAAATCTGCTGAACTAATTCATTGGGATTGCTAAACCAAGTCCACTTTTTGCTATAGTAACTTTCTGCACAAAAATGTTAAATGAGATTCTCATTTGCTATTCCCAAGGTCGGCTGCGGTCTGCATTAACTTTCTGATGCCTGCTAGAAAAACACTGTGAGAATTAGCCCGCTCCCTGCCAAAAAAATTTTTATTATTCCTTCAAATAAACCACAGTCTGACATTATGGCAAAAATACATTTCTTATTAGCCCCAAGGTCCACCTTGAATATAAAGTTTCACCTTCTAACTCCGCCGAACATTATCATCAAATGTAATAAACCAAGAGAGTTAGAAAATATTTATAATGGAAAGTTCAAGAAATTCTCTATTTATGGAGTGTTTTCATTTAGAAATTTTTGAGTACTAAAATTTGTGAAATTTGGAAATGTCAAAAAGGGAGTAGTTAAAACTTAATATCATTGTAAAGTAGATAGTAACCACATTTAAGATATGCAACCTTCACCCACAACCTCTTAAAATTAAGGACACAAAAAAGTTTAGAAGAATGTTATTTGACATGCTCTTACAATGCCTACAATACCAAATATAAACATGGAGTAGCTCACATGATCCCTTATTTAAAAAAATGAAATGGAAAACTCCTATAGAAAATTGGGAAGATAGGAAATGTTAATTTACCCCCGTATGTGTAGTAAAGACAAAGGAGTTTAATAATGGGGTGCATAACATTATGTGGACACATTAAGAGATGATTTTATAACCCATACTTTGATTTAATTAAGAAGTATTGTGTCAAACCCACATGCTAGTACAAATAAAAATAGAGGTTTAAGCTCATTGGGGTTTAAATATTGATAGGTTACATGGAAGTTATTTATAGGGATTATCATCCAAACATTAAAAAGAGATGCTACAAGGTCAAGGACTCGATAAAAAGGAAAATCTAGGTTGGTCGACAAATCGATACTTTATGCAAAGTGACGGAAACCACAACTTTTATGTATAGTTGTGGATGTAAAATTGCTAGGGATATACCGATTATTTCACCCATACGGGGAAAAAGGTTAGTAACAACCGAAAATGTTGATTATTCCAATCAAATGACTCACGAGGTTCTTCAGTGCACATGAGAACATTCCAAACATGTTAAATAGGGGAGTTGGGCTTTGAAGGAGGAATTAATTATCAAAAGAAAAATTACAAATTGTACTTGGTTGTCTTAAGTTAAACCATTTTGATTCACCATATGAGAGAGTATATTTTGACACTCTTTGCAATAATGAAACCATAAAAAAATATTTTGGAACTAATGTGGATTCACCTACATATCATCATGTAAGAATAAATTCCCTTTTACATTGCGAGATATCATGCTTATTTGGGGAAAGTGAGTCGTTGTATAGTGATGAAGAGATTATATTGGACCTTTTGGATTCCTTGTGGGGATTGTATCAATATTATTAAATGAAATATGATATTAAAATTGGCATTGGTGAGGCATCCAAAATTTTGAGTTAGGTGTCTCATTGACTCTCATAGAGAAAAAAGTTTATATTGGGTTATTAATAAACTATCAAGATATTGTTACGTGGTTATGATGCATATATGTTTAATATGACTACTTTTATCGTGGTACATAATATTGTTATGAATTGTGATGTCAAACATGCAAAGTAAAAAGATACATCCTAAAGTTGCCTAATAAGAAATCCAAATTTTTATTTCAATTATGATTTTGTTAAACCTATCGATAAATTTGATAGATTTCCCACATTGTCCCAATTGGTAAGTTAACTAGGGGCATTAAGATATATACAAATTTTTGAGATATTAATAAAGTATGCCCCATTGATGACATCATCTTTCCCTATACTAATATGATTTTTAATTTCAATGTTAGGCATAAGATTCCTTATTTCATGGATGGGTTTTATTCGTTACAATAAAATAAAACAATAATACTCTTCAATCAATTTCTCTCATACTCAAAGTTGGCTCTTTTAAAGATGGTAATACTCATTGAACTAAAATTCACTCAAACCATGATTTTAAAAATTATTGAATAAAGGCTATTATACCAAATTATGTAGGTAATTATTATGGAATGGATTGAAAAGTAGATATTAAAAAGTATATACTATATATGAAATTAGTGTTCATTGAGTCATGCCTAGAATTACTAGTTGTCTATCTAGTATCGTTGTAAGAGAGATTTCTATCAAATTATGAACTCCATAAATTCAAATGGAGTTCTCAAGAATTACAACATTTCCCTTCCATTTTACTACTCTCATTGAATTCCTCACTTATCAAGAATGAATGGATGACTACTATGAAATAGTAATGACTACTGATATTAGTAATGTCATAAGGGATAATAGATCCTAAAATAAATTTTTAATTATTTCACTTCAAATGTATGTAAGCTACCATATGAAGATAGGTTGGAAAAGATGACCTATAATCCCATCAAGGGGATTATTAAGTGTAGGTCATGTATTGATCAATAAAAACATCATAGTACATATTGTTGGAACATGTGATCCTAAGTTCACATTGTGTTTTTGTTTGTTTTATTTTCTAACTTACTTATATATACAAAATGACTCTTTCATAAGATTATTTAGAGCTTGAGTATGAAGGAAATTAAATGTAATGGATTATTTATTAAAGTTGTAATATATTCTTGATTTAATACATTTCTTCCATATTAGTTGTCCAAATATTAGTACCAATGGTATCATAGCCCAGTAGAGTTTCTCCTGATACATGAGGAAGGAGAAAAATAGAAGAGATGTGAAGTTACAAAGATTTACATGAAGTTGTGAAGAATTTTCTTGAATTTTTTTGGTGAAGTTATTTTAATTTCTTGATTAATTTCTAGGGAAAAAATTTATCCTGAAAAAATAAATTATTGAAGTTTTATTTCAATTATGATTTTGTTAATAACTTTGCTATAAGATTTCTCACATTGTCCCAATCGGTAAGTGAAACTAGGGGCATTATAGATATATACTAATTTTTGAGATATTACATAAAGTATGCCCCATTGATGATGTCATATTTCCCTATACTAGATATGATTGTTTAATGTGTCAATGTGTAGGCACATAGATTCCTATCTATATATATGCATGGGTATTTATATCGTATACACATATATATACAAACAATACATACTCTTCATATCATATTTATACTCATATGCATATATGTATGGCTCTATTTAAAGATAGTAATACTCATGTGAACTATAAATATCACTCATAAACACAATTTTAAAAATTATTGACATAAAGGCATATACATACACACACATATAGGTAAATATTATGGAATGGATTGAAAAGTATGATATGTAAATATATCTATATATGAAATTAGTGTATCATATGAGTCATGCCTAGACATATACTAGTTGTCTATCTAGTATCGCTGTATAGAGAGATTTCTATAAAACTATGAACTCCATAAAATATCAAATGGAGTATCTCATAGGAATCCAACATTTCCCTTCCATATTTACTACTCTCATGTGAATTCCTTATGTCATCAAGATGAATGGATGACTACAGTGAAATAGTAAGGACTACTGATATTAGTAATGTCATAAGGGATATTAGATCCTATAAATAAATTTTTATATTATTTCACTTCAAATGTATGTAAGCTGCCATATGAAGACAGGTTGGAAAAGATGACCTATAATCCCATCACAGGGGATTATTAAGTGTAGGTCATGTATTGATCAATAAAAACATCATAGTACATGTGTTGGACACATGTGATCCTAAGTTTACATTGTGTTTTTGTTTGTTTTATTTTCTAACTTACTTATATATACAAAACACTCTTTCATATAGATTATTTTAGCTTGAGTATGAAGGAAATATAAATGTACATGGATATATTTACATACATACATATGTACATATATTTTTGATTTAGATACATTTCTTCCATATATAGTATGTACAAATATTAGTACACACACACATGGTATCATAGCACACACATCGTTTCTCACATACATACATGATTTATATAGAAAAATATAATAGTATGTTGAAGTATACATATAGATACATGCATGATAGTCTGTGATAGAATATTTCTTGAATTTTTTTGGTGAAGTGTATTTTAATTTCTTGATTAATTTCTAGGGAAAAAAATTATAAAGATAAATACACATTATTGACAGTTTTATTCGGATTAAATACATACACATACACATACATATATATATATATATATGAGTTCTTATAGGCATATGATATATTCAGACCATTTAGTGAATGTTGGAAATGTTTTAGACCTACAGCCCTAGGAATGTATGAAAGATAAAAGAGTAACAAATGGGCCCATGAAGAGAGAGACAGACCGAAAAGTAGAGTAGGGGCAGAGACCACTCAATAAGGGTCAGTGACTGTATGTACGGTATGTCAAATCTTATTGTACAAATGTTTGACCAGGCTCAAATTATACACTTTAATTACTAGTAAAAGTGTGTGACTGTCTACATGAAATGTCTTTTCTGTAAGGTAGACTCAAAATCAAACCAAAGAGGTAAAACATGAAAGTTTTCAGATGGGCTTCTACAGTCAATGTGTTTTAAAGAGCAATACAACAAAAGACTAATGCCACCAAGACTTTGTTTCATTGTTCTAAAACTCTTTGGATATAAAAATCTAAGAAAAGCATGATATAATAACGAATTGTGTCCACACTTACAAGATTTTGATAGTGCTATTACTGACCTCATCTTTTACTAGCAATGAGATTCAAGTCAGATCGGCAATAGAGATCATCCCAAGGCCATGCAATTTGCAGCAATATTATGGCGTCCCTCACTTGCCAACATTTGCACATCTCATTCAAATTTATGCATCTTTCATTTCTAATCACATGCTAAAAAGAACTTCTTTCCCTTACTTTGTTATTACTGCGGCATGTTTTCGTCCACACAAGATGTGGAAAGAAAACAAAATCATCCTGAAAGTTAAGGATACGCTATTGTAATGTTGAACCCATTCCTCAATTATTAATTGGCTTGAATTCAATGATCTTTCATGTTCATTGGAGAATTACACAATCTAGCTTCATTTTCTTCAAATGCTTAATTCTCGATGGTCATCGATTATGAATCTCAAATTGTTTTTACAACTGTTTGTGTTATACTTTCCTTGAATTTTCTCCTCTTCCATTTCCTAAGCGTTCTTCCAACTCTTTGAGCATCAACTGGGTGCTTGTCTGCCAGGATTGTATTTTTCCAGAACTTCCATTTTTTTGTAGGTTCAACCTTACATAGTGAAGACCATCCTGGTCCTGGGAGAAAAGCAGCTACTGAATTACGAGACCATTCAACTAAGGTTTGATGTAGACTTCAGTACTAACAACTATGGGCAGAAATAGTACTGTCCTGAACTATTTACTGCACTTTTGAAGGCAAGTATCGAGAAGTAACATACAGATGGGTGAAGAGAGAGGTTAATTAATTTTTAGAATCAGACCTCATATGGATGTGGAAAGGTGTGGACTGCAAATGTTGGAGAAACGCAATGAAGAAGGTTGGAAATTGTACTGCACTTTGGTTGGTGTATATGGATTTGGCTATTATAGGGAGAGTGCTATGGTGATCAATAGGATGACACACCTATAATTTTTACAGTTATGGTGTCTGCTTGAAGAGGGACACAAACGGTTATAGATTTGGAATCATGTGTATGGTTTGGGGTAGAGAATAGAGGATACAATATTAGATCAAAAGATGTTGGTCATTTTTTACTGCATAAACTGAAATTTAATATCAAAAGAAATATGATTGTAGGAGGAATAATGTGTAATTCTCAAGATTGTGCTCCTAGTCTCTAAATAATAAAAATTTGGCAAAAGATGATGTTCATTTCTATGTTTTATGTTTGTTGGTGAGAGAGATTAGTATCTAGCATCAGCTATAGGTTTGAATATGTAGTCTTTTGTTAAAAAATGGATTGAGATCATCTCAGTTCTGTGGCATAGCTACAGTCATTTTAAGATTTCAATATTGAAATTTAGTGAAATAAAGGATCATTCCTCTTTAATCTATTGGATTGATGTATTGCTTTAGAGAAATATGGGTGGTTTAATGTTGTAGATGGTATGGCATTGCGACAACAAAAATAGATAGCATATTTAAGTTTGTATTAAGTTTTTAAAACCTTCTCAGGGTAATGCTTCATCTCCCTGATGATGGGTCCAAGCATAAAGGACTCAAAATTATTCGGAAATGACAAATATTAGATAGCAATATGTAATTATCCATAAAAATCTTTTTACATCATGGACTGCGAAAATACTAATCTCAAACCTCATTTAACATAAACATTGCATTTATATAAAGCTCGATGACAATTGCTTTAGCGAATGTATGAGGTGGTTTAATGTTGTAGATGGTATGGCATCTATTCAACAACAAAAATAGATAACATAAACATCTATTTATAGGGTGTTACAAGTATGTTCAAACTATGGTTTCATTTGGCATTTAGTGAAATTTGCTAAGGATCCTCCGTTTTCAAGCTAAATGATTGCAATATGGAGATAGACCATACCCGTTTGATTGTTATGTTGGCATGAATGATGACATTCCTTAGGTGTAGTGCTAAAATTGGGCATGGTGGGCACGGGATGGGCATTAGCCTAGAAAGATTATGGGCTCAGAATCTATGTCTAACCAATTATGGTTTGTAGGAAGTTTTTTCTAGTCTACATAAAGTAGCATGTTGGTGGGCTTGTGAGGGCTCTGGTCCATGAGCTCTGGCTATGGGCTCGGTTTGGGTAAACTTCACATGCGAAGGAGGCGGGGTACGGAGGAAACGGTGATTTCCTCTTATTGACAGCGTAAGCCAATATAGCAGACTGGTTGATGTTTGAGACGTCCCTTGTGCGAAGGGCTTGTTAATGGGTATATGTAACACCCATGTTGTGTTGAACCCTACTTATATGCTTTATGAAACACATTGTTTTTGACCCCTCGGCCCATTGTGTTCACGTGAAAATATTGACCCTAATGCTATCCATTTCTTGCTACAACCCAAATTAGCAGTCATCAAACTCTGCAACTTTGGGAAAAGAAGCTGGGACTCATTGCACCATGTCTTCTATGTACTGCTAGAAAAATAATATAATAGAAAATGTTGCTGAAAAAAAAAATCTGAATCCAATTTTCAACTACCAAAGTAAGCTGCAGCACCATAGTTTTATGTATATTTAACAGACCAGGAAATAAATCACACCAGAGAAAAAGATTTTCGGCCATTACAGGTCTCTCAAAGACACATTTATGATATGTTCGAAGCAGAATTGCTGCAGCATTACATTCTAGATAGAATATGATATTATGTATTCGAAGCAGAATTGCTGCAGCAGACACCTAGATAGATTTCATGCATTTATTTCAAGAAGCCACAAAACCAGAATAAATTTTATATACACTACCATTATTGATGGTTCATTTTATAATAGACATGCATGCCAAATCAGCGATAAATCAATTTGTAGAACCTACTCCAGAAGTCACTGGAACATTCATCCAAACTACAAATAGCTAGCCCTGCATCATATTTTACAAAATAATCCCTAATGCAATTTTTCATTTATCCCATGCAATATAGGAGCAATTATACAATGGATGTTTATTACACTGGAATAAAACATGTACAGTGAGATGTGATAAAACAGTGTATAAAATAAAAGCCTGATACGTTCTTCAGGCAGAATATCAGACCCCATGTGCCTCATAGTGCAATTCCGTGTTTACAGCTTGCTACGTGCCACACACATGTTTCTACTATTCAGAGAGGGCCACTGATAAAATGTTATCAGGTGGAACACATGATCACAATTGCATTGCGTTTTATCTGGAACACATGTACAAGGCAGCGATGGGTCAGATTAGCCGACCTTACTCTGCCACAGAGTGAAATAAAAAGATGAGCTTTTAGAGACACTTTCATGCAACCTTCTACAAGCACTTGGAACATAAAAATTAAGCTTGATGAAAGCTGATGTCGGTTACAAACAACAAGAGGGAGTTGCGAGTTGGAGTGAGAGTGTGAGACCAAACATGTCATATTTACGTTCTTATGTATACAATCTAGTTTTAACTTTGAGACAAATTATAGAAAAAAATTAAAATTTGCACAACTAATTAGATGGCCATTCTAAGAAGTGATTGTTATTCCAAGGTTATCTTATATTGGCCTATCGAGGAATATATGTTCTATTAATATAATATAATTAGAATTAACACTTAAAGGTACTTGTGAATGGTTGGTACACATTTATTATAAGGAATTCTATGTAAGGTTGGGTCAATAGGCCTATAACTAACAATTGCATGTGTAGAATGCAATGTGAATGCCGAAACATAAAGAAGCGAGCAAGAGTAAAAAGTGAAAAATTGAACATGTATGTTAAAAAGTGTTATTTTGTAAGTGTAGAAATATAGATGAACCATTTCTTTTAAAGTTATCATCTCTTCATTTCAAACTTGTTACAAATCTGTACATATACAATTTCAAATCTTATATCATGAGTGATAGCGTTTTACAGACTATTTTATGTGAACTTAACATGAATACATGAAGGCTCCGTGCATGTGTAGATTTTATATCATTAGTGGTACCCGTTTGTGTTCTTTTTTTTGCTTTAAACGTGAATACAATGCAATGTGAACGCTGAACGGTATATGTTATTTGATTTAAAGGTATAGTTATTATTTTTGTAGTTGATGTTGATAAGGGGTGTGATTGATTTTGTAAGTGTAGAAATATAGATGAACCACTTAATTTAAAGGTTCTCTCTACATTTCATACTTGTTACAAAATTCGTAAATGAATACATTTGATACCGTTTTCGATAGTTAATTACTTCTATAGTTGATGTTGTTTTCGTATTTATTTCGGGTTAATTGTGTTAGTGTTGCATCGGTTGTTTGGTTGGTCTTTTGTTGAAAAAACCTTTATTGTACACTCGATAAGGCGTGTGATTGATAATGGTAGTGTAGGAATATAGATGAAACATTACATTGTAAGGTTGTATGTGTACATTTAATTCTGTTACAGATTCCTACATTTAAAGTTGCAAATCATATATCACAACATCAGATACATGAAGACCTCCGTACAAATAACGAGACATGTAAACATTTGCAATATTTATATCATGAATGGTAGCTTTTTGTGGGCAATTTTATTTTCAGTAAACATGATTACATTTGATACCCCTTGAACGACGATGCTGCTTTGGATGCAAGAAGTGTCGAGTAAAGTAGTAGTGGAGGTGTTATCAAAGTAGAGGGTTGCATTTACGACGGGTTGAGGGATAGTAGTCTTGACTCCTCCTTTCTTCTTGCTCCAAGTGTTGGTACATGCACTATATTTGAGTACCTTTTTAATGAAAAAACTGGTGAAATGCATAGATTTGCAAGCGAGGGAACTTTGGAGAAAGTTGTGACTGTCAGACCCTGCCTTTCAGTGGTTCCAATGTCGACAGTTGCTCTATGCAAAGTAGGTCCCTGGGAATTGTGGATAGTTAATTGCTAGGCCATTTTAATTAGCAATTGTCTTCGATTCCCTCTCGAAATAGGGGGTATGAGAATATGTAATGGGTTGGAGGGATCCCAACATGGGCCGTTGTATTTATCAAATTTGACAACAAATATAGGTAATGTTGGTGGTTGCATTGATGCGTCGTAGACAATGTCGGTGATTGTTCTTGTAACACCATTCATGAGGCCTGTGTCAACCCATAAATTTGTAATAAACGTGATTTTTTGTTGTTTGTACAACAAAACTTTGTGTTCCAACTAATCATCATCATGATCTCCTAGTCCAACCTACCTGTGACTTTGAGCAATGGATTGGGCGACCGGAATGTTCAATGCCTTCAACATCTGAACATCTGAAGGTTGTGGGAGTCCACGAGATTGTTTTTGTGCAAACAAATGATGTGTGTAACGCCCACAAAATGATGCACCAAAACCACATCAATTCTCATAATTATTTAGGAAAATTTACGTGATTTTTTTAAAGATTGCAATGTTTACTAACCTTATATTTTACTTATTTAATTTCCTTTATCAACCCACAAAAACTACATCTCATTACTTAAAAAAAATTTACGGGAATGATTTATATGTATATATATTTTAAATGTATTAATCAAGGTTTAATCTACATTAATTATGTTACTAAAATCTCACTCGCTAGCTACTACACTTTGTTGTAGGTTATTCAGATCCTACTGCGGGCTGTTGAGCAGTGGCTGCAGGTTGCTAGACAGTTGATGCAGGCACTGGTCAGTGGCTACAGGTTGCTAGACAGTTGCTACGGTCATTTTTATTATTTTATTACGGCATCCTCATTTTTTTACATTAATTATGTTCATTAAAACTCATTGACTTATTTTCCACATATCCCATCATGTAAGAAGTTTTATTCTATTCTCCTAAAATCTTCACTAGTTGAATTAATTATATAAATCTAAACCATATAGTTTTAATTAACTCCTTAGATTAACTTACTTGGAAGTAACTTAATTTAATCTAATTATTTAAATTATCTCAGTAAGTTAAATAATAAATTTAACCATTTTAATTTATCTTACCAACACTTTAATCTTACCGAGAAATATTACGACTAAGTCATTAAATAATTTTGGTCATTTAAAATAAATTATTTTTTTCGGTAATTTAAATCTACCAGGAAGGATCTAAGGTTAGCCCAAACAACATACCATTGAAGACAATCATCATATTAAATAAAAATATCCATGTCATTATTTATTATTTGGTTTATTTTTTATTACTTTTGATCACCCTAAGTAAAATAATTCCAACATACCCGTGGTTACACATTTATTTATTTGATCCATAATTAAAACAACAATATCACATAATAATTTAAACTCACCATGACTCGTTTATAAAACCCTTCTGAAAACCATGACTTATCTTGAGATTTACATGCTTGAGTTCATGATTAATATTTAAAGGGTTTTTAGATTCCTATGTTATAAGTGAGATGTCTAGTTTTTGGAAAACCCAAAAGATATTTTAGGAGTAATGCATTTTCTAAGAATGTTGTAATTTAATTATTACATAGACATTTCAAGATTAAAACCACTCTAAAGATCGTGGCATACCTTAAGATTTACGTGTTGAGTTATGAAATTTATTGAGATTTTAGATTCATATGTTATAAGTAATTTGTTCAAGTTGTAGGAAAACCTAGAAGATATTTTAGGAGTAATATATTTTCAAATAATTTTGTAATTTAACTTTTACATAGACATTTCAAGATTAAAATCGCGTATAAACATCGTGACATATCCTGAAATTTACATGTTGGATTGTTATGAAATTTAAAGGGTTTATAAGATTCATATGTTATAAGTAAGTTGTCCAATTTTTTGGGAAAACCCAGAAGATATTTTAGGAGTAGTAAAATTTTATAATATTATTGAATTTTGATTCCTACACTGAAATTTCTAGATTTTTGCATACAAATTTGAAGCAGATTTAGAATTAATTCTTCCATCCTTCCAATGATTTCTAGATTTCAAATAAGACAATATTCTACAACAAGAATAAAATATATTCATTTTCTCTAATATTCATAAATCCATTTATAAGCAGCTTTTGCATTCCTTACTTTTACTCAATCTTCATAGTCTAATATACAACCAAATAGAGCTCTTTACAATATAATTTTTACAAAAAAATCATTACATGGATTACAAAATTTCCACTTGCAACAATGTGATGAAATTTATAAATGGAACAAATATTCTTTCCAACAATTTGAAGGAATAATTTACGAGATTACAACTTTCATCTTGCCTCTATTCCAAAAGATACATTTCTTGAATAATCCATACAAATCAGTTTTACGTGATACAATTATAAGCAATTGAAGACTTTAAAATGCAAGTTATAAAAACTCTCCACTTAAGTGGAGACAACATGGCAAAAATTCCACGAAGGTAGGATATCTTATTGTCTTCATTAAAATGCAACAATGTCCCATAAAATTCACTTGATCTCTACCATTTTCTTCACTTCAAGCACAACAACAAAGAAGGGGGAGTAGGCAACACTCTCCACCTAACCAATAATCCAATGAGGAGAAGAATTTATCCTCCTCATTGGCCCCTCGAGCCCCAACCAAAGTGCAATAATAAATGAATACAACCAATGAAAACTATCACAAGTGCTTCCACATTACAACACACAAAACAACCATCTTTCAACACACACATAAGCACACAAAATAACAATAATAAAGAATGCAACTTTTCAAAATAAAAAGACTTGAAAACTCAAAGCCAATGGAGCAAGGAACTATGGGGAAATCACTTATGCCTCCCAATGGGATTAGGTGCCCCACCTTAAAAGCCTTCAGAACAAAAAACAAACTCAAAACTCTTATGCCTCCCAAGAACACTTATGCCTCTCAACATTCTCTTATGCCTCCCCATGTAATCTCTTATGTCTCCCTCAAATAAAACTATATAAGAAAAGTAAACATTTTTCTTATCTAAAAAAGGTGGGGCACCCAACCCAAACTGCCCTCCCAAAATATGATAACAATACTCTTATGCCTCCCTCTAATATAAAATCCCCATAAACCTTCTCCTACACCATACTTAAGGCATTCTACCCAAGATCCCAAAAAAGCACAGAAAACATTCATTTATTTACAATACACACATATATATAAAAATACAAATAACATGGGTGTAGCTCCTACCTTTCCATAGCAAGAACTTGATCCAAAATCAAACACTTCAAGCTCCTTCAAGCTCAATCCAAGCTCGAAGCAAGCTCCAAGACTCTCAAGAAAGCAAATCAAAAACTCTCTAACTCCAAAAATACAAGTGCACAAAACCAAAATGAAGTAACCCCCAATAACCAACAAATAAACTTGCATATATAGAAAAACGAGAAGAGGAGGGTGAGGTGGCTCCATGTAGGATGCCACATCACTTATCCTCAACTCCACATCATAAGTCAAACATCAAACCCAAGGTTAATAAATTTGGCTGGTTGAGAAAAAATGACAAACCTCTTACACACACAAACTCATACCCACACCTCATAAGGACATAATTTAAAACTCATGTAAGAAAGTGCAATAAATATCACCTTTTACCTTACAAATTCACATAATGGGGTCTAGTTTTGACCCCTCCAACCCATAGGTATAGTTGGTAGATGAAATTTAAGAGGTGTGGGACAAGCTTAAATTGTCCCACAAGCCTATAAAAATGGCCCTTAAGCCCAAATCCAAATTTTGGAAGCATAGACTTGAGTACACAACACTCAAAATCAATTACAATCAACTTTCAAAATCACAAAATGTAAAGGACCAACTACCGTAATAAATGAATACCCCTTTTTGTCACATCCTCAAATTAACTTAATTAAACATGACTTAACTATACTTAAATAAGAGCACATTAACTCAATAATAATTAAATGAATTACATTACAAAATAAATCACATACTCCACAAATAATTTTAAAAAAGAAAAGGGGAAAACACAAAGCCCATGGTCACAATTTGAGGTCATCCCCCCATGGGGACCTCTTAACAAACTAACAACACAACAATAAAATAACACAAAGATGTCATGCTGACCTTCGTTGTATCCATCCAATATTCCACTATGGTTGGTCTCCTAATCCCCTTTTGTTTGTTGTGATACAATAACCTGCAAAAAATCAAACAATACCTCCTTCAAGCCCTCGTGGCCGCATCAAATACATCAACTAATAAAATACATGCACATCCATCAAATAAACATCATCATATCATACGACTAGATCGATCATCAAAGCTAAGCAATGATATCAATCGTTTACATTTTTCTAACATTTCAATTCTACCATTTCTACAAGCATCAATGAGATCAAAAGACTAGTCCGAACATCAAAACATAATGAATACATTCAAGAATCAGTGTGTGTGTGTGTGTGTGTGTGTGTGTGTGTGTGTGTGTGTGAGTGTGTGTGTACATATATAAAATAATAACACCTCATCATCATCAATACAGAAATATATTTCCATGACTCTAAGATTCCATACAAACTACAACACAAGTCACAATATCCATAGTCTCTACCATCATCATAGTTTATCAAAATATCAAACGAGGTCCAAGTTTCTAATCAACAGTGCTCAAAATCATAATAAAATAAGTGTTTAAGAGGAGTGGGCATTACATTGTTCATCCTTAAAAATTTTGAGCTCCTGATTAGTTAGGTGTGTGTTTTGTGTGAGACATTAAGAGTTCCAAGTCCTCAATAAGAGGGGTTAATCTCGCATGTGGAGCGCTAAATTCTAGAATGAAACTTGTGCATTGGTTTTTCCTTGTTGCTAAAATATTGTTTGCAATGTAATGGAAGAATGGAACCCCTTCGAAAGGTTGGCTCCATAGGAATTACTTGCATAAAGAAGACTTTCCAAAACTGATGGTAACTGGATGAGGTCGGTCGAGGAGGATGACTGATCTGTTCCCAAATGCAGATGTTTTGGAGTGTGGGAAAGCTTCGCATAGCCTTCTATCAATTTTTCTTAGCAACTTTGGGCTGATGAAACTCATTTCATCAATAAGAACATATTCTATATGTTTCTAGTGACTCTTGAAAAGACGATAATACACTTCCTTTAAGGGGTTTCAACTCTTTGATTGGAATATGAAAGGGATGTACTGGATTGTGGATGCAGAGATGTTGAATGTTGAAACACCAGTATGGGCAGAGCACAAGTAGAGGTGAGGGAGATGTGGTTGATGTTGTAGTGAATGAATTCTAGATTTAATTTATTAGAAATTATTTTCCTAGATTCCAGTCGTTCCTTGAATTATCAATCTTAGTGGATGCAGAAGGGTTATGTTTGTTGAATGGTGTAGTATGGTATCAAGAGCTAGTTGTTATTGTAAAGACAAAGGAAGTTGTGGAAGATGGCCCTGCATGTTGTTGTTAATTATGTCTAGATTTTCTCTCTCGATGAATGACAGATCTAATTATCTACAAATGGGATGTGAACGTCATGTATGTTTCTAATTATTGTGTATGATTAAAATCTCGTTTCCCCAACATTTCAAGATTGTCAAGACCTATGTTATTTCCCGAACGAAGTTGTGCGAATACCTGCCATTCTTGCAATGGTTTGTGTTGAATATTGCATTCTGACCTCAAAGTTATAATGTAGGGACATCTGTAGCATGTCATGTGAAATTTGAGGTAGTGCGTAAAACATGTCACAGTTTGTAGTTATGCTTGAACATGTCCCAAGTGATGTTGCATGTCATGTGGGGTTGAGCCAAATTTAGAAAGTCAATATTTCTGAAAAGCTTGTATAAAAGGAGTTCTGAAGTGTGAACAGAAAAGGTCATAAGACGTTGAATCCTGAGTGTAGGACATCCAAAAATATTGGGAAGACTCGAAATGAATTGCTTTGAGTCGATCGCATTTTCCATTTATCACCTTTCTGTCTTCTCAAGTGCCTTGTAAAGTCTAATTTAGAAAAGCATTTTCTGAATAATTTTATTAGGTCGGATCACATTTAGTAGCTAGCGAGACTCATATATTCATCTAAGACTAATTGGTGAGCCAGACTTATACACTTTGAAGAAGAAAATGAATGTCTCAATCATCTCCTATATTGAATCATTTAATGATGCAAATGATAGATCTGGAGATAACAAGTGGAATTTTTTGTAGCATTGCATTTTTCGAAATTAGGCGTTAGTCAGTTCAACAGTTCCTATATGAGAATTTCTTCTAAAAAACAAAGGAGATGAAAAAAGAGAATCCGCATCAGCATCTTGAAAATTTGGATAGCATTTGGTGATACATTTTTGAACGTTGCAAATGCTTTTGAAAAATATTTTGTAATATAGTTAAGAACTGCATTGCAGGAAAGTACAACGGTTGGAAATGACATTTTCTCTCCATATGGATATCATAGTTTGTTATGGATGTTTAGGTCTATCATCATTTCTTGAAGGGAGGTACTTAATTTTCCCATCACTTTCAATGATAAGGGATGAAGTGGGTTAATGGCCTAACTTTGCGTTATACCTGCACTGTAGTTGTGATTTCTTTCTACGCAAGCATTCTCCTCTAATATTTTTTTGTGGCACCAAATACGATTAAGTAGTTCTTCAAGGTCTGCATGTGGGGTTGAGGATAGAATTTTTTTTGTATCTAGTGGGAACAAGGGTCATCTAGGAGTGACAATGTGGTTTTTTAAAATCCAAGTGGTTGCAAGTTCCGGATGGGGGTTCCAAGAAGACACAAACTTATTAAAGTATTGTTTTGTTGCCTCAATAATTTTTGTATCCTCCCATTCCATTACATCAAATTTAGGTGTGTTTTTAAGCCCGAATAAACCATAGACATGTGTGGAGCAAGTGTATGTTGCCATTCAAAAGGAAAACCTGTTGAGATGAGGGAACATAAATTTTAGATATGTAGTTTGGAAAAAACTTGTTGGAAATTCACTCTAGATTTGATTACATATACCAAAAGTCTACTACTCCAAGTTCCTTGTGCAATATTTCTTCACAAAATATTGGGAATTGTGATGCAGGAATATGAATACTCGATGAGGGTTAACAACAGATGTAAGGGTTTTCTAATGTTGTGCGGAATCGAGGATTAGCTGGGCAAATGCACCAGACATAATACTATGAGATATCTGGCCATTTAGTGTCGGCACATTTAGAGTGATAGCAATAAGGTTGGTGTACCCAATTGTTCTACCATTATTTGAAATCTCACTTCCACTTTTTTCTCATAATGATCATGTCCCATGAAGGCTTGAATTAAAAGCACATTAAATTTTCTACCATGTTTGTCTTTGGGGCATTCCAGTAGTTGAATCTTCGTAGGATCTCTAATTGTTAAAGGGAAAAACCATTTGATGTTATGTTTCATGAAAATTTTTATTGTGGACTGGCTCATGTGCTGCATTATGAGGTTTAGAAGGAAGTAGCGAAATATTGGGTGGGACCTGAAGTCCCCATCATGGTAGCGCATCAAATGAAGAGTGTATTCATGCATTGGAAATTATTTTATGTGGTATTGTTTCCACATTACTTTTCCTATCGGAAACAAAGTTGGGAAAGCCATTGAGAACATGCCCTTTGTATTGTATTTATTTATTGGAGCTATCCCAATCTCTGGTCATGCAATGATATATGGAGTGTTACCATCATGGTTGGGAAAGAAATTTTGGATTTCCTCTTCTTTTGTTCCAGTATTGTGAGGTGTTGGCACGAAAGACAATGAGTGTTCATACATTTCATCAGAGTCGGTGGGAACATCAATACCATGAGCTGTAGAGGCACTTTACATTTGGGGCAGTTCCACTGTGGTAGTGTTAAGAGAGGAGAAAACATTTTATGACTCAGATGGTAGTGAGGATAGGGCATCATTTTTTATTAAGAAATCTTTGTAATAGGGATCGTGTTGGATTTTATATTGCAAGGCTGCCCAAACACGATATCTACTGATGTAGAAATCATACTTTTTAAAATTAGCTCCTTCCCTTTTTATGAGAACTATGTCCAAATCTCCAAGGTGGTGGGGTAGGTACTTTGTTATTTAAGTAATGTTTTGCGGAAAACTTATGGTGTGTCCTGAGTATTTGTATTGTCCGCCACATACTTGGGTGACTTGCATGAATGGATTAAGTCTTGTGATAAGCATCTCCTCAATTTGGGTTAAAGATGCAAGAATAGTTGGTTGCTTTTCAGGGTCCATGTTGTTCCATGAAGAGAAGTGGTGGTCATATTTTTCATATTTGCATCTATTACAGGGGGGAAATCCTTCAAATGAATTTTTTTTATTATAGGGTAATTTTCCAAATAGATTGAGCAATTTTGGATGTTTACCAACAAATCTATTTTTTTTGCGAAACTGGTGTTAGGCTTCAATAGTCTACGAAGAGGGTAGGATTATGCGAAATCTCTATGTATGGGAAGGGGTAGGGTGTTCTTTTTGAGTCGATTGCGGATTGCAAGTTCAAAATTAGTTAGAAGGAGAGGAGAAACTTGTTGTACATGTGTGAGGAACTGAAGAAAGGTTTGTACTTGAGACATTTTCATGTGACATTCCAACAAAATGGGGAAACATGGGAGTAGTTAGAAAAGATGAGTTTGTAATGAAGGAATTGGTATGGTCGTTCAAAATGTTTTCCATGGAAGTTACTTGCGGAATGTTGGTTGGAAATCCTTCAGTAGTGGTATTTGATGGAAAGATTGGAATGTCAGGGAATGGTAGGTTGTTGGTCAATGTAAGTTGACGAATATTAGATATTGCCATTATTCTATGCTCTAATTTATGACGTTGTTGCTCAACAGTTATGTGAACTTTATTTTTTGTGTATTTCTCTCTTCGTCAAGCTCATTTTGCAAGAGTCGACATGATTACGAAGTCATAGACCTATGGAGTACCACCTGTTGAAAAAAACTTGTTCAGGTTAGCAAGGAACGATGCATTATTTGTTGACATACAAATGGAGAAATAAGTCAAAATATAAAACTATATACAATTGTAATGCATGTGAAGTTCCAATGGGAAATACGCGTAAGAGGTAACAATTTGAGAATAGAAAAATGAAATTTGTTGTTGAAGGAAAAGAGTATTAGTTATATGGAAAGATACATTACGTTCTAATTGTATACAAGGATATAAATAAGTAAATAATAAAAGTGTAAGTAACATTCATTTATTTTCTTAAAAGCACTTATAATCCACATAGTACTAGGAGACAATTTTATTTTGAAGCAGAGAAAAAGAGTGAAACATAGATATGAAATAACTAACATAGCAGTGATAGTTCAAAGTATAGAATGGGATGGGTGAGGGTGTAAACTTTTAAGGGATGGGGGCATTAGAAATATTTACGTAAAGAAGGTTACAGAGGAGTTGCATTGTTATCCATTTTCTTTGAATTGAGGATTACACATTTCAATCTGTTGTTTCCACAGTGTGTCTCTTTTTTTAGGGAAATTATGAATTAGTATTCATTGTACAGATGATATTTCTTTTGATTTCATTAGTTACATCTTTTTCTATATACAATAGGTTGAGTTCGCTAGTTACAACACCCATGATTGACTCAGTTGTCTCATCAAAAGCAATAATTGATTGGATTTCTCCTGTTGGGTCCTTTAGATCTATCCTAAGTGCATATCTATAATAATAGTTCTAAACTTGTATGTTGCAACTCGAACAGAACCATGAACCATTACCATTCTCTCTCACCTTTTTCCTGCATTGTTTGTCACCTTTTTGAAGAGGACATGCCTTATAAAAAATGTTGTCCATGCTGATATTTTTGATTTCTAAAGTAACCATGGCCCATTCATTTCTCTCAGTGTTCCCCATCTATAGGACCTGTGAAATCATTTTTACAGAGGTCAATATTTTTGGAGAGCACAGAAATTTTCTTATGATAGAGGGCATCGGATGAGAGTAGTCATTAAAATCAACCCAGCCATGAAGTGTATTGGTTTCAGAAATCATAGGCTTGATGTAACATTTTGTACATGAAACAGTGTCAACTAAGGCTCCATTGAAACTGGAGATGTGAGAAGCTTTCGAGGCAAGGACCAAAAGAGGTGGTATAGAAATCATGTCTTCAAGTTCTTTTCTTATCTCATCTAAGTGGTGTCCCCACAATGTGATAGTTACACTATATCCTGACAAGTCCTTTAATTATAGATTTCTTCTCTTTTTTCAAACTTTTCATGCCTACGAATTGTTGAGTATGGTGACATCGCAAGAACAATGCCAATCGAATAAACTATAGAACTGTTAGCACTTGCAGGTATGCCTTGATTTTTGTGGAGTGAAAGTGTTGGGAAGGTATTATATCCTCATTGTCTATGAGTGGAGTTATGGTTGAGGACGGTTGTAGTAAAATCTCTAAAGCTCATTTTTCAAATGGTTGTAACATATCTTTGCATCAGTAATCCTCCCATTAGAAATTGTATAGAGCTTCCCATTTTCAATCTGCTCATAGAATGCTTCGGTGGCCTCATTGAAACAGGTGATGTGGATTTCCCCTCCTTCCCAATCCACAAAATCAAACCCAAACATGGAACCATCTCCCCTAGCATTGCAAAATTTATGAAGGGTTTTTTTTGTTAGGACACAACCCTCTATGACCACATGTGCATAGATGTATTCAATCCACTTATTTGAGTGGGTGTTCTCGCAAAATATTTGTTAACTTGGTTTACACTTGCATCTGTCCGTGGTAGCTGACTATCTTGGAGAGAATTTTTCGGTAGTCAGGTTGGAGAACTCATTACCAAATGTGTTTCTACAACAACATCCATTTCAATGATAAGAACAGTCTTGCAATGGAAAAGAAAATCGTGAAAAAATTAGAAGAGATCAACGGATGGAAAAAATAAATAGAAAGAAATTAGAATTACTATAGGGAGATTATATACATTGGTAATCGAGCAAGAGATGATGCTTACAATTCACTTTTAATCATTCTAATGTAGGATGTATGTAAGAACATAATGAAGCCTTCTTATATTGATTTTTCAATTGTATAGCTTGCAAATTTGGAGGGTAAAAGTTTTGTCTGAAAATGTAACCTATCTAAAAGGTCAACACAATGTTGGACACCTATGTTGAGAACAGACCGTAGGGAGGAAAAGTTCAGTATCTGAAATGTAAGGTCAATATTAGAACCATTCTCAATTAATTGATAAATGCCTTCATATGTCAAATTTATTTCCATAACAAGTAAAAGATGCTCAAGATAGTGGGAGTTCTGCAAATATATGGTGGAAAATATAAACTTGTAGTGCAAGAAAACATGAAATGAAGAATTTGTTCACATAGCATGCATTTATAAACAATGAGAACCTTTAAATTTTGCTTCCTTATTCATTTATATTTTTCAAAAGGCATAAACATGAAGTCTAACCCTTAAAACAATTCAATATGTGAAAATGTGATATAATGTACAAATCTTTGGATGAAAACAACTAACAATTGCATGGTTCTTTCTTGGCATTTTAAAAATATAGGTATTTGTGTGCAGATATAATGAAGAACACATTAAAAATGTGTTGTTGTTGGTTTACATAAAGAAGTGAGAAATTATAAAAAGGAACAATTGGACATGTATGTTGAAAATTTTGATTATGTGTTCCTTATGTCCCGCCAAAATATATACATGCATTTATTTGAAATGAATTACAAATTATTATGTTGAGAAAATAGAATGGAAAACAATCAAAACAATATGTAAAGTTGAAGTAAGTAAACTATAGGTATTTGTATGGAGGTACAATGATAAAGAAACTAGAAATGCATAATTGTTGGTTTACAAAAAAATGAACATGTATTTTAAAAAGTTTGATTGTTTGTTTGATATATACTGCCATAATACATACATGCAATTATTTGGAACGAGTTACAATTTGTATCAAACACACTTATAAACAAACCACTATAGGCTATTTTTTTAAATCAGATTTATTGCTTTTTTCTTGTGTAATTTTCTTTGCACGTTTCTTATATTTTTGTCCAGTTGTAAATGCCTCGATTGGTATTACCATTCTCCTCAATGCGTGGGGTGGTTCATATTTCATTGCATCTTCGTTAGAATCATAAATCAAGTAGAAGCCTCATGAATGTGAACCAATTGTTCATGATTTGGAGAGAAAAATTGGGGATGTTGGCAACAGGTGGAGGTGATCTCTAATCATTTCGGATATCATTGTTTTAGTTGGTTTTGATTTCCTGCAATGCAAAACATTAACAACACATTAAATACACTTAAAATATCCCTCTCTCTACAATTGAGGTGTAGTTAGTGTCAAGCCCATGGTAGGGAGGGGAATTGTTTTTCTAGTCTGCATCATATTAAACTGGAGAGGGAAAAGAAGTATGTTAGTCCAAGAAGATATTCTTAGGTATGATGGGAAGCTTTAAAACCTTGTTGTTGATTAGTATAATTTCCAACTTGGGATGCTTTGAAATGGCCTCATTGGGGAACGATCCCCTCAGCACATAACTAATCTTATCATTGATCAGGGCACATGCCCCCATATGTCATTTTAGAAAAAGGATTAAAGCCTACTATAAATATGGATGAAACAATCAAAAGAAAATAACATGAAAGCACTCTATAATAATATCTTAGTCCATAACATACAATAAACAAAACAAATGAATAAATACTTCAATCAATATTGAAACCCACCTGAAGTTTGTTTAGAGACAACACTCTCTTCTTTACCGTAGGAGAAAGAGAATCACAAATATCTTGCAAAAAAGTAAAAGAATAATTTAATAAAACCAAATGTATGTGGTACTCAGTTGACCTGAAGAAACTCAAGGAAATAGATATGTATACCAGATTTAATTGTGAGATGAACTTAAATATAAATTCTAAAGGAATATGCTAAGAATATTCTCTCTGCCAAGTTAAGTTAATTATAAGTTGTGATAACATATACAAGAAAAAATATTCATCATTTAGTGCATAATAATTGTGAGATAGAAAACTATATGCTTTGTGTGTATGACGATATTGACCATTTCAAAAATTTGATTTTAGAGTATGGATTATGTGGACCACATCATTCATAAATTTTACATTGGCATTTATCTTTGTTGTTTATCCAGATTCCATGTCATTCTAACATTAATTAACATGAATTCCAAGTTCATGTCCCTTAGACATGAACACAGGGAACCATAAAATTGACAGAAAATAATTGGACAGTACAAAATCCAACATATGTACCTCTATAAAATTATGTCATCAAAGTAAATTAAAATTTGAACCAAAAAACATACAATCTGAAACCAAAACACTCTAAATAGACAATGAAGAACCCATTCACATAAAACCAATAGACACAAACCCAATAAAATATTAAAAGCCATTGATGATTCATTATAGACTACATCTCAGTAACAAGATACAATTTAAGAGATCCAACAATTCATTTTGATCATCTACCTTATTATCCATAAATCCATTTATACACATTAATTTATATATAATGTCACTCAGGTTGGATATTACATATATATTTGGTGTTCTGAGAAAAATATTTAAAGAAACAAAAAAAAATCGAAAGGCGAAAACGTTCAGTATTTCCATTCAATTTGGTATTTGTGCCTTGAGCAGAAATCTTACAGAAAAAAAAAGTAAGAACATCTGTAGTTTATAGATTTAACAAGAATTTTCACCTTATTTGGCTCTGTCACTCAATATTTGGCATCTTGAGAAATTTATTACAGAAAGCATTCCTAAACTACAAATTTAACTATAATTTCACTCAATTTGGATTCTACACTCAACACTGGCCACCATGAGAAAATATTTTAAATAATCAAAGAAAACCATAGGCAGAAGCAATTGTAATTTATAAATTTAGCTACAATTCCACTAAATTTGGAATTTACGCTTAATATTTCTGCCTCGAGAAAAAATATTATAAATTCAAAGACAAAAGCAAACGTAATTCAAAAATTTAACGAGTTTTTCATTTACACTAGATCTCGCTGTAAAAAAATCCATGTGCTTATGCTCGTATTTCTTCTCAAACTCTCTAGTAAGATGACGCTTCACGAACGTGGTTTTCCTTGTTACTACAAATCCCCTCACCGTCATTAGAACAAATCGACGAAACTAAAGTATGTACAAATCCTAATATAAACCTCAAAAACTGAAAAAAAAATCAACTCGATATTTATCTTACTAATGACTCCATCACCAACAATCACAAGCTCGATGCAAAGAAATGTAGAATGAAATAGAGCTTGATGCGTTTAATTAGTCGTTGTTGTTAACTATGTAAAGGCTATTGCATGCATTTACGAAAAATAAAATCTAAACACAACAAACCTGCATTCAGCATGCAAGAAAAACAAATCTAAACACAAAAAAATGAAAAAGCAACTTTTAAAAATAACTACAAAAAGTGAAAACGTCCAAACGACCGTCAAAATTAATCTCCTTGAAAAAATGTCCAACAGACCGTCAAATTTAACATAGTCACTGAAACAACCGGAAGGGCCTTTACCATAGGGGGAACACTTTTGGTGTAATAAATTTATTCATAAAATAAAAAATATTTACTTTAATAAAATTTTAAATATGTTAATATATGGAAAAAAACTATTTACTAATATTATAAATACACACACATATAGATATATATTAATAAAATTTTAAATATGGTAATATATGAAAAAGGTTTAACAAATGGTAGGGCGTTCCAAACCACCCTCAATATTGAAACCATTTATATATTTGTATGCACTAAATTAGATTATGGGAAATTTAGATAGAAAATTTATAAATAAAAAACAAAAAATAACAGCAACTCAAAATAGCTTTGGTATAGAATACGTGATTTTTTATTTATTTTTGGCAAAAATAGCTTTGCAATAAGAGATATCATATTTGGTATTTATTGGTCTATAGGAATAACTATAGTGAACTTTATTGATAACGTCGTTGTGTTTGTAAATGCATATCTTGGTTTTTTATTTTTTATTTACAAATTCGACCCACCAAATAATGAAAGACGAAAAGTTGAAGCTTGAACTGTTTTGTAGACCTCACCCATGACAAGTTTAAAAACAAGCATTTAGGACCCTGTTTCTAGCCACCACATGCTCTCTCAATCCTTGTTATTTGTACGCAGTTGAACATGGTGACACCCCATACTTATCAAAATTTGTGGACTAGAGGAAGAAAGGCGCAATCACTCCTGTTAAAGACCAGGGTTCTTGCGTTAGTCTTTTTGTCTGTTCCCATATACATTCTAAAAATTTCTTGGTTCTCTCCACCCATATTTATAATAAATCTCATTCTACAATAAGTTTCTATGAGTTCTCCACAATCACAACAGTAGAAGGAATTAATGAGATTGTGACGAATAAATTGAAATCCCTGTCGGAGTAGGAATTGGTGGATTGTGACATTGCTTCCAACCAGGGGTGCAATGGAGGTTTGATGGAGGATCCAAAGAATTTAAAATGTGGAGAAAGATGACAGATCAGATTAACATGGCTTGTAACGCCCACATCTTACACACACACACACACACACACACACACACACACACACACACACACACACACACACACACACACACAAATACAACACTAAAAATAACCAAAATAATTTTTATACTTACATTGTAGTACACATGACACTATAGGAGATCACTTAGGATATCGTATGACATATGATATGTTGGTACAAAATTAACCCACATAGATAACATGAAAGCATGTGATGCACATCAAGACACAACATAACGATTCAACTACAGTATAAACTTCTAGGTAGGGTCTTCCCACGACACAATATCTTTAGAATTACACAATTATTACAATGATGTTTCAACCTTTAACATAAGTTCTAGAAAGGATCATAATATGTGAATCATACAATCCTTTTCCTTTTTCCTCTTGTACCTTGTATGTTGGTGTGACCGATTCACAAGTATACTTTGCAAACCACTTTGTAGGAGATGGGTCTTCCTCGGGATACTCCCATATTTTATCTTTTGGCCCATTGGGAACCCCAATCTCTAAGAAAACTATCACCAATAAAACATTTCCAAAAGAATTGTATCTCCATTACATGCATCTTTGATGATTTATTCTGCTCTAAAAGAGGCAATGTTATATATCGTCCACTTTGATATCTTCTTGCATAAATGTAACAAACTTTTGTTCACTTGGGTAAAACTCTCTTTTCCATTCAACTTTGTGAGTAATTGTGCAGCCATCCTCATGACAGGATCATTAAGTTTAGTGATATCCATCGTGCACCTTCCCTTTTTGTAGTCAAACTATACTGCAATCTTTTTCACCTCAATGTCATTCACTAGGTCCTCATCAAATGTGACCCCTTTACCAATCAGACCAGTATATTTTTCAATCAATTGTGTGGTAAGGAACATCCTCCTTCCTGCAAAATAGAAAAAATCCTTATGGAAGTGTGACATCAGCCATTGATACAATCTCTCAAGCTTCCTACAGAATGGAAGCTCATATAACTACAGTAGCCTTGTCTTCTCCAATAACCTCTTCCCTTTGTCATTATACATAGGCTTATCATAGGGGGTTCTATCCTCTATCATTTGAACAAGTTTTGATGCCATGTCACGTGCCATCGCATTCGTGTGATGATTATAGTCGCTTATGGTCTATGTTCCTCACATGTGATACCCACTCCTTCCTGATCACGACTCCATCGGGGTACTACATTTTTGCAAACCATTCTTCCCGGATATCTACAGTGGGTATTGGTTTCTCCTTTCCCTTTCCCTTTACCTTCTTCTTTCATGACACAATCACTACTTTCCTTGGTGCCATCTCCATCACACAAACTCAAACTCTTACTTTGTGCCTTGCTCCACCCTTAATTCCTAAACTTATTACCACACTTCGTACCCTACTTCTTGAAACCCTAGCCAGAAAAGTCATGATTTCTTTCAAATCCACCTCATGTCATCTCAAACTACATGATTCCCTTCAATGGAACTCACTCTTCACTCGTTCGTGTCTTCCTTCACACCCTAGTAATAGATTCTCCAACTCAACACTTGATTTCTCTATAAACCGATCAAGTTTTCCCTAGGTCACATGAAAGCATAAACAAGGTAAGTTAAAAATGATTTTACCCCGATGCTTTATTTATAGGTTTCCAAATTTTACCCACTTTAATTTCTCACCAACTACCACCATACAACTGTGTTTAATTCAACTTTTACATTTTTCCCACCTTTTTCGTAGTTTTCATTATTCTTCCATCGCGCTTTCATCATGCATTCCAACTACAACCTTTAGGCACACAAACTACTTCCCAGACCACATACCTCCTTACATACGCTCCATGCACCTAAGTACATAAACCTCTATGTTTTATACCATGTAGTTCCCCATGATAGTTCCTCCCTTGCATTACATTACATGCTCATTGATCATACGTGTATTTTCCTCTGGGCATTTTCCTTATTATCACCATCCTTCTTATGACACCTTATCATTGTACTATAGCAACCAACATCATTATCGACATGTGCACTCTTTTAGTTCTTACGCCACCATAAACATAAAAAAAACAAATTATCTTTTTCTCGCTCTTATTTGTAATTAACCACACACTAAAAGTATGTGTGTTCCTCTACGCATGAACTCAAGAGATAGTAATTAGATACTGGCGTGCAAACGTGCTTATTACAACAAAACACTAAACTAAATTGACAAAGCATAGCAATGATAAAAGGAAACACATATAAAGGGAATGCATTAAAAGGAAATATAATCTAAGTGGAAATACTTCCTTATTACAAACACCAAGAAGACTTATTTATAGTAGGGCTTTGTCCTTCTCTTATTGAAGTAACTGGGAAATAAAGTGCCATCTAGTGCCTATAACTGGTAAGCACTTGAGTCTAATATCTTTGTTACTACAAGTGGTCCCAATCAATGAACTTTCAACTTCCTTAGGTGGTGCAAAAACTCTATATCATATTAAAGATCCATCTTTCTAACCTAAAATTCCTTATTTTGAATATGTCTATCATTCCATCCCTTATGTCTCACATTTTTAATCTTCTGGATCCACCAGGCAATAATTTAGCATAATTTAGCATAGGCATATTTATTGCATTTTCTTTTATTTAATAATGTGCAACATGTGCACTCTAGTCTAGTGACTTGCATTCAATATTGTTATGTTTGATAACATTCAATATTGGTATTAGTAGTAATTACATGTGCATGTGAGATGGGTCTTATCATCTCGTAGTTGGTGTCTGATAGGGTGGCATGTCTATTCATATGAGACTGTCTAATATCTATAAATATTACAGCTCTTGCATTGTTATGTAATCTGATTTCATGATCAATAATATTTGTGAGGCTTCTGTCCCTATTTGGTCATTGTAATCTTATTCTATTATATCATTTGGTATCAGAGCTATACCATTGTTATCATTTGGTATCATAACAGGTTCTATCCAAGCAAGGTTGAAGAGGAGCACTATTGGAGAGGATCCATTGGAGAAGATCTGCATCAAAGGAGAGTCATTGAAGCATCCTGCAGCCTCCATTCCTTCCAAGCATCCCTCAACAAAAATTTGACCTATCCACTTATTTGGAAGGTAATTTTTTTTTTTGATTAGTCATTGGCATAGCCAATTGATCCAACATATTGGTGGAATATTTCAGATTTGGAGATCTTTAAAAAATAAAGATCTTAAAAAAATAAAAATTGTGAAAAAAAAGAGATCTTGGAAAAAAAGGAGAAATATCTTTAAAAAAAATGAAAAAAAAATCAGATCTAAAAAATAAAATAAAAATCAGATCTGAAAGTGGAGGTGTGAAGAATTCGGGAGCAAAGGTTGAAGCAGTCCCGTCAACAAAATTCCAGCAGATAGCTCTCAGAAAAAAAGATGTAACTTTTTCATACAATGTCAAATTAATGTGCCATTTTTTTTCCTGGAAAGATAAGAAGGATGCGCACAACTTTGCAGTTTATATTATCATCATATTCAGCCTCTAAATGTGACAAAAAGTCTGTGCAAGTCGGGTCATTTTTTCTTTAAAAAAATCGGATCTAGCTGGTAAATTGGTAAGATCTCAAAAAAAAAGATTCCAATTCTTCTAAAATTTTGTGGGTTTCAAGAAATATATTGTATGATGCTTATGTCAAAATTTTAGAAAAACCTAGATCACGGTTTATAAGAAAAGGTGAAAACCATATTCAGATTGTTTGTTTGGATCTTGGGAACAAACAGGTCAACAGTTTAATTCCCACTCTCTCCATATTTGTTATTAAATTATTTTTTTTAGAAAATTTGGAGAAATTACTAAATTTTGGGGGATTTCCAAATTTAGAATCTCACCAAACACATTTAGAGCCACCGCTAAATTTAGCAGAAAAACACCTAGTGGGGGGCAAAAAAAAATTTGGCCTAAATTGTGTATTTTGTGATTCTAGACACTTTTTTGTCAAGAGGGGGAACACAAAAAATTCATTTTGATGTACTTTTGGAGCATTTTGTATTAATCTTGGTGCATAAAGTGAAAAAAAAGAGTTAAAAAAAATAAAAAAAATTTATTTTATGTTTGGTTCTATCACACGAGATCTTTGATCTCATAGCAGCGTTCGGTATATACGGTGCCTCTAGGAAGTGCTTACAAGTGATTCCATCACAATTACTACTGCACTTAACACCTAACACAGATGCCTAAACATCATCTGGGCATTGACCCTATAAAATTGACGGGGAGTAATAAGGACACAATACACACACATTTGAGCCCTCACATCCGTTTGTGCTTGCACAAACCCCTCTCCGTACTGTCTACGTACCATGTACTAAATTCTTTCACGTGCGTTAACACCTCTTTCCGTACTGATGGGTATATTTAAAGTGTTATCTTCTTTCACGTACCGATGGGTATATTGGAAGGGAGCATATATAGAAAGGTTTGGTATATCGGCCTGACGGTATATTGAGAGGGAGACCATAAACCTGGAGTGATAAGAGCCTTACCCTTTGTCAGAAATTCAGAGTTTTAGAAATTTAAATTGCAGAAATTGGTGCACAAGCACCAAAGTTCTTCTTTTCAGATTCACAACTACTTAGAGGAGACAACTATGATGTATGGAAAATGAAGATCAAGATGTTACTTGAGTTTGAAGACCTATGGACAGTTGTAGATGGAACAACAACAAGATCACTTAATGATGGAAGACAACAAGTTCAATTTTATAGGGCCAATCAAAAATCCAAGTTAATCATCTTGTTTGGCATAACGGACAATGTGCAACCCCATATTAAAGATGCCACATCAACCAAGGATGCATTGGATAAGTTGAGCATAGTCTATGAGGTAAAGAACAAGAATGCCATCCTCAACCTACTATCACAACTACATACTCTCAAGTTCAAACACAATGAGAAGGTTGAAGCTTTTTTGAGATGAGTTGCTACTTTGAGGGCATCTCTACTGGCATTGGAAAAAGAGATAAGTGATGAGGACCTCGTACCAATTGTGTTATAAGCACTTCCTCCTTCCTACAGAATCTTTGTGACAACTATCAATATGAGTGAACACACAATCACCTTTGAGAAGTTGGTCAATCTACTCCAATAAGAAGAGGCAATGAATAATAAAGATCATGAAGATGAGCAAGCACTATCTTCCAATCATAAAAGAAAGGGGAAATTTCAGTCCAATCACAAGAAGTCCCAACAAAATCAAAGTCAAAAAAGGGACCAAATTCAAAGAGATAACACCAAGAAGTGTCCCATTTGCAATAGAGGGGTACATGACATCAAATATTGTTGGTACAATTCCTAAAAAAATATTTCATCAAATGGGATTCATCGACAAATGTCTCCTACTCACACACCACAACAGAATGGTATAGTTGAGAGAAGGAATCGTACTATCATGGAAATGGTGCGATGTATGATTGATGACTCAGGATTAACAAAGACATTTTGGGAAGAAGATGCAAGAAATGTAGTCTATTTATTAAACATAGTGCCCACAATAGCTCTTGAAGGAGTGACACCTCAAGAAGCATGGTCAAATCGGAAACCATCAATTGCACACCTAAGAGTATTTGGGTGTAAAGCTAGCATGCACATACCTAAGAAGAATAGGAACAAGTGAGATATGAAAGCTGAGAAACTGATATTCATTGGCTACAGTGAAGAATCACTTGGGTACAGATTATGGGATCCGAAAGTAAAGAAATTATACACAAGTAGGGATGTTGAGTTCTTTGAGAAGAAACAAGCAGATGCTCCACTCAACGACTCAACAAACATGCAGAATACACATCTTGTGAAGACAAAATTTGATGTTCCCACTAAAGATGACAGTGATGAATTGGATGATGGTGAAAACTTGGATCCACCACAAGCCAATGGAATAGCTAAGAAGTTACCTAAATGGTATACTCAATTAATAAGAGATGCAAATTTGGATGAAGCACCTAGCACATCATCCAATCCTGGACCTAGAACTCACATTCAAGCTCGTGAAGAGGTCAATTATGCCCTAATGAGCAGAGTTGTTGAAACAGTTGAGCCATCTATAGTTCAGGAATCCCTACAATCAAAAGCTTGGAAAAATGCCATAGATTCAGAGTATTAGTCAGTGATGAAGAACAACACATGGCAACTTGTCAACCTTCCACTAGGGAAGAAACCCATTGGATGCAAATGGATATTCAAGACTAAGTACAAATC
Organism: Taxus chinensis; assembly: GCA_019776745.2. NCBI lineage: Eukaryota > Viridiplantae > Streptophyta > Pinopsida > Cupressales > Taxaceae > Taxus > Taxus chinensis. Next base: position 888,646,407 of record CM034151.1, read on the forward strand.
AAATGGGACTATTGACAAGTATAAAGCAAGGCTTGTAGCAAAGGGGTATGCACAACAAGAAGGCATTGATTATGAGGAGACATTTGCTCCCACAGCCAAGATCAAGACAATCAAGATGATATTTTCTCTAGCTGCACAATTTGGTTGGAAAGTCCACCAAATGGATGTGAAAAGTTCCTTTCTTAATGGAGATTTGCAAGAAGAAGTCTATATGACTCAGCCAGAGGGTTATGTAATACTAGGAAAAGAGATGATGGTATTCAGACTCATAAAATCTTTATATGGCCTCAAATAGGCACCCCGGGCATGGTAAATCAAAATTGATGAGCATCTTATAAGTCATGGATTCAAAAGGAATCCTTATGACCCCAATCTCTACCTCAAAAAGCAAGGGGGGAGATTGTCATTGTGAGTTGTTTATGTTAACGATCTAGTCATTACAGGAAGTTCTGTGAAGATGATCGATGGAACAAAGAAGGATTTTAATCAATCGTTTGACATGACAGATCTCGGGCTCATGCACTATTGTCATGGGTTGGAAGTATGGAAAAAATAGAATCATATCTTTGTGTCGCAGTTGAAAATACACCAAGACAACGCTTGAGAATTTTAGGATGATGGACTGCAATCCTATTGCTACACCTATGGAAGTGAGACTTCAGTTATCTTGTTTTGATCCATCACCACCGGTGAATGCAACTCTCTATCAGCAGTTGATCGGGAGTCTCATTTACCTAACATATACTAGACCAGATATCATCTTTACAGTCAGCTATTTATCATGCATCATGCAAGAAAAAAAAATATGTCATTGGAAAGTAGCAAAGAGAATACTGAGATATCTTAAGGGCACAGTTGACCTTGGTCTAGAGTACAAGAAGAACGACAACTTCTTCTTAACAGGATATTCAGATTCAGATGATGCAGGAAACATGGATGATAGGAAGTCAACATCAGGCTTCGTCTTCTCTTTATGGGATTTGGACCGATATCATGGGGAAGCAAGAAACAGAACTTTGTTTCTCACTCTTCTACAGAAGCAGAGTATTGAGCTCTTAGGTGAAGTTGTTTGTGAAGCAATATGGCTACGCCGAATACTTGAAGGAATTGGTCTACCACAACAGAAATCTACTCCAGTATATGTTGATAATGAAGGAGTTCTAAAGCTTGTTTGTAATCCAGTATTTCATGAGAGAACCAAGTATATTGAAGTATAGGTTCATTTCATATGCGAGCATGTCTTGAAGCACAACAACTCCAATTTTGTCCTACAGGCCGAACAGAAGGCAGATGTTTTCACTAAGTCACTTGCACGTGACAAATTCACACTATTCAGAGAGTTCCTCTCCACTTCATTGGAAACTATACAAAATTAAGGGGGGGAAATGTTAGCATAATTTAGCATAGGAATATTTATTGCATTGTCTTTTATTTAATAATGTGCAACATGTGCACTCTAGTCTAGTGACTTGTATTCAATATTGTTATGTTGGATAACATTCAATATTAGTATTAGTAGTAATTACATGTGCATGTGAGATGGGTCTTATCATCTCGTAGTTGGTGCCTGATAGGGTGTCATGTCTATCCATATGAGGTTGTCTAATATCTATAAATATTATAGCTCTTGCATTGTTATGTAATCTGATTTCATGATCAATAATATTCATGAGGATTTTGTCCCTCTTTGGTCATTGCAATATTATTATATTCTATCATTTGGTATCAGAGCTATACCATTGTTATCACTTTCAACTTCCCTAGGTGGTGCAAAAAACTCTAAATCATATTAAAGATCCATCTTTCCAACCTCAAATTCCTTATTTCGAATATGTCTATCATTCCATGCCTTATGTCTCACATTTTTTGTCTTCATGATCCACCAGGAAATAACGCTCCACTCATCCAAATGCATTAGTTTTTCTATGTTCTCCTGAACAACTTGTTCATCATCTAATCCTCCAACACACGTAATATGCAAGGATGAAAACATGAACTCCACAAAAAATAAAACCTCTACACAAAACACCAATTTAAAGGGTGTGGCCTTATTCATCCTCTTGTAATTGGTCTTGTATGCCCATAGTACAGTAGATACCTTATCATCCCAATCTTTCCATCCAACATCACATATTTTTGTCAGTGTTTGTCCTAGAATCTTATTGAAAGCCTCAGTAGTTCTATTGTCCTATGGGTGGTAAGGGATGGTTTTATGGTGTGCCACCATAAATTCTGCCAATAATATTTTGATAGTCTCATTAAGAAAATGAGTACCTCTATCACTTTTCAAGTTCAACAGACATCCATACCTATTGATAATGTTCTCCCATAGGAACCTTGCTGTTATAGATACCTTATAATCCTATATAGGCACTTCTTCTACCCACATTGTCAAATAGTTTGTACAAGTTATAATATAGTGTGCGCCAGTCCTATGCGTGGGTGGGTAAATAGGACCTACAAAGTAAATCACCCATTTCTTGAATGGTTTAGCACTTACAATAGGCCTCAAAGGAATCTTATCTTTGGTTCCAGGCTTCCTAAGGCACTGGGAATGATCACACACCTTCACATACTTATACAAATTTTCCCATCATAATCTAGCCATCAGAATCTTGCGTGCAGTGGCATCTCTTGCATAATGACCTCCTACAATTCCACCATGAGATTCTTCCATAATCCTTTCACGCCATGCTCTAGAACACACAGACATAAAAATTCATCACCGCATAGCTTTTGTAAATCTCCACCTACCAACTAGTAAGGTTTTGCGTGTATTGCAAGTTGCTTCTTCTATAATGTCTCCATTCCCTCAAGTTCCTATCCTGTGCAAACAAATACTGTAATATATTCCATCTCGGTGGGCGCGTGATTCAATCTAAATGAGTTGTGCATGTGGCATTGTGTCCTCAATTCTTTGTGTTTCCTCACCAGAATCGATTCTTGACAAATGATCAGATCCTAAGTTAACTTTTCTTGGTTTTACAATATCTGTAAACTGAAACTCCTGAAATAATAGTATCCACCTGCAAATGTGACCTTTTAAAATAGGCTTGTTGACCAAATACTTAAATACCATATGATCTTTGAAGAAGATAAATGGTGTCACCAATAAATATTTTCTAAACTTGTGTAGCCCATAAATCATGGAAAAATCTTCATTCTCGGTAGTTGTATAGTTATGTTTAGCTGGTGTCAACTTCCTACTTGCAAAATAAATAGGGTGGTCTATAATTCCTTCTCCTGGTTGCACCAATACTACACCAATTTCCATCCTAGAATCATCAACATGAACATGAAATGGTTTTTCCCATGAAGGAAAACATAAAATGGGTGCGGTGGTCAACCTTTCCTTTAGTGTTTCAAACAACTAATGTTATGCCTCATCCGAATAGAATTTTCCTGTAGCCTTTAATAATTCCTCCATGGGTGCGAATGATATTTACATGGCTTTAACTGAATTTCCTATAATACCCTGTATGTTGAGGGAATATGTGTACTTCACTTTGATTGTTAGGTTCTTCCAATCCCAAGATCACAACGACCTTGGATGGATCTACCAAAAAGCCTTCCTTACAAATAATATGCCACAGAAAAGTGTCAAAATGTGTCACAAAGATACAGTTCTTAATATTTAGAGAGATGCTCAATTTATTGCACCTCTCAAACATAAGCCTCAAATTTTCACAATGATCCTTAACTAGTCCATACACTGTCCAATCATCTAGATATACCTGTAACAACTTATGAATGATGTCCTAAAGTTTTTGTACCACAATGTACGAGAACATAGCTGGCACATTTTTTTATCCCAAAGGGCATCATTGTATATGAAAAAATTCCCCACTCAGTGGTGAAATTTGTCTTTTCCTGATCTTCTTTAGTTATACACACCTGATGATAACCACAGAATCCATGAGTGAAAGATTAAAGCTCGCACTCTGCAATGCTCTTTGGGATCTCCTTAGTAAAAGGTGTGGGAAAAGGGTCTATGACACAAGAAGCATTCAACTCTCTATAGTCCACATAGATCTTTATCTTACCATATTTATTTATGCTTATTACCATCGAGATAACCCACTCTAACTCCTCAATGGGCTCAATGATTCCATATTTCAACATCTTATCAATTTATTCCTCCACATTGATGCACAAATTAGGATTCATCATGTTAGGGATCTTCTTAACCGGCTGCACACCTTCTTTTAATTTGATCCTCATCTCACCCAAAGAGTGATGCACTCCTTATAACTCATGATAGCCTCACATAAATAAGTCCTAGAATTCACGCAATAGCTCAATAATTTTACCACTTCTTGCTCAAACCAATAATCACAAATAATTGCTTCACTTAGATTTTATATATGTCCTAATGTTAACCTTCTTGGTTTTCATAGGCTCGTGATACGCGCACACATTTTCATCTATTGTGTACACCACCTCGCACGTACCTTTATTGTAGTTAACATCCAAATTATTATCCTTATCATCATCATCATTTACTATGCACACCAGTTTACCCTTTTCCTTCATTTCCCAGGCACGGACCATTTATTCCTCTTTATTTTCTTCAAGGTCAAGGCATGCCTCTAGATCCAACTTGCCAAAATATCTAATAGAACTTCCTCAGCCTTCACACTATCTCCCAAAGTAAAACTCTTGATAATATGCAGTGCCTCACTGATCGGAGGTTCTCAGGTTTAGTAGAAAAATAATCAAAAGTATGAATCATACCTGAGGTCATCTTCTTCTAATTAACTATTTCCCATGTCAATTCTGCATGGACATACCACGCGCGTGTGTACAACCACTTAGGCTATCATATAACTTATATACCTAAAGTGATGGTGGTAAGGCCTCCTGCCCCCCTTTTCCAAAGTCTCTCATATTCTTAGATGTGGTGCGAAGCAAGGGAGTTCCCATGGAATTCACATTTCTGAGAAGGTACTTTTTTCCTTATAAAACTAGTAGAAAAGGTGTTGTGCCATTCTAATAGTTTGTCTTTGGGTATAGCCCACTAGTGTGTGGTTTTCCCATGGAGGGCATAAACTAACATATTTCTTCTGTCACCCACATCCTGCCACTGGGATTCCACAGCATGCAGAAATACATCAAGGTTTCCCTCACCAATGTATTGAGGTATTTGGTTATAACTTAAGTTCCTAACCATGTGCGACCTGATCATGAGAGTAAATGTGTTCTTAACCTCTCTCCTAACTACCTCAAACATTTCATGCACCAAGTTGTCACAAAAAATACTCATGGTATCACTAACTAACTGAACATCATCCCATTATATCACTCCTTCCTTAGATGACTCAGTTACCTCAAGGTATCTAATTGTATGAACCAAGTATTCTTCACTCAAAGGTTCAACATACATGGCAGCATTTGCATCTATTTAATTTATAATGGTGTGCTCTTCTTTCTTTTCAAAGCTATTGTACCCTTTTTTGAAGCATAAATCTGTATTATTCACATAACACTAGGGGCACCAAAGTAATGTTGGGAAGCTATCTACTTCAGCTAGCTCCAATACTTCAAAGTCCCCAGTAAACTTGGCTCCTTGAATTGTAAAAGCCACATCCTTTAATACTCCAAACAACATGGCTCTAATTCTATTTGCCATATATAAAATATTTAAAGAAGGTTGCAAGGGTGGTCGCCCCATCTAATTCCAAGCATCTAATGTGAGTACATTAACTTCCACACCTGTATCTATCAGAATATTTCTCTAGAATGCCATGCATTTATGACTACATTCAATGTAATCTCCTTATCATACTCATGGTTGTGGGGAGACAGATTTACATGAAGTTTCCTACCTCTCTTACTCGTTACCTTCAGAACGGTACCTTTTCTCTCAAACAATCTCCTAATAGAGGGATTATGTTCTCCTGACGCAACATTCGGCATACCTCCTTCAAATTATCTACATCCTTTTGTGGGGTTTCAAATTTTTTAGCTCATTCCATCACGCGCGCCTGCTCCTTCAAGATCTAAATCTCTCCTTAAAAATATCTGATAATGTCCATAGTCTCCTGGTAAACCTCTTTCTAATGTGCAGCATTAGGGTACTTTCCATTAATCACTTCTTTCTTTGCTATCGTCATCTTATACTTTGGAGGTTCACGAACACGCGTAGCCTCATCACATGTAATGATTAATACACATTGTCATTCAAAATTCAGTCTAACCTTTGGAATCCATTAATCTCCATCTACGAGATGTATCTTAATCATATTCTTTCCCTTGTATTATTTGTGTTGTTTGATCATATGCTCTGATAAAAACTGCACAATAATAAAACACCGAATAATAATAATATAGAAACCGAAATTCATTTGAGATATCTTTACATAGATGGAGCATACAATTTATAGTGTTTGACCTCCTACAAAGGTGGAGTCAACAATCATCTTCAAACCCTATAATCTCTCTCCATGAATCTCTCAGATATATCCCTAGGATATCTCTCACACCAAAATAGCTACGTGAGTTGTTTATTCAACAACTTCACTCACACACAACTATTAACTATATTATTAATATGAGTTGTATTAACTCATTATTAATAATATTACAATTTATTAATAATGTCACAATATATTTGTAACATTCACTCCCCTATTGTTAACATTATTAATTCTTAACATACACTCCCCTAATGTTGAAAACATAGAAAACATAATCACATTTCCTTCAACAGCTTGTCCGCCTATGTGTGTTCATGATCTAGATGGTTTTGTAGGACAGCCAACAACCTGCAAAGATGGTTTTCTAGGACAGCCAACAACCTCAACAAGGATGGTTTTATAGGAGAACCAACAACCTCAATATCATGATGTTTCTTTTCCTTGTGCTTTTGTATCTCCACTATGTCTTTCCTTTAAGGAATCATGTAGGAACCACTACTTACTAAATATAAACTGAATATAGGGAAAATTGAACATTGAGACCATGTTCCAATTCCCCCCCTTAATGTGAACATTTCACTTATTCAAACAGGAACTCTGAAATCAAATCTGAAATAAAATAAAATACACACACACACACTGCCACCACAACTTTGTGTGGCCCGTCGTTGGTGATTGACGAGAGGTCATTGATTAACCTCCATCCTTCGTTGCCTCCTTCCACCATGAAAATGTCACTCTTTACTTAATACAAGAAGTCATTCATCACTTTCTTGAGCATTTGTTTCCTCATTATTAGAGTGGGGAGACTTCATATCCCAATCACTTTCTCCATCTTTGTTTTCAGAAATGAATGCTTTATCCTTCAATTTACCATCAAGTAAATCTTGTGCTTTTTTTTTACAATACATAATACCATGTCCAGGAACATTACAATAGTGACAAAGAATTTTTTTGGAACTTTGGAGGTTGATTTTTGTTTAAAAGAAGGTTTGAATCTTCCTTGAGCATATGATTTGTTTCTAACATACATTGCAGTTTCTTCCAGATCAATCTTCTTGGTTCTATTTTCTTCTTCTATCAGAGAAGAAATTAAATCCTCTAGACTCATATTTATTTTTCTCAAAGTGAAGACCATATTATAATAGCTAGGAGGCATGCTATTAAGTAATATTGTTTTTTCATCATCATCAAGCACATCAAATTTTATTCCAACTAATTGATTTGAAATAGAACAAAACTTACTGATATGTTCCACCATACTTTCTCCTTCCTCCATTTTGAGTCCGAACAACTTCTACTTGAGTGCCACTATTGCGTTCTCTTCTTGTGACCCAAAATTTTTTCTCAATGTCATCCAAATCAAATTTAATTTCTTTGTTAGATCTATGTGATGCAGGTAGGCATTAGATAAACTTAGGCCAATAATCGTTGTTGCTTTTCAATCCTTGCTTTCCCATTTTTTTGCTTCATCTACGTCACGTGGTTTATTGATTTTTCCTTCTACAATCTCCCATTGATCTGTGTTAATCAGCAACAATTGAGTTCTAACCTGCCATGTATGGAAATATTTGCCTTCGAATTTTTCAATTTGATTCAACTTTTCCATGTCAATTTAAAAAATTGGACGTCAGATTCCACTAAAAATGCGTCAGCAAAACAAATTTTTTTTTCATTTACAATTTTTGATATGATCAATGCAAAGAGCTAAAAAACACACATTTAAAAAAAAAAACATCATCTCAATCTAAGTTATCAGCTGAAATTTATAGCAACTAAAAATTGAAATCCATGATCTTTCCGGACCCCTTTCCAAAAATGGAAGTTTTTTTTATGCTTGTGTTTTTTTTACTACGTCCAAAACTGGAAAAAAATAAAACAAAAGATTTATAACTCACGATTTCACGATTTCCGTGATTGCGTGAAAAATAAAATGAACAAAATAGTGACGCTACTCATAAATCATAATTTTCACGATTGGGTGAAAATATAGTGATGCCGAAATAGTAGATCACGATGGATGGCGAATGTGCACCAAACGCAGCAGAAAATGTCATGTAGTAAAATGGGCATTGCCGAATCTACTGACCAAAATCATTTTTCACCATTTCGTTGTGATAGATTTGCACGTGGGCTTTAATGGCAGATGCTTGAAATGATTTACCTACATGGAATATGGATCAAAATTTGGTCTGACACCACTGATAAAAATTGCACAATAATAAAACACCAAATAATAATAATATAGAAACTGAAATTCATTTAGGATATCTTTACATAGATGGAGCATACAATTTATAGTGTTTGATCTCCTACAAAGGTGGATTCAACACTCATCTTCAAACCCTATAATCTATCTCCATGAATCTCTCAAATATATCCCTAGGATATCTCTCACACCAAAATAGCTACATGAGTTGATTATTCAACAACTTCACTCACACACAACTATTAACTATATTATTAATATGATTTGTATTAACTCATTATTGATAATATTAAAATGTATTAATAATGTCACAATATATTTGTAACATGCTCATACAAGTCTGGACATTCTTCAAATTTTTGTTTTTTTCCACACCATGAGAAAACCACATTCTGAGGGAATTCGTGTTGATAATGATCAAGTGATCCACAGGTAAAACAATTTCCTCTAGGAATTCCTCCTCTACCACTGTTGTGACCTCATGCTCTATATCCTCCACAGAAGCCTCTATTTCGGTAATCCCCATTATTACACCCTTCATTATGTTGTTCACATTGTTCCTTGGATCTACTTACCATAGTAGTCTAGCATACACCTATCTCAATAGCCTCATGAATATGATCAATCACTATGTAGTTAACAGTATCATGAGTATGAGTTTTACAAATTTTACAATACATGGATACATTCTTCTAGATCGCCCACTACAAGAGAGGACATATACTCACATCATGGTCTAGATGATAAATCTCACAATCCAACAACATGACCCACACCGACTTGACAAGACAACTATCCTTGGTATTTCCTTTAACCTCACAATTTGTACACCATATTCCAATGCATGTCTAGTGAGTTGAATTGGTAGAAAGCTTCTCCAACTATTTTTCCTTAACTATAATTTTTGCCTCTAAAAATGGACTCACCCCAGTGTCCACACTCCCAACTACCTCAGTGCATAAAGAATCCTCCAAAGTGTTGCACATATCTACAAAGGTATTATGAGATAGCGCCCTTCTAAATGGAGCCAACATCCCACCAACAAACCACTATGCATCTTGACCAGGATGTATGTCATATGAAAACTTTGATAATAAAAAATTAAAATACGCGTCATACTCCCAAATGCTTTCAGATAAGCCCTACTTAATGTCCTTAAGCGCGTTGATACTCTTCTATTCAAACTCAGGGATATGGAACTTGGTTGAAAACACATAGCACAAAGCTTCATAATGCATCACAGTCTGGTGTGGGTTGTAATTTCTATACCAACTATGTGCGTGCCCTTGAATAGTAGTAGAAAACTAACTCTCCTTTCTATATGAAATAGTGATTATTTTAGTGCGTCATAGTAGCTTGCACTTGTGCACATGCTCTACAACATCTTCAATAACTCTATATTCTGGCAAGTGAAGAGACATCTCATAAAACACCTATTATGGCTGATGGGGGGGGGGGGGGGGGGGCGGGGCTTGTCCACCAGATCCAGAACTAGAACTTCCACCTGTATTTCCTCCACTACCAGAACCACCCGATCCACTTGATCCTAAGCCTCATGATACTCCTGAACCACCTCCTACAGCGGGTGCCAGACTAGTGGATGTAAATCCTTACATCCCAATAGTAGTAATAAATTGAACTCCCACATTCTGTGAAGTTGTAGTACTTCTAGATCTGTTTCCAATGTTCTGTGTGCTCACACTCTATCCTAATGATGTGCTAGAAAATATTAATTCAATCAGTCCTCCAAATGGTAAATATGTTGTCACCTATGATTCCATAGATGTATGTGTCATCTGACATACTTTTGTATTCAAAGGGAAATGATACTCACCTGAAGCCACTGGATTACCTACACTCACCTATTTATTAATAGTTTATTTTGGAACTCAAACACCAAGCGCAAGGGATAGGTCACCATGTGGGATCAGATGCGTGCTTGTGGACCTTATTATTTCTTCATCAAACACACTCTCATCAGAATATGGAAGGGATTCTCTATTGTGCTTTCCTAAGTGGGGGAGATCCTGATGCTTCAACACCACGTCTTCCACGTGATCTTCAAATCCTTCTCAAGACATCATCCTCCGCAACTCCACAGACTCCTCAATATCACATTTCTTCACCAATACCCTCTCCCATTCTTCATTATACTTAAGCCACATTTCTTATATTTCTATTATTTCCACCATGTCCACCATATATCACCACACCTGCTCCTGCCTCTACACACGGTGGTATGTTTATCTAGCCATAGGTAGGTGCTCTAAACTCAACACCACCATCAATGTTTTAATTAAAAAATTAATAACACGAATGTAAGATCCTATGGGATCATGCAAAAATTCAAACTCAGTAACTTCCACACAAGAATACATAGATACAACATACTCCAGAGTATAAATGCACACACCATCGGTCCATCAATGATCTACAACAAGCATTCAAGGTTCATCTACTTCAAAGAAATCCTAGTACTCTTCTTGCATCCAAATCCTTTCTCTATAACTCCATCTTTTCTTTGATGCATATGTGGACAAACCACTCACAAAAATCTATTGGAAAGTAGTAAAATAATGTCTCATAAAGCTCATGATAAATATATTCTTCAACCCACACGCACACATTGAAATCGGGTCCAGAACCATATCTTCACACAAACTGATCTTGTCTATCAATTACCCAATCTTCAATGGCCATAAGAGTCAACCAATATTCCATCATCATGCAACATCATGGTAAATAGTTTAAAAAGAGGTCCCAGTAAATGGAACCTAAATGTAGTCTTATTTTCCCACTCAAAACCCTAGGCGCACTAGCACTTCAATCCAGATGAATTCGAACACTCATAGGAAGCAGTGCAAAGTTACCAGGTCCCTCTTTGTTACTACCTTTCCAAGGTTTTAGCATACATGTTCATAATAACCATACCCAAAGTACATATTCCATTGTAACAATCATCTCCATTAGCTCAATTTGGAAACACACATAATAAAAGAAACATAAAGGTTCAGACAACAATTAAGATCAGATTCACCATACAATTACCATGAATAGAGACATCAATAATCAATATCTACCCATAATGATCTATTATATTAAATCATGACAAACCAATAGCTAAATAAATTACCAAACTGTCATAAGGTCATGCACATAAAATCATTCCAGCAACATAACTCTATTACATACAGTGATACCAATACTAAGTAAATAAATACATATATAGAAGGGTGGGTAATTTCCCTTCACTACCCATGTGTTCTGAAAATAGTCTGCATGCCCAAAAATATCCATGCACATGTACAAAATCAACTAGGTCACATAGTAAGTGAGTCTAATAATAGTTTAAATCTAAAGATAAGCTATGTTCTAATCCTATTATTAACTCCAATGCATGAGTTCGAACTACAAGTTCCTTCCTCAAAAATAAAATCCTCTTGACTGCAAAATCACCTTGTGTGTCACACACTCCATGTCTATATTCATCCCAATAATCAAAATGTGACTAATTCCTCTACCCTTCTACAGAGATCATTGCGTGCACTTCGTTCCATCTTCCACGTTCAAACTATGTCATCCATCACGCTCATATTTTTGAATCATCTGTTGTTTCTTCTATAGCCCTTCCAAGCATGTGCATTCCTCCGTATACTTCAACACTTAGCCATTTTTCCAGTACCCAACACACACCTGGGTGTCTATTCTTATCAATCTTGCCAATTTTTCATTTTTGAGTGTTTGATCTTTGAAGAATGAACTGAGGTACTCAAAACTAAATGTTTCTCGAAATTAATATTTTTATTAGGATACTTGGTAGAGAATTACTTAAAATATAAAATGGCCTTTAGGTTGTTGGATCAGGATGAAATTCATCTCAAGCTCCAATTTTAAGGTAATTTAGCTTTTTGAGTTTTTGTAAATCTGAGAAAATGTTATTTATGGATTAAAAATTCATATGGTTCTAAAAATTGTTGAGTACATTAATGGAGGAAAGTGAACTCTCTTCTCTAAGGTGTTTTTATGAGGAAGATGAACAGTCAAAATCTTGTGGCGACTGGAGTTGGGGTTTGCAAGTTATGAGAAAAATAAGATTTTGATGTCCAGGGGAAAAAAGTGATTTTTTGGTGCTTGAATGTGGTGAGCCAACTTTAGAAAAATATTTAATGGCTTCCAAGGAGTTACTTTATGTTTTTTATTTCATGTTTTATGATTTCCAGTTTTGTGAGCATGAGTGAGTGAATTTATATGGTGGGAGTGGAAGAGAGATACAGAGTGCACATGGGAGAATGGAAGAGTGGGAGAGTGAGAGATGAGGAATGGAAGCATCCTCATAAAAATGTGTCTTGGGTATAAGGAGATATGGAAAATGCACCATGGGGATGGGGGATAGACAAAACATGACATGCATAGGGGAAGTGAAGGCTTTTCTTTTTTTTTTTAAGCTCACTTGACATGCATGCCTAAACATTTCCAAAACATGGGAGCAGGTGCAGTTATGGGGTGAAACTTCACCTCATAAGTTTTCCTAAGGTGCAAATGGAGTTCAAAATTGTGCCTTGAAGGGAAAATGGGACCCACAACAACTTAAAAACATCACTTAAGCTTATCCATGAAATGTTTTACTTATTTTCATGTTTTTAAGTCAAATGTCTTAAACAATAAGAGAGAGGAATATTTATGAGGTTAAAATTTCACCTAAAAAGTGTTCCAAAGGTGTAATGGACATAAAATTATGCTCAAGTGCCCAAATGTTGCATCGAAGCATGGTTTACTCATCATACTTGCTTCCTGGAATGTTTCCTTCTCCCCGGAGTCAAAAATTAATGAATTTTTTCCAAATAATATATGAATTTGCATTAAAAGAGGAAAATTAATCTAATGAGACTATTTTGGAGTCTTAAAAAAAAATTCTTCAATAATCTTTACCTATACTTTTAACTTTGCCTAGATTCGTGCACCGATGAGTTAAGTGGAAAAAAGAGTTTGTAACCACCACATACCAAACCATCTTATGAACCATGAAGATAATTTAAAATACCATCACTTGGGGTTGTTTATTCTCCTAACTCTTCCCGGGGTGTCTGAAACCTTTGGAGTAAGTTTCACCTTGTGGAAGGAATCTTGTGTCTCACTAACCACCAATTTTCCACATTTTATGCTCCTAGAATTATTCCCTAATTACTGCATCATGAAGTAGGCTCTATCATCTTTCCAATTCCTAGGATATTATATCCTAATGCTTCACAAGGATCTTGAAAACCTTCAAACAAGGTGACTAGATTTTTAGAACGTGTATTCCCCAATGCATTGCCTAAAAAGACCCAGTTTTACTTAACTTATTCTTGAATTCAATTTTATTCAAATAATCTCACTAAAATACCTCATACAACTTCATTTATATCCCAAAAAATTCCTATATGATTTTAAAATTATCTGAACACTTCCGTAAGATGCTCACCAATGACAAAATTATCAAAAATTCCCCTTTTTAAGCCCCTGGTATCACTTTTCTTTCTTAGATCTAACTCACTTTAAGAAACGAGCTAGGTGAACTTTTATGCACATGAAACACAATTTAAAATCATATTAAATCATTATTATCGACCATAATGAGGGTGAAAAAATATAATTATAAGCTAGAGTAAAGGTTTGCATTGATCATGAAAGGGAATTTCAAGTGTGGGTTTGGTTTTCATGACCAAAATTTTATTTTTTGCATGCTAGAAATTTAGCATGGCAAGTGTTGGATCTTACTTAGAGAATTATTTTAGATTAGACAAAGGACAAGTGGAGAAATATTGAACCTCAATTATCTCATGGGGGAGCATGTCAGTGTCTTATCCATTGGGCAAATAGAGTCACATTACACACCCAAAATACAAGCAAGCCACACAAACAAGAAAAAACAAAACAAACATACGAAAAAAGGGAAAAACATAAAATAAAGGTAAATACATCACATGATAGAAAAACGTAACCTAAATCACCTATAGTACATGCAGGGGACAACTTCAATTCATTGTATCATGTTTTCTCCTTTGGATGTTACCCTTGCACAAGTTGCACCGAATGATGTTGTTCTGAAAATCCATTGATTGGTTCAATTAATTAAGACACCTTTGTCAACTACTTAGGGAATACAGGTGTTGCTGGAGGTTTGAATATGAATAGCTCACTTTTCCCACTTTCCTAAAATTCCACTCCGGTTTATCGATCCATTACTACATTCACTTATGCTTGTGATTTCACATTTTTCAGTTTTTCACTATCATAATAATGAGTCTTGATCATTACAGGCTCACCATGTTTATAATTAGCCTTGTGCTCTCCATTGGGAAACTGGTCTTGATTTTTCATGATCTCCATGAATTTTTTTTCTTTGGGTTTATTCTTGATAGATATTTTGAATTTTTAGCATCATCATATACCTCCTATTGACTTATGTTTGACGGTTGCTCTAGATGTTTCTCTTTCACACCTACTAACTCATTATTGACCTCAAATATTTTTTTTGGGTGAAGGTATTATCCTCATGAATAAAGATATCCATGGGATATTTAAGTATTTCCTTTTCCTTTCATTCATCATGAATTCAATATTCTTCACAAAATGGGAAAGAGAAGGACTTGTCTTCACAATCATACTTATCATCCAATGTTGCAAAAGGGACATTGAGTTGTTTTGTTTGTTCTCTTTCATTATTAAACATTTTTGTATTAAATGAATAAAAAAAATCAGACTCATACCTATCTTTCATATTCATATCATAGGTCAATATTTCAATACTGAGTTGAGGGTCTTCAGTTCCTTCTACAATCTTTAAAATCTCTTTCATAGATTCCTTCTCCAAATATTCCCCGAACTTATCTTCACACTCATTTGAAAAACCTTCACATTAGGTCTTGGGAAGATGGTTGGAATCATGATATTCATCTTTTTCAAATAGAGAGACAATATCCATGTTGAATGGGAAGGGAACATATTAAAATTTAGGATCCATTAAAACATCTTCATGTTCCTTTACTGGTTCCATCACCTTCGGGAACTCTTCCATCAAGGTAGGAAGTTCATCATTTTCTTCTAAAGTCATGAAATAATTGCAACCTCTTGAATCTTAATATACAATGTTTTCTATTGGATCATTTTGCCTTTGCACAACATATTTCATCTTTCTTATTTTAAGAAGATTATTCATGCCACCTTTTACTGGTATGGTGTCAAATTACCAGTCCAAATTTACAAATCTACCAATGTCTCCACAAAATATTCGGCTCAAAAACATCTTATAAACAGTGGGCATGTTTGCCACAAGTATCTTGAGATTGATATTCTTATCAGGAAAGTACACAAGTGCTACTTGAATATATTTTACTTGACCAATAAGAGGTACTTATTTGGTCTCCATGGAATAACAATGACCAACAACAAGGATGAGAGTGAGACCAAAAGCATGTGTAACTTTTATAGACATGAAATTATATGATGTTCTAGAATCAATGATATCGTTATTCAATTTATATACATTGATCAACAAAGAAAGGTAGAAGGATTATACTTTTCTAGAAGTGGAGGGTTTGAAGGTAAGAAGGTTTTAAGATACAATATTACTAGGAGTGGGAATTAACTCTTTTGTAGTGAGGTTTGTGGAACATGACTTTGAATTACTTCCTTTGATAAACTGGAAAAAAAATTCAAATTACTTGGGATGAGTTCTCAAATATTCATACTCAGATATTTGGACTTCGGAATTTTTAACATGTTCAATTATATCAAACTAAGACTCGGAGGAGGAGGATTATAGACTTGGATGTAGTAGAAAAATGCTAACAACTGCTTGGAATGGAATTGGTATTATATTTATTTATATCATTACATTTGAATGTGAAAATGGGAGTACAGATTAGAAAAGGGGAGGTAGAGTTACCTGAATTGGAAGGTGGTGTGGCAATTGTGGATACCTCATAATTAATATTTTTTTATTGCATGAGAGAAGGCAGTGGTGATCCTCCTTTTGTTATTATTATTTATAGAGTTTTCACTTGAGGATATTTGAATTTTTAATAATTATCCCTCTCTCGAGCCTTCAAACGGGTGAAAACCACATAAGAGTGACTATTCATATCATCAATGGTTTCATCATCTAAAGAATGGGTATATTGATAAAATCCAATGTTTCCAGTAAATTCAATCTCATCTATAGCCAAATACCCTTGTCATTTTCATCCTCAAATTGAGCTTCACCATACTCTTCTTTGTGCCTTGCTTCACATGTGGCATTAACAATATAGGTTCTCCAAGAGATAAACTTCTTTCTCCAAAATAATGGTGTTAGTGTGAAAACTGGGAAATAAATCGATTTAAATCATAAACACTACTATTTGCTACCTCAGATCAAGCAAGGATGGAAAGATGGAGAATTATACCTACACTTACCATCTAACATGCAATTATCCTTCCTTGATGGTGGATTTGCTTGTGGATTGGAATATTTCTTCTTATTTGGATGTGAGAAGAATTGGACAGAACCTCCCCTTTGATTATTGACTCTTGGATGCTTAGATGAAGATTATTGATGGTTTGAATGAAGCTTGAAGGATTAGGATGGATGATTGATGATCAAAAGAGCAAAATTTTGTTAAGGATTTGTAACTTGTGATCTCATGGAGGAGGAGATCTCAATTTATAGCTTGTGAGTGGTGTATGCATGAATTAGTTAGCTATGTAAGTAAAGTTGAAACTAACACCTAGTAACTTCATTAAAATGTTAAACTAAACCTATGCATCATCATTCTAAGAGCTTAAGAAAATATAACCTATCAACATTTTTGCATTAAACATAAAATGAACATTTCAAGCTAATATACTAAACAAATTAACTTCTATCTTTTATTGAATGCTAAATGAGATGAGATTGAACCTATGTAGATATCTAGTGATCAAAGAGTTGATTATGTGTTTGAAATCCAAAGGTTTCTAAGAATGGAGTCTTGCCAAATCATGGCTACAAGACCATTTGACATATCTTCATATGACTTCAAAACTTGGGTGGATGAATGCAAGAAATGGAGAAGGCTAGCTCTTCTAATGGAAGAATGCTCAAAGATGATAAAATGGTTATAGTGTATGCTCTATGCTCATTTAGGAGTATAGGTGTAAATGGAAATGTAGGAGGAATGCTCCTTATATAGCCCAATGGATAGAAGAATCTCTACATCCCTCTTCATGTGGGATAAATGGAGAGGTTGGGTTAGTTGTGGATAAGGAGGGTTTAGAAAGAGTTGAGTCAACCTTAGGAGAGTTTAGTTTGTCCTCTAGTGACCCATGGTGTTTAAGAGGTGTTATTAATTAACCAAAGTGATTAATTAATAGGTGTGCAAGCTTATAGAAGCTTTTTAGAGGAATAGTTAGCATGATCTAGACTATGAGAGGGATTTAATCAAATAAATGATGATTTATTGATTTAATGGAAGAGGAAGCTAATTAATTAATAATAATTAATTAGTCTAAATAGAAAGGGGATTAATTAACGAAAGTTTGTTAATTGGTGTATTTTTTGGATAGAAGGGCTAATTAATTAACATAATGTAAATAATTAATGATGATAGAAAAGGAAGTGTGTTATATTGATGATATGTTGTCAATCTACGGGAAAGAGGATAATAAGCACAATTTAAGTATTTAAATTGCTTAGGTTAAATTATAGGTGTCTACGTTTTCCCCTCTTTGGGGTGGCACAAGTGACGCCACTTTAAAGATAGTAGATAGATACATTTTGAAAGTGTAGAAGAAAAGTTAGTAAAAGTGAAAGATACCCCCTCGAGTGTCGATGGGGTGATGAGAGAAGGCAATCGACAATCGAAAAGGTGAGAGATTGGAAATAGAAGAATGGGCAGGATGCCCCAAGTGAATACAAAGAATGGTGTTGATAGGAGAATTATGTAGAAGAGGAATGATAGACGGAAAGAAAAGAGAAAGCTTTCATCCAGTGTATTGAAAGAACTTTTTTTTCATCATATTGCCAAAGATCTACGTCATTGGGCCTTATTAAAAATATAAGCATACGAAAAAAGTGGGATGACATGAAAATTCATACTAGAACAGTTTTCCATTGCTGAAAACACCAACTCAATGAAACATACAAAAAGTAATGCAATGTGAGAAGGAAATAAGCTCATTTAACAGGGAAAACAAGTACAAACACACATATTCCAATCAACAATGGTCAAGACGGTTGTACAAATGTTTTGTTATAAATTTGAATATCCCCAAACGTTCATGATTGAAAAAAAGGGTTAAAAATGATGCCCCAAGAAAGGATACATGCAAGGGAAGATGATGAAGGACACTAGGTCTAATAAGAAAGCATAGTTCGCTATGAAACAATACCAGACAACTATATGTGCCCCAGAGTACTGACAAAGTAGGATAGATTTGTAAATGGTTGTAAAGCTGATGATCCATGAGTCATTTGATCTATAAAGATGCAAAGTTTCCAACAAGATATGGAAATAATCACATGTAGAAGACACGAGTTTCAGCCACTACGAGCTGGTTTGCCTAGTTTTGTGGGTTTTATAATTTTTAGGATTTTTTGGAGAATTTTATTTTTTTTTTTGTTTTTGGATTTTGGATGGATATATTTTTTTATTTTTTTCTTTGGATTTTTAATTTTTGACGGGTTGGATGCGTAGAAGAAATTAGAAGAATCAACAAGAATCTCCCAGATGCAAAAGAAATGCCCCAGGGAGAAGAAAGAAGCATCAAGCAGCAAATAATGCCCCAGCACAATGAAAAAATTAATAAAATAATTATTTAATAAAAAATAATTATTCAATGGAGTGTGTAGAAGAAAGTATATCATGTAGGAGCAATAAAATTAAACTAGTGAGAAAAAATGAGCACCAGATGGCAAAGAATGCCCCAACACGATGAAAAATGAAAGAAAAATAATTATTTAAATAAAATAATTATTCATAACGAGTAGAAGAAGAGTTAGAGAAACAACGGAAGTCAAAATAGTCTTCATGACATCACGACTAGCAAGAATGGTTTAATATACCCCACCCGAGGGGGGTAAATCATCGCGACCAATTCATTTCTTACCGACCACTGCCGAAATTTTACCACGAGATCCCTGATAGTGACGAGGACGATGGTGAGAGGACGATCCTGCATGAGACGCACTAGCTAAGTTCGGGAGTACGCATGACATGCAAATGATGGCTTCTTCATGAGTAGCTTGACCTAATTCATCAATTTCTCATTTAATAGTGTAATTAATGTCTTAATTAGTAGTGTAGACGTAGGGTATAGCGTAGGCATGCATGCGCAGGGGTGCAGGCACCCTTATGGTGGTGCAGATACCCCTAAAGCACATGTGTGCACGTACAAGCACTAGAAAACATGTGCGTGCACACTCATACACCCAAAAAGTGTATGTGCACCCGTGCACATGCATATAGTACATCTGTACACGCACATGCACCAAAACCTTGGTGCAAACACACCACACACACCTGTGTGCACACATAGGAAGGAAAATATGGTGCAAGCTCCCTGAGGTGGATGCACACATGTGCATGTGCCAAAAAGGATGTGCACACACCACAAGGTACACACATGCCCCAATGGGGGCACAAGCACCTAAAAGAGATGAATAAGAGAGGGAAAATGACAAAAAAATGACACTTAGAAGAAAATTAAAATTTAGCAGAGGATAGAAGAATAATATAAGAACTTAGAAGAATTGTTATTGTCTAACACATGCCATGTTGTTGCAGAGATGGTTTCCATTGTTGTAGATGTGAGAGCAACATACTCGTATAGCTAAGATGGAGGGGAACATGTGTTGATGAGACCGTCGTGCCATGGCGATACTACTAGAGGCAGTTGGCTAAGGCTATGTAGCATGGATGCCATAGATTACCCTAGACCATCACCTATTGATTTCTTTGATTGAGTGGGGGAAAAGTGAGAGCTAGCGCTTCAAGATCCCCACAGGAGAGATGACCATCACACTGGAGGGCGTGTGGTGGATTTTACGCGTTCCCATTGTAGGCTCAATGATTAAGTATATAAGCGATTTATTTTTTATTACTATAGTGATTAGTGACATATTTGGCCGTGATGAGATACCCCATGAGGGTATGACTATGTCTTTACATGATTGTATAGTTGATCTGACTCTTCACCGGGGACCACTTTACTTGATGGCGCTTATTAGTGGGTTCTTACTCACTGATAAGATAAGGACATCATTTCTGATGGGATTAATCACATTAGTTCATGGATTGTTCAGTGGTGAGCAATACTATTGAGGCCAGTGCATACTAGCACATTTATACTAGGATCTCCACTTTATTACTTACTGTCAAAAGATAGTGGGGCTGGCATCTTTGCTATAGATCTGGTCCTAGGACCATATAGCGATCGGGCACCCTATAGGTGCGTTGCACTCCCAAGCTCTGGAGGAGCTGACATATATGACATGGGTCTCTATGGGAGATGACGTACGAGGGCACCTAGGTAGCACCTATTATTACCGATGAGAGTTTGTCAAGCTGCTAGAGAGAGATGCCATAGTTTAGCAGTAGTGAATTATTGTAGAGTTATGTTGTTAGATCTGATGCACGCTTGACTTATGGTGATACTTTATAATGTAAGAAGCTTCTATGTTTTACATTGTTTAATGTAATGGAGTATGTTGGCTGGATAATGGTGTTAAACATGATTGTAACTAGGTTCTTGTGTGGTTGATCATATTATAGTTATTTTTTAATTCATGATTCTTTAAAATCTAGATCTGGAATATGCTACGTGGAATGTTTATGGTTATTTATGATTCTTAATATACTTTATCTTCATCACACTAACATCCTGCATAAGAAACTCTAAAGAGGGACCTGGTACCCTTTGCATGCTTTGGGTGTGAGCGCTTAGCTTAGGCTAGGTGATGTGTCAGAATGCCTAGATTTTATACAGTGAATTCTAGGCTGCATCATTGGTTCCATGTTGCTGGGACCTCTTTTTTAGTTGTTTTTCAGGATGGTTCATGATGAAGATGTACCGGTTGACCTTAGCAAGTGTTGAGGAGTGCATAAAAAATATGGAAGAAGAGTACGCTTAGAGGTTTAACATTGGATTTGAGTTTTGATGCACGCATGCGTGGGTGGAGAAGAATTTGTATGACTATTTATATGAGAGCTTCTTTGCTATCTTCTCTGGTCAGAGCTATACGAGTGGTTAGTTTCTCATGCTTCTAAAAGGAATTTGAGGTATCATACACTTGTTTGGATGCATGAATAATTTCTAGGCCCTCTATGATACTGATCTAATTTGGACACGTGCACTGTGGACACTTAGTTCCATGGTGTTCAAAATAGTTATATTTTTGAGTACTCGATTTCCACTTATTCTTGCACAAAGGTAGACTGAGTTTAAGTTTTTATGTTTTCCAAGGGGGAAATATATTTATCAAGGCATTCCACTAGCGATCAAAATCTTGATGGTAACCTTGAACTTGAAAGAGAAGTCAATGGCTAGCTAACCCCCACCACACATGTGAGGACAAGAGAAGGTTTGGTGAAGGATGGTGGACCTAGCAGTAGAGAGGAAACGAGAAGAAAGGTGGCTTGAGTAAAATGAGGTGCATGAGAGGGAGATAGAGAAGCAACATGATATTGCAGAGCAGATGGCATTAAGGAGAGAGATGGCTCGTGAAGGATTTGAAGCTCACGTAGAAGGCATGGAACCAGAGCAATTTGGAACTCCCTCGTTTGGGAAAGCATAATAGGGAAACCTCCTTGGCCTCACATGGGATTGCATGCTAGAAGAGATGACATGGGCCACGGGTGCACATCTGAATCTACCTGGTAACCTATCCCTTGCACTTGGTTTTTCATTATCTAGTACAACCAATAGTTAGCAATACTAGTTTGGGTAGTAGAAGATTAGGAGTAAGTCAGATAGAAAGTACATCTATGGTTAGGAAAATTTCTTCTTATGTTGTTTGGAGGTACCTTCTTAGGTGCATCGTCAGCACAGAACTCAAGCGTGCATAGAATTTTGGACTCACTTCTGGGAGTAGTACCACCTCATGGAAACTATAGGAGTTCAGTTTAGTACCACTTTTGGGACACATGATAGTACATCCACTGGTCCACTTCTAACTATAGGTGGAGGATTAGGGAGGCATATGTGGCTCTAGTTCTGGTGGATTTGGTGGTTCTAGAGGTAGAGGGTAACATAGGAGGTTCTAGATTAGGTGGGCATGGTCCTCATCAACCCTAAAATATTTACATGGAGATGTCTCTCCATCTTCCAGAGTATAGGGGCATAGAAGATGCTGGCTGAACACATGCACATGTGTGAGATACTATGGTACACAAAAGGAATTATGGCTTCTGAGTGCAAGGCAAGTCAGTTTGTAACTACATTACAAGGATACACACATAGTTGGTATAGGAAGTTTGACCCTTATCAGACTTGCATAGATTATGCAGTATTAAAGGATGCTTTCCTCAAGGAGTTTCATATCCCCGAGTTTGAGCAGAAGAGTATAAGAGCACTCAAAGATATTAAGTAGGGCACTACTGAGAGTGTTCAGGAATATGATTCATGTTTCAAGACACTATTGTCTAAACTTTCTTATGATATTCATGCAAGCCAACATGCACATTGGTTCATTGGGGGCTTGATCACACCTTTTAGAAGGGTGTTATCACATAAGACATATACGGACCCACACAAAGCACTTGAATCTATTTTTTGCATGTTGAAGCATTTCAGAGTATAGACACTAGAGTGAGCCCATTCCTGGAGGCATAGATTTTATCTATGGAAAATCAGTTGGAGAAACTATCAAAAAATTCAGCACATGAGACACACACTGGGATTTGGGGTACAAATTGTGAAGTGGAAGGGCACACTAAAGATAGTTGTCCTCATAGATTCAGTACGTTCATTGTTGCTAGACTATGAGATATGTCATTTGGACCATGATGCAAGATGCTGCCCATTATTACAACACATGATAAGAAAGAATGTATCTTGCTATTGTAATATTTTCTGGTCCACGACTCACAATACAAAATATTTTCGGTTGATTGGTTAGATCCATGATGTTATAGATATTGTGTGTGCTACAGACTAGAGTATCAGATAACTCTAAAGGTAAAAGTGAGCACCATGATCATGACCATGCTCAAGTGCAATATGATCAAAACGAAGGGTGCTTTGAAGGAGGTTTTGGCAGAGGTCAAGGATACCATGGTGGATTCGGGGGCCAAAGCCATGGTGGTGGACAGAGGCAAGTTCCCTCACAGAACCTGTTTTACATGTGGATCTCCTAACCACTACAGGCGCGAATGTCCTCAAAATATTACTTGTTCTTTTTGTGGGAAGAATCTCAGCTATAAGGAATTCCTGGAATTATACGATCATCTTAGCAAGTAGCATAAACAGGAGAACAAGGGTGCGAGGATGGTTAGAATACAACACTCTGTGGAAAATTAGTGGATGCCAAAGTTGGCACCGGAACCTGAGGTATTACCTGTGAAGATTACTACACGTGCGAAAGCTGTGTGCACCAGGGAAGCATTACAACAGAAGCCTACCATCACTAAGGAGGAAGTTTTACATGCAAAGTACCTGGATCCTGCACATCAGAAGGAGGTTTATCAAGAGACCATGGAGGTACTCAGAAATCTTTAGGGTGAAATACAATGTTTAAAGGAACAGTCATGGAAGTTAGAACAAAATAAGGCAGCAAAGACAATCCAATTGGATATTGATGACTTAAAAGAGGTATGCAATATTTTGCGACAAAAGAATTTCATTCCATTATTAGGGAATTGGATAAAGGGAAACACTCAATATGTGCAAGTATTGAGAATGGACATAAGATCCTGCATGTTAATATTCCCCCTCATAGTTTGGATTATGACAAGGAGATCACTCTGAATGTTGTTGTGGATGGGTGGCTCTTGAGTAATATATTGATTGATACAGGCATGGAAGTGAATGTTCTTACTTTAGATGCATGGGTACAGATGGGAAGACCTCCATTACAGCCATCCTCTAATGTATTGTTTATGGCTAATTAAACTAAGGCCACTCCAATCAAAGTTTTAAAGGATGCATCCATTACTATACAAGGGGCCAAGTTCACTGGGGACTTTGAGGTCTTAGCACTTGCAGAAGTAGACAACTTCTCAGGTCTACTTGGGTACCCTTGGTGTTATGCAAATAATGTTGATCTACGGTTCAACAAGGGGTATATAAGTTTTGAGAATGAGGAAGAAAGAGTGATTATCCCTTTGACAGATGGGAAATCTACACCTTATTTTGAACCTTTGAGTGAGGAAGACCTAAACATAATTTATGTACGTGTCATTTGGGACCCAGAATTACTTGAGCCATCTAAGGAATAAATCCTCCAGTGGGAAGATGCACAGTCTATTAGTGATACTACAAGTGTTGCTTGAGATAACTAGGTACATGGCACATATGAGATGGTTGGTTGTGAAGTAAGAAGCACATTTTCGTAGAGAATAAAACCTCATTGTGTTAGGAGGATAGGTAACTCTTTACCTTGGTACACTGGAGAAGGACGACCCTATGGTATTCCTGCATGCCATGGAGAAGTAGTGGATGGATCAAGTGGAAAGAATAAATATGTTAGTGTATACCCTGCGTGGGACAGCAATGTGCTGGTGGATGGTTCACAGGGATAATCTCATGGAATGGAATGAAGTCAAAATTTCTCTAACCACTTGGTTCTTCAAGAGAAATGCACCTATTACAATCTGCATGTATCATGGTAATCAAATTGTTCAACACCATATTCAGTAGTGTGAGAGACTCTAGATAGAGGGGTAAGGAAGCTTTACCACCTTCACTATGGGTGCACAAGTTTTATTCCACTTTACAAGGTTGCGCATGCGCTTAGTATGTTTATGCAGAGCTACATAAGGAGACTGGAAATTGGTAGGACTTGATTGCAGGAATGACCCATAATTTTGACTACTTCTCTACTAAACCTCTGGTGGAAGAGGCATTAAGGGTCATAAAGCGCTTAACTATGGGAGATAGTGCAAAGGCTGAAGAACTCATTCAGGAGTTATTTGGTGAGGTAGACTTAGGAGCACATTTTAATGAAGTAGATGATACATATGCCGAACTATTTATGTGTGCTTTTCTTTGAAAAGGAGAAAGGAAATATGGTCTACATAGTGGATGATGAGGAAGTAGAAGATCTGGATATAGCTCATTCAATAGGTACGAACGAAGTGTTAGACAGTGTGGATAAGAATGCACATGCCTATCATGAACCTATGAAGACCAAGAAAGTGAACATTGGCATGGATGCTAAACCTAAGGAGGCAATAATCAGGGGATTATTGGTCTGATTATGAAGTGGACAAAGATAATTGAATTACTACGTGATTTCCAGGATTTATTTCCTAGGGGCTACCATGAGTTAAAAGGAGTGCATGAGTCATTAGGTGAGATGAAGATTAAGCTAAAGGAAGGAGCGCACCTAGTCAGGAAGAGACCTTACAGGATGAACCCGAACCTGTGCATAAAAGTTAAGGAAGAAATTGACAAAATGTTGAAATCTGGCATCATTAAGCCCCTAGAGGAATCAAAGTGGGTTAGCCCAATGGTAATCAGTATCAAGAAAGATGGTCAGATTAGGATTTGTGTGGATTACAGGGAACTAAATGTTGCATGTGTGATTGATCCTTTTCCTACACCTTTCATAGAGGAAATATTAGAAGGCGTTGCAGGGTGTGAAGTTTACTCTTTTACAGATGGATTCTTTGGGTATCATCAGGTTAGAATTACACAAGAGGATCAATAGAAAATGACTTTCACCACTGAATGGGGAATTTTTTCATATATTGTGATGCCCTTTGGTTTGAAAAATGTGCACTGTTGTATTTTCGCACATAGTTGTTCAAGCATTCCAGGATTTTATTCACAAATTCTTACAGGTTTACTTGGATGATTGGATGGTATATGGGCTTGTTAAGGATCATTGTGATAATTTTGCAATTAATGTTTAAAAGATGCAGATAGTTAAGAATCTCCTTAAACATCAAGAAGTGCGTGTTTGCTACACCTTTTGGAACTCTATTAGGGCATATCATCTGCAAGGAAGGTTTGTTAGTAGATCCAGCTAAGGTTGTAGTTATTGTAGGCCTGGAGGAGCCTACCAGTCAGAGTGAGGTGTGTGGATTCTTGGGCCACATAGGGTATTATAGAAAATTTATCAAAGGGTATGCAAATATTTTTCGCCACCCTCTGGAAGAATTATTAAAAGGAAAAGGGACATTCTATTGGGGAGAACTGCAACACATGAGGCATTTAAGGAGAGACTTACTACAACACCTATTCTGTGTTTTCCCTCATGGAACCAACCATTTCATGTACATGTGGACACCTCTAGCATGACCATTGGCATGGTGTTAGCTCAGCCTAGAGAAGGTATTATAGATCATCATATTTGTTTTGCTAGTAGAAAGTTGACTCCTGTAGAACATAATTACACAACTACAGAGCGTGAGGCCTTGTCAATGATCTACGTGCTGCATAAATTCAGACAGTATTTTCTAGCAACACCCTTTGTATATTTTATACTGATCACATGGCATTAAAATACTTGGTAAATAAGCCCGTTCTATAGGGGTGCATATGTTGATGGGTGCTCTTATTCCAAGAATTTGACTTTACAGTCATGGTAAAACCAGGTAAAAGTAATTCTATCCTAGACCACTTATCAAGGATTCAATCAGGGGAGGGACATGCAGACAATTGAAAGATAATGCTAGATGCACAATTGTAAAGGTTACATCATGACACCTTCAGAATTGGAGGATATTTTGTCTTTTTATGCACAAGTATGGCACCAGAAGGAATGAAGGCATTAGAGAAGAAACAACTTGCAATTCACGTGACACCCTTCATGTTGATCAGTGGTGACTTATACAAACTAGGCCGAGATGAAGTATTACGCCATTGGTGTGTACTAGAACATGAGCGCACAGATATCATGGAAGAGGCTCATGGTGGTATTGCAGGTGGGAACTATGTAGGTGATGCCACTGCACGTAAGATTCTACTCACTGGATTATGGTGGGAGACCCTATACAAATATTGTAAAGAGTATTGTAAGGCGTGTGATCACTGTCAGCATCTTGGAAAACCTAGGAAGAGAGATGAAATGCCTTTGAGGCCTATTGCTAGTGCAGAGCCATTTGAGAAATGGGTTGTAGACTTTGTGGGTCCTATTTCTCCAGCTGCACAGTAGAACTGGATCACACTATATCATCACTTGCATAGATTATCTTACTAGGTGGGTAGAAGCAATGCCTACAAAGGATTGTACAATAACTACAGTAACCAGGTTCTTATGGGAAAATATTCTTATTAGGTATGGATGTCCATTGAGACTTGATAAGTGATAGGGTCACACACTTCTTGAATGAGACAATCAGGATATTGTTGGATGAATTTATGGTTGCGCACCACAAGAATAACACCTTATCATCCTCAGGAAAATGGGACTGCAGAGGCCTTCAACAAGATATTGAGCCAGACTTTGACAAAAATTTGTGATGTTGGAAGGAAAGATTGGGATGATAAAGTTTTTGTTGTGCTTTAGGCATATAGAACAACCTACAAGAGGTTGAATAAGGCCACACCCTTTCAGTTGGTGTTTGGCACAGAAGCAAGTTATTCCAATGGAATTCATGTTACCATCATTACGTATTGTGCGCGCTGGAGGTCTAGCTGATGAGAAAGCATTAGAAGAAAGAATTGACAGGTTAATACAGTTGGATGAGAGGCGCATCCATAGCACGTTGGAGTCAGAAGAAGGAAAAGGCCAGGCAGAAGGCATGGCATGACCAGAAACATCAGGGACAAGAAGCTTGAGGTTGGATAGATGGTACTACTTTATGATTCTAAGTTTTTGTGCCATCTAGGAAAGCTTAAGGTGCATTGGTTGGGACCATATGTTATCACTCATATACTTGAATCCTGTGACACTTGCCAGTTAGAGGCACTTGATGGAATACGGTTACCTAGTTACTTCAACGGGAGTAGGTTGAAGCCCTACTATAAATAAGTCTTCTTGGTGTTTGTAATAAGACAATATTTCCATTTAGTATAGGTTTCCCTTTTTGTATTTCCTTTAATGTATTTCCTTCTTCATCGCTATGATTTGTCAATTTAGTTGGTGTTTTGTGTAATAAGCATGTTTGCGCACTAGAAGCTAATTACAATCTGAAGTATTTTTATGCACAGAGGACTGCACATACCATTGGTGTGGGGTGGTTGTTATTTGTTATTCACAACTGGGTACACATGAGAAAAAATTGTTACATGTGTTATTCAAGTATGGAAAAGAGTTGTTTGAAAGGTGATTACTTCTAAAGAAGACCATAGATGGAAATGAATGAATGAATGAATAGTATAACATGAGGTAAGCAACGGCCATGGAAACTACTAGAAGAGGGCACAGTAGCAAGGTACTTCATGCATGGAAGTGCATTGAAGAGAATTCTGTAGCCAGAAGGTAGGAAGGCGCACTAGAAGGTTATAGCTAGGGCGTGAAGGTGTACCGAGCAAAAATTGGGAAAATGGTCAATTAATGAGAGGATTGTTGGTAGGTGAAGGAGAAATAAATGCACTAAATTTTTGAAAATATATATAAGGACTGTGATGCGGGTTCATTTTTACCTTTATGATCACAAGTATTTGAGTGAGCTAAGTGCAATTGAGCCAAGCGAATCGTATTGAGGTTGTGGAGAGCTACAAAACCAGATGTGGAGAGAAGATTTGTGTGCATGGAAGTGGCTTGCGTCCCCATTGGTGAAGGGTTTGAGTGCAGCAAAAGCATTGAGAAGGAGCTAGGGCACGTGGTTTCGAGCTAGGGTACACGTAATTTTGAGCTAGGGTTTGAGTTTACTTAATACAGAAGACAAAAGGTGGATTTTTACAATGGCACTAAAGAAAGCACCTGCAACAGGACAAAGGGAAAGAAAAAGGTGGAGGTTGAGGTTGAAGTTTGCACCTGAGAGTACAACTTTTAGAAATATAGTACCCAAAAGGAGTGATAGTTGGATGGGATTGGGATTCCCACATTCACCGATGCAAAGTAAGTGATTACAATCACCGCACCACTGACAACAGGGAGAATTGGATGTGTTGTTGAACAAGAAGACCAACAAGCGCACGGTGGACGATATGCCAGTACATATGATGATGCTAGAGAGAAGTTTCTGAAGAAGGTAGGGGTTTATTAGTTATATGAACTCCCATACTTTGGAAAACTAGAGGCTTTATACCAATGGCTTATGAGCAGAGTCCATGAGGAATTTTTCTATTTTGCTAGATGGAGGGTAAGGATCACAACAGCCTTGATTTCCACATTAACAGGACATGAAGGGCACATGGAAAGATATTATGAGTGATATGACTGATAAGGAAGCTATTATAGCCACCAAAAAGGAGTTAGGATACTCCAAAGGTCCGTACAGAATGGACATAAACAAATTGAAGAAGTTTCCTATAGTGTAGGTAGCCGTGCATCTGCTCACCAAGTTAAATGATCAAGAGAGATGGTCACAGGTAAATACCATGTGGCTACACATTACAAAGAAAATGAACAGAGGGATAAATCTATAACTTGGTTGGCTACATTGCAGAGACTATTATTGAGGAAGCACGCGTAGGTGAGAAGATAAGTTTTGGTCTTATCCTACTATCCCTTGTTTTTATAGAAATTGGAGTCCCGATGGGCCAAAGAACAAAATTTGGGAATACCCCACTAGAGAAGAAGTCCCTCGTGGAAAGGTTTGAGAAATATTTATGTGAAGGATCAATGAGTGGCCCATTCAAGCAAAGGGCAGAACTGTGGTATGACCAAATTTGCATGGCGTTTGAGGAGGAGTGGCACATTCCAAAGGAGCTACCCATGGTAGTAGGAAAGGTAGTACAGTTCGCGGTGTATCATACATTTTTACATCATGTGGTTTTCCATGAAGGATGGGACATGGAGTCCATGGTGCAAACTACCCTATGCCTTCATACAACATGCTACTTCCAGGCTTCAGCTCACATATTTACTGATGCATGCCGATGAAATTCAACGCAGACAAGGTAGATTGTGACTACCATACCCTCAGGAAAACATATGTATATCCACGCCGGTCTGCCTACATTGAGAGGCTCATTTTAGATGTCATAAACATAAAGCCAGTAAGCTTGGCTATTGGGGATAGTGGAGCCGTGCTCATATATCTTCAGCTTAAGCCTAGGCTAGAGAATAATAAGTATGTGGAGAATGAGTTCATGCTCCTAGGGCCACCTAAGGGAAAACATACAATGGAGAATGTGCTAGCTCCAAAGCCTGTCTGTGACCATATAGATAGATGAGGAATAAGAAGAAGAACATGAAGATAGTGGAGGCTTGGATCATAGGGGCCGGAGGTAGCCCATAGACAGAGTGGAGAGTGAGTGTGTAGATACTCCACCACAGGTGCAAGAAGTAGAAGAGGACTTGAACATAGATGCAGTCCTTGAAGAGCACCAGTTCAAGAAGGTATTCAGAAGAACCAGGACCCAAGGTGCAGGAACACCACAGCATGTAAGGAGATCACCTCAACTCTCCCCTTAAAAAGAATCACCTGAGAAGAAGAAGAAGGAGAAAGCTGATGCTTAATGAGGAGGAAGTGGAGTTTGAAGAGAGCGCACTTGGAACCCTAATGCAACCAGAAGATGTGGAGGATCTTAGGGATGAAGAAATGAAAGATGAAGAAGAAGGGGTGAAAGAAGTCAGAAGAAATTGAGCATGAGAAAACCAGCATGTCAGTTACAACTCAGATAGGAGAAGGGCCAACTCCAAACCTTGGAGCTCAGGTTCCTAAGGGGCCAAGGATGAATGAGAAGTGAAGAATATGTTGTGCCAAGTATGGGCTACACCAAGGACACAAGTAAAATTCATCTACACCCAATTTCAGAGTACAGTGGACCTTAAGGAGTTATATGGGTGGGAGTTGATGGACCTAGATATGGCCACTACGCATGCAAGGAAACAACTATCCTGGTCCATGCAGACTCACATGGATGAACCATATTTTGATGTGTGTGAGGAGTCTTGTGTCTCAAGGAGAGTAAAGAAGGCACCTCAGAGTAGGCACATGACCATAAATCCACACTTATGTCTGATGAGCAGGTCAACAATGCCTTAGTCAAGGTATCTGCTGAGGTGGCACAAAGAAATATTGATAAGGCCACCACCATTAGAGCGTTGATGGAAGATAACAAGGATAAAACTGTAGAGATAAAGCACTTAAAGGAAGAGAAGGAGTGAGAACGAACAAAGAATGAGGCCTTCATTAGCATGGCGGAGGAGATTGGTGATTACATTCTGAAAGAAAGCCTCATCCAGAACCAAAGGTACCTGAAAAGTTTCCTTCTACAATGCATTATGTGCACACTTTGGTTGATTTGGTGCTAGAATATGGACCACTTAGAATTCCTACACCAAAAGATGTTGAACAAGAAGCAAAGAGAGCACATGGGCCTCTATGATCAGAAAAATTTCAACGTATGAGGCACTGCTCCAAAATTTGAAGGATGGGATGAAGAAAGCAGACCAAGCTCTGAATTTTTGTGTAGCTCCAGAGGTAGTAATAAGGACCAGAACTCTGGTTGAGGATAATGAATTTCTGGCAGCAATGAAGGATGAGACTTTAGGGTGCATGCAGAAATATTGGCACTAGTGAAACAAGAAGCGCGAAGCCCTTGCAGCATCCCAAGATCCACATAAGGAGAGGATAGATGAGATTGGGAAGCTCATAGCATAGAAGATGGATCTTCTGGAGGGAATGATGTCTACTATGGCCAATGTTTGTCCATGTTTTAAAAAATGAGAAGGAAAGTATTACTCAGGATGAGTTGGATGCCATCACTACAAACATTCCAGAGAAGAAAAGGACCGCGCTAGATGACTGACAGACATTGGAGGATGAGATTAAAAGTGAATATCCAGATTTGATCCTTCCAGTTGAAGAAAAGGAAGCTGCAGAGTAAAGACCCATTCTTTTGTATGGTGATTATTTACATTCATTCAATTCTTATTCTTTATTATTTGGGAACATCAGAAATAATCCCCATTGCTGGGATGACAAAATACTTTAGTGTGGGATAATGTTGAGCAGAAAATATTTTTCTAAGGAGAAGACACACATATGATTCGTGTGAGAACAAGGTGCATTTGAAGGCATGAAATGATAGGAAAGGAAATGCACGTCCAGGACAGTTTGATTTTGGACTTAGCCATTTTCATGGATACAAGCTATTTTTGGAGATAGTGTGTGGAGCACACATCGGGATGGAGACTTGCATGACACAAAAATGGTATTTTGGGAATGAGTGACTGATAAGTGTCATGCATGAGCTTGAGTTAATAATAGGATTACTTCTTCCAGTTAACTATAGGATGTCTATTATTAGCACACTTACATGTATGCATGTTATTGTAAAGGCACATGGCTATTATCAACATGTGACCTATTTTGGGAAGTACATAGGCAGTGAAGAGAAAATTCCCCACCCCTATAAGTATGTATTGAACTATGTAGTTTAGCAGTAGTGAATTATTGTAGAGTTATGTTGCTGGATCTGACAATCACATGACTTATGGTGATACTTTATAATGTAAGAAGATTTTATGTTTTACAATGTTTAATGTAATGGAGTATGTTGGCTGGATAATGGTGTTAAACATGACTGTAATTGGTTCTTGTGTGGTTGATCTTATTATAGTTATTGTTTAATTCATGATTCTCTAATATCTAGATCTGGAATATGCTATGTGGAATGTTTATAGTTATTTATGGTTCTGAATATGCTTTATCTTCATCACACTAACATCCTACACAAGTAACTCTAAAGAGGGTTCTAGTACCTTTGCGTGCTTCGGGTGAGCACTCAGCTTAGGTTGGGTGATATGCCAGTGTGCCTACATTTTATACAATGGATTCTAGGTTGCATCACACAACTTAGATGCAGGGGGAACCGTTCAAACCTTGGTCATGGCGAAGAAGGAAAAAGAAAAGAAGATAGAGAAATTATGCCAAGGACTAAAGGGCAAACAAGCATGAACCAAGGATGCCTATGATCGAGTTAGCACCCTCGTTAAAGGAATTTTGGGACAATGTCTGGTGCTAGTGATCCAGGCCAAGACATATTATGGTAACGAGATGGAATATTTAGAAGACCCAGTGGGGATGTTGATGACCAACATCAAGGATGGCACGGGGACAAAAACCATAGACCTCACCAAGGAGAAGGAGAATAACAAAATCACAGTTGAGGCCAGGGTTTTGGAGTTGGATGATCCACTCAACTAGCTCAAGGAGGCATACATCTTGGAAAATAGGGGTTTTAACAGCTACAGGAAGTGCGAGCCCATAATCAATGCTTGGGTAGATGAGAAAGAGGTCGCTCTCAAAGAATTACATGAGAAAATCCCTACCAACAAGTCCAATTGTATGCAGTTAATTGTTTACACTACTGCGCATAAGGATAAAATAAAAACCAAATACAAGAAAATGGATTTCAAGATTGGTCAACTTTGGGACTCCATCACTGAGCAGATGGACGAGTTTGAAGGTATCTGCACGGAGCTGTTAGTAGCCATATATGAGCTTAAGGGGAGTGGAGGAAGTCACTCTAGAACAAGTTCCCAACATTAGGAGAGGTGTCAGGAAAGGCTTTTGTAAAATTGAAGGCATGGGAGAAGCTATGGATGAAATAGACATGGAGTTCCCTGAAATCCTCCAGTTAGTCACTTAATGGTTGAACCATGCAGTATGTTTGCCTTAGTGGATTTTTGGTTCATTGAAGTTTTGTTCGGGAAGTATGAAGGATTGTCAAGGGCATAAATTGAATTAGTGTGGGGTGATGTTCAGCCCCTAAAATGACCAAGTACCCAATGAACAAAGGGTTGTGGTGTGCAGGAATAGGGCACGATGACACATGCTAAAGTAACATTTGGGGATGCATGAAGATTCGCACTTGGGAAGGATGGTTTCAAGACTTAGTCACTTTTGAGCCTTGATCAAAGTCGTGTTTAGAGAGCATGTGGAAAGGTGACTAGTTTCAGTTTGGATAAGGTTAAGCTATGTAGCCTTGTAGCTCAAGGAATGAATATTCATGGGTATCATTACGGTTATCATGAAAGGATTGGGGGATGAAAAGGTAGAGTTAGTTTCAGATAGCTAGCACCTGCATGCTAAGGATACTTGATTGGGGAAAGGCAAGATGACAGTTGGCATGTTCATGATGAATGATGTTTAGGTGGTTACGGAGGATTTCTATGGGCCCTTCCCTTGTAATGATGATTTGGAAAATGCATAAGGTGGGTGCGAGTAGAGTAGAAATAGAGGGAGGATGGGTTTGAACGGAGAGATATGAGTGGAGAGTGTAGGAGGTGATTGTAAGCCTTGTAATGAAGTTGTTGTAGAGAGCATGCTAAGAATTTATTGATGTATTATCTCCATCCATGGAATCTTAATTATATATTTGACTACTATAATATAATGAATTAATACAATGGAGTGGTTCTGAACATCTGTGTTATGGATCTTGATGTATGTGTTTTCTTTATTGTCCATGAATTCGAACCCTTGTGTTCTTGATACTGTTTAGGGTTTATATATGATATTGTTGTAATGTGATCATATTTACTTCCATATGTGGTGCGCCCGAATCTAGATCTAGTTCTTGATCTAAATTGTAAGAATGAATGTAACTAATTTCTATTTGTACAAACACATTTTCTTTAATGGAGAACATTCCCATGAAGCTCATATAAGGGAGGGGCTTGGCACCTATGCGTGCCTCAAGTGAGCTCCCTAATCAGGCTAGGTGATATGCCAGTGTGCTTAGGGTTTGAAGAGAAGTTAGGGGTAAAAAGAGACTACAACTTACATCACCAATCCCTTATTATTCATCTCGTAGTGACATACACCTTATGTTAAATTGTCACCCATTCTATCATTTTGTAGTGGTATACACCTTAGGTTACATCTCCACTCCCTCCTTTTATCTTATAGTGACATACACTTTAGGCTAAATCATCACCCATATCCATCCATTCATCTCATAGTGATATACGCTTAGTACTAAAATCATCACCCATTCTTCCTTATAGTGATATACGCTTAGGGATAAATCATCACTCCTCCATTCAACAAGTCATGATACACACTATGGCTATAGGGTTCAGTCACATCTCTCCACATGTCGCATTTCCATCACCATAACATATACACACTCATCCCAACGCACTAGAAATAACCAACACTACTCAACCATTTCCCAATGATTACTCTTGTTTACGGTTCATTCTTGATTGTTGAGGGGGGGGGGAAAACAAAATGAACCTTCATTGTATACACTTCCATCCACTTGGGGGTGCGCGTTGATCCTATCATTCCATTTTGCATTCCATTTCATCCATCCATGATCACTTTATTACACATGTTAGATTTCTTTCTTATATGTCATTATCATACACACATGTGCATTCACAACTCTATTTAGTGTGATCGTAGACACAAGAATTTTACACACGGCATGGACGCTCACCTACTACTCTTCTTATACTGGTCACTGGGGGCATCCACATTCATCTTATCCATGTGCTATTATTTCATGTTGTACTTCTCATATTATATTACTATCATATACACTCTTTGACATATTAGTTATCACTCTAACATGCTAACGTGTGTTCTATGGGTAACACTTGTTTTGCAGGATTACATGTTTCCATGAATACTTGTTTGTTTCTACTTGTCTACTTTGTTTTCCAATGTATGTGGGCTTTGCCCTTTGCTTGCGGTGCACACTTGTTTTATTTGCAGCCATGATGGCCTTGTGTGTCTTGAGACATTGTGACTAATGTCCCGTGTTTGCAACCTGCTTTGTGCGGTCTACTTATTTTCTTGCGTGTGTTACACTACTTTTTTTGGTAATTACTACATTTTGTGCGTACTTTACACTTGTCTTATTACATGCATGTGGTTTTCAGACTAACATTTTTTTTTTCTAGCTGTCCCCTTTTGTGCATGCCTTGGTTTATACTAAGCGCTTTCCCTTTCCCCCTGCAAGAAAGAGTTCTACAAGTCAGAGTGTGATAGGTCCTCTTTTGGGGGCCACATTCTCCTTTCAGTGACGTCACATGTATCCCCAAATAGGGGGGAATCATTAAGGGTTTTACATATTAAAACAACATATTCACATCAGTTCAGTACAATGCATTTCTTGCCCTTGGCATTATGGGGTTTACATATAGCGAGTGAGTTAAGACTAGTCTACGTACTCTATACGCAGTGGGCTCTACAAGACATGGTGTCCTTTGGCATTTCTGCAGAGAACTTATAGGATTGTAGCTTATAGTGGGTGTGCCTCCCTACACTACTTTGTCCAGTGGCATCGGATCACTCAAAAAACTAGGACAATATAGAGATTTATTCAAACATTTCAGTAGAAGCGGTTTAAATGTTGGAGGACGCAGAGGCATTTCCTCCATATACTTCTTCAGCCAGGGTAGTGTGAGATCACCCAAAAAAATCATGACACTACAGGTATCCATCTACACTCTTTCTCTCAACATGGATCAGGTGCACATGTTCCAATTACATTTTTCTTTTCACATATTTTATAATTGCATACTTTACACATGCATATTTTACACAACATTTTTTACATACATATATATTTCACTACTTGATCATTTTCTCCTTGCATGTCTGGCCATATGAGAAATAAGCAGTCAAATTGGGGGAAACAACAACAATGAAAATGAAAAATAAAATGAAAACACACCACAACAATAATTTCCTTTACTAACCATATAGGTACACTACACACTGTAGCAGCTACACACACATTTTGCCATAGATTCACTCTCATCACTTTTTATGCGCATTTTTTTATCTTTATAATCCATGCTCCTCCAATTTTTCTTTTTTTTCATTCCACGCTTGATTCTAGTCCATCAGCATGTCTCTTCTACACTCTATATGGATATTGTTAGGAAACAAGGGATAAAATATACAGAACAATCCCTCACAGAATCACAATAGTAGAAACAAATATGCAGATAAATATCACAGATCTAAAAATAAAAGTGCATAATAAAAAATAACACAACGCAAAGAGACAATATTTAACATGGTTCACCCAATTTAGGATACATCCACCAAGAATCACTTGCTCAGATTTTATTACAAGCCACATATTTTCTCAACATAATACCCAGATCTGTTTGGAGTTGTGCTCAACAAACTTTCCTGAATTCACACACATCTATAATGTTACATCAACCCTACCATATGCATAAAACCACATAAATAGGCAACTACTTAAGCATTTTTACAATACCATGGGTACTAAAACCATGGGCCAAAACTGCCCCATAAACCTATGAGTCAACGCCCATATGAGAAGAACATGTTTTTTGATATATCGAAACATTTTTCAAGGCCCCCCGTCAAGAAAACTGTGGATAATGTATAGTATTATTAGTGTACAGTCTTCAACACTTCCACACATGAAAAAAAGATCCACAACATAACAATATCCCACTTGGAGACTATTTTTCCTCTAAGAAAGTTTCTCAACTCTTCACGGTTGTATGTGAAGACCAGCTAAAGCTGAACACAGCTTCAACTCCTCCCTTGTGACCACCTTGGTCATCATGTATATAGGATTGTTACTAGTATGAATCTTCTCCAGCTTCAACTTCTCTTCCTCCAAAGTTTTCCTGATGAAATGGTACCTAAGCTATATATGCTTCATCCTAGAGTGGAAAGAAGAGTTATTAGCTAAGCGTATAACACTCTGACTATCACTATGTAGCTTCCGTTTCTCCTACTTATGCCCCAACTCCTCAATAAATTTTTGTAACCGAATCATCTCTTTTCTTGCCTTTATGGTAGCAACATACTCATCCTCCATGGTTGACAAAACCATAAGCTTCTGTAGTCATGAAATCAAACTCGTTATTGTCCCACCTATTTTATACATCTCCAGCCATATTTAAATCTACATAACCACGTAAAGTGTTGTTTGATCCACTGTAGCACAAAACTATCCCCATGATCCCTCTTAAGTATGAAAGGATCTAATTTACTTCTTGTAAGTGATATTTACCTGTATCACTCAAATCTACTCACATTTCCCACTGCATGGGCAGTATCAGGCCTGGTGCACACTATGACATACATCAAACTACCAACCACTGATGAGTAAGGTACCTTGGACATCTGGTTTCTCTCCAGCTCTGTCTTAGGACACATCTCCTTTGATAACTTGAAATGGCCTACCAAATGCGTCCCAACCGGTTTAGCATCATGCATATTAAACCTCTCCAATACCT
Source organism: Taxus chinensis (assembly GCA_019776745.2). Taxonomy (NCBI): domain Eukaryota; kingdom Viridiplantae; phylum Streptophyta; class Pinopsida; order Cupressales; family Taxaceae; genus Taxus; species Taxus chinensis. The sequence goes on from CM034151.1 coordinate 888,685,498, forward strand.
TCTTAATGTACTCTTCCTAAGATAAATTCAACTTCCATTCCTTCCTATCCCTAGATATCCTCATACCAAGGATTTGTTTAGCTACCCCCAAATCCTTCATAGAAAAAGAGTCACTTAGCTGCTTCTTGAGTACTTTTATTTCCTGCATGTTTTTTCCTGTAACCAACATGTCATCCACATACAAGCATGGGATAATATAACTACCATCTTTAAATTTATTTGTATACACGCAATGGTTAGAATGACATCTAATATAACCTTGCTCTATCATGAAGCTATCAAATTTATTATATCATTAACGTGGAGCTTGTTTCAGGCCTTACAAGATCTTCTTAAGTTTGCACACCATCTCCTCTTTACCTTTGACCTCATAGCCCTCTAGTAGCTATATATATAGATCCTCCTCCGAATCACCATAGAAAAATGTAGTCTTTACATCTAGCTGCTCTAAGTGCAAGTCTTTTGCTGCCACTATTCTAAGAATAGTTCTAATAGAAATCATTTTTACTATAGGACAAAAAATCTCATCAAAATCTATACCTTTTTTCTGTGTAAACCCCTTGACCACCAACCAGGCCTTGTATCATTTCTTGCCTCCTTCTTCCTCTTTAACTTTGTACACCCATTTGTTATACAAGGCTCTTTTACCTTCACGTACCTTCACCAAATCCCAAGTATGGTTCTCCATGAGAGCCTGATTCTCCTCATCCATGGCTTGCTCCCAAATATTCATTGCATCTACCCGCATTGCTTCATCAAATATATCAAGCTCTCCGCTATCAGTGAGTAATAAATAATAAAGAGAAAGAGAAAAAAATTCAGGTTCTCTTCTTACCCTAGAAGACCTCCTCAATATAGGAGTTTGGGGTTCATGTTGAATAGGTTCCTGAATTGATTCATGTGTCACATTCCCATCTGGTGGATTCTCTACCACTGCATATTCTTTCTTGGATTCTTCCATGTTTTCCTGTAACTATTGCTTATACATAACTTTCTCGTTAAATACCACATCCCTAGATCAAATGATTTTCTTGTCCTTAATACTCCAACATTTATATCCAAATTCATCACCACCATAACCAATGAAAGTGCATTTTTCTGATTTATCCTCTAGTTTGGTCCTATCATCATTGTCTATATGAAAAAACACCTCACATCCAAAGACTCTAAAAAATGAGTAATCAAATTTCTTACTATACCAAGCCTCCTCAGATATGCCTCCATCCAAGGCACTTAAGGGTCCTCTGTTTATCAAGTACATAGTTGTGCTCACTACTTCTACCCAAAAAGAAAGAGGCAGTCTCGCATGTAACCTCATGCTCCTAGCACGTTCCAGTATTGTCCTATTCATCCTTTCTAATACCCCATTCTTCTGTGGATTTCCTAAAACCATCTTTTTCCTACGGATTCCATTCTTAGAACAATAATCATCAAACTCATTGCTTCAATACTCCCCTCCATTATCTGACCTGATACATTTTAGCTTAAGACCTGTTACATTCTCTACCAAGGCTTTCCATTTAACAAAAGTGTTAAATAAAATACACACAAACTTTCCTTATTGCATCATCAATAAAAGTAACATAATAATTTGAACCCCCAAGATATGATACCTAAGAAGGCCCCCACACATAAAAATATATCGGCTCTAAATTACTCGCTTCTTCGTAGGTCCAACCTTGAGAAAGCTTACTCACTTCCGTTTCCCATATACACAGTCCTCACAGAACTCCAAACTTGTTTCTGTATATTTGGGAAAATCCTTCTTTATGATCTCCATGCCCTTATGGCTCATATGACGTAGCCTATAATGCCATAATGTTATATCTACTTCTGAAGCCATAATATTACAAACATTAGTGCTATCAATGGTTAAATATAAGGTTCCAACCTTCTTACCTCTTACCACCACAACAGCACCCTTGGTAACTGTATGACAGAAAATCAACACATGACCTTCTTCACACCCGACCTCTCAAGGTCATGCTGAGACAGCCATTGTAGAATGAGTGTGAATGTGAGTGTGGTGACAAGGATCGAGCTAATTGGGTAATCTTATATCTTTAACACGCAATGTCAGGATCTGCAAGTCTAAATCAAAGAATGCTCTCCTAACCTGAAGTGGTGTGATGGCTCGGTCTGAAATAATAGCCACTCGTAGACTCTAATCAATTTCGAGCTTGGCCGAGATTCTATATTTTTCAGTTTTTGAACACACGGAAAACAACCTACAGTCACCTCGTATAGATCTCCAGACAAGGTCATGGAAATAAGAATGAGAGGCACAATGAAGCCACATGTATTTATGGGTGATTTTACGGTTTGGTCCAGAAATTCTTAGCCTGGTCAGCTGCTATGTTCAGTAATGAAAGTTGTGCAATAATATCTGGTAGAAGTGGTGAAGATCTAAATACTAATGTATGTAGACTAGTGTCAATTTCTAATTGACTAGCAGGTCTATTGGGTTGTGGGACCTAAGGATCACAACCAAAGACTCTTGGAGGATGTGGCTCTTAAATGGTCATGCACATAATGAAATCATGTTTCTAAGAGCATCCCAATAGTCATAGGCTTTCATAACAACGATATTTAGTGTATTGAGTTGTTTTATTTTCTTAGCAAAAGTTGTGGGTATGCGTAAGACTATCAAACGTAAACTAGTATCAATGTCAGTTATCAATTCTGACATGTTGGTTTGTGGGACCAAGGGATCATAACTGTATGTCTTTTCTTATTATGGACCATTGATGGTCATACAGAATGAATTAAAATGATTTTTGATAAGAAAACTAATTACTAAAGGATATCTAATCTATGTTTTTGGAGTTTTCACAATATTTTGGATCAAAGCAATAAAAGAAAACTAATCTATCAAAGGAAATCTTTTTGTTGTTTTATAATTTTTAAGCAACACTTTCTAATCTAATAAATAAAGTAAAGATGAGTAATCAGCCAGATGTAGCTGGTTACTTGTGTAAATGTATGAATCTGATTTAAATAAAATAACCTAATCTAATCAAAACCCTTCAAACCATACCTCAGAGGTGAAGAACAAATCATGACCCTGAAAGGGGCTATTGTTCCTCACAACTTCCCTGGTAATGTTAAAGAGGCAAGCTTACTAATGACTTGATCTACTTATGATTTGACTAATTCTATTTAAATGAATGATTTTATACTTTATTTGATATGAATGATTCTCTACTCTATTTGATATGAAATGATTGAAAATAGTGATTTAAAATTGAAAATTCAACAAACAAGGCAAACAAATACACAATTCCAACCTAGACAAGCAAGAGCTTTGGCAAATCTAGTTGTGTTTGTATTTGTCCCCTCAGTATGTTGCTTTCTTTCTCTAAGTGTTCATGTGATTCCAAGGGATTGGGAATGCAAAACCAACAATAGGAGAATGGCGCTTGAGAAATGGCATCTTGATGGTAGTCCATATGCAATGTAGGTAGGAGAGAGATAGCACAAGAGATCATATCTTGGCTATCAAATTCCTAACAAGATCGTACCAACAATAAAAATCAAGATACACAAAAATTCTCATGCTTTTTGCTTGAATGAAAGCATGGAATATATAAGAATGGAGCATGGGAGGTGCCTTCGTGCACAAGGCAAGAAGGAGTAGTTCCAACCAATTAAATCAATTAAAAAATAGGAGGAAGGAGAAAAAAGTAATTAAAGCTAAGTTTAGACAGTTTGGCTCACAGATGCATGCAAAAAGTGAAATTAAGTGAACTATCGCATGTTAGAACACGTGTGAGGGATTCTGGAAAAAGCAGGCAGGACCACCGCACTGCACAAGGTGGCGATTTCAATACCGCCGCCCTATTTTGGGCTTGCGGTTTCAGAACCACCACCTGGGCAGGGCAGCGGGTCCTGGCATTAAAGGCCAAAACATGCATAGAAATAGGAAAGAAGATAGAAAAAAGTGTGGGAAGGCTAGGTAAAGACGTCTACCTAACAATTATATATTGTAAATAGAAATTGGAGCTCGAAAACCTTCTTGAAAGGACCTGAATCATCATTGGGGAATTTTGTAACCATTTTCTGACAATGTAGCACATGTAATTTTGGGTGCGTACAGTAACCTTCCAAGAGCATGTTGTAAATATTACAGTACAACCATCACTTCCCAACTACACCATCGATATCAAATTTCTTCTTAATGTAGGCACATGTCTGACATCCTTCAATAGCCATGTATTCCCATTCTGCATCTTAACATGAAAAAAACCTTTTTCAACTATGTTGTAAGGCTTGTCATCACCAAGAAAAAAATTCCCAAAATCTCTTTAAACATAATCAACAAAATAATTCCTATGTGGAGTAGTATGGAAAAAACCCCCCGAATCTAAAACCCAAGATTTAACAATATTATGCAAAGAAAGAATCAAAGCATCCTGACATACATTACTCGTTTCCACATTTTCCTCCTTGTTTTCTTCCTATTGTTTCTTCTTTTCCAAAGCTCCCAACAATCCTTCTTTGCATGCCCATACTTTCCACAGTGCCAGCATACTATCTTTCTTTTGGATTTTGACCTTGCCCGATCTTTTGATTTTCCACGGCTTCCTCTATTCTTTTGTCTCTCTCTAGTTTCCACTGTCAAAGCATTCCCTAAAGTAGAAGATTCCCTAGACAATTTTTCTTCACATTTCCTAACTTAGAATCACCCCTATCAACATCCTCAAACTTCAACTTTGAGTTATTTGAACCGAGTTGCTTTCCGCCATTACCAGTTATTTCAACTCTTAGATAAAGAGCACAGAATTAATAAAGCCCTAACTTCTTCCATACAAAATTCTATTGTATTTTGGAAGATAACATAGTTTACAGGCTATATTAAAATCATTTAAATGGTCTATTACTGTAACCATTCTCAGACATATTCATTTTAAACAAATTTTTCAGTTAAAATATCTTGTTAGAGGCAGAGGGTTTTTCATACAACTTCCCTAATGCATCCATGAGTTATTTTATAGTCTTTTTCATTGAAACATTAAATAATACCGAAGATGCAAGACATAGACGGATTACTCCCCAACTGCCTTAAATGTAATAAAATCCCATCTAATCCATTTTATGCTCAAGGTTTTGAAATTCCCCTTTTCCAGACAACGGAATATAAATATCCTTCCTGATAAAGGTAATCTTTCATCTGCATCTTCCAAAGACTAAAATTATACCCATTGAATTTATCAACCCTTGACTTCCAATTGGCTTCCTATCAATAAGACCATGTTTCAACACTTTAGTAAACAAAGGTAAGGATCTGATACCAATTGTTAGAAAATAAGGGGTAAAATATGTGGAACAATCTCTCAGAAAATCACAATAGATAGAAACTAATATGCAAATAAATATAATAGCATCTGATGAATAAAAGTGTTTGGGCATCAAAAGGTAACACAACACAAAGAGATAGATATTTAACTTGGTTCACCCAATTTAGGTGTACATCCACAAAGAATCACTTACTCATATTTTATTACAAGCCACCTCTTTTCTCAATACAATACCTAAGATCATTGTTTGGATGTATTCTCAACAAAACATTGGAATTCACACCTGAATGTCATACACATCTACAATGGTACATCAACCCTACCATAACACAAAACCACATAAATAAGAAACTGCATTAAGTATGGATTTTACAATAGTGGGTACCAAAATTCATGGGCCAAAATGACCCCATAAACCTATGGGTCAAAATATCCTGCCCATATGAAAGTCTTAACATTTCCTAATATAGTCAAGGGCAGTATTTTTCGAGGCCAATTTTGGAGGATGTACGTTTGCATAATTAACGGAAAAGTGTATATATTCAACACTTCCACACTTGTAGTTATGTTTCTCAACACTAGGGAAAAAATCAGTTAAGAGTAGTTACAGGGATCTCTATTTAGTTAAGAGTAATTGGTGTGAAACTAACTGAAATAGTAGAACAGTCACCAAAATATCATTGTTGAAAGTAGAATAGGTAGATGCAAGAGTTTATGCAAAGGTTAAGCCTTCTTGTTTTTTTGAAAATGAATGTGAATGACTATGTATAGATTGGTTCTCAAGTTGGAGATGACAAGGACTGAGATTAATCCCATCTTTTGGTGCCATCTTATTTTTACCTTTATACTTCAAACCCTAATCCCACATATTTCTCATGATAGCACATCACAATCATTTCAGCATATAATCTACATCAATGAAATAGCCTCAACTGCAAGGATTTCAAGATCCCAATATGGGGCACCTTATATTGATGTTCAAATAATATAAACACACTTCTTATTGGGATCTTTCAAATCAAATTACAATGAATATTTGTCTTCCTAATCAGCCATAATCGGGGTTGACATTACGATATTAATCATAGAGAACTCTCAATACAATCACCCATGTCTCATGAATACCTATGAATATATACAACTAGTGTCAAATGATCTACAACTCAATCCATCTAGATCTGAATCATTCTTGAGAAACCTACATAATGACATTCAATACATGATCATGAAGATCTGCATTCAACACACACAATATAGGAGGAATCATTCCCTCCTATCTTCATGACTCACTCTTGAATAAACATCACTGTCTATAGTTATTATTGCTCTCTACTTCACAAAGTAAGAATGGAAAAAAATCACCTAGGGCATGACATGCACGCACGCACGCGCGTGCACACACACACACACACACCATAACTACATTTGGGTCTAAAATGATAGTGCCCAAGAGGTTTTTCTTTGCAGGAAAGCCCGTTGTTCTGGCAAAATAAGATAAAAGGGGTTGACCAAAATCATTTTGCACCATTATACTCAAAACATCATGATTTACTATCTTATCCTTGATTCATATTCAAAATAGGTCATTTTCCCTCCACTTTCACAACAACACGAACGTAGTTCGACAAATTCCATGTAAGAATAAACTAGTAACATTCACAATTGACCCATATAGGTCGAACCTAGTGAAAACCATGATTCATTCATGCTTTTCACAGAAATCCCAAAAACCACCTATACATGCGGATTAAAATGCCCTATTTAAAATCCATAAATGGGCACCTCATTTATCTCAACCAATTAAATCTGATTTCGTTTAATGGGACCCCTCAATGCTCATTTGTACTTCTCAAAATCTACAGTCAAACCTTCGATATGCCTGCTTCAGGACTCTGGCAATCAGCTTAAGTTATGTCACTCAAATGACTTGAACATATTAACCAAACCATGTCACTTAGTATACCACTTTATGGATAATTATAGGACCATGTAAAACACTTCTAATGCATTGTTATAAGCAATTGAGTTCAACCTACCTACTAGATTAACTTGTTGACATATTTCCACATAGTATTAGTCTAATTTCACCAAATCATCCTGCCCAAAACAGGTGTTTCCACAATATTAGCTCATAAAAATATTTATATGAATAATAAAATACATATAAAGTGGATTCATTGGATGCCAAATTCATCCCTAATTCACATTCTAGGTGATATAAATCATTAAATAATCAATATCATGTTTAAAATAACTCAAAACATTCAGAAAAACACATCATGTCATGCACTGGACAAAAACATTCATGTCCAAAGAATGACCTAGAAACAATCATAAAAACATGTCATCATGAGAAAAAACATATATCACTAGAAATATATCTTAATCCTATCTTTCCATCACATTTTTTAATCATCCCAAAATTCTACATGTATCTCTAGATATAACTCGACTTTACTAAGACACTGCTTTTTAAGGCCTCAAAACTGCCCTTTGACCAGTCAACCTGAATGTACCTCATTTGACCATGTACCTTCATGAACATGTCCTTGAAACATCTATGGACATAAATATCAGATCTTACTTACATTCCATAACATCAATTTATCTCATACCTCATTTGAACAACCTTGTCCCAAAACGTTCTTCTTCATAAACTAACATGTTTGAATGGGGCCCACTCATCACCATGACCTATACCATACATTTATAAAAATATAATGAGATTCCTCTACATCATGTCAATCATATTTTTTTATTAATAAATCAAAACTATGGTCACTATACCTCTTCTTCTGCAAACATTTCTCCTTTTTAGGGTTTAACTAGGGTTTTAGACGACTTTATCTTCTTAACATTCGTTCATAAAAACCTAAAAATGAAATTACCTCGTAATTTTTATTAAAACCTTCTAGACTCACCATAAAAACATCTCTTAAAATCCAAAATTTCCCTTGAAAATAAAACAATTCAGGGTGAGCATCAGAAGTTCCAACTCCGAGCTAGAATTTGTACTAGATTTTGACCTTGTCTCACAAAAATTGATTATAACATTGAAAAATACACCTCATGGAAACCTTAGAATTTTTTCCCAAAGCACAATGACACATCCTAAAAACATCTTCTAATCATCACAATTTCATCACCATACCTCAAACTCTCCAACCTATCTCATTTGCATAGCCTCGCCTTAGGGTTGTCTCACTGTAGAAGCTAGGGCCAATTGACAAGAACATGGTATAGTTCATCATTAAATCACTCAAAATTACTCAACCATACCTGGTAATACCATGAATTACACCTGAATACATGCATCCATGATCTCATATAGCTCCAAATACTCAATCGCCTCACACCTCCTAGCATCCATACTTGCTCCAAATGAGCACCTGTAACATAGCCAATCACCTATACCTACACCATGACAATGTTGTGAGTACCTAAAAAAACTCTCCAAACCTACTATCCAACATGCCAACATGCTTCTCAAGAAAACAATAATCTCATATCATCATGCAACATCACTTAGGAACCTGAATAGGCTTGGCAAGAGCAATCAATCCTCACTGAATCTCATTGTATCACTATGAGCACATCTGAATCACCATGCCAAAATCACAGACAACATCAACTGATCCTAATACATCATCCAATTTTTCATTAATTTCATTTGCATCAATTACAACACCTATAGAACCACATGCCAATATAGAGAAGAAGAAAGAAGAGGTTAGAGGGGTCAAGCACAGATTTAAGGAGAGGTATGAAGACCTAGGAAAGAGTGAGGATCATATGTTCAAGGTCAATAGACCTAATCAGTAATTGAAGAACTATGTTTGAGAAAGGAAGGAGAGAGGGTGAGTTTGAGAAGGTTTTGAAAGAGAGGAGTTTAATTTTTTTATCACAATTAGTTCTAGAAGAAACATATCTTCAGTGATAATCCATTTTAGGTGGCTAGCTGGGTGATTAGTCATATTGGGGGTTACATCCTATTTGTAGGAATAGTGTCCTACTAAAATAGGGGTTGGTGCCTCACTAGAAAAATCTTGTTTTATGTGCAAGTCATTTGTTATGAGTAATATTAGCAGAGGTTTCAGTGAGTTTTCCTCCCCTTGAGGGTTTCCAACTTTACATCTTGTGTTTATGTGTTCTCCCTCTTATTTCATGTTATTGAGAATGGATGTTGCACACCTAATAAGTGTAGAATTTTTATATGCATGTTGAATTTTTATTTGATGATGTTGTAAACTATAGAAAATGAAATGAAAGTTTTGTAAGACTGATTCACCCCCCTAGTCTCTATACTTCTAACATATGTAAGGTAGCCGATGTCTATGGAACAATGTTAGTAAGTCGTATGTTTGTGAATCCATATGAAAAAAAATTGTTATACTTCCCAATTGTGATGTCTAAATTGACAATTTGTACTACCTTATTAAAGTTTATCCTAGCCAGATTAAATACTGAATGGGGTGTATTAATGTGTAGTCACAAAATAACACACTTACTATTACATTTATATTGCTGGGTATGTTAATTTATATATGGATCTTGCGTGATAAAAGTATTCACTAGTGACCCATCTCTAGGTCTAGTGGTCAGTTAGTTAGGTGTCATTGTGTTTTGTCTGGTTTAGTCGTCAGTTGTCTCTGCAGTTTTGGCCATCTTTCAGGGTGTCTCAGATGTCGTAATTTGTTCAGTTGTTGTATTTAGGTCTACACTGGGTGCACCTAGGGTTTAGGGCTCCCCAAGGGGCCCCATTCCATGATTTTAGGCACCCATGTCATCGTAATTTGTGGTCTTAATTTCTTTGTTCGAGGTCGGTTCTAACGATTACCCTATGTATTCCCCTAGGTCATAGTTCGGTAGTTTCGGGTCACTAGTGTCAAAACTTGCGCAAGAGATCCCTATATAAACAAAGCATACTCACTACATTATGGGTGGACATGTCACGCATCAAGGGAAACTATCTACTAAGGATAAGGGATTAAATTTGGGCTTCTTCTACATCTGCATCACAAAAGCTTTGGGGGAAAGGGTTGTATTCTTTCCATTCCATTCACCATTTTTACATTTTACATCTAGTTATTGCCCCCTACTACCATGTCATTAGCGCTAGGGAATCCTAGACACAAAATTACACACACATGCACACTAGAACTACATCCAGGTCTGAAATGTAGTGTCAGTGCTCAGTGATAAACCACTAGTTTTAACGGTTGAGGTTAGTCTGACCCCACATAACCTTTCATTTTATAGGGCATTATCCACCTCATCTGACAGATCCAATGCGACAAATAGACATAGGGCTTCAGACCAAGTTTTGACACTAACCAAACTTAGTTTTTAAACATCTACAGTGTTTAGAGCACCCAGGTCCCCAATAGACCAAGGTCAGCCCCAGGGTACCCCAAGTACACTCCCAGGCACCTCAGTATATAGAAAAATAGTCAATTTCTGCCCTTCTTGAAGTCATTCAGTCATAACCTGCCCAGTCCACACACCAGTCTGCTACAGTCCAGCACATAGTGAGGTAAGTTCATTTACATGTTAGTAACATATCCCTCTTATTTCCATTATTTAAATCCATTCAAATACCAAAGTAAAATATTTAGATCTAGACACTTCAATATAGCACTTAGTTTCTATTTAGATTAACTTATAAAATAGCCAAAAACCCTAAAAAAATCCTATTTTTAGTTAATCATTTTGGTGAACCCGTCATTTCGGACATTGTTTCTTTTTTATTATCTTTCATTACCATAGCTCTTATTTTATTATCATGTCACATTTTAGTGTCAACCCTATTTATGATGAGGCTACCATCGCTGAACTTACAACTTTATATAGTGCTCCTATGACCTTACTCAATGCCACTCAACAACTCCTCTTTGAAGGTCAAAAACATGTGCCAACTAATCCTGTTGAATCTCCTATCAGCATATGCCTTGTTGATGACCCTTTTTATTTTACTCATTGTATGTCATGCCATCCAGTGGCCTGTAATCCTTCTTATTCTTCTTCTGATATGCCACCTGATGTTTTAGATCCTTCTATCATTGATTATTTGTTAGGCATCTGATTCCCAACCTGATATGCCTCCTACCTCTCCTCCGGAAACTCCTATCTCTACTCCCATATCTCCTACCACTTCTCATTGTGTTTCCCTAACATCCCATTCTAGTTCATTAGCACATTCTTATTACCTTGATGATCCTATAAATAGTAGTGTTTCAGCTAACATTTACCATATTACTTAGTCTCTCATTCCTACAAAGTCTCCTTCTTTTTACACTATTGAGAGTGCCTCCCCTCTTCCATCCTCTTCTTCTCCTGAGATTTCTTCTACCATAGTGCATGAATCTTCACCTTCTGTTGTTTCTTCTCATTCTACTCCTACCTTATCTACACTTCCTTCTTCCACTTCACCCACACCGCATGTTCCTTCTAGTAGTGTTAGTAAAACTTCCCCTTCATCATCTCATGTGGCTCCTTCTGACACACACTCCTCACACATCTTTATCTTCGGAGCCTACTATCTCACCTCTTGATATACCTATGATCACACAAAATGGCAAGCTCCAACCTCTTAATACATTGTTTCCATCTTCTTCTATTCCATCACAGGACATTCTATCCCTCATGCATGTTGTAGGTCAACTTCAGTCTCATGTTCACTCTCTCACCTTAGAAAGTAGGGCTTACTATGCATCTATAGATAAAAATTCCTTGCATGGTAATCTCATTCCAAAAAAAATCCATAACTTGGCCTTTCCTAAGGATTTCATCATGCCCACATTTGGTGCTTTGATGGTACAACCCTCATGCTCATATTGCACATTATCGCACTCTTATGGCCTCTTATTCCAATGATCGACTATTACTTAAGGCCTTTCAGTTTAGTCTAGTTGATGATGCACTTCAATGGTATACCCATCTCCCTTTTGGTTCTATTAGCACTTTCTATGACATGGAGGATGCCTTCCTTCATAGGTTTATTATCAATAATGGTCCTAGGGTCACATACGATCACATTCCCACTCTCCATCAGGGCTCTTCCCAAACCTATTCAGGATTACATCTTACACTTTAATACATGCATACATCAACTTATCTTTCATCCTAGTGACTTGGAAAAGTAATTCCTCTTCTTTCATGGTCGTATTTCTCCTCTAAAGCAACACTTACAGTATGATACTTGTGAGTCTTTTATACTTTTTTGTTACAAGGTTATTGATCTAGAACATGACCTTCTTGATTCTCCTCTAGTAGAGCCTTCCCACATTTCTCCAATTATTATGCCCTCTGCTCTTCCACCTACACCTCTAGTTGTACATCCTCAACAACCTCCAGCCTTAGCTAAAACTCAAACAAACTGTGTTACTCTACTCCACCTTCTAGTAAAAATCTAAAGCCACCCTTATCTCAACCCAAAGTGCAAAGGAAACAATCTCAGTATCCTCCTCCATCTCCTACACATGTCTCTCCACCTCTGCAGACCAATTACTCCCACTACTACTTCACCTTAGTACCATGCAGCCTCTGTGTTTTTCACCTAATACTCAACCTCATGATGTCTTACGTATATTACTTGATGAGTGATTAATTCAGCTTCCTTCCAATCACCACCACCCTCCACACCAGTTTACAATGCCAACATGATCAGTATTACTGTAATTACCATCATATTAGTGGCCATCATGACAATGATTTTCTTGCTTTACGTGAGAGGTTATAACATTTAGAGGAAACTAGGTGTCATATATTTTGCATCTCTTGAGTGATCATTATCTCCTTAACCATGAAAGCATAGGCATACACCCCCTGAGTCTTCTCCACCTGATACTCAGTTTGTTCTGTCAATCACCACTTGTCTCATGCATGATATCCACCACCTCCATTTCTTCCACCTCCATATTCATTACATCCATTCCTCACTCACACTATCCATCACATCCATCCCATGGGTTTCCACTAGTCTCTACATATCCCATGGTCACTCCATATGACATGCACTTTGGTCCATACACTCATGCTCCATCCATTTCATATGCATCCACTTCCACCCATCATCCTGGTTGTTGGTAGGTGATCATTATCACCTTACCCCCTGATGATGCACTTGTGTTCTTACGGTTCTTACACGACTGTTGAGGGATTAGTTTTAAGAACCTTTCACCATGCACTCCATCATTCATCTAGTGTACCTCAATCATTTCTCATTGATGATGCACTCTTGCTTATGTGGCTCATACTTGACTGTTAAGGGGTCTTATTACATGAGCCTATTCATCCATACACTGGGGGCATCGTTACTCTCCTTCCCCCTCCTATTTTTTTCACCATTGTATCACCCTTATATTACATTTCCACATCTTAATTACAACTACACTCTTATCTCTTTTCACATTTATTTTATTATCACCATTACATTTCCTACATACTACATACTTTATTCATCTCATCAATCACATTACATAGTTATCTACATCATACCATTCCTATTTTATCTACCATTATAAAATCATCATACAAATTCATACATACATATACCACAATACACATGCTAGAACAATAACCATACAACCATACCATATCCATTACATCACGATAATAAAACATCTCAAATATTGATCTCATATATATCTAAAATAGGTATCCATACATATAGCGGTCATACGATCGTCATCACAAAAAACACATGTTTCATCACTTGGGGGTAAGACCCCCTACATCATATACAATCATCACTATCAAACCTCATCATCACTATCACTCTCATGTACCACGAGAGCCCTATAACTCAATGGTTTGCCACTGACGTGATGTCACATTTTGCGTGGCCCCAAAAATTCTACACCTATCTGTGTAACATGGAAATATCCATGTCCTGACTTCTGAAAAGTGATGCTACAAATCAACATAACAGGTGAATACATGTCCTGAGCCAAGGGACTACCACCTGCCACTTCTCGGGTGCGTTGAGTCTCCTCACATGCCTCATCCCTCTTGCTAAAGCAGCACCATACATGTCGTCTGCTGACTATGGCCACTCATTCAAACAAATGGGCATGCTCTCTTATGATGTCATCCACGTGCTCTAGTATCCCTCTACATAGCACATCACTCAGGCACATTCCTACATCAATGTGCGGATAGAAGTGTCTATTATCAATGGTACCAATAGGCATCTCCTGTATGCATCAGATACACCCTCATGTTAGTCAACCGCGTACATAAAACCACATCAACAATTGATTAACCACAAATTTACATGTATACACTAATACTTACGATCTACCACAATTGCCACTATAGGGTTAGGGATACCTCCCTCACACGCTCCTCCTATGGGTAAGTCCATAGCACCTACAAATACTGGGTATCACAACATTTTTCGATGTGTTACCCAGTTCACACTCGATACATCTAGTGTACTCTCCACGTCATCGCCATCCATAACCATTGTTGTTGGGACTACTATCACCTAGATCCTGGTGGCACCCCAACTACTCCATCGTGGGCCCTAGCCTAGCACCTACCCTATTAGGGGTTCTAACAGCTTAGTCAAGAGTAGGACACCAGCACATCGAGATTTGGGCGCCCTAATCTCCAAAGGGTCACTAATTCACCTCACCGCTTTTGTCTAGGTCCAATTCACTAAGAAAGCTAAAAATATCAAAAATGCAAAAATCACCTCAACAGCCTATTTCTACCCACATTTAAGCAAAAATAATGCACTTACCAACTCCGCAGTAGTATGTGACACTACCACAATCGCTACTCTCTCCAACCGGGTCGGACGTAATGGTCTCACTTGAGGCATCCTCACTCGCTTCGTCTACACTCTTACACTCACGTCCAAAATAAATGAAGTGATAAAATACCCTTTCATTTTTCTATTTATAAGTCACATTACAACTGACACCTTTACTATGACTTACATGTCACGCTTATCACCAGAACTAATACACACAACACCGTTTTGATCATATCTTGAGAATTTTTACTCTGCATTTACACCGTTGTTTGTCACATATCTTCAGCATTTTTACTTCGATTTACACCTCGTTTACGGAATTCTTTTTAGAATTCTACCTACCACCCTACTACACATGTTTCGTCCCACATGGTATACACCTTACTGTTATTTTTTATTCCTTACAACCACATTTTAACCTCTTATGTCATTTACTTTCAGCTTAGAGTCTGTTCCGCTCACTACTCCTCCTTTCTGCCGAAAGAGGGGGCATATCATTGGGGGTCCCCCTATAATTCTCCTTACGTGGCACCATGTATTGTTCAAAATACTCGTGAATCCAACACCTCGCAACTTATACCGCGACATTCCACCATCAATCTCCCCTAATGACCTAATTTTGGGATAATAATCAATTAACATTTTCCAAACACCTTCACACACCGTAACTTATCAATTCCCCCTAATGACCTAACATGGGGGAATCAAACGACTAAAAAAATAATTTTACGCATGTCATCTCATCAATTTCTAGTAACTCTCCCCTAATGACCTAACCTGGGGGAAATTAGTGAAAAACCTCGCCACGAGTAACTAACCTAAAACAATTAAACAAACAATCAAAATCAGCGCGTTTAAATTAGACTATTCAAACCCACAAGAAGTCTCTTAGATGACCTAACTTGGGAGCTACATTCACTATTCCATTCCTAGATGGCATAACTTGGGACTTTATTCTATACTATGTATTCACTTCCACGATGACCTAATATGGAATCCATCTCATCCTCTATCACATTCACTTTCAGATGACCTAACATGGAATCCATCTCATTTTCTATAGCATGTTCACTTTCTAGATGACCTAACTTGGAAGCCATCTCATTCTCTACCACGTCTGATTCCAAATGACCTAGCTTGGAAGCCTTTACATTTTCGTGATACTCTTGAAGTGGGGGCAAGAGTGCCTTTCCCCTTATCACTCCTATATAGGTTAACTGTTTAAACCAAATTTATCTGGATCCAAAATCATCACTTTTTAATTTGAGTCTGTTTGCAATGGTTAGATCTTGGGGATGTAGTTAAATCTTGTAGAATAACACACTTTTCTCTGCTACACTCTTCCTCTGGCATCATGAAATGCCCAAATCCTCCCATCATTTCATTCATATACAAGCATTTGGGTCGGCGAACTGATCACTCCCTACCCACCTATTCGATATTTAATCACGTTCAAAATCATCTAATCATCAATTTTAATTTTCCACAGTGCATCGCAACACTTACACTTTTACGATGCATGGATCAACTCATTGATCCATGGTTTGACACACCTTTCATAGTTATATCAACACACTTCTTCTACACATATATGTGTTCTTCTATAGCTTGGGATTCTCTCAAGGTTTTTCTCAGGTATGCATCTCTATCTAGTTTATGTTTTTGATATTTTCGCTCTCCAACGTAAAGTGGGGGAACATGTAGTCACAAAATAAAACATTTTGTATTACGTTTTTACTGTTGAGTATGTTAATTTATATATGGATCTTGTGTGATAAAATTATTCAGTAGTGACCCATCCCTAGGTCTTGTGGTCATTTAGTTAGCTGTCATTGGGTTTTGTCTAGTTCAGTCATCAGTTGTGCTCTACAGTTTTAGCCATCTATCAAGGTGTCTTCAAATGTCGTAATTTGTTTAGTTTTCATCATCTTCAGGTCCATGCTCGGACGCCTAGGGTTGCGTACTAGGGAGCCCCAGGGGGCCTCAGTCCGTGATTTTAGGCACCCATGTCATCATAATTTGTTGTCTTAATTTCTGTAGTTCGAGGTCAGTCCTAACGGCTACCTCATGTATTTCCCTAGGTCATAGTCAATAGTTTCGGGTCACTAGTGCTCGAAATTTGAGCAAGATATCCCCATATAAACATATCATACTCACTACATTATGGGTAGACATCACACACATCAAGGGAAACTATCTACTAAGACAAGGAATTGTATTTGGGCTTCTTCTACATTTGCATCACACAAGAACATAGGGGGAAGGGTTTGTATTATTTTCTTTTCCAATCCATTATTTTAAATTTTACATCTAGTTATTGCCCCTTATTACTGCATCATTAGCCCTAAGGGCATACTAGGAATGAAATTACACACACATCGCACTAGAACTATATTAGGATTCCGTAATTTAATGCAACGTTCTAAATGATAAGTCTATTATTTTGGTAGACTGAGGACAATCCGACCCTACTAACTTTTTGTTTTGTAGGTCATTACTCTAGTCCATCTGGCATATCCAACATGATAAGCACGATAGGGTTTCAGATCTCAAGTTGCAACACTACCGAACATAGATCCTAAGAGTTTTCTACAGTGTCTTAGGCATCCAGAATTGCAGACCAGGGCACCCCAAGTTACACTCCTAGGCACCTCAATAAAGATAGACACAGTCAACTATTTGGCTCTTCCCAAAGTCATTCGGCCATAGCCTGCCTAATTTGCATACCAGTCTGCTATAGTCCAACACACTGGGAGGTAAGTTATTTACAGAGTTAGTAACATATTCCTTCTTATTTCTATTATTTCAATCCATTCAAATATAAAAGCAAAATATTTATACCTAGCGCTTCAATATAACACTTAGTTTCTATTTAGATTAACTTATAAAATAGCCAAAAACCCTAAAACCCCTATTTTTAGTTAATCATAATGGTGAGTATATCAGAGGATAGTGGGGAAGAAACTCCATTACAAGTTTTTCATGAACTTTTATGACTCATGAAATGTCCATTTTTTCTATTCTTTGTTGTTGGCGCCAAGTCCAAATTTTGACTACAAAATAATATCTAGTTAATGACTATAACAGTTTTGTCTTAACGATGTTGCCACAATTTTTGTCAAGGTTGGTCTCACGGTTGCAATCCTTGTATTAATTTTTCTTTTGATAATGTAAGAAAAGTACCTTTGAAAATTATGTTAGTAATTATTTTTTGTCTTTTGCACTTTCATGTGTATCTTATATTGATTGTGTCTTTCTTCTTTAGATTTTTATCGGCCATACAGAAGATTTTGAAAATACTAATCAGTTTAAGGTAGAAAAGATCAAGATTGGAGATGTATTAATGGAATTTTTGAAATCTTTGCGATTGCAGTGAGTCATTGTTTTTTTCATTTCAAGTAAATTTACAATTTATTTTAAACGAATAATATCCATAGAGAAATCATTTTTGTTGTTCAAAATATTGTGAAAAGTAGTAATACTAATTAAGGTATTTTTGGTCAAGTCACCATTGTTGTTGTTGTTGTCCTAGAAGCACTTCCATTGATTTTCACCTTAACATATGACTACTTGTAGAACTCTAGCTAACCCATATTCAGTTTTTTGGGAAAAATCATCTTCTTTTATGATGCTTATTTTTCCTCTAATTAACTATAATATGTTTTCTCTTATACCATTTACAGTTTGGCTTATTCAATGAGAAAGATGATTGATGACGAATATTTGGTGTGTCTTTGATTCAAAGAGATTTTTACTATCGTTAGATTGTGAGTGGGCTACAAACATCTTTAAATTTTACAGCATTGTAGGTGTAAATATTTTCATCCTCTAAGACTATGGGTTTGGATATGAAAATTTGTAGTGATAAAATAGTGACGTTGACCTTGAATCATATTAGTCACATTTACTAATTCATCAATTTCAACAAGGTTGAATCCTCGAGTTATTCTAGATAAGGATGCATGCTACTAATTAAGCTAAAATGTAAATATGCAGTTGAATCTGAATGCAAGATTACAGTAAATAAATAATAAATCAAGTACAAAAAATACACCCAAGTCAGCGACATTTCTTTTTAGTTGAAGCGATAATGAGAACATGGATGAGAAATGGAGACAGCAATGGAGGTACAGTTAGTGTGGTTTCCGCTGTATTGGCTGCAGAATGTCTGCGTTCTAGGACAAATATAGCTGAGAGGAGGCTTGCTTACTGACCAGAATCAGATGGATGAAAAGCTACAAACTGAAAAAGTGGACACACTGGGATCCACACCTTTGGCCTGGAATAAGATTCTTCAAAACCCTAACAAAAAAGTGGGTCCACAATCTCCTGAAAGAGGGTATTTCACATGGGAAAAGGAAAATGAAGGTGCTACCTGTCTAATGGTTCCAGATGGCTATGTAAATAGGGCTTTGGACAAAGTGAATCTTTCCCTTGTTGGTAAGTTTCTAGGCTCCATACCTAATATTGATTTTATTAGAAAATGGGCTCTTAGAAAGTGGAAACCTAAGGGGGATTTGAGTATTACCATTATGCCACTGGGGTTTTTTTCTGGAAAAATTTAATCAGTAAACTGATTTGGAATTGGTGCTTCTGGGAGGCCCATGGTGGCTGGATAATATGGGCCTCTTTTTGAAAAAATGGTATCCAAGGTTTGACCCTAACATTGAAAATATAAACACCATTCCAATCTGGTGTAGACTCCCAGGGCTACCATTGCAATTTTGGGATGATGAAATCTTGCTAAACATTGCTAAATCCATAGGTGCTCGATCGGGCTGGATGGGCCCACGAGAAACAGATCTAGACTTGCTTTTGCTCGATTCTACATTTCTTCTTGAAATGGAGCAGGAGTTACCGAAGCACATCATCTTGAAATCTAAGTGTGGAATGTGGATCCAAAAAATCAAATTTGAAACCTTTCATTTAAGGTGTAAGCAATGTCATCGTATAGGACACTTCACCAAAAAATGTCCTAATAAGGAGATCTCTACAGAGGAGGATAAACACAAAAAGAAAGAACAACTTGAGGGTGATTTAGAAATGACAAAGGAAAGCAGGGTTCTAGACAATGAAAGTCAGAGAGAAGAAAAATCCCCTAACCAGCCTAAGTTGAACTACAATAAAAAGGAAAAAAAGGGGGTTTAGAACTCCAATAAGGAAACACCTGGTCTGGCATCCAAAAACCCTAGCGGCAGCTTTGCATGGAGCACCAATCAGAAATAAAGAGGACTTAGAAATGCAAAATCCAGTAAAGGTGACTATGGAGGTGGACGAACAAGAAGGAACTGTAAAGGTAAATATCATTCCTAAGGATCTAGCTCAGACTTTGGAACTTCCAAATGACACTAAGGAAGCTGAGATAGATAATTCTCTGTGCATCATTGAGGAAATGTTGGAGAAGGACAACATGGGTTCAGAAGAAGCATTGTAGAAAAACACTCCAAGGGTCGAAAGTAAAATCTCACCCACAAATGGAAACCCTTGCTTCAGCAACAGATCAACAGATATACACTATATTGACACTTTATTAAATAGAGAGAGAAAAGGAGGGAGAAGTAACACCATTTAAGGAAGATGAGGAGCTAACTTCTGGATTCATAGAGGTCATTTCAAAAAAAAAAAGAGAATGAAAGGATTTGAAATGATCCCAGAATCACTCTATAGTGAAAAGAAAAAGAAAATTGACAACTGGGAAACTTCAACATCCAGAACTACTAGATCTTCTGCTAGAAGAATAGTAGATTTTGGAAGTAGTTCTAAAAGAGGAAGGCCCTCAAAAAAGACTCTTAGATCCAAGAGAACAGAGAAAGACATTGCAGATGGCACTCAACGTCAATTGAGCCATCAGGAAATCCTAGCTCCCACTCCTATTAAATGAAGATTATCTCTTGGAACATCAGAGGGATAAATAGAAACTCCAAACAGAGAATCATTAAGGAGTTACGGGATTCTAGTAGTCCTAGTATTTTGATTTTGCAGGAAACTAAGATGAAAGCTAAGATCCTTGAAATTAGTAAAAAGAATTTCTGGGAAAACTCTAACATGGCTGCGGTGGACTCTCAGGGAGCCTTTGGAGGTCTGGCTACTCTTTGGGATAAAAGACATTGTACTGGTATGATTCTTAATGCTAGCACTAATCATCTTGCTATTAAATTTCATGCTATTGAGAACAATGGTGAATGGATCCTTTCTAATATCTATGCCCCTAATACGGTTAGTGGGAGACATAAACTATGGACTGATCTTAAGATCTTTAGAAACCAGCATATTATAGCCAACTGGCTTATCATGGGTGACTTTAATTCTCCTCTAAACCCAGGTGAAAAATATGGAGGAATCTCCAGCTTTTCCACAGGTATGGATGAGTTTACTGATTTTGTTGCTGATCTTAATCTCTTGGATGTGGATCTCCATGGGAATAAATATACCTGGACCAATAGAAGGTTGGGAAAAGATCTAATCCAAGTTATACTGGGATAGAGCCCTGATTTCTACTAGTTGGATTCTCAGTCAGGACTTCCACCTCTCTTCCCTACCCAGAATTGGATCAGACCACAATCTGATTGCCTTAAATATTCTCAATTGGACTAAGCCCATCAGAAGCTCATTCAAATTTGAAAAGATGTGGATGGAGCATGATGACATTTATGAAAAAATTAAAGAGTGGTGGGTTTGGAATGGTGAAGGCACTGCTCAATTTAGATTGATTCAGAAGCTCAAAAATGTTAAAAAACAAGTTAAAATTTGGAATAAAAGAGTTTTTGGTAATGTGTTTGAAAAAAAAAAGAATTTAAAACAAAAGCTCCAAGATCTGGAAATCAAAATGAATACAATGGGGAGATATTTTGAAGACCAAACTGAGGAAAAGAATATTCTTTCAGAGCTGCATACGATTTGTAGTAGAGAAGAATCCTTATGGAGACTAAAATCTAGGGCTATCTGGCTAAAAGGAGGAGATAGAAATACGAAGTTTTTTCATATGACCACTTTGAAGCACAGATCTTGTAATAGGATTATGGAAGTGGCTAAAAGTAACGACACTGTTATAAAAGATCCCAACAGCATCAAAGAGGAAGCTCTCAATTTCTATAAAAAACTTCTTAATGAGAGGAATATCATTGCTGATGAGGCAATTTCTTTCATGTTGGAGGCTATTCCCCAAGGAAAAATTGAGGAGCAGAGATTTAAAGATATCACTAAAGCTGTCACACTAGAAGAACTAAAAAAATTTGTGTTTACTTTAGAAGGTGACAAGGCTCCGGGCCCGGATGGTTTTTCTATTAACTTTTTTCAGAAATTTTGGGAAATATGTTTGGATGATCTTCTCAGAGCGGTGAATGAATTCTATAGAACTGGGGATCTTTTGAAAGAGCTGAATAACACCCACATTGTGCTTGCTCCAAAAAAAATGGATGCTAAGGACTTCAAAGACTTCAGACCCATCAGCCTTGTGAATGTTATCTATAGAATTTTTACCAAAATCATTGCTACCAGGCTACAATTTATTATGAATGATTTAATCTCAAGGCAGCAGAGTGGATTCATTAAAGGCAGGATTATCCAAGATGGAGTGATTATGGTACATGAGACCATACACTCTATGGAAAATAATAAAAAAGTGAATATGGTCCTTAAGCTTGATATGAATAAAGCCTTTGACAAGGTCTCTTGGGTTTTTCTAGACAAAGTTTTAATTAAATTTGGTTTTCCTGCTAAATTTAGAAAAATTATTAAGGCTTGCATCTCTACGGTCAGATTCTCAGTGGTGGTTAATGGTGAGATAGTGGGCTTTTTTCACAAGCAGCAGAGGGCTAAGACAAGGGGACCCCATATCCCCCCTGCTCTTCATTCTTATGGTAGACAATCTTAGTAGAACAATTGGTAAAGCAGTTATTGACGGTCTTCTGAAAGGTTCAAAGCCCACTTCCATCAGCCAAGCAGCTTCTCATCAGTAATTTTTGGATGATACAATCCTTATTTTAATGGCATCCGTCCTTGAAGCTAAGGCTACCAAGGCTATTCTTTAACTTTATGAATCTGCTTCTGGGCAAGAGATCAATTATGATAAAAGCTCCATTTTCTTCTTCAACACTCCTGAGGAAAGACAACTTAAAATTGCAAAAATTCTGGGCTGTAAAATAAGTGCACTTCCAGCCACATACTTAGGACTCCCTCTTGGCACTAAAAAAGTTTCTACCAAGGTGTGGAATGATCTGTTGGCGAGATTTCAAAAAAAAATGGCTGGATGGAAAGGAGCCATTCTATCTAGTGCTGGTAAGTGCCTGCTCATAAAAAGCACTCTTCAAAATCTACCTATCTATATCATGTCTCTATATAAGATCCCTTCTACCTTCAGAGAAAGAATTGAGAGGATTCAGAAAAACTTCTTATGGCAGGGCATGGAGGAGAAGTTTAAATATCACTTAGTTGCTTGGGATAAGGTTTGTACTCCAAAATCTATAGGGGGCCTGGGCATAAAAGACATAAAGAAAATGAATGAGGCTCTTATTGTGAAAATGGGCTGGAGAATGCTATCTGAGAAGCAACCCTGGATAGAATTAATTAAGGCTAAATACCTTAATCAACAAGCAGTCTTTTCTTTTCTTCAAGATGAGCATCTTCCTTATGGTTCCATTTTCTGGAATAATTTAGTGAAGAGCAGAAATTTCATCAAACAAGGAAGTAAATGGAAAGTGGGAGATGGTTGTGATATAAAATTCTGGGATGATAACTGGTTTAATTGCAGCCTTATGGACAGATTTGGTGTAGTCAAAGACAGTCTTGAAAGCAAGTATGGCACTAGAATCAAGGATTATATTGAAAGAAATGGTAACAAAAAGAAATGGAAAAAACTTTCTGTGGATAGAGATGATCTGATCCAAACTATTTCCTCCCTACAAGATCAGTTGGACCTTATCCCCTTAAGTCAGCTGGAAGTTAAGGATGAATTGGTCTGGAGCAATTCTATTGATGGGGACTACTCTGTTAAAACTGGTTATAATACTTTCTTCGACAATAGTCAAACTGAGTTTAAATGGAGTAGAATTTGGATGACTGAGCTAACACCTAAAATTAACTTTTTCTTTTGGCTTGCTCTCAGGGGCAGAATTCTTACCACTGACAACCTGATAAGAAAAGGTTTCATAATGCCTAATAGATGTCATCTATGTAAAAAATACTCTGAGGATATCAGTCATTTGTTTATCCATTGTGAATATGCTACCAAAATGTGGAGTTTTTCCCTCTCTAATTTTAAAGCTTCCTGGGTGGTTCTGAAGGACTTCAGTCAGCTCTGGACCCAATGGAGCCCACCCTATAAACATTGTGTTGTGAGAAGGCTCTGGAATTTGGTAATGCCTCATGTTATTTGGAGGATATGGAAAGATAGAAATGATATCATCTTTAGAAATAGTAAACAGAATTATAAGCTCAGTATTGGGAAAATTTCTAATGCTATTAAAGAGAATATTGCTAGATTTAAACCCCCCAAGAACAAGAGTTATCCAGAAAATGAAGAGCATATCTTGTCCCAATGGAAGATTGGAGCTGACAATATCTGAAATAATTCTGGTAATAATATTGATAGATCTTTGATACATTGGCATCCTCCTGATCTCAACTGGTATAAGTTGAACTTTGATGGGGCCTCTAAGGGTAACCCTGGAATTGCAGCTGGGGGAGGAGTGATTCGGGATCATAAAGGCAGTTTGGTTGCTACTTATGCTGGTAAAATGGGAATACAAACTAATCATTTTGCTGAAGCATTATCCGCTTTATGGGGCCTTAGAATTGCTCAGACTCATAATATCCAAAATCTCATTCTGGAAGGAGACTCGCTTAATATCATTAATCATCTTAATCAGTGTTCACCTCCAAGTTGGAACATCAAGGACTTCATCTTGGAATCCATAAGTATTTTCCAAACCTTCAATAATATTCAGATCAAGCATACTTACCGGGAGGGTAACAAGGTGGCAGATGCATTGGCTAACTATGGCATAAATGTTAATCACATTATTTGGGATAATAGTGATCACATTCCTGAGCAGATTCAAAACAACATACAAGTGGATACTTATGAGCATGCAAATTTGGGGTAAGATAAATGAGCATTTGGAGTGGGTCTTTAAGAATAAGACTTTCACATGTGCTGATAAGTTTAAAACAACACTCAAGCAGATCTTGACGGGTAATCAAGGATATAGAAAGCATAATGATGACTTAAAGTGGATTTATATGAAGATTAAAGCCACACATGCGGGAAATATTGTGCCTATAACAACTTTTAAACAGGTTTTTGTGGATTTTCAAGTTTGTAGTAAGGATGATGATGATTTGGAGTGGGTTTCTAAGGGGGCTGAAGTTCACACATGTGGGATTTCCCAGGTACATAGCAACATTCATGCAGGCATTCGTGGGAACTGTTATGACAGCAACGGCTACACTATTCATCATTCCCATCGCGTGAGAAAAAATAGAGAAAGGTGGATTGGAAACTGTGTCTATTATAGAATTCCTCATAGGGATTTTGAAGATTATACTTTCAATCACTTAAGCATGGTGAAAATGGGAGGAGCCCCTTGTCAGATCGAGCCCAGCGAGGACCTGGAGTGGAAGAATAATGAAGAGCTTTGGAATCTTCTCAACCAGGGAGGCATCACAAATTTTATTGAGAAGATACAGGGTCATGACCAAAGCATTTCCATGTAATTTTTGAAGGATTGGAAGGATCACAAAGTTGAATATGGCAGACAGAAAATTTTGATCAATGAAGAGTTAATAGCTGAAGCAACAGGCCTTGGAATGGATGGGTACCATTTTTTTAATAAAAGGATTGACAGGGCTGCTGAGGAGAGGAAATTTGTTGAGGGTAATGAGAAACTGGTCTTCATCATGGTGGGTTTGCAGGTCAGCTCTATCCCTCCACCTTTTGATGAGGTCACCCGTATGATGGTGCGATACATCTCTTTGGAGGGGAGATTCGTCACAGTGCCCTTAAAACATCTTGTGTTCCTCAATCACTTCCGCAGAAGTTTCACGGTATGTTTCCCTCATTATCTTCTTAATTCTCTTGAGCACTCCATTTTGGAGTTCCAAAAGCATACTCGTGCGGTCCCTCTACATCAAGGTCTCATCTTCTTGTTGCATAAACTTTGTCTTCTTAAGTTTCCCGGCATTCCAACTTCCCCCATCTCTGTTCCATCTTTTCCCCTCACCGCTGCCGCTACCCCCATCTCTTCTCCTTCTATCCCCATCACCACTACTTGCTACCCCTTTTCCTTCCTTCTCGGCTCCCCTGTCATCCCCCCACCTCTGCTCCCACCCCCTTCACCTCCACTTTGACCAGACCTATAACTAGGTCTTCTAAAAGACTGAACCTGGATACCCCTATTTCGGGGAACGTTCCTCAGGACTTGGAGGTTGCTCATAATCTCCTTCATATTAGTAGTACTGGTTCACAGGAGGCACACACTGAGAGCTCCACAAAAAGGCTGGAAGCCTTAGAAAAGACATGTTGTTGTTGAAAGAAGAAGTTAAAAACTTGGCTAAGCAAAAAGGTAAGAGGAAGAAGGAGGAGGAGGTTGATATTGACAATAAACAGGTTGAGGATATCTACAAAAAACTGAACTCCCTGGACAACCATCTAGGGAAAGCCAAGACTCACCATGACCATAATATGGCTATATTTAGTGCAATCGAAGAATTTATTGAGCAGCATGTCCGCAACGTCTCTAATCTCAGTGGAATACCAACAACTCTTTGGGGCATGGAAAAGGAAAGCAAACAGACCATTCAACAGCTGGATATTTCTGACCCTACTCATATGATGACATTGGCTATGTTCACCTCTTGGCAGACTATTAAATCCAGAATCACCAAAGCTGCCAAGAAGTAATTGTGGATCTGCACTGCTCTTGCTGCCTTCCTTCGTGTTTTTTGCTATTTTTTTGCTATTTTTTGGCTGCTCTTCTGCAGTGTTCGAACTGGTTTGATGTTTTGGGGTAACTTCTCTTTGGTTACCTTGGGTTTTTATGTCTTATCTGGATCTTGATCCTTCTTGTAATGATTTTCATTCCTATTCTGGCTTCTAGGCCCTCTTTGTATACAAGGGTATTGAGCAGAATGACATAAGTGTCACATAGAGACCAAGGAAAATGCAGATCTGTCAGAACAAGTTGGATGAGGGCACCTTGAGAGGGATAGGGGCGTCTGTGGGAACCCTAGTCCTAATTCTGGGTGCTTGGGTCTATAGAAAATCTTGGAAAAACACCTCCGAGGTGTCACAAGATTTTCGTAATTAGTCACTTCGTTTTCTTTATGGTCTCACCAAGATTTTCGAGGTCGTTGGAAACCTACAATAAAGAATGGACCTGCAAAAACATCGAATAGACATCAAATCCTAAAAAATAAAGACGTAGTATGAGGGGTCAGATTGTCCTTAGTTGTCACAATGGTGAACATACGACTAAGCATTGCACTAGATCTTAGACCCAATGTAGTGTTGTTTGTGTGTGTGTGGAATTTCTCCCTAGGTTTCTCTTGTGCATATCACACTTGAATAGAAAACAAGTAACTAGATGTAGAATTTAATAAATGTATTCATGAAATAGAATAAAATTCCCTCCTATGAAGTGTGATGTAGAAAACTAACCCTTGTGTCCCTTGTGATGGCACTAGATGGCTGCAATGGAGCTCTTAGATGCTAGATGGATGTAACCTTAGGTGGTGATGGCTAATGCTTAGTGCTTGGTCCTTTATTATGATCACAACACTTTATATTTATATGATTCCCTTGTTTGAATTTCACAATTAACCTCGAAAAAGGCCAACTAACAAAAATATAAGATGCTCAAATGGCTAGAAAGGACCTAAAAAGTGTGAGTAAAGTACAAAGGGGACAAGGGCACCCAGAGGAGATGAGGGTGCCTAGTGCTGACATCCTAGCTGGGCGCTGGTGTCCAGGATGACAAATGCTAAAGAGTAAAAATGTAGAATGAGTAAGTAAGGGTGCAAGACTGAAAGTAACAACAAAAATAAAAGAAAGGTGGCCAAAGGCATGGGTTAATTAGTACTTTTCTTTCCTGGGAATCATATAGTAATATGTAATCAACACTAGAAAATTACCCAAAGTGTGTGATTTAATGTCTACATTTGGCCCCATTTTATGTTGGTGAGTGGAATCTCAATAACATAAAGTAGATAGAGATGTGTACCTGATAACCATGTATATCAATGATGAAAAGTGTGCCGAGGGACTAGACAAAATGTGGAACGATAAAAGCGTGAAGTGTGGATGTTAAGGATGATGAAGTATAAAAAGTGATGATGAGAATGAACCTAGGGAGGAAACACATGTGTAGATGTCGTGATGTACATGTTATTGAATTCAATGTGTGTGTGGTGATGATGTTGTTGTTGTCGCGGAATGACTCTAGCTACCGCTTCTCATATGGATGGACCTGCAAGGAGAAAATGGTCAAGTAGTCAAATATGCATGTATATGATCGAAATGTGTACAAAGCATGTAAATAAAGTGTGTAAATATGTTTAAAGTGTGAAAAAGGAACATCTACAGTTGATCCATGATGAGGAAAGAGTGTAGAAAAGGATCTTGTAAATGTCGATGAAGTACGAGTGTTTTGGGCAATCTCATGCCAAGATAGAAGAATTATAGGGAGGAAAGTCTAGTGTCATCCTCCAACCTTTAACCACTTCCCAAAATTATGGAGCGCTCTGAAATGTTGGTTTTTTGGGAAATCCTATGCCACAAAAGAAGTAGTGTAGAGAGGAAAGTCTAGTGTCATCCTCTAGCCTTTAACTGATCCCTGGAATATGGAACACCATTGCATATGGTGTGTAAAAATGCAATGTAAATGCCTAGTGCTAAAGGACTCTCTGCCCTATCAAAAGCCTTCGTGACATGTCAAAGAACTATGTAATTTCCCCTATTACGTGCATTCAGAGAAGACCATTATGTGTTAAGGACCCAAGTCTAATTTTGATCCCTTTATGAAACTAAAAATTGTGTTGTATCAATATTTTGTTTTGTTGTGTATAACTTTGTATGGGATGATTGATTCACCTAAATGATGCCCCCCCTCATTTGGGGTGCATGCGACATTGTTGAAGGAGTATGCGACCCAAATGAGGACCAAACTCTGTGCTGAAAATGTGCCCTACAGGGGGAAGGGAACGTGCTTGGTAGAAACCAAGACACACACAAACAAGTGGCTAGAAAACAAGTGTTAGTAAAAAAAACATGGATTAAATGTAAGATAAGCAGATAATATGTAATCTACGACACAAGTAGAAGACCATGTAAACACACAAGAAGATGGTGTAGACCATGAAAAATGGGTTGCAAACATGGGATACCACTCACGATATTGCAAGACAATCAAGGTCGTAGCGGTCGCAAGCAGACAAGTGTGCACACAAGACAAAGGGAAAATCCCGCAGACAAGCAAAAATAGTGAAAAACAATAACAAATAATATAAAAAACAAGCATGGAAGAAAGTAGCTAGGCATAACAAATGTTGCACATGAAGCACCTGTTAGCATGTTAGAAAAATTAAAAAATGTATGTCAAAGCATGTATAATCTAATAAAGTAGTGTGTTATGAAACAAAATGAAACAATAGGACTTGTAGTGTACGAAAGTGAATGCCCCCAAGAGCCTCTATGGATTTGGTATTAGGTACTACACCAAACATCCATGTTATGTGTATAGATCTGTAAAATTTACAATCACAACTAGAAAGGAAAGTGAACATGCATGTGTGTATGATAAAGATAATGACATACAAGATATCTATCTAGCATGTATAATAAATAGAACATGTAAAAGCATCAGTAACCAAGAGTAAATGCAACCAAGATCTGCAGTATGTTTTGGATGAAGCAGAATTGAATGCAATGTGAATGGTAGGAACAACGTGCCCCCTAAGTGAATGGAAATGTATGTAGTGAGGTTCATTTATTTATGCCCCCTCAGCACTCAAGAATGAATTGTAAACGAGAGTGCATCCTCAGGATATGGTTTGAAATGTGCGCACATGAAATATGGTGACTGTAAGTTATCGTGTGATGTGTAGGATTGAATGTGACAAACTAAAATGGATGAGATGGTAGAATATGTGATGATTTACCCTAAATTGTATATCACGAAACGAGTGAGGAAAAAGTGTGATGATTTAGCATAAAGTGTTTATCACGAAATATATGGATGGAAATGATAGAAAGTGTGATGATGTAGTATAAGGCATATATCACAAAATATATGGATAGAATGATATAAAGCATGATGATGTAGCTAAAATCATGTATCACGAAATGTATGAGTGGAATGATAGAAAGTGTGATAATGTAGCACAAAGCATATATCACGAAATGTATGAGTAGAATGATAGAAAAGCGTGATGACTTAGAAAAAAGCGTATAACACGAAATGTGTGAATAAGGTGATGGATAGTAATATCACATAGTGTGGTAGAGGGATTTATGGATTTATTAGGAAGATAAAATGATGCAAGCATGACAAGGAATTGAGGTTCAATTAAGAATTAGACCCTCAATAATCGAGTATGAACCATGAGACTAGAGTGTGCCATCGGGTAATGAGTGCAGCGAATAAAATTATATGTACAAAATATGTAGCATGAATGTGTATAGTGAGTAATGCACCTAGTGTGTGATAGAAGCTACTAGAGGAAGATTTCATACGTGTATAATGTGTGTTGTGTGAGGTATTGTTGTATATATTCCCCCCCCCGCGACAGCAGTAAGAACAGAGCGGCGCGAATGGAGGCGGGTTTCAGTCGTGGGAGGAGCATGGCGCGGATAT
This sequence comes from Taxus chinensis, assembly GCA_019776745.2. Taxonomy (NCBI): domain Eukaryota; kingdom Viridiplantae; phylum Streptophyta; class Pinopsida; order Cupressales; family Taxaceae; genus Taxus; species Taxus chinensis. Next base: position 888,716,403 of record CM034151.1, read on the forward strand.
GCCGGAAGGGCCACGAAACCCGACGCACACAGCAAACGCGAATGGAACCGGATTTCATAGTCGGGTTTTCGGAGCGGAAAATCAGAGGAAAAAGACATGTCGAGGGGGCAGAAAAACCCGACAAAGAGGAAATATGTATGCGGGCCTCCAAAACCCGACAACAAAGGAAATCGGGTTTCATAGTCGGGTTTACACGTCGGAAATGCATGGTGAAGGAGCATGTCGCAAGGGTTCCAAATTTCGACGCAAGGCAAATCGGGTTTCGGGGGCGGAACAACATGGCGCATCAAATACATGTCGGGGGGTCTTCAAAACCCGACAGCAAGGGAATTCGGGTTTCTGGATCGGGTAAACACGTCGGAAGAGCACGAAAAAGGAAGCATATCGAGCCAGTTTCCAAGCCCGATGCAAATGCACGAGGGATATCCGAACCCGGCAGGCATTGGGGATCTCATCTGCCACCATGGTTGTTGAGGAATTGAATGCAGTTTTGGAGGTGGTTGGAAAAAGGGGGGGCGAATTCTTCTCCTCTCTCATCTTTTCTTCCTATATAATGTAAGGAGAGGCTGTTTAAAAAAAATGTTGGACATTTTTGTTTTGTGCCTCCTCCCTTCTTCTCCCTGGCAGGTGGATTTGTGGAGCAAAAGACCTTCCCATTTGAATTTTTAATGCAACCTTGCCTCTTGGCATTTTTGCAGTGATGTATCCCCTTTGGAGCAAATATAAAAATGCATTTTGTGGATGATTCTCAACCCTCCATGTATTCTTTTGCCTCCTTACGATCTTTACTATGAATATGGATGTCTTTGCATAATATCTTGCATTGCAATTTTTATGGTTTGTGTTTTTTGGCAAGACATATGTCCTTCATTCCTCGGTGCATCACCTCCTTAGCTTAGGTTTATTTTTATGCATTTTCTCTCTCCCTGTCCCCCTTGGTAGCTAGATTAGATTTTGTAAACCCTCTGCATATTATTGGTGCATCTGAACAGAGGAATAGGATCCGGCCCTTCATCCGGAGAGATTTTCCGATTTCGCAAGGTCCCACACTTGGGAAAAGCTCCATGTTGTGCAATCGCACTGGGAGTCTCAAACGATCGCGTTGCGGAGTCCCAGGGGTGCTGTGATTTGACACCAACAGTTTTGGCATGCCCGGTGGGACCAATAGGTCATTCCATTAAAAAATTTGAAGGAGTTTTCATGAGATTTGCACTAAAAATTGCAGTTTTTTACAAATTTCGAATTTTGCATCTCCCAGCCTGAACTCCGAAATCATTTTTCAAGGGCTTAACTTGCTCAAAACAAGTCAAAATTTTATCAGTCGGTAGATCTGAGGGTAATCTTCAAAAGGGTATCTTTAGATTTTTGAGATTTCAATTTTCAAAATTTTGGGTTTTTTAGTGATTTTAGGTTTTCGGGACCCGAGAACATCAAAACAGCAATTTCGGGTTTTGGGAGATGCATTGCATGGTCCTAATCCCGACAGCAGAGAAAATCGGGATTTGAGGGATGTCGGACATGTTCCAAGTTCCGACACATAGCAATTCGGGTTTTGTGAGTTGCATCGCATGACCTGAGTTCCGACTGTGCTTTTCGGGAATCCGCAGCTGCACAACATGACATGAGTTCCAAACTGAAGATTGCATTCCTCCGGGTCTTTCAAATTTTAAATCTCAATTTCGATATTGTCAATTTTGGTGTGTAACTTGGCAACATCCAGCCTTTTAGAGGCATTTTCAAAAAACACATCTGGCGACTCCACCTGATGCGCAAACCATTTCTCCGAGTTACAGACCCGTTCCCATCCATTTCCACCCATCTTTCTTTCCATCTCTTTGATTCTTTTCCATTCCATGAATTTTTGCAATCATGACTTCATTTCCATCATGGAATTCACATCAACAACAGCAGTATATTCCACCTCCAACATGTTTTACAAATCCTCCAAATCAGCATTTTGAGCAAATTCAAGATCAGTATGCATACCCATATGAGCAGCGGTGCCAAATTCAGTTTGGCTATGGAGCTTTCCAAGAGCAAGAGTATGCATACAATGAAGACCATCAAATCCAAAATGCAGATCTGCTGGAGAAAATTCAAAAGATGGAGGTGAACATGGTGCAATCTAGGGCTCAGGCACAAATGAAAGCATTTGGAATTGGTTGCAGAGCACCTTGTCCATGGGTGGGACCTTTTCCAAGGCATTACAGCTCTCAAGAGAAGTTAGACTTCATGATTGCAACACTGCCATTACTTACAAGGTGGATTGAAGGAATAGAGGTGTATGAGAGAAGTATTCAGCAACCTTGTCAACGGGTAAGCACACCACCTCATACTCTTTCTTTTCCTCCTTCTCAATCCATATCATTTCAGCAGTGTCAAGTTTCAAGTCCTCCATCTGCTGTCCCAAATGTTGAACCCATGTCTCCACCTCTCAGTCTTCCATCTCATCTCGATTCTTCTTTCCTTTTCCCTTCCAAACAGTCATCCCCTCCACGAGAGCTAACAGAAATACCCCCCTCCTCCAAAGAAGCAAGAGGTTTCACCTCCTCCACCACCACAAAAAAATGTCAAATCAGTTGAGTTTCAACCCATCCCTCCTCTTGCATTCCCAAATCCATGTTGGGAGGATGAAAATCAGAATGCCAGTCAAGGACAACAACAGCAAAAAGAGAGTGCCAACAAAGATGAAGAAATTCAAAATCTGAGGAGTTGGGCTCTTAGATTTGGGATGACAAAGATCCCCTTGATGGTTAAGCCTACAGAAGAGGCCAGGGTTGGAGGACAAATGGTGGTGAGGACTGATTTTGTTGGAGAAGAAGATCTTGCAGTCCCAACTTGTCCTCTAGAGCAGCAAATTGAAGAGTTTGACTTGACAAACTTCATGCTGGAGGAGTTCAATCAAGAGCAAGATTCTCTTCCAACATTAGAGGAAGGAGAAGCTGCTCCAGATCCAAAAGAAGAGGAGCACAATCTAGCTGTAGAGGAGAAAAGTGCAGATCCAAAGGGTTTGAGCACAAAGCAGGTTATAGAAGAACCTTCAGTTCTTCTTTCTACTTCACCTCTCTCAAGTTCTATTACTGAAGAGGAGTTTGATCTCTCAAACTCAATATTGGAGAGTGAAGGAAACCATGGTGGTCAAGTTGCAGACCAAGAGGACACCATGGAGGAAGTTGAACACGAGCAGCAAGACAACAATGAGGCAGTTTACCTGTCAGATTTGGAGGACTGTTTTGATGGAGAGGAACCGGTTGAGTTTTCACCATTCTCTCTTTCATCATCCACATTCCAAACACCAGAGTCTGCTGTCATGGAGGAGAGCTTTCATTTGCAGCAGCCTGCATCTTATAGCAGCTCTTTGGAATCAAGATTGGAAGATTCTAATCTTCCCTGTTCTTCATTGGAGGAAGAGAAAGGGACAGAAGGATTCCACCATTTCTTCCATGCCATCCATTCAAGGAGGTCTACAAGAAGACTCCATTCTTGGAGTAGGAAATCAGAGTTATGGGCACATCCAAAGGATCAGACCTTGCCCAATTAGGTATTTGGCTTCATTGGAGCCGAAGGAGAAGCCACAACCAGTCATGCTTGCTTCTGAGCATGAAGATGAGCTACAAAGTACCAAGGATCAGCTGCCATACCTCTCCAATCCAAATGCAGAGCAACTAAAAGAGGTATTGGATTTTTCAGTTGATACCTTGATGATTTGGATAGAAGACCAGCTTCTTGTTGATTTTCCATCCATCCAAACAGCCATGATCAGTGCCAAATCAATTGCATGGCTGCCAATTTTGAAGAAAGGAAGTTATTTCTCACAACCAGTTGCAGGGTTTGTTTGCTTCCAGCTAGAGTAGAGTAGGTAGATTTGCTTTCAGTAGAAGAAGTGCTTGTGCACACTCTGCATGTTCCATTTTGGGACATGTATGATTTTCAGTTTTGTACATAGTTTTTGGTGTTGTTGGTTCTGTTCTTGCACAGTTCATTTCAGTGGCATCTTGGTGAAGACACTCCAGGCTCAATGGGTTTCCAAGTGGCTCAGAGGGAGGTTTTCAAAGTTCAGATCAGTTGCAGGTTACAACTCATGACTCCATACCCAATGGATTGCTAAAAGGCCACTGATCTTCTACCTAGCAGGCAGGTACCCCCCGTGAGTCGCCAAATTGTTGTATATATTCCCCCCCCCCGCGACAGCAGTAAGAACAGAGCGGCGTGAATGGAGGCGGGTTTCAGTCGTGGGAGGAGCATGGCGCAGATATGCCGGAAGGGCTGCGAAACCCGACGCACACAGCAAACGCGAATGGAACCGGATTTCATAGTCGGGTTTTCGGAGCGGAAAATCAGAGGAAAAAGACATGTCGGGGGGGCAGAAAAACCCGACAAAGAGGAAATATGTATGCGGGCCTCCAAAACCCGACAGCAAAGGAAATCGGGTTTCATAGTCGGGTTTGCACGTCGGAAATGCATGGTGAAGGATCATGTCGCAAGGGTTCCAAATTCCGACGCAAGGCAAATCGGGTTTCGGGGGTGGAACAACATGGCGCATCAAATACATGTCGGGGGGTCTTCAAAACCCGACAGTAAGGGAATTCGGGTTTCTGGATCGGGTAAACACGTCGGAAGAGCACGAAAAGGAAGCATGTCGAGCCAGTTTCCAAGCCCGATGCAAATGCACGAGGGAGTTCCGAACCCGGCAGGCATTGGGGATCTCATCTGCCACCATGGTTGTTGAGGAATTGAATGTAGTTTTGGAGGTGGTTGGGAAAAGGGGGGGCGAATTCTTCTCCTCTCTCATCTTTTCTTCCTATATAATGTAAGGAGAGGCTGTTTAAAAAAAACGTTGGACATTTTTGTTTTGTGCCTCCTCCCTTCTTCTCCCTGGCAGGTGGATTTGTGGAGCAAAATACCTTCCCATTTGAATTTGTAATGCAACCTTGCCTCTTGGCATTTTTGCAGTGATGTATCCCCTTTGGAGCAAATATAAAAATGCATTTTGTGGATGATTCTCAACCCTCCATGTATTCTTTTGCCTCCTTACGATCTTTACTGTGAATATGGCTGTCTGTGCATAATATCTTGCATTGCAATTTTTATGGTTTGTGTTTTTTGGCAAGACATATGTCCTTCATTCCTCGGTGCATCACCTCCTTAGCTTAGGTTTATTTTTATGCATTTTCTCTCTCCATGTCCCCTTGGTAGCTAGATTAGATTTTGTAAACCCTCTGCATATTATTGGTGCATCTGAACAGAGGAATAGGAGCCGGCCTTCATCCGGAGAGATTTTCCGATTTCGCAAGGTCCCACACTTGGGAAAAGCTCCATGTTGTGCAATCGCACTGGGAGTCTCAAACGATCGCGTTGCGGAGTCCCAGGGGTGCTGTGATTCGACACCAAAAGTTTTGGCACACCCGGTGGGACCAAGAGGTCATTCCATTAAAAAATTTGAAGGAGTTTTCATGAGATTTGCACTAAAAATTGCAGTTTTTTACAAATTTCAAATTTTGCATCTCCCAGCCTGAACTCCGAAATCATTTTTCAAGGGCTTAACTTGCTCAAAACAAGTCAAAATTTCAGCAGTCAGTAGATCTGAGGGTAATCTTCAAAAGGGTATCTTTAGATTTTTGAGATTTCGATTTTCAAAATTTCGGGTTTTTTAGTGATTTCGGGTTTTCGGGACCCGAGAACATCAAAACAGCAATTTCGGGTTTTGGGAGATGCATTGCATGGTCCTAATCCCGACAGCAGAGAAAATCGGGATTTGAGGGATGTCGGACATGTTCCAAGTTCCGACACATAGCAATTCGGGTTTTGTGAGTTGCATCGCATGACCTGAGTTCCGACTGTGCTTTTCGGGAATCCGCAGCTGCACAACATGACATGAGTTCCAAACTGAAGATTGCATTCCTCCGGGTCTTTCAAATTTTAAATATCGATTTCGATATTGTCAAGTTTGGTGTGTAACTTGGCAACATCCAGCCTTTTAGAGGCATTTTCAAAAAACACATCTAGCGACTCCACCTGATGCGCAAACCATTTCTCCGAGTTACAGACCCGTTCCCATCCATTTCCACCCATCTTTCTTTCCATCTCCTTGATTCTTTCCATTCCATGAAGTTTTGCAATCATGACTTCATTTCCATCATGGAATTCACATCAACAACAGCAGTATATTCCACCTCCAACATGTTTTACAAATCCTCCAAATCAGCATTTTGAGCAGATTCAAGATCAGTATGCATACCCATATGAGCAGCGGTGCCAAAGTCAGTTTGGCTATGGAGCTTTCCAAGAGCAAGAGTATGCATACAATGAAGACCATCAGATCCAAAATGTAGATCTGCTGGAGAAAATCAAAAAGATGGAGGTGAACATGGTGCAATCTAGGGGCTCAGGCACAAATGAAAGCATTTGGAATTGGTTGCAGAGCACCTTGTCCATGGGTGGGACCTTTTCCAAGGCATTACAAGCTCTCAAGAGAAGTTAGACTTCATGATTGCAACACTGCCATTACTTACAAGGTGGATTGAAGGAATAGAGGTGTATGAGAGAAGTATTCAGCAACCTGTCAACGGGTAAGCACACCACCTCATACTCTTTCTTTTCCTCCTTCTCAATCCATATCATTTCAGCAGTGTCAAGTTTCAAGTCCTCCATCTGCTGTCCAAAATGTTGAACCATGTCTCCACCTCTCAATATTCCATCTCATCTCGATTCTTTCTTTTCTTTTCCCTTCCAAACGTCATTCCCCTCCACAGGAGCAACAGAAATACCCCCTCTCAGCAGATAGAAAGAAAGGAAAGAAAGAGCAAGGTAAGAAAGGAGGGAGGAGTGGGGGACATGTGGCAGCTATGCGCACTGTGACCACCCCTCTGCCGCGCACCACACGCCAGGGCACAACAGCCGCAATCACACCCTTCGTACCAGCTTGACCAGTTGTATGCGGAACAGCCGAGGGGGGGAGGGCCGAGCGCTGTGGGGCCGGTGAGGTGGGTAACACCTCCCGGATACGCCGAAGCGGCAGGGGGGGCCGCGGCGAGCAGCGGTTTCGCGCTCCGGGCTCCTGTTTGCGATTGTAGCGCCCGCCCAGAACTCGCACGGCACGAGGGTGATTCTAGGATCGTCGAGTGGGCGACACACAAGCGTGCCGCGGTGCGCGGACGACGCGAAGGGGGGCGGACCGACCACGCGAGCAGCTCGGTCGCTGCGTACGCCCGACACGCCATACCGGCCCAGGCGGAGCGCGAGCGACGAGGAACACGCAACCCGGTAAGGGCAGGCACGACAGACAGCGGCACGGTAGGGGCGAATAGGCACGACGAGACGGCAAGGGACCACCAGGACGCGAAGGGAGTGGGGCGGAGTTCAACAAGCGGCGCGCAGCCGGCGGGGGGATAGGAGTGAACAAGCGACCCAGAAGCAGCCCGCGAGAGGGAGTGCGGCGCCAGGGTGACGCGGCGACGCCTCGCACGGCAGTCGCCTACCACCCCCCGGCGAGCAGCAGAGGTGGTGGCTGGGGGAGGAAGAGGGAGAGGAAGGTGGCAGTGCGGTAGATCCGAGATGTGAGGTGGGGAAAACGGGATGAAAGACAAGCAAAAAGGTTCGGGGGATGGAGCTGGGCAAGCACGACTATGCGGGTGCAGGGCTGAAGAGGGAAGTGGACACAGTGTAAAAGGGGCACATAGAGATAGAGAAAGTGGGGAGGAGAGGGGCAAACACCAGAGAAGGTAGAGGAATAGGAAGGGAGGGAGCATTTTCAAAAACACATCTCAGCGACTCCACCTGATGCGCAAACCATTTCTCCGAGTTACAGACCCGTTCCCATCCATTTCCACCCATCTTTCTTTCCATCTCCTTGATTCTTTTCCATTCCATGAAGTTTTGCAATCATGACTTCATTTCCATCATGGAATTCACATCAACAACAGCAGTATATTCCACCTCCAACATGTTTTACAAATCCTCCAAATCAGCATTTTGAGCAGATTCAAGATCAGTATGCATACCCATATGAGCAGCGGTGCCAAAGTCAGTTTGGCTATGGAGCTTTCCAAGAGCAAGAGTATGCATACAATGAAGACCATCAGATCCAAAATGTAGATCTGCTGGAGAAAATTCAAAAGATGGAGGTGAACATGGTGCAATCTAGGGCTCAGGCACAAATGAAAGCATTTGGAATTGGTTGCAGAGCACCTTGTCCATGGGTGGGACCTTTTCCAAGGCATTACAGCTCTCAAGAGAAGTTAGACTTCATGATTGCAACACTGCCATTACTTACAAGGTGGATTGAAGGAATAGAGGTGTATGAGAGAAGTATTCAGCAACCTTGTCAACGGGTAAGCACACCACCTCATACTCTTTCTTTTCCTCCTTCTCAATCCATATCATTTCAGCAGTGTCAAGTTTCAAGTCCTCCATCTGCTGTCCAAAATGTTGAACCCATGTCTCCACCTCTCAATCTTCCATCTCATCTCGATTCTTCTTTCCTTTTCCCTTCCAAACAGTCATCCCCTCCACGAGAGCTAACAGAAATACCCCCTCCTCCAAAGAAGCAAGAGGTTTCACCTCCTCCACCACCACAAAAAAATGTCAAATCAGTTGGGTTTCAACCCATCCCTCCTCTTGCATTCCCAAATCCATGTTGGGAGGATGAAAATCAGAATGCCAGTCAAGGACAACAACAGCAAAAAGAGAGTGCCAACAAAGATGAAGAAATTCAAAATCTGAGGAGTTGGGCTCTTAGATTTGGGATGACAAAGATCCCCTTGATGGTTAAGCCTACAGAAGAGGCCAGGGTTGGAGGAAAAATGGTGGTGAGGACTGATTTTGTTGGAGAAGAAGATCTTGCAGTCCCAACTTGTCCTCTAGAGCAGCAAATTGAAGTGTTTGACTTGACAAACTTCATGCTGGAGGAGGAGTTCAATCAAGAGCAAGATTCTCTTCCAACATTAGAGGAAGGAGAAGCTGCTCCAGATCCAAAAGAAGAGGAGCACAATCTAGCTGTAGAGGAGAAAGTGCAGATCCAAAGGGTTTGAGCACAAAGCAGGTTATAGAAGAACCTTCAATTCTTCTTTCTACTTCACCTCTCTCAAGTTCTATTACTGAAGAGGAGTTTGATCTCTCAAACTCAATATTGGAGAGTGAAGGAAACCATGGTGGTCAAGTTGCAGACCAAGAGGACACCATGGAGGAAGTTGAACACGAGCAGCAAGACAACAATGAGGCAGTTTACCTGTCAGATTTGGAGGACTGTTTTGATGGAGAGGAACCGGTTGAGTTTTCACCATTCTCTCTTTCATCATCCACATTCCAAACACCAGAGTCTGCTGTCATGGAGGAGAGCTTTCATTTGCAGCAGCCTGCATCTTATAGCAGCTCTTTGGAATCAAGATTGGAAGATTCTAATCTTCCCTGTTCTTCATTGGAGGAAGAGAAAGGACAGAAGGATTCCACCATTTCTTCCACGCCATCCATTCAAGGAGGTCTACAAGAAAACTCCATTCTTGGAGTAGGAAATCAGAGTTATGGGCACATCCAAAGGATCAGACCTTGCCCAATCAGGTATTTGGCTTCATTGGAGCCGAAGGAGAAGCCACAACCAGTCATGCTTGCTTCTGAGCATGAAGATGAGCTACAAAGTACCAAGGATCAGCTGCCATACCTCTCCAATCCAAATGCAGAGCAACTAAAAGAGGTATTGGATTTTTCAGTTGATACCTTGATGATTTGGATAGAAGACCAGCTTCTTGTTGATTTTCCATCCATCCAAACATCCATGATCAGTGCCAAATCAATTGCATGGCTTCCAATTTTGAAGAAAGGAAGTTATTTCTCACAACCAGTTGCAGGGTTTGTTTAGCTTGCCTTTGCTTCCAGCTAGAGTAGAGTAGGTAGATTTGCTTTCAGTAGAAGAAGTGCTTGTGCACACTCTGCATGTTCCATTTTGGGACATGTATGATTTTCAGTTTTGTACATAGTTTTTGGTGTTGCTGGTTCTGTTCTTGCACAGTTCATTTCAGTGGCATCTTGGTGAAGACACTCCAGGCTCAATGGGTTTCCAAGTGGCTCAGAGGGAGGTTTTCAAAGTTCAGATCAGTTGTAGGTTACAACTCATGACTCCATGCCCAATGGATTGCTAAAAGGCCACTGATCTTCTACCTAGCAGGCAGGTACCCCCGTGAGTCGCCAAATTGTTGTATATATTCCCCCCCCGTTACAGCAGTAAGAACAGAGCGGCGCGAATGGAGGCGGGTTTCAGTCGCGAGAGGAGCATGGCACGGATATGCCGGAAGGGCCGCGAAACCCGACGCACACAGCAAACGCGAATGGAACCGGATTTCATAGTCAGGTTTTCGGAGCGGAAAATCAGAGGAAAAATACATGTCGGGGGGGCAGAAAAACCCGACAAAGAGGAAATATGTATGCGGGCCTCCAAAACCCGACAGCAAAGGAAATCGGGTTTCATAGTCGGGTTTGCACGTCGGAAATGCATGGTGAAGGAGCATGTCGCAAGGGTTCCAAATTCCGACGCAAGGCAAATCGGGTTTCGGGGGCGGAACAACATGGCGCATCAAATACATGTCGGGGGGTCTTCAAAACCCGACATCAAGGGAATTCGGGTTTCTGGATCAGGTAAACACGTCGGAAGAGCACGAAAAGGAAGCATGTCGAGCCAGTTTCCAAGCCCGATGCAAATGCAAGAGGGAGTTCCGAACCCGGCAGGCATTGGGGATCTCATCTGCCACCATGGTTGTTGAGGAATTGAATGCAGTTTTGGAGGTGGTTGGAAAAAGGGGGGGCGAATTCTTCTCCTCTCTCATCTTTTCTTCCTATATAATGTAAGGAGAGGCTGTTTAAAAAAAACGTTGGACATTTTTGTTTTGTGCCTCCTCCCTTCTTCTCCCTGGCAGGTGGATTTGTGGAGCAAAAGACCTTCCCATTTGAATTTGTAATGCAACCTTGCCTCTTGGCATTTTTGCAGTGATGTATACCCTTTGGAGCAAATATAAAAATGCATTTTGTGGATGATTCTCAACCCTCCATGTATTCTTTTGCCTCCTTACGATCTTTACTGTGAATATGGCTGTCTGTGCATAATATCTTGCATTGCAATTTTTACGGTTTGTGTTTTTTGGCAAGACATATGTCCTTCATTCCTCGGTGCATCACCTCCTTAGCTTAGGTTTATTTTTATGCATTTTCTCTCTCCCTGTCCCCTTGGTAGCTAGATTAGATTTTGTAAACCCTCTGCATATTATTGGTGCATCTGAACAGAGGAATAGGAGCCGGCCTTCATCCGGAGAGCTTTTCCGATTTCGCAAGGTCCCACACTTGGGAAAAGCTCCATGTTGTGCAATCGCACTGGGAGTCTCAAACGATCGCGTTGCGGAGTCCCAGGGGTGCTGTGATTCGACACCAACAGGTATGTAATGTGTAATGTGTAGTGTGACTAAACAATGCTAAAAAGATGTGTTTGTAAGAGTGTCTAAGTGTAAAGTGTGTAATGTGGGGAAGTAATGAGAAGGATATTCTACAAATGCATCAAGTGTGTGAAAATGTGTAGTGTGTAGTGTATAGTGTGTAGTGTGTGAGGTTCATGTATATATGATACCTTCAACAGTCAAATGTGAATCAAATCACAAGAATGCGTCATTGAGTAATGACGATATAGATGTGTATGTTAATATGTGTGTTTTATATGTGGTAGTCTAGATGTGAAGTGATGAGATAGGAATATGTTTTTTGAAATTAGGGGGGAATAAGTGTGATGCCCCCCTAAAGTGTGTAATAATGAAAGTGATCAAGTAAAGGCATCTAAAAGGTCATCATTGTCAGGGTCAAAATTGTATGGTGAAGCATATGAGACTTGATAAGCTATAAAGTCGAGTTGGTCATGTAAAGAGCCATTAAGGCATAAATTATACATTCTCATGGAATATTCCTCATCAATAAAAGGAGGTAATGGACACCCATGTGCATACTACCAAGTCATATTAGGTGAATAACCAAGGAATGAATCATTGCAATCAAAAACATGACCAAATGGCATGGGGAATGATATATTAGTATGGTCAGGGTCTAACATTCCTGTTAGGAATTTATAGTGTTCACATTATTATTAGTGTGTGCAACTATATTATCAAAGATAATATATATGGGTAGATTGTAATATTATTAATGATGAGTTAATATAACTCATATTAATAATATAGGATTAATAGTTGTTGTATTAAACAATTATAACAAATATTGTTTATACGTGAGATTTGGTTATACAACCAACTCACGAATATAGGATTTTGTGGGGAGTGTTATTGAACAACCTTCATGAAAATAGTAGTCTCTCCTATAAATATGTGGCATTGTAATAGATGCAACATATAGAAGTGAAACTTTTATATTGTGTGGTTATTAATCTATGTGCATTCGGTCTCAAGTAATATTTTCATGAGATAAATATTAGTATAAACTCTTCCAAATACTATCATTGGTATCAGAGCAGGACAATACCTAAGTTCCTATGAAGGTTTCTTGTATATATCGATGGGACCGTCATCACGAATTTTGTTTTGTAGACCCGTCCAGTGTATTTCTTGTCTGCATCAAATATAATTTATTTTACTACAATATCTTCGTATGTTTATCATCATTTCACTCAGGAGGCTTCAAAGCATACGGTAGATCTATTTTCATTCCTCCATAAGCTTGGATATGAGCGGATCTGTTTGTAATTATACCTTTTGACAAGTAATTTTGTATTCTCATGTGATCTACTTCACTTCCATTTGCCATACATACGCTGCACAATTATAAATAACAGTTTCTTTCAGGCATCAAATGATGGGTATCATGATTTAATTCTAAGCAACAAGCATGGGAATATTGGCTCTATCATACTCGACACCAACAAACTCTTAATCCTTCACGTCCAGCTCTACATTAAGTTTATGCATTCCACGTAGGCTTTATTCTACACATGTTCTGGCACGGCTGTATATTTGTGCCACGATTGGCCAAAGGATAAGTGCGTATGGTTCCATTAATTGTTGATCTTCCTCTGACTCAGACTACTCATGGACATTAGAAGTGATGTGTTTCTTGAGTGATACATCTACATACCTATCATTCATTTATGTGTATAATAATCTCCTACTTCAGCGTCAGGTGACCTGTAGCTATTTGTATTAAAGTCTTCCACTGCAAAAGTCTTATCTCAATTTGAGTGCGGGAATATGGAACAAGTCTTCTAGACCAGCGGCAAAGATAATACACAACAGATTATTGGTTTCCTCGTGTAATTATAAAGGTTGGCCTTTGTTTTATTCACCATACTATTTTTGTAATGTGTTGTTTTGTGGGTATATAGTCTTTTTGTTATTATTATAATCGTTTTGTATAGTATACAAGTTTGTTTTTGTTTGTGAGTAAATAACTCAATGTCACTGTTATCCATAGTATTACCTTAAGCTTCGATGGTTCTATAAGATGTCTATTGTCATCTCTTGTGTTGTTCAAATTGGTGTTTTGTAAGTCAATGTCGAGTTTAAAAAGGGTCTTTGTTAAGTTGGAAGGTATTATTTAGTGTCTCTTTGTCAAATTGAAGTTTCATCGTTAGTATATTATGTGTTGTTTATGATGTTCACAAATCAACATTTCATGTTATATTTTCAAAAGTCAAGTCAAGTCGTTTTATACCACTGAAAGTGTTATTGTAGTGTCAATGTCATAAAAAGAGTCATTGTAAAAAGTGTTGTCATCTAAAGTTCAAAAAATAAAAATAAATTGTCTGCATTTCAATTTTGGACGCATTTTCACTTGTACGCGATGTCCAAGTTATTGAAGGTATTTTGAGCTTCATGATCACATCTGACTGAACTAACAACATGATACTGGAGGACAGAGGTAATTGAGGAAGGAGGTCATTCAGCGACCTCTCGTTAGTCACTAATGACGGGGCCGCTTCAGTTGTGGTGACATCTGTGTAGTGTGTGCTTATCAAATTTTCAGTATGTTTCTGTTTCCAGTGTTCTTGTTGTGTTGTGTGCTGAATAAACCCCTTTTCGAAAAATTTATAGAAGTCATGTTTTCAGAATACTCACTTTTGGAGAGCAGGACAAGATTTTGAGGTAGACTCAACGGATGGTTAACCAGCTAGTGTGAAGCTTGTGGATCTTAGAGATTCAAAATTCGGGCACCCAGGGAGGAAGGGTCCCACAGAGACCCAAAGAGGAACGTAACATTCCTACATAATTCGGCTTGACAATACGCCTTTACGAGGGTAAAGAGATAATATATGGAGTCTGTACCTAGTCTATGTAGTGCTTTCAAGATGTGGTTCAATTTCTTTGAATATGGTTCTTCGTCGTGTTCACATTAAGGGGGTGAAGATTAACAATTAATAATGTTCACACTAAGGGGGTGAATGTTAAGAATAAATAGTGTTCACATAATTATTAGTGTGTGCAACTATATTATCAAAGATAAATATAAATGTGTAAATTGTAATATTATTAATGATGAGTTAATATAACTAATATTAGTAATATAGGATTAATAGTTATATTAAACAACTATAACTAATATTGTTTATACGTGAGATTTGGTTATACAACCAACTCACAAATATAGGAGTTTGTGGGGAGTGTTGTTGAACACCCTCCATGAAAAATAGGAGTAGTCTCTCCTATAAATATGTGACATTGTAATAGCTACAACATATAGAAGTCAAACTATTATATTGTGTGTTATTAATCTTTGTGCATTCGGTCTCAAGTAATATTTGTATGAGATAAATATTAGTATAAGCTCTTCCAAATACTATCAGTTCCCTCGATGTAAGTAAGCCAGGATTTTCCTAATGTAAGTGGAGAAGAGTGAGGGGCTCGCACAAGGTAGATGGTGAGATGAAAGACACGTAAACCATATGCAGTAGTGATAGTGATGAATCCATAATATAGATGAGGATCATGAGTTGGAGGATAAAGGTCCTCAAAAGTGAAACCTAGCCGAGTCAAACCATAATGTGAACATATGGTGGCATTACAAGTTGGATTAAATGGAGTATGATTCCAATGAGAATCATTCATGAAAAGCGTACATGTGAAGGGAGGTAGTAAAGGCGTCAATTGTGCATGAGAAGGCACTGAAGGTGGCATGATGTCCGATGTAGAGACATGCCCCCGATAAAGAATTATGGCAGCAGTAGCAATAGGGAGAGGCGTAGATGAAGTTAGGACCAAATCTAGCATGTAAACGATGCCTTCAAGTGGTGGTAAATATGGTATCTTATCTAAGGGTTGTGGTTTGTCAGTCGTATCAAACCTTAGAGTATAAAGTGTAGTGTTGGTATTATGGTCACAATATTTGAATGTGTGATTATCATGAGGAACTGTACACTCGATGCCTTCATGTATGAATTTGACACAATGACACACTGTAGAGGGAATTACTTGCATGGCATGGAGCCATGGCCTACCAAAGTAAACATTTATATGAAACCTGAAACTCAATGACAAATGAAACTGTGTTAAGGGTTTTGGGCCCTACAACGATAAGTAGAGTAATGTGACCTATGGATGGATGAACATATCCATCATACGCATGAAGAGAAATACACGATGGACTAACATTAGCAACGGAAAGACCTATCTTTTCAAGAAATGAAATAGGACATAGATTGAGTTCAAATCCATTATCAATTAAAGTACTCTTGATACCCATATTCTAAATGTGAATCATGATATGAAAGGGTGGATCATTGTCAAAAATAGAGAGATCGGCATTAGGATTTGATGAGAAAGCAATGTGTTGAGAAAATGCATCAACAAATGATTTATAGACCGATTCTGGATGCATATCAACAAGAATGGGAGTAGTAGCCAGGAGATGTTGAACTTTATGTCTTAATTCAGGATTGGTAAGCAAGAAGTCGTTAATTGAGATACTCATGATGATAAAGCAATAAAGATCCTAATAGCGTGTAGATCAAGTTGGGTTCAGCAAAATGATTAGGCTAAAATGTAAATATTCAACCTAATTTGAATGCAAGGTTGCAGTAAATAAATAATAAATCAAGTACAAAAAATACACCCAATCAAACTAAGAAATAAATATTAAAACCCTAAGTGCAAAATAGGAATAATATGACTTAGCTAGTTCACAGTGAAATATGGATTCTATGAAGTGATGACCATGTGAACGGAATGGAAGAAACATCGCACAGAGACCCAGGAAAATGCAAATCT
Source organism: Taxus chinensis (assembly GCA_019776745.2). Taxonomy (NCBI): domain Eukaryota; kingdom Viridiplantae; phylum Streptophyta; class Pinopsida; order Cupressales; family Taxaceae; genus Taxus; species Taxus chinensis. Next base: position 888,732,641 of record CM034151.1, read on the forward strand.
GGAAGAACACTCTAAACAGGGGCACCTAGAGAGGGGTAGGGGCCCTCGTGGACACCTTGGTCCTGATTATGGGTGCTCGAGTCTGCATAAAATCTTGGAAAACACCTCTGAGGTGTCGTAAGATTTTTGCAATTATTCTTCTTTTGTCACTATATGGTTGCACCAAGATCACCGAGGTCACTAGAAACCTGCAATAAATAATGGACCTACAAAACCCTCAAATAGACATTAAATCACAAAAAAAGAAAAATATAGAATGAGGAGTCAAAATGTCCTTAGCTACCACAATGGTGAAATTATGACTAAGCATTGTACTACATCTTAGAACCAATGTAGTTCTGTGTGTGTGTGGAATTGTGCCCTAGGTTGCTCTTATGAGTGTCACACTTAAATAATGAGCAAGTAACTAGATTTAGAATGTAATAAATGTGTGCATGGAATAGAATAAAATTCCCTCATATGAAGTGTGATGTAGAAAACCATCCCTTATGTCCCTTGTGATGACATTAGATGGATGCAATGGAGCTCTTAGATGCTTGATGGACGTAACCTTAGGTGGTGATAGCTAATGCTTAGTGTTTGGTCCTTTATTACGATCAGATAACTTTATATTTATATGATTCCCTTATTTGAATTTCATAATTAACCCTGAAAATACCGACTACCAAAAATATAAGATGCTCAAATGGCTATAAAGGACCCATAAAGTGTGAGCAAAGTACAAAGGGGAGATGGGTGCCCAGAGGGGACAAGGGCGTCTGACGCTTGTGTCCTGGCTAGGTGCTAGTGTCTAGGATGAAAAATGTCAAAGATTAAAAATGTAGACTAAGAAAGTAAGGGTGTAAGACTGAAAGTAGCAACAAAAAGCAAATAAAAAATTGGCAAGTATTCAATGATGATCAGCAAATTATTGCTTTCTTGGAAAAAAGGGATAATTTTGAACAATTGTACTTTGAAGGAAGTGATTCTACATTTCAAGAATCGACGACCTCACCCATTCAAGAAGGAGTTGAGATCGAAGATCCTGGTGATGGCATCATTCAACTCAAAGGAAATAAAATTCCAAAAGGATTGGTTTCACTTGAAGAACTTTTTGATAAACATTACAGGTTTATCAAAGAAAAAGAGTAGGCAGGAGGTCTGCGAATTCTACTGACTATGAGCAAGTTAACATCAGTACCAAGGATAAACCTTGCCTAGTTAACATCGGTAAGTGTTACTCACATGTAGTATGATTTTATGTCTACAGCTGCCATACAAATTTACAATGCAGTGTTCCTACTATTAGTTGCTTTTAAACCTTTTAATGTTAACACCTAACAAAGAATACTTATTTGCAAATGAAGTTTTTCAAGGCATGCATTGCTGGTGAAATGAAGGAGGCACCAGAAAGTGCATCTGTTGCACACAATATTCTTTTGGAGGAAATTTCTTATAATACGACAGGGAATGTCTTCAAGGTTGAGGAAAAACTTAGATTTTCATCAAAATGAGTATAATTAGTAACCATTAATAGATTGTGGATTATGTAGTCTTGCATGTGTTGAAAAATAAAAGAAATATCAAACTCATAAAATGCTAGCACTTAATTCTACACATTTGTGACTGTTTGGCAAATACCAAATTTAAGACTTAGTAAGAAATCTAGATAATGTTGTTTTTATAGAGGAATGACAACGCTAGAAGTTTTATTGACTTTATTTATTGTGGTTGATTAGATAACATCAATTGTTCAGTTAAGGATTTCATTAAGAAAATGTTGGATCATCAACACAATCTATATTGAAGGAAAACACAACTTCCATTTCACCTTCTTTTACACAAGAAAAACACAAATTTTAGTTCCTTATGTCATGATTAATAGCCATGATGTGGCATAATGTAGTCATTTGGTTGCAAGATGCAAGTCATTGATTTTGTTGAATGACAGAACCAAAAAAAGTTTGCAAATTATTTGCGATAAATCTTACTATGAATATTTATCTGTTTTGATACTATTTGAATGCAATGACATTGGAGTCTCTTGTTTGTGAGCACCACTAATCAGTCACAACATAGAAGGTATGTTGGTCTTCAAACTGGCTTTATCTAATGCTTGATTCAAAATCACTATGATCAATATCTCTTGACGGAGAATGGAAAATTTCATATCCATGTTGTCAAGATAACAACATTAACACTTAGCCATTCATTCTTGGAAATCCATATTGTTTAAATATTTACATATTTGCACAACATATATATTATTATTCAAAGTTTCCAATATATATTAATTCACGGTTCATCTTGTGGGAGCATAACTAGTAACATGAGTAGAATATGTTCTTTTTTGCCAAATGTGTAGCTCACCATACAATAGGTTTAAAATATATATGTTCTTTTAGTTTCATAGGTGAGATATGCTATTGTACAATACTTTGTATTACATGTGCATTTGGTGTAAGGTCTTTATCAAACTATTTATATCCCTATCCATCTTATGAGTCTCAAAAAGGTTAGGGATGGTAACATCATCTTTGTGTTGTGTTGTTATAAAATGTGGTTATTCTCGTCACTTTACCTTTATTAATTTGGTCAACACTTGTATTTGTGAAGCATATGGGCACAAATTTTTACTTACTATTCAACCTCACTAAAAGGAAGAATTTGTGCATGTTCTTTACCGACATTATGGTGCCCATCTTAACCAATTCCACACCATAAAATTATTTAGATTAATTTATTTGTACAACTACATTATTTATGTGTGTTTTCTAGACAAATGATCATGAAATTTGATTTTAAAAATGTAACTTGAAATTTTTTACAAATTTTATCATTAGCTTTAACTATAAAAATTCTATCTCTAAACCTTCCATTTCATCTCTTCTCTGCTCCTATTGTTGATGCGTAATCACAATACCCTTGAATGTCTGCAACTCGATGGGTTGAGACTCTCAATGTGATTGGCATAACATGGAGCTTTTCCAAAAGTTTGGGACTTTGCGAATTGGGAAAAATCTCCAGATAAAGGTCGGTTCCTATTCCTATGTTCAGTTGCACACATACCATATTGCAGAGGATCTAGTCTAAAACTTACTCTAACTTTCCAAGGAGACAGGGTTAAGAAGATGCAATAAAATAAAACCTAAACTAACAAAGGTGATGCACCAAAGGAATTTTGAACCCCTGCTTTGCAATTAAACAAAAACCATCAATTATGTAATACAACCACCATGCAAAAATAACCAGGATTGCTATGAGAGATCAGGTAGATGCAATGAACATAAGAGAGGGTTGAAATCATCCACGGACCTATAAAAATGATTCAAAGATTTGATATAGTTCATTACATTTTTGGAGTTCAAAATGCATACATTGCCTCTGACAATCTTGAATGGGAGGTTTGGACTTTCAAAAAATTCAGTTTCAGAAAGAGTCGAAGCTATTGTTCACCGCTCAAAATGGTCCAAAGAGTTCCGAAAGTATGAAACTTGTTACAATATATATGAAGATCATGAGGGAGATTTGAGTATTCAAGAATTTCAGACAACCTAAGTCTTGTTTTTTACCGTTTTGGGGCATTGAGATTCCAAAATGCCTCAACCACATCCTAAAGATCCCATTGAAATTGAAAATCTTAACCACATCCTGAAGAGCCTGTAATATACGAAATACCTCAACCACATCCAAAAGATCATTGAAATCTGAAATCCTGAACCATGATGGAATCCCATAAATATGGAATCTCGCAATTCCATGTGTTGTTCCTTATTCTGAAAGAAAGGAATCCCATACATCCTAAAAATGAAAATAGGTCAAAATCCCAATATCCTAAAAAATCCCAAAACCTGAAATCCTTAAAATTCATGAAATGGGCTTCAAAAATCCCAAAATCTTTCGAAATTTGAAATGACCTGAAATCAAAAATTTCAAAAAACTAAAAATAACCTTGGGTTTGAAGATTAGCCCCCGATCTATCAGATCCATGTGGAAATTTCGACCTGTATTCTTGAGCAAGTTAAGCCCCTAAAAATTGATTTTAGATCTCATCCTGGGAGGTGAAAAGTTTGAAATTGCCGATAACTTACAATTTCTTCATTCACCTAACTCCAAAATGCAATCCTCCATGACTGTTGGCTAAGTCCCTCATTTTTAGGAGCATGTAAGGTCATGTTCTGTTTATTTTTCTAAGAGACAAAATTGCGATAACAATTTGGTGAATGCCTTGGGATCAACTACCTGATATGTGAAAGATCAGTTGCCGATGAAGTATCACATTGAGGCTTCACAGTCATGGAATGATAGACTTGATCAACTGATGGTTTTTCCTTTTCGAAACCTGAACCCGACTGCTTGTAATTGCTTGATCGCTGTACATGCCCCGCCACCCGCACTCTCAATTTTCACCTAGGAAAATATGTTAAGATGAGATTTAGTAAGAGTAGAAAATTGTGTTGACCTTTTAGAGAATTCAACGACTTCGGTTCTGGAATGGATTGTTACAACATCTCACCTATGAGGCAGGGTCTGAACTGCGTTAGCGATACTAACCTTAGGATTTCAACTTTAAACATGTGCCGAAGAGACATGTAGGAAAATTGAAACGCTAAGCCTACAACAATTTTAAATGTGCGGTACTTCACTTTAGAGGAATTGAAAATCCTGGAGCTAATATGCTTATAAGGGTGACTACCTTTTGATTTTACCTATTGAATGTTTAAGATAGATACCGATTAGACTTGAATCGAAATCTTCATCTAGCCATTTAGACTGTAGACAATTTGAAGGCATTGCATGAACAAATTACATGCGTTGTGATCCACGTAGGGTGTCAAGCGTATCCAAATTGATTCTCCACTTTAGAAGCACCTTTTGAAACATGCACATGATTTAACAAGATGGCACCTTCAAAGATAGACAAATCATAAGTCGCTTTTATAGTTGGGGAATGGATTCAGCTGGCTCTTTATCACTCGCAAGATGTTGGAGAAATGGATAACAGTCCATATAAAAGGATTTGACCCTTTCTACATTCCTCACTTGAGCTTTAGGTCATGCCTTTCGACCAGGGTTAGTTGGACCCATTCATTGTAACCTCTATCAGTCCAAGGACATTGAAGAGATCCTTATCTATGCAACCTGATTGTTCAGATTTGAACCTGTGGGAAAATATGAATCAATGCGACCCCATCAATTTAATTCTCACGATTTGTCACATCATAAAGAGTGGATCATATTTTCTTAACAGGGTTCAAGTTGGACTAAAGACAATTTGGTGACTTGCGATATTACTTACTTGCTAGGTGAAATATTAGTTGCCTCAAAGTATCTATTAGGCATGGAGTCATAAATGATAGCCTGATACTAATCTTATACTTGAAAATTGCTCCTGACTGCTTGCAACCTATTCATCCTGAACCTTCTCCGTTGCCTGCACTCTCAATTTTCATAAGGAAATATTGAAGATGAGATATGTGAGAGTAGAAAATTTTCTTGACCTGGAATTTTTACCTGTTACTGAAATGGGCTATCTCGAAACTTGATTTTAGTTGTTCTGCATTTTCTTTCCTCTAAAATTAGCAACTATTACATATAAGTATGAACTTCTTCCCTGTTATAACATTCAACTTTGGAGGCACATTGAATGGACAATTATACAACCTGGGAGCAACAAAACCTATGCAGAAGCACTTAGGGAAATGTAACCTAAATTACAATAAGACAATGTGCATACACACTTAGAGGAGTTAAAATCCTAGGCTAATATTTACAAGGGTGAAACCTTTCCTTTTCAGTAGCAATGTTTAACATAGATTCTATTTACCAGAATAAGAAGTTCTTCTCCATCCAAAGTAGATATTTAGAAGGCATTATCATTCTTACATCCTGTGACCATGTAGGGGAAACTCCAAATGACATCAAACTTGGAATGCCTTCCTAGTTTTTCTCGATTTGTATCCCACTTTAGAACTAAGGCATGTTATCCAAAAATTCACCCCCAGGTAGTTTTTGAAAAACTGCATCATTTCTTTAGGCTTGAGCATGTAGAATTGGTCCAAGGCCCAAAAAATTAGGTTGTAAAGGTGCCTTTGGCTCTTCCCTATCTTTCCTGTCCAAGAAAAATCCAAGAAGATGGAAAAAATTCTGAAAAATCCAAAAAATTTGGCTTGTGCTAGTATATTGCGCCAAAGTTGGATATTTTTTGTCCTAGATGGTCTACGGGACGAAGGGAAAGCCAAGCCAATATGCAAAGGAATCAGAAAACTTGAATATTTTCTATCCCAGATGGTCCATGGGATGGGGACAGCCAAGATCTATAAATCTGAAAAGGCCGATTGCAAAGGAGATGCAGCGAATGCAGAGGTCAATGGCCTCGACGGCCCGGTCAACGACAGGACTCAGAGGACACCCAAAGCTGAAGTAGCCAAGTAGGAAGGATGCTTACGGGTAGAGTGAATATTTTTTTCTAGGACACATGGGATACAAGGACCTGAAATAGTTGATATGTTTGCATGCAAAGGAAAACATTGCAAATCATATCCCGAACTTCAAACAGCCATAACGTTTGACCCCGAGCTCCGATTTTCATGAAATTTGACTTTCTGGAACAAGCATGATGTCCTCTATGCCACAGAAACTAGATTTATTATTTTTATGAGGGTGGATATGATAAAATAAAATAAACATATCCATCTCCAATAAAGAAAACACTTAGTCCTGTTAAATGACAGAAATGCCTGGCAGACCCAAATTAGCTGCCCGCACTTAGAAGGCCATAAATTTTACATTTTTTAATGAAAACACACAAAATGTTGCACCATTGGAATTTTTGGTTCCAAGCCCAATGCACATAAATTAAGAAATACATAATTTGATGAGGAATCGATGGTGATTTTGTAGAAATATTTCCTAGTCCAGAACAATGATTTATTTGGTAGTTGGGATGCATTCAATGAAGCATGGACTGATATTTCTCACTGCTGCAAGTTAGGGGACAATATGAGGGGATTTTGCAAGAAAAATAACATCATTTCACTCTATTTACTACCTTTTGTAAGTGGTTGAATGAAATATTTCTAGATTTTCATTTTCCCTCTCTCTCTCTCTTCTTAGATTCTATAAATTGAAGTGTGTGGCTCATTGTAAAAGAGTAGTTTTTGAGTAGGAAAACTCTGCCAAATTGTTTTGAGGAACCAATGTGCTATAGGCCCTTTTAGTGGACTCCTTGCATGGTGATCCAAGTCCTTATCCTGTAATAGATTGGATTGTACATAATCAATGAAGCAATATATATAAGGTTTTGGATACTGCTTCCATACCTACTAAGAATAACCAATTGATTTGTTTGCATTCTTCTTGCCCTTTCAAACTCATTGCAAATATATTGTGTTTATTTTATGATGTTGCAAGGATTCATTATAATTATGTGTGCATGAAATATTGTTGTGAATACAGTTGCTAGATTGTGGAGAACTGTTATCACCCCCTCTAGTATGCACTTTTCTTATATTTTTCACACATTGGAAGACTCTTCTCACATCCTCATTTTCTGGTGTATCACCACTTTAGTGTAGGATTTTCTTTTCATGCATTCTCTCCCACTGGTCCCTTGGAAAGTTAGATTAGGACAAGATAGTTTTACCTACATTAGAGGAGATTGTGGTAGGTAATTGAGGAGCAAGAACCATCTTTCTCTGTAGGTCTATCTCAAGTAACAAGTCCCACAACTTAGAGATAGTAACAATGTTATCCAATCACACTATGAGTTCAAGCACACACACTTGTGTAAACCATAGGGTGTTATGATTTGGTGATAACAAGTCCCCTTCCTGGAAAGTTCTTGCCTTGCCTTCTTGTCAAACGTCCTCTTGATCATGGCCAAATCATTTTCCATAGTTTGCATGACATGTATTCTTATTTCTTCCAATTCCATCAATTCTCCATACCCAGCTTCCATAGGTTCGAACTTAGAAAACTCCAGTTATTTCATGAGTTCCAATACTGACAACTTGAGTAATATAGGAAACACTATCTCTTTACCATAGACTAACTTGTAAGGGGAATTACCTGTTGACACCTTTAGTGTGATCTTGTTAGCCCACAAAGTTGACTTTAGCTTGGTATGCCATGTCCTTTGGTTTTCATTTAGAGTCCTCCTAATAATTCTTAGTAAATTTTTGTTTGTGGAATCTGTCTGTCTGTTACCTTGTGGGTAATAGTTTGAAGAGGTGCTTAAGTAGATCCCATTCCTAACAATCCATTCTGTGATCTTGGAACCTAGGAACGCTAATGTATTTTCTGATATGATAGTGGCTGGTACTCCAAACTTTGTGACTATTCCTTCATAGAAGTCTAGTATGTTAGACTCATTTTCTTCCTTGAGTGCTATCACCTCAGCCCACTTGGTGAAATAATATGTTGCCGTGAGTATCCGCTAGTGGCCTTGGCTCGAGTTTGGATTGATAGCCCCAATGAAATCTAATCCTTATTGCATGAATGGTTGGTAAACTAAAATTGGGTGTAATGGAAGCACTACTAGCCTTTCATTTCCTATGAAGAACACACATTTTTTACACCTTTTGATCCAAGTATAGCAATCATTGAATACTGTGGACTAATAGTACCCCACCTTCATTATTTTGAGAGTTGTTACCCATAGAGAAAAATGAACTCTAGCCTTTCTATCATGAAAATCCTATAATACCTTATCAATTTGACCTGTTCCAATGCATCTCAATAGAATGTCATTGATGTCTTTCTTGAACAAAACACCATCAACAAGCACATATTGAATGGCTTGTAATATGAAGTATCTCCTCTTTTCTTTGCTCATTTCTAGAGGGAATAGTCCTGTTTGTAGGAAGTGAATCATGTTTTGAGTCCAACAAGGAATAGGTACACTATCATTTGTTTGCTCTTGACTATCCTATAGCACTAAAAAAAATTCATTTTCATTACTTACTTCAACCCATTGATTCGAGGCTAGCTGTTCACATAATACCTTCCCACAGACCAACTTAGTGACTTTAATTTCAACGTCATACTCCATGACACAAATGATCCATCCTATACATTTCTCATTCAAATCTTTGTTTAAAAGGAACTCCTTGAATCCTGCATGAGAAACTAGTAGTTGGATCTTGTTGTTTGAAACTAGGTACTTGAACTTATTTAAACTCCTGATTACCGTGCAAGAACATGCTTCTCGATGAAATAGTACTTAACTTCATATTATTCCAAACCTTGAATGAAGAAGGAAACTAAATATTCATACCCCTCTTTGTTTTTCTGAACTAGGATTACAAAAATTGTGTCCAAACCACCAAAGGCATAGAGCATGAAGTCCTTAAAAAAGTTTGGATTCACGAGAGTTGGATCTTGAGATATAGCCTCTTTGATTACTTCAAAAATTTATTTTCGCTCATCTGTCCACTTAAATGCTATGTTATTCCTCAACATCTTTGTTATTGGATTCACAAGAGTGGAAAAGTTTGGTACAAACTTGCGGATAAAATTAGATCCTTCCTAGATAAGCTCTGAAAAGCCTTATTATGGCTTGGAAAGGGTAATGCTTGAATTGCTTCAACTCTTTCTGGGTCAGTAGTCAATACTTCCTTTGAAAAAATATGGCCTAGGAGATTGCCTTCGTGATCCAGGAATATGCATTTTTTGGGATTCAATGATACCCCGAATCTTCTACACCTTTGAAAGACCTGTCTTAGATGAAAGAGGTGATCTGCTACATTTTTAGAGAACACAATGATATCGTCAAGATACAATAGCACTATTTTTTATCAACACCTTGAATGTCATATCTAATGCCCTTTAAAAAGTGGCTCCAACATTTGATAGTCCAAATGGCATCTCCCTGTAGGCATAGGTGCCCCACTTAGTGGTGAAAGATTCTTTGAACTGGTCGTCTTCTTTCACCATTATCTAATTATACCCTAAGTAGCCATCTACGAGGGAAAATATTTCCGAGCCATACTACCATTTGTAAGATTCGTTCCATTGAAGGGAGTGGATAATGGTCTTTTAGAGATGCCCTGTTTAGGTCTCAAAAGTCTATGCACAATCTGATCTATCCATTATTCTTTTTGACCAGCACCAAGTTTGCAACCCAACTGGAGTGCTTTATTGGAAATATAATGCATGCATCTATCATCTTGTTTAGTTATCTTTCTTTATGAGAGGATCAATGTGTGGGGTGACTGGTCTCTAATTTTTCTTGATGGGTTTAGCATTTGGATTTAGTTCTATTGTATGTTGTGCCAACTTTGAATTGAATCCTCTTAGGTCTTCATAACTCCAAGAGGAAGAAATCTAGAAACTCTTGCAAAGTTTTATGAACTCATATCTCTCCTGGTCAGTGGTCACTTTTCTAATTTGGAGTGTTTTACCTTCTCCAACCGAAATTGGTTATGAATCCTCTCCTTTGACATGTATGTTGGATTTCTCTTTATGAAATTGATCATTCAGGTTGAAGATGGACTCCAATGTAACCAAACCCTTTGGAAAGTTTGTTGGTCCACAACTACACTACTTGATCCCCGTACTGCTGCTCCAATCTCTCCTGGTTCCTAGCTGAGAATTCAGCCTTTTCCTACAAGAAATTAATGATCTGTTGATTATTTTTGAACACCTGCCAACTTGTGTTAGAATATGGAATTATTGGCCTTACAATCACATGGATATATAGTTGTGTTTTGTCTTTTTTTATACTATCTACCACATCAAAAGTTTCCCCAACTGGTTGAAAGCCTATATTCATGGCTTCATTCTTCTTCCTGGGTATGGACTTGATGTTGAAAGCTTCAAAGTCCTTAATTAGGTCCCATACCCTATTTTTGTAGCTCTTGAGTAGGTCATTTTTTGTGGAATGTTTTCACGTGACTTGATTGATGATTAACTCCCTATCACCTGAACACCTGCAAGTCATTTATTCCTCTTTTCCTATCCTAATGAAGTCCATGAATCAAAGTCTCATATTCAGTTGTGTTGTTTGAATAGGAAAACTTAAAATGAAAAGTTAAATAATAATTGATGTGCTGTGGTGAAACAAACATTGCACCCCCTCCAACACCTTGTTTGCATCTTGAACTATTAAAAATAGCTTCCATACTTCATCGTCATCCTTATTTTATGGATTAGTGATATTAGGAATGGGTGAATTTTCTTCATGTACACAATATACACCCAATTCAGATTCTTCCATTTCCTTGTAATGGATCAAAATCATGTCTTTTGTTTGCCCATTCATCGAGAGTCAAATCCGGAATACCCTCAACCTTAGTACTAGTTTCTAGATCATTTGAACACTCTTCTCGATCAAAGGCTAGCAATTTGTGTTGGGCTTAGCACATGAGGCTCAATATGAAAGTTTTTGCTAATTGGTTCTGAATAGCATGTATGACCAGTTCATAGATAGATATCCACCACTTTTGGTAGTGAAAGTCCCTTGACAAACATAACACAAAAGTGGCAGAAGGTCAATTAGAGAGACATCTTACAAAACTGTGACATTGGGACACACATCAAGTGTTAGGCTTAAACCATTTGATGACCCCAACTATTCCTACTACTATTCCATCTAGTTGCACCACTCATTTCAGCACTGGCTCATAATTTAGACCCAATTGATTTGTTATTTGCTTTGACATCACTGAGCTACTTTCCCTAGAATCGATCATGCAGTTGTGTACCATGTGGTTCCCAACAATCAATGACACATAGAACAATAGATGATTCAAATTATTGCTTGGTTGACCCCCATATTGTTTCACTTCATTAGTGAGAACTTTCTCCTATCTTTGGTTTTATCCATTTGAGGTAGACTAATTGGCCATTGTAGCTTGCAAAAAATCTCGTTGTCCTGGGATTGCCAGTGACTCCCACATGGAAATGATAACATGTGTTTTCTTCATCTGATTGATGATGTTGAAAGGGGATGGATTATATTTTTGTTTCCCCTTACTTGGAAGAACCTTTTATAGAGCCTGAATAGGCACATGTGCTACTACAATAAGTGCCTTCGGTTGATTTGATACATTTGGAGCTGCATTTGGTCTACTAACTCCTTGTTGTGTAAGAGTAGGTTGAGAATAAACTAGATTAGATGGTTTCTCCTCCTCTATGTTCCTCTTCTTTGATTGTGTATTGGAAGCCAAACACTAGAAAGGGGGTTGATTAACTCCGCATAAGTATTATGTTTTCCAATTGACCAATGTAGTTTCCATTGGGGGTACCTCTTGCTGAGTTTCTTACTGCTGATTTCCCTCCTCATTTGGTTCTCAGGACACACTAATGGTTTGCACCATCAAGGCCTAGTTTTAGAGCACCAGTTGAAACACGTTGATTGATTTTGAGGTAGATTATAGGGGTAACACCACTCATACTTCTGAGTAATGTTGTTTTGAGTTGGAACCAAGGCTCTTGATGTTGAAACTGTATTTGGATCATATGGTCAGAATGGCCTGGCAACTTGAGGTTGTCCATTAGTTCATATTTTGATTTGCAGCCTGTGTTGGTGGTCTATTTTGTTGATATGGGGGCCTGGCTTGATATTGAGTTTGAGGCTAATAAGGTTTAGAACTCTAAGCTTGTTGTCTCTTGATAGTCAATAGCTCATTTCCTAGGTCCTATAGCTGTTTCATAACCTCATGCAGTTCCTTGAAAGTACTTAAAGAGGTAAAAGCCTCATTGTTGCTTTGACTTCTAGGGGATGGAATGGGATTCATCTCAGGTGTTTAACTAGTTCTAGGTGTTTCCATATTCTGGAAATAGAGGTATAGGTGGCCTAGGTGCTAACTTTCCAGCTTAAATCAAATAGTTATCCACTCTGATAGCCATGTCATAGGCCCCTATTAGTGTTGTTCCTCCCATGGATTGGATCATTGTTTCTATATATGAATTTAGGGCCTTCAAGAAGTAGAGGAATGCTCCCTTAGAAAACTGGCCTGATGGCTATCAGAAACCTATCCCATGTCCACTGGAAATCAAAAATTGAAATCAGCCATTTGCTCATTTGGAGCCCACTTGATTGTTGTCAATTGTTCCAATAAAGATAGATTGTCTACCCTTCTCTCCAAACTAATTACAAAGAGTTGAACACAAACTAATTCCAATTTTGAATAGAACATGTTAGTCAGGATGAACCATTACAAGGCCTTTCCCTTGAAATAGGATCCTAAAAATTTGACTGTAACATCCATTTCATTAATTTCATGAATCACAGAGAAATTTGCAATGTCTTGGATGTGATTAATAGGAGTAGTATGATTTTATCCCATGAAATAGGGAAATTTCTTTTAGCGCTGCACAACTGGGACTTTGATTTTGAGCATTTAGGGAAAGTGGACTACTTCCCATGAAATTGAAAAAGGGATTTGGTGGTCCTAGAGGTGGTTGCAAGTGTTCCATTATGATCAGTCTGAGAACCCTAGTTTCTTGAAGAAAAGGTCTACCAAGTGGAGGTGTAGAAAAAGACCTGTTAGGTGGGGATGGTGATCTTTGTGGTCTTCTTCCTCTCCTTGCTCTTTTTGGGGATAAATGCAGATAGACAAATAATATGAGTATCACACCTAGCTCTCTTCTCGTATACTAGGGAAACTTGTGTTTACACCACTGAATTCTTCCCTTCATGCCAAATATGTTGGGGAAATGCACCTCTGTTGGGATTTTGCTAAAACCAGTGGATTTTACCTGTATATTTGAGATTCTTGAGGTTGAAGTTTTATTTGGAAGTCTCAAAAAACCAAAAAATGAAATACTTCCAAATGTATGAAATCCCAAAACCTAGATGTGTCCAAAATTTCAAAGCTTGAAACCCGAAATTCAAAAAAATCAAAATTTTGAAAATCAAAATTTAAAAAAACTTACCCTTTTGAAGATTAGCCCCCGATCTGAACTTGTAAAATTTACTTTTTTTTAGCAAGGTAAGCCCTTGAAAATTGATTTCAGAGTTCAGCTTGAGACGTGAAAAATCTGACATGGACACCTTGCAATTTCTAAGTCTGAATAAAAATGAAGACTTCTTGTCCCATCGGGCGTTCCAAAACTATTGATGCAATAATCACAACACCCCTGAATGTCTACAACTTGATGGGTTGAGAACTCTCAGTGTGATTGCATAACATGGACCTTCTCCCAAAGTGTGGGACTTTGCGAATCGGGAGAGCTCTCCAGATGAAGTTCGGTTCCTATTCCTCTATTTAGATGCACACATTCATATTACAGAGGATCTACTCTAAAATCTACTCTAACTTGCCAAGGAGACAGGGTTAAGAGAGATACAAGAAAATTAAACCTAAACTAACAACAGGTGATGCAACCAAAGGAATGTTGAACACCTACTTTACCATTAAACACAAAGCATTAAAATGTAATACAACCACCATGCACAAATAACCAAGATTGCAATGAGAGATCAGATGAATACAATGAACATAAGAGAGGGTTGAAATCATCCACATATTTTTATTATTGCTCCAAATATTTGATATAGTGCATTACAATGGTCAAGAGGTAAACACTTACATTTATAGTTTTTAAATGGGAGGCTTGAGCTCCACAAAATCCACTTTTAGACTAGGGAATAAGGAAGGGTGTAAAGCGAACATGTCCAACCTTTTGAAAAATTCCCCTCCTTATAATATATAGTGAGGAATTAGAGAGAAAGGAGAGAAGAAATTGAAACATGTCTCAACCACCTCAAAAGAAAATGCATTGAATTCAACCTACCCCAATGATGGGTTTTACCACAAAACCCATGCCTCCATTACATTTTCTTGTTGGGCAAGAAAGGAATTCCATACTTCATTATGGTGGTAGATGAGATGCCTAATAGCCTCAAACATCAAAGACTGAAACAATATTATTCCTGGTAGGTGAAAGAATCGTGATAGCCTCGTAAATGGTGGACTGAAACATTATGGTGGTAGGTGAGAAGCGTGACAACCTAAAATATGGCAAACGAGACCTTTAAAATTCTTGGTGGGCTTCATGATTTATCTTTCATTGAATTGCCAATCTTTTCCAAACTGCTTTGGGTTTGGAGTCTATCAGTGCAAGATCCACGTGGAAGCCCCATGCATTTTTAAGATTTTACCCCCTTTTAGGGTCCTGGGAATGTGACGTGCCGACACTTGGCATCGTCCGTGAGCCTGCTCTATTTTCTTTGTGTTTTGGCTAAGTCCCTGCTATTTAGGAGCAACTATTTCGGGTTCTGACCACGTGGAGGGCTTGTGCTCGTTTGGGGGCTGCCTTTGGATTTCACCTTCGAAGTTGCACCGATGAGACACATGGAGGCTTCCGTTGGCCTTTTAGACTTAGCCGATTCGGGCCTTGAGTGAACAAATTATATGCGTTGAGATCCACGTGGGGGTCAAGCGCATCCCTAGGGTCTCCACTTTTGTTGCACCTTTTGAAAGTGCGCTGAGCTAACACGTGGCACCTTCCGCGACTTTGTTGCTTTGTTTTCATTTTTTCAACAGTTTGTTACCCCAAGATCCCCGAAAATGCGAAGTCCGAAAACTTTGAACCTTTCTCCATTTTTCACTTGAGCTTTGGTCTTCTTTAACATTTTACATTGGCCATTCATTTCCCCACCTTCCATTGCCATTGTTGAACCTGTATGTAACTTGGTTGTTAGATTTGAAATGTGGGCTCGCATGACTGAACTGACCCTTCAATTTTCTCCTGTGCAAGGTCGTGTTTGATCAATTTTGCCAGAGGGGCAAATTGGATTACAGCTATCTCTGAACTTTCCATTTCATCACTTTTCTTTGTATAATTATAGATCAAATTTACAAGTTAAATGGTAAACTTACGCATTTGTGTTGCAAATTAGGGGTTACACCTTAGATGCCTTCTTCTGTGCTCGAGTATTGGGTATTTGTTTTCCACACTTTTCCACTTTTCCAAATTTGAAGCCGAATGTCAAGAAATATATGTATTTTTTGGTTTATTCCGCTTTTAGTTCGCTCCCGAATTCTCTTGAATTCTTCTTGTAGCAGGGGAGGAAAATTTTAAGAGAAATTCTACTGTCATAATGAGCGCCATGCTCAAATTCGCTTCTACTGCAACAAATTCTGTTGCAGCAACTATCAATGGCAAATGCTCATTCAAAATCAATGACGAAATCAGATCATTCTGCAGACGGGGGCAGTTAAAGGAGGCATTAGCTACATTGGACATTGCAAACAATCAACTCATTGAAGTCGAACCCAAAAGCTATGTATCACTATTAGAGATATGTACCAAAAGCAAAGCACTTTCAGAGGGAAAATTAGTTCATACGCACATGCTTTCAAGTGGGTTTAAGCTTGATATGTTTTTAAGTACTAAACTTTTAAGCATGTACGTAGTTTGCAACGGTTTAGTAGATGCCCAGAAACTGTTTGACAAAATGCCTGAGAGAAATATTACATGTTGTAATGCAATGCTGGTAGGTTATAACAAAATGGAGTTTTGGGCACAGGCACTTGAACTTTATTGTACAATGCTGAAGGAAGGCATAGAGCCTAACTGTTTTACGTTTCCATGTGTTATCAAGGCGTGTACCAATTTGTGCGATTTGAAACAGGGTAGAAAAATCCATGATTTGATTGTGTCAAAGGGATTTGAGACTAATAATTTTGTGGGCAGTGCTCTCATAGACATGTATGCAAAATGTGGTTGCATGGAGTTTGCAAGACAAGTGTTCGAAAAAATGGGAGTAAGGGATGTTGTGACATGGAGTGCCATGATTGAGGGCTTCCGGCAGAATGGATATTGTAATGAGGCCTTAAAATGTTTTGTTAGAATGCAATCGGTAGGATTGAGACCTGACCAGATCATTATCACAACCATTCTGAAGGCATGCACGGGATTGGTGGCTTTGAAATGTGGTAAGGAGATTCATGATTATGTAATTAGAAGTACATATGGGCTCGACATTATCGTGCAGAATTGCCTCATGGACATGTATGCTAAAGGTGGAAATATGGAGGCCGCAAGGAATGTATTTCAAAGCATGCAGGAAAGGGATGTGATCTCATGGAGTTCTATAATTGCCGGGTATTCCCAGAATGGACACTATGAGGAAAGCTTGAAGTTATTTAGGCAGATGATACTAGAAGGTATGCCACCTAACTCTGTCACTTTTGCAAGTGTTCTTCCGTCCTGTGCCCGCTTAGAGTTTGGTAGACAGGGTAAGGAAATTCATGCTTACATAATTCAAAGTGAAATTGAGTTCACTGTGTTTATAGCGAGCGCCTTAATTGATATGTATGCAAAATGTGGGGAATATAGATGCTGCACGACAAGTATTTGATGGAACGTCTTGTAGGGATGTAACATTATGGAACTCTAATGATTGCTAGCTATGCTCAGAATGGCAATTGCAAGGAGGCGATGGAGTTATTTTTTCACATTCAGCGGGAATGCAAGAAGCCCGATTCTGTCACTATAGTTTGTGTTCTCCCAATCATTTTCCCACTTATCAACTTTGGGACAGGGAAAAGAGATCCATGCTTATGTAATGAGAAATGCTTTCGAGTGTTCATGTTTCTGTTGGGAATGCTCTCATAGACATGTATGCAAAATGTGGAAGCATAATGCTTGGACAACTTGTGTTTGATAGAATGCCGAGAAAAACTTTGGTTTCATGGAACACAATAATTGCTGGATATGGAATGCATGGGCACGCTGAAAACATGCTTTCTCTGTTTTACCAAATGCAAAAGTCCAACATGAAGCCTGACTGTATTACCTTTATTGCTCTTCTATCTGCATGCAGCCATGCAGGTCTTGTGGATAAAGGTTGGCAATATTTCCGAAGCATGACTGAAGATTATCACTTCATTCCTGAAGATGGAGCACTATGCTTGCATGGTGGACCTCCTTGGACGATCTGGCTGTCTTTACGAGGCGCTAGAGTTCATAAAAAAGATGCCATTAAAACCTGATTATAATGTCTGGGGGAGCTTGCTTGGCGCTTGTAGAGTTCATTCCAATACAGATATAGCAGAAGTTGCAGCAAAGAAGATTTTTGAGTTAAGACCTGATAATCCGGGATACTATGTTGTGCTTTCAAATATCTATGCAGCTGTGGGCAGGAGGGCTGATGTAGAAAAAGTGAGAGAACTGATGAGAGATAGGGGTTTGAAAAAGGAGCCAGGTTGTAGCTGGATAGAGGTTGGTAACAGGGTTCATTCATTCCTTGTTAGGGACAAATCACACCCACAATCAGATAACATATACGCAACATTAGATAACTTGCTACAGAAGATGCGAGCAGCAGGATATGTACCTGACACATCCTTTGTGTTGCACGATACATAAGAGTACAATTTTCTGCACCGAGGTTTTAATCCTGGCAGTTTCCTACAGGCCTTTCAAGACATGTCTTGGAGGTTTAGTCGTATCAAATACAACCCTTGAGCTAAGTATGATTGCATTTGTGGCATTAACAAGCAGACCTTGTGGATTTTCAGGCAGGATCTTCTATGGAGTCTGCCATTTTAGCACTAGACAAATTTACTTTTGTGTGGATACTTAGAGATGCCAATGGGGAAAGAAGCTAGAGGGGAGCAACCCAAAGTGGTGGATTAATTCACCATTCCTCCCTCCTACTAACAAATGCTTACGGTGGTTGTGTGCCAAAGTGGGTCCCCTTGTCTTGTGATTAGTAACAAAATACATGAGGAAAAATGTCATTTGGGTAATGATTACTCATGGAGGTCATCTTGAGATGACTTAAACACACAGTAAAAATCCCAAAAAAATTACTATCTAATTAAACACTTGAAATTGTCGAAGAAAAACTCCATGTATATGATTTCATGCTTACAGTAAATGGCCAAAACATGCCCTTAGGATGAAAGTAATCTGTTTATATTTATCAGACATGCTGTTTTAATGGAAACCAGAGAACTACGTAGAAGCAGCTGCCTACTTATGAACTTTGGATGATTGGCATTGTAGTGCAGTTGACAAAAGAAGAGTACATGGGCAATAACAGGAAAATTTGGGTAGCAAATCATATAAGTGATACTCCATACTTATGGCTGGCAGTATTTTGATTAGATGACTTGAGATTACCATATAATGCCTGTAATAGAGGTGCACTATGCTTGCATGGTTGTCCTTCTTGGCTGATCTGGGATTCTCCCGACTTTATCAAGAGGATGCCTATAAAACTTGAGGCGGGTGGGGAAACTTGCTTTGTCCCTGTATAGCTCAATGCAATAAAAATCTAGTAGATCACTTATGGAAACATAGTTTTCAATTAAATGTATGATAATTTGAAATACTACATTCTTCTGTCATATGTTAATGTTTCTAAGGGCAGTTTGGTTGACGAACGGTTCAAAGTGGTAGTAAAAGAAGAAGCACTGGCATAGCTGGTTTATAATAGGGTCTGTGCATGCATTGTAAGAAACAGAGCACACCCAGAATCAGCTAAAGAAAAGACAATGCTGCAGATCCTGGTAATGCAGATAGATCAACAGGAGTCCCTGATATATCCTTTTATCCATGTTGATACATCCTTTGAGCTGAAAATCACTTTCAGGCTTATAGATGTACTTCTAGGGGATTTATTACAATCCAATAGAGTCTTTGTATCTGGGATGAATGGCATATCACCACCACTATGTTAAGATTCTTGATTTTCAGAGAGGGAATTCCTTCAAAGATTGTGAGATTTTTTCATCCTTTAAGCACAAAAGATTCTTAGAGCTGCTTATTGGAACAAGCAGAAAAGTTATCTTTGAAACTTAAGAAATTGCAGCTATCAGTCTCAAGGTATGCATCTAAAACTTGTCTTCATGAAGAAAAATATATGTTTATTCATTTCAGCAATACTGTTTTATTGAACAAGCATATCATGGTATTGCACAAGATGAGAACCTCATCATTGAGGTGAAAACCGTCGTTTGTTCTACAGGGCTTTTGTTCTTGGAGCGATCTCATTGTTCTCTTGGCAACTGGCAAGAAACAAAAAACTGCCTGTGGACTTAGAGTCATTTCCTTATGCTGCTTATAAGAACAGGAATGACATAAGATTTTGGAAGCTGAACATGAAAGTGATAATAGGTAATTAATAAATCATTCTGTCATTGTAAATTTGTAAGGAAAAGGATTGAAGTAAATAAGGGGTTTGTCATGGTTGTACCAATTGAGGGTACAGATGACCCTTGGGATGAAAATTTGGGGATACAGAATAATATCCAACTCTACTGAATTGTGATGAACCAGTATAATGTCTTCCTAGGGTTTCTGTTAGAGTTAGAAACTAATAGGAATTAGATTGATTTCTAGTTTCATTTATGCTTGGATGAGACTATGATGATTTCTATTTGTTTTTTGAGCAGGAATCTGGACATATTTTCAGATTGTACCATGCCCATGAGATATAGAGGCTATCCAGGACATTTTACATGTCAAATTCACTGGTAGAAAATTGACGATTGTTAGAAGCCCAAATGGAGTTTGCTAAAAATGTTGTCTACAGTAAAACTTTTATCTCTAAAAACAAAAATCTAATCTGAACTGTTGAAATTGGAATCAGAAATTGTAAATGCTAATAAAAAATATTTTTCCTTTTTTATTATAAGACAGAATAAAACTGTAGCGCTTTCCTAGGGAGGTATGGGTTCCAACCTAGTCCAAGAATGTCTATCCTATTTCGTTATGGGCCCCTGTTCTGGTTAGGGGAGAAATTTACTGTTTTGTATTTGCCATGTCCCTGTTCTGGTTAGGGTTTGTTCATTCTGCCTAGGTCTGTAATTTCAATGCAACTTTGTGTTTTTTATTCTGATCGATTGCCATTTCTATGAAATTTGTAAACCCCTTGGAAGCAGGTTTTGTTTTCTTATATGATTAGTTTGGCCGTGCATTAAAAAAGAAGGGCTGAAACGCCAAAATTTTGGGTGCCTGCTTTCTAATCTGGTTATTTTTGCTGGGTTTCTGAACGGAATGGTAAGATGCCAGAATTTGGGGGACAGAGGTCAAATTTCATGGTTTCCTTGTGCTCGCATATTATACTTGTCCTATTTTGTAAGAAACTTTGACAAATAATTAACCCTTGAAGCACACGGTGTTGGAATTGTTAATGTGTAGGTTTAAAGTTGCTGTGTAAATCCCTGGATTGCTTTAATGTCATGCTTTGTTGAAGGGCCATCTGTTCGAGTCCTGTATTTAGGCTCCTCTACTGTGCCATAGGTTTATTTCCGCCAATTTCAAACTCCTTTTCTTTATCAAGCTTGTAACCAGTTAGCTAAAATGTTAGCTCTAATTTTGGGAGATTTCAATGTAAAAATATCCCTTGATGTCTCTGGCTGATTGTTGTAGAAGCAGACTTGCCATTTCGTTGGGGTATTTTGTCAAACAGTTCACATAAATGGGTATCTTGTGATAGACGGCCTTTTCTTGATTCAGCATAAATCCTGTTAATGCCATAATGTCTCTGATGTGAAAATTTTCATAAAATATGTCTCTTATCATATCTATGCTTGGGGTGAGTTCTGCTCAATATTTAGAGTCTCCCAGATTTCTCATACTTCCCAGCGCTCTTAGTGCTTGATCTAGAAGACTGTCCTAAGTTGAAGGGACTCCCGAACTCCATTGGTATCCTAGAAGGACTCAAGTGCTTAAACCTTTCCTGATGCAAAAACCTAAATGAGCTTCCACACGGTATCTCTAAACTCTTATCCGTTCTTTTGTCAATCTCTTTAAGTTGGAAAAGTTGACTTCTTTTGTCCATTAGATTTCTTCCGAATGCAATTGGAGAGTTAAATAACCTAAGAGAACTGGATATCCGGTTTTTTTGGCTTATTCAGGAGCTACCTTCATTAGCAAAACTCTCATGCTTGAAAAAGTTTATTTTAAGTGGCTGTAGCGGTTCACGAAATTTTCCAACTTCAATCAAAGAACTCAAGTGTTTGCAGTATCTTGAAATGAACCAATGTAGTGACATCAATTGTTTACCGGATGAATTTGGAGACCTTTTTTACCTTGAGGACTTATTAATGAATCACTGCCCAAGATTAACTAATTTACCCATTAGTTTTGGAAATCTTGTAAACCTCAGAACTCTGGAATTGATGCATAATCCTAATCTAATGCGACTTCCTTCAAGCTTGTACAAACTTGCTTTGCTGGTCTGGTTTGATGCAAGTGACTGCAATCTATTATATGGCCTTCATGAAGGGATTGGAGATTTATTGCCAGTGGGAATCCTCAACCTAGAAAATTATAGAAAATAATTTTTTTCTGCCAATTGTCACCAAGCATTTGTTAATTTAACTAAGCTCAACTTGAATAATTGCCAATCTCATGAAGAACTTCCAACTCTCCCTCAAGGAATTGTCTGAGTTGGATCTTTACAATTGTACCCAATTGATAAGAATACTTGGTATGTCTCATTTTAAAATACTGACAAGTTTGATCCTATGCAACTGTGAAAACTTAATAGGACTGCCTCTCGTTGAGTATACAAAAATTGTAAAGTGTAATAGAATAAACAACCTTTTCCTCCAACTTGTTCTGCTTGTAATTGTATTGATAAGCTGCATGACATGTATTGAAAATGTCTAAGCATAATTGTTTAACAAAATGTCTTGTCTCTAGAATAAGATTAATATACCCAATCTCAAACCCACAATCTTTTCATGACCATGCTTGACTTGCTGGAGTACTCTGCCACTTGAGCTACAGGCCATTTTTTTTGTAATTTAGTATTGTTGGGATAAGCTTTTGTAGACAAGCCTTGATGAATCAGAGCACGAGTTGAAAATCCATCCAAGGAGACAATTCAAATTTGAAGCGAGTGTAATAAATAGAAGAAATTAGTTAAAGTTTGTCTGTCGCCCTCCTCTTCTTACTATGCCCACAGCTGGTATCTTCTATTCAATTTTTTTTTTATTGTTTCTAGTTAGTTGACTGCAACAAATGTTTCTCTGCCTCATTTGATTTTCAAATTTTAAAACAAATAATCCCCCAGGGACTTGAAGGGCTGGAGTGTATCTTAATAAGCTATATTTTGCACTCACATTGACATACATTAAATACAATATTTATACAATTGTTTTCATTCTTTCTACATTCTTTAACATCAAATAAATACAGAGATTTCTACTGCTTCAAAGAAAAACTGTAGCTTTTGTAATTTTTTTTCTTGGTTTCATTGCTGATCAGGTCTCAAGTTTAGGATTTCAAGGAAGAATTGTTGTAGTGCTATATTGAATGGGTTGATATTGTCATGGCTTGTTCTTTTAATGATTATTTTTTGTGATTTGGTTGCCTCAAAATCATATTCCTTATTCATGGCTTGAGTTGAGATTTTTGCAAAAAGTATTATGTTACTATAGAGTCAAATTTTTAGGCATATTTGGATATCTTGAACTTATTTTGTTTAAGTAGAGTTAATCTTCATTTTATTAGAGTGACAAATTTTGATGATTTTCCTTCACATGGCATGGAATTAACTTTTATAGAGAACTATTTTAGTGTCGTAATTATGTTTCAAGTCTGGTTTGAATTTCCCTCATTCTTTTTTATGAGTAGTGACAATGTTTATATTTCCTTTCTTTCTTTGAAGACATTCAAAGTTTACTAGTGTATCAGTCATCATACATGTATTATTTGTCTATGTCCCGTGATGTGTGTATGGAATAAAATATTGTACATCTGCTCTATAGACCTCATAATCATAAGTAAACAACTCTATTATTGATTTGTAAAGTTGTTTTCTCTGCTGCTGAGTCAAAGTGTAGAGCATTTTTAAGTATCAAAATACTCCATGTTCTATTTCCTTTGGGCTTTTCTCTATGTTTCATGGGGACGCGTCCCCTATGTTTTTTAGCTCGTCCCTGTACCGGGGACGTTTCGGAACCTTGGGAATAGGTAGGAAACGTCCCCTTCCCGTTCCCAAACTTTGAAAATTTTAGGAAACGTCCCAGGGACGTATAAAAAAAACAAGGGACGACAGGGGACCGCTGGACGTCCCTGGTACATTTATGGGACTTCTAGCTGTCCCCTAAACATACCAGGTATGTCTAGCCGTCCCTTGCCATCCCCTAAGCAAACAACCTTAAAAAACATATTTTTAAAAAAAAAACACACTTTTAATTATAAGTAAAGCAATGCGGGGGCCCACAAGGACCCCCACTTTCATTTCTAATTGCCCTAAACCTAAAACAAACATCAAAACAAAAATGTAGCTCATTTCTGAATAACAAATTTATTGCATAAGGTAGTGTTCAAACTTCAATACAATCACTTGGTATAGGGAGGATTTGTCACATCAGTGCCCTTTCCCTGAAATGAATCATTTTGTTTATATGACAAAAGAATCAAAGAACCAATGATTTTCGGTTAAAACACAATTGTCAACTACAACTAAACATAACAAAAGAGTCGATAAGACACTACTAAAAGCCAACAAGAGATTAACAATAACAAAAAATAGTTGGTTACCAAAACAATGTTTATATTTAAATCAATGGTCTGCATTGATTAGATAATTGAGGAGATTGAAGATGAAATGGGTAGGTATATTCCGTTATTATAATTTAGAGAAATATTTTATATGCTATTAAATTTCACCCCTTTGTTTTGGATATCTTCAATCAAAGTTGCATGCTAGCTTCGTTCAAATGGTCAACAACAGACCTTTAAGAAGTCATGTGTGGTTAGTCTATGTTATCATCCATTGGTATAATCTATAAGTTGTGAGAGAAATGAATAAAATAGTTATATTATAAAGTATGGAGCTTATACTTGTAGTCTTTTTAGATTACATGACATTGATAGGATTCTTATCGTGTGATTTCAATTTTGAATTTTGGAAGCCTGCATGTTGTTTATCATCCATCCTTAATAAATTTATATGCCACCACACAATTCAAACAGTTATATCAACATTTACTTTATGGATGTCTACAAGAAAATATATTGTAGCGCTTTTCTTTCCATAGAAATATGCCACAATATGCCAGAAAATATATGGTCTTTGATCTTGGTATATCATATTCTTGTTACAAACCAATTTTTTCCTACACGAATGAGAAGTTTTCATGCAAGAAGACAGTGAGGAATGCTTTAAGTTTAAGTTTATCAATGTGTTATACTTATCATATGAATATTTGAAATGTCCTATATTTTTAAGGTTAAATGATAAATCTTATGTGAAATCTCAATTCAACTCTAATTTTATGTATTAAGGTTTGCTTTAGCGGTGTTATCATATGAATATTTGAAATTTCCTGTATTTTTTTACATTTTCCCTTATTTTTTAATAGTCATCCCCCTAATAAAAGGCCTAAAAAAAATCCATCCCGGACACACATCCCCTGTTGTCCCCGTCCTGGAAACTTGGTGGAACATAGGCTTTTATTGGTTTCAATTTTGGGGGTCTGCATTTTTTTCAAGTTCTTTCTATCAGTTTTAACTTTTAATTAGTGACACCTTAGTTATCAAATGCAACTGAAAAAATTGAACTCCTATCTTGATGGAAATCTACTTCTTGGATCTTTAACTGCTAATATTTGGACTTGCAATAAATCCTAGAAAAGATATTTGCAAACACACTATTTTGATTTATCATGTCTTTATTGGATAAAGGATAATTAAATGGAACTATAATTTTATTGACAGAATTGTCTCCGAATAGCTTGTCGGTTCCAAATTTACAAGCGAAAGAAAAAAGATATGTGGAAATGAGTATGGCAACCTAGAAATATGGGAAGAAAAGATCATAAATTGTAGGCGAGAAAATTGAAAATTGTTGAAAAAACTGCATAGAGTGTAATATATTTTTATTCATTGAGGCTAAAATGTGATTTTCCATGTGGAGTAACAAACAATTTTCAGAGGTTTATCCCTCAATATTGGCATCATAGATTGAATAAAC
The DNA here is from genome assembly GCA_019776745.2 of Taxus chinensis. Taxonomy (NCBI): domain Eukaryota; kingdom Viridiplantae; phylum Streptophyta; class Pinopsida; order Cupressales; family Taxaceae; genus Taxus; species Taxus chinensis. Next base: position 888,758,517 of record CM034151.1, read on the forward strand.
ATTGTGTAAACATCAACACAGGTCTGGATATTGAAATGGATTCCTTTATAATGTTTAAAGAGATTAACTAGACAGTAAATTGATGCATTGGGAAGCTCGCACATAATCAATTTTTTTCAGATAAGACCTTTCTTTCCAAGAAATTTAGCTACTTAACAAATTAACCGATTGTTTTACTGTACAAAATTTCAATCATGTTTTTCCCACATAAATTTAGATACTTTAATTTGTATGGACTGTAGAAATACTCTCTTAGATTCTGGATTAATTGCGTACACAAATTTTGAAGAATCAAAGTTTATCTACATACACAAAGAGTTGTTTTAATATGTTCTGTTGTGATATTCATGTCACTGCTACTATCGGCCATCTCCAATACTACATCAAGCAAGTCCTTAGTCTTCTCATGTTGATCCTAGTTTCCCCTACTCCTGTGGTTTTCGATATGCTTGTCTATAATCTTCTCAACAACTGTGTCAAAGAAATTGTGAGCTTTCATCATACGCCCCTTCACATTTCTCAACTTGTCAATCCAAACTAAGAAAGGTATGGAAAATCTCCAATGTTTAAAGCTCCGATCATACTTGTGACTTGGTGTACCATCTGGTTAAGCTCCTTCCCTCCCAGATCACCATTTTCTAAAAATTTGGTGCCTGTCAGGATTCGCCAGATTATAGAATAGATGAGGGATGCTATGCTCGTGCTCACATTCACAGCGACTGTGCCCTGCTCACTATTCTCCCAAATGGAAAGCACCAGCTCAGACACCTCTTCTTCTATTATAGGTCTGTAGCTTTCTATTCTCTTGGCACTCAATAATTCCATCACACATACTTTCCTCATGTGTCTCCAGTAATCTCCATAAGGGGCGAATCCCATTGTCTTTTCATCATAAGCACATATTTTGTTGTAGTTGATGCATGCCTCTTGGCAAACACTAAATCACGAGTTTTTAAGAACTCTTTGGCCATCTCAGAGGAAGAAACTACTACAATAGGGACAGAGCCTAACTTCAAGAACATTATGGGGCCATACTGCTTAGCAAGGTCACAAAGAGCACAATGAGGGAGCCTCCCCAACTGATGCATATTTCCTATGATAGGCCATGTAAATGGTCCAGGGGGCAATCTAGATGCATTTATGTTTTTCCTGTGTCTCCTTAACAATTCATACAAAACCCAAAGAACCAGAATTGTGAATACCATGGATACTGAAGCATCAACAACACCTGCAGGTAACTAAGGATAAAGAGAAGCCATTAGATCAATTGAATACAAGTAAGGAATTACACTTAGAATTATTTTTGCTTAATAAAGGAACCACAACGTTACCATCATAATTTCATATTTGATTTCAGGTAGATACCCGTATATCCTTCCTCTTCTTTATAAACTTGGCCCTGAATAAAGGAGACCTTAAAGACGCAAATATCTTTCGAAACTTGGCCCTATGTTTCAACTCTCTTCTATAAACTTGGCCCAAAGTGAGGTAGACCCAGAGAACAAAAATCTCTTGTAAAAATTGTCACCCTCGACCTCAACATATAGCCTGATACATCATTTGAATCAATTCAAAATGTTTTCAAAAACTTTGTTTCATGTTTATCTGGTTTTCATGTAAGTTATTCATAGTTTTGATATATTTTACTCAAACATCAAATCTATTCCTGTTAATCACAACCCCACACAACAGAGTAGTTTTCCATTCCAATCGACCATAAAGTATGCCTTATAAAATAAGAGTTGGAATGACTTGATTATTTTTCATCAGAATTGATATTTTTGATTCAAGTGACTGACATACTTTCAGATCAAAAGCTAATAAAATTAAAGTATAAATGAATTTTCTAAGCCTTTTATTATTCCTGCATAAGGTAGGTCATATAGCTTTGAGATGTCAAAATGCACACCTATTATTAGCTTGGATTTTATTTTCCACGCATCTCTCTCTCCCCGGTCCTTGTGACTGCTTAGATCAGGATTAGATAGTTTTGCTTTCAGCTGTAACAATAGTGTTAGCATTAGGTTAGATAGGTATAGGAACTAGCCTTCTTTGGAGGTTTGTCTCAAGTAGCAAGGTTCAACACTTGGAGACATTCCCATGTTACCCAAAAGTCCTGCTGCCCATCCATGGTCGTACAGGGGGTACAACTTTTGTGCATTAACAATGCATATTTATTATATTTATAGTTATGCTCATTATTTTTCATGTAAATAGATGTAAGGGAAACAAAGGGGGTTGGCTTAGATTTGCATACACTATTGCACCTACGCTAGGAGAAATGCATAGAGTTTTTTCTCACTTGCAAGGGGATGTAGAGTAGAACCTAGATTGGTTTAGTAGGGGTTGACCATCATGTTCATTCCAGCTCCACCTACACATAAATTTATCGTTTTAATATCTAATCATGTTCAAAAAGTGCTAATATAGGTTTTCGAGGATTTTATTCATTGCAAGTCATTACAGAAAAGTGTCACACATGGGTGAGTCCTAACAATAGATAAAGAAACATATTTCCAAGCCACCAATGAACATTAGATGTTACGAAAACCATAGCACCTACCAGTCCAAGATCGTACAACCCATAACCAAATCATAGTATGCCCCAGAACAAATTATAGAGTTTCGTATAGGCACAATTTGTGGAAACAATTCTAGAGATGAAGACTTTGTAAATCTTATCCAACCTACACATCCATTCTACACTACAAGATCACTTATGTACCTTTCTTTTCAGCTAAGTACTCTTCTCACGTGTTTTAAGAAATCATTTCATCATTCTATCATCCCATAGTGTATTAATAGTTATATTCTAATTTGTTAGGTTAATAATTAATTCAAAATATTCTACATATAACATTCTTACACTTGATAATAGGTAAAGAAAGAACTCTAATATCAAACCCTTACATATTTTATTCAGGGAGTAAACACATCTAAATTAGTCATATCGTCATTCTAATCCTAATTGCCCTCTTACTTGCTTGATTGAATGCTTGTGAATACAAACATTGGTTTTTAAATATGTATATAAATGTACGATATCTAATTACTCAATTATTTCTTCATTATTATTATTAAATTAGTATAGTCATCCATCATTAATTTTAAGGTTAAATCACTTCCCCGAGTCACTACATATTTTATATATATAAATGGGAGTTGTAAACATGTAAGGCATCGAATTGTACATTTGATTGGGATCAAGAGACTTGTCTTGTTGGCCATTTGTGAAATTGGGCAATGTATGGTCATGTAGAAGCTTCCTAAAATTTGGAAGCTTAGGTTAGGTCATGGGAATGAGAATTCTTAGATAGTTCTTGCAGAGTCTTGTCATAAGACTGTCATTAGAGTGTAATGTCATTGTGTTTAAATCTTTAATTGTTTCCTCTTATAAATACAAGCAACTCTTTGTTGTTTCTTGTTAAAGTTGTCCCAGAAATCTTGCTTTGGTGGGATCTATCTTTGGATTTGTATGTTGTGTGGTCTAAATTACCCCTTCAATGAGACCCTTAACCATTATTACATCAATAACACATTAAAAAACTGTGACGATATGGTAATTTTCTTTTAAAATTTATTTTAGATCTTGGATGGTATTTTGGTTAGACTTATGTTTACAATTTAATTCATGCGAGTTCTTTGAATTCATGTAAACAATTGGCGTATCGGGAATAAAATAACATGAATGAGTTCATATAATCAGCCGGTGCATTGAGAATAAAATAACATATTCACATTGGTCGTCTGATAAGCTCAAGATTAATAGAAAAAGTAAAGTACATGCTAAACAAACCAAAAAATGACCAGAACAAGGTGAGGAATTTTTCCAGAAGAGGTGACGCCCCAAGTGTTACCAGAGCTGCCCCATTCTACTACCTAAAAAAATGCTAAATATACGAGGATTGTAACTTACAGACTATATTAATATGAATGCTAGTGTATTTCCTCAATTAGGCAAATTTAGTTTCAATTTCAAGGTGGGAACAGGGCCGATTTAAAGTTTGGGAGCACCCTAGGCAATAGTTTGAGTGGGCGCCCTCCTCAAAAAAATATTTAATATTTTTTCCATAAAGTAACTAAATAAAATTTGTCTATATTTTTGTATTTTTAAATTTACATCATGGTCCTAATGAAATAATAATAAAAATATATTAATAAATTATCACGGAAGGATGAAAAATATTTTGTGGATGGAATACATTAGTCATAGGAGATGCTCATAATGCAAAAAATATAACATTTTATACAAGGATTCTTACAAGTCTAATTTAGCCATATCAAGTAGGTGACAGGAACTCTATCCTGAAATAAACACCATTTCTTTGCAAAGAAACAAAAACGTTTATGTCGCTCCCATGGTTTTGTGAAGACTCAAGAGTTCTATTTGGACCAGGCCTATGGATTCCTCCTTAACAAAATAATAGAAAATTTCCCCCAAAAACTAAGAATCGAAAATCAAATACTTTTTTCCTTTAATTATACTCACCTCTACTAAATACACTAGCAACATTATAAAAATAGATTAAGCCTTTTCTAGAACAAATTACACACCTACATAATCTGGAGCTACATCAGAGAATGGGTAACAATACCAAAAAAATCATGTGCTTATAAATATGTGATATTTTCTTTTACTTGCAAAAATATTACAAAACTTTTTTATGTGTATGTGTGAAATTTATGTTACTATACAATAATATCTATAAATGGGATGATCAATATTAAGTCTTCAGATAAATTATTTTAAGGTTAAATTCTAAAATTAACCGACAAAAAGGAAATTTTTATATTCAGGCGCCCCCTGACTGTTGGCTCCCTAGGCAACTGCCTAATTTGCCTAAGGCTTGATCCCCTCTGGGTGGGAACTGCAAAAAGATTATCTTTCCTGGGAATACTCGTTCCGAAGGTTTCAGTCATATCCAGCTCGGATGAATTCCCATTGCCTTCAAGTGTCCAGTCAAAGCAGTGGACCAGCTGGGCCAACACTAGCTCGATGTTCCTCATTGCCAGCCCAATCCCAGGGCATCCCCTCCTCCCTGAGCCAAATGGAAGCATATCAAAGTCTCTGCCTTTGATATCGATATCTTTTCCTGTAAATCTCTCGGGCTTGAATGTCATGGGATCTTCCCACACAGCTGGATCTCTTCCTATTGCCCACACATTAACTATAAGCCTCGTCTTTTTGGGTATAAAGTACCCATCAATAGTGCAAGCTTCTCTGGATTCATGGGGAAGCATCAAAGGACCTGCAGGATATAGTCTGAATGTCTCTTTCACAACACATTGCAGGTATTCCATGCTGCCAAGATCAGCTTCTGTTACTGTCCGGTGCTTGCCTACTATAGATTCAATTTCTGCCTGCAATTTCTTGGCCACTTGAGGGTTTCTCACCATCTCGCTCATGGCCCATTCTAAGGTTATTATTGTCGTCTCCAATGCACCCAAGAACATTTCCTGGCCAAATAAAAAATAAAAAATCACTAGTTATAAAACCAACGTAGAAGAATACAGAGGAGGATATTTTTCGTGGATTAACTAGCTTTTCCATAAATTTTCAAAAACTATATTTGCAGAGTCACACTTACAATTTTCTTCATCTAAACAAATTGCTGATTAGAGACAATGATTTTGGTTAAAACAGGGTAACAAGTTTTGGATCAATGTTTCAAATCATATTCCATGACCCATCTTTAGGAGGACATCAACATTTCAGATCATACTCCATGCTCTATGAGCAGGATGAGTATCAGTTTCGGATCACATGCCATACTCTTCATGTATCGACGTTGCTGATATCAAACTCCATGCCGCTATGTAACCCTCATCTTGATGATGGAGAATAGTGTGTGATCCAAAATATTGATCCAAATATTGTTACATGGTTATAACCAGAAGTGTTATCTCTAATTTATATGGACTGTAGAAATACTCTCTTAGATTCAGGATTAATTACGTACACAAATTTTGAAGAATCAAAGTTTAGCTACATACACAAAGAGTTGCTTTAATATGTTCTGGTGTGATATTCATGTCCCTGCTACTCTCGGCCATCTCCAGTAGTACATCAAGCAAGTCCTGAGTATTCTCATGCTGGTCCTGGTTTCCCCTCCTCCCGCGCTTTTCAATATGCTCGTCTATAATCTTCTCAGCAACTGCATCAAAGAAATTGTGAGCTTTCTTCATACGCCCCTTCACATTTCTCAAATCATCAATCCAAGCTAAGTAAGGTATGGAGTCTCCAATGTTTAAAGCTCCGATCATACTTGTGACCTGGTGTACCATCTGGTTAAGCTCCTTTCCTCCCAGATCACCATTTTCTGCAAATTTGGTGCCTGCCAGGATTCGCCAGATTATAGAATAGATGAGGGATGCTATGCTCATGCTCACATTCACAGCAATTGTGCCCTGCTTACTCTTCTCCCAAATGGAAAGCACCGCCTCAGACACCTCTTCTTCTCTTATAGGTCTGAAGCTTTCTATTCTCTTGGCACTCAATAATTCCATCACACAGACTTTCCTCATGTGTCTCCAGTAATCTCCATAAGGGGCGAATCCCATTGTCTTTTCATCATAAGCCACATATTTTGTTGCAGCTGATGCAGGCCTATTGGCAAACACCAAATCATGAGTTTTTAAGAACTCTTTGGCCATCTCAGAAGAAGACACCACTACAGTAGGGACAGAGCCTAATTTCAAAAACATTATGGGGCCATATTGCTTAGCAAGGTCACAAAGAGCACGGTGAGGGAGCTCCCCAACTGATGCATATTTCCTATGATAGGCCATGCAAATGGTCCAGGGGGCAATTTAGATGCATTTATGTTTTTCCTGTGTCTCCTTAACAATTTGTACACAACCCAAAGAACCAGAATTGTGAATACCATGGATACTGAAGCATCATCAGGTAACTGAGGATAAAGAGAAGCCGTTAGATCAATTCAATACAAATGAGGAAGTACACTCGGAACTATTTTTGCTTAATAAAGGAATCACAACGTTACCATCATAATTTCGTATTCGATTTCAGGTGGACACCTCTATATCCTTCCACACTAATATCTTGCGAAACTAATTTTCATGTATGTGATTGGTCTCTCTTCTATAAACTTTGCCCAAAGTGAGGGAGACCCTGAGAACACAGTTCTTGTGAAAGTTGCCACCCTCTACCTCAAACTTATAGCCTGATGCATCATCGAATCAATTCAAAATGCTTTTCAAAAACTCTGTTTCACGTTTATCTACTTTTCATATAATTTATCCAAGTTTTGATATAGTTTACTCAAACATCAAATCTGTTTCTGTGAATCACAGCCCCACACGGCAGAGTAGTTTTCCATTCCAATCGACCATAATGCCTGCCTTATAAAATAAGAGTTGGAATGACTTGATTAGTATTCATTATAATTGATGTTTTTGTTTCAACTGACCGGCATACTTTCATCCAAAACTGACAAAAATCAAGTATAAACGATTTTTCTAAGCCCATTATTATTCTTGCATAAGGCAGGGCATATAGCTTTGAGAGTTCAAATTACATACCTATTATTTAAAGTTGCAATGAACAGGTTGGATAAAGACAGGGATTTAGAAAATAGTGGTGGAAGGGTAACAAAGCAGGTGGATGTAAATAAAAATACGAGTAATGATGTGTAATGCGAGCAAGATAAATTATTTTTTTGAAAAAAAGCATTGCCTTGATGTGGTTTTCTGCATTAGTTGATTTATTTGGTTTTCAGTATTAGTTGATTTATTTGGTCTTCATTATAAGTAATACAAATATGTTTAAGTTATATTTTAATGAGACAATATATGGAAGAATAGTTAAGGGACAACATATGGAAGAGTAGCGAGGAGTTTGAGAAAAACATTGTCGAGATGTAGTTTTCAATATTAGTTGATTTATTTGGTCTCTATTATAAATAATACAAATGTGCTTAAACTATATTTTAATGAAACAACATATGGAAGAGTAGGAGAGGACAACATATGGAAGTTTAGTGAGGAGGTAGGAAATATGAAGTAAAAGATATAAATAAATATAGTAAAACCAAAAGTGAAAGTATATTATGAAATAAATATGTTTGAAGAAATTTACCCTCTTTTTTCTCTCATCAATCAACACCATCTACTTGAAAAAATCAAGAAAAATAGTCTCATAAGCTATGCTTTAATTATATATATACATGAATTTCACAAGATAGTTTAAAAGATCACTTTCACACACATGCATTAAGCATTTTGAGCCTTTTCTTTGGCCTCTTTTTTAGGTAAATTTTTTGTCTCTTTTCCTTGATACTCAACTTTTTTGTTCTCACCATCTATTGACTAAAGATCTTGAGGGAAAATCAATGTTTGATGCATTCATTTTGCACCCAAAGTAAGAATCTTTTATGATTGAGGCTTATTTCTTGCAGATAGCTTTTTGCATCTCATGGACCACTTCCTTCAAGGAGGAAATTGTTTGAGGTTTTGTGGTGTATGGTGGATTTATTGTGTCATGGATTGCATGAAATTCTCCTACACGTTTCATGCATTTTAAAACTCCTTGTGGCTTTTGATTGTTGTGGATGAAGTTGATTTGTGAATGACCTCAATCTTCATTTATGGGTTTCTTAGCATCTACATCGAAGACGATAAAACATGATGCTTAAGCTTCAGTAGGCTTTATAATTCAGGATAAAAAATTATTATAAGACACACTAAAACATTTAAAAAAGAAAAAAAATGATTAATCAACTCTAATTATAATTTATATATTATAGTATATATGAAAGCGACCAAACACTCTCCTTGGAATCATTATCTTGGTAAAGAAAACTCTCTTTTTGGCCCCAATAACCAATAAATTTTAATAATAAATACAATAACAAAATCATATAATTTGGATTCTAAATATAGAAACATATAGAGTTCTAAGCCATAAAAATAATATTATTGAAACATTATCACCCCCCATCACCCCCAACAATTAATTCAAAATATTTATATTTTGTAATCCTCACAATATTCCTAATTTGTAATTTTCAATATACAATTTATGTATCAGATGGCTAACTACAAAATTCCAAAGATTGTGAATGAAGATTAAATAGTGGGAATGGAAAATTAACGAACTATATCAACTCAATCGCTAATTGCCATTTTTGCCCTTAGAATAAAGCAACCACGTATCATACACTACTTGCAACAGTGGCTTAAACATCTGCTTAATAATCCAAAAACACAAAATTAATATTGGCGGACCAGATTTTGCCATACATCAACCAAATTGAAACAGGTATTAAAAATCGTCAATGTAAATAGTTGTAGTTTTATTCACTTTAATGGGGAAATGGTTATCAATATCGTAGATACATTATTTCAAAATTATTGTCTTTATATATATAAATTATTATTACATCTTATGTTCATCTTCATTGTAGGTATACAGTTTTCACCTTCACTAATATTGTTCTATCATTCACCAATCTTGTTGTGGCATGTATGAATTTCACTCCCTATAGTTTATAAATGAAAATATTTATTTTCTAATTTTTTAGAGTATCCATTTATTTCGTATGTGATTGCTCAAAATATTTTCCTAGCCTAATCGCTATTTTTCTATTGGCCTATGAAAAGGCATGACGTGGCCGAATTTTTCTCAAAGGCTATAGCTCAGGGGATTATTTTCTTTCCCGCAAGTGGGTGATGTAGTTAATGCTTAGTGTTGTTTCACTTCTCATGTTTGAGTCTTCAAAGTTTGTCCTACTTTGTAGAACAAGCTAGATTCTATTCAATGGCATTGTTCTTCGTTTCTTAGTGGGTTTTGTTTGTCCCATTTTTTTAATTGGAGACAAATAATTTTGCTATTCTTTGCAATTATTCTTGGTTTTCGTCTCTTTGTCAATTTAGGTGTCCCTAGTAATTTTGATGCAATTTTTCTTTTCATGTAATTTTCTGTTGAAATTTAGTGCTCCCTAAGTCACAATGTCTTTGTTTTGTTTGTTATCATTTGCAAGTAGCTCAAGATTGGTTTCTTGTTGTTTTGTCTTGTTGTGTTTTTACATATCCTAAGGAAATGCTATGTGTGTTTTCTATTTTGAGTGTGTTCTTTCTTTTGGGAACACACATAACTATGGTGTACTCATTGGATATGTGCATTGTTTGACCCCCAAGTTCATGTGGGATTTGCACAATTTAACAAACTTGTGCATTATTAATTTCTTAATTTATTATTATTTTTTCTCTTTACATAATGATTATGTATGTTTTGAGGAATAACTGTAGTGAATAACACACATTCTTTTTTTGCTTATGCATCAAATAATTGTAACGTTGAGTATTTTTAAAAGTGAGTGTATGTAGAAAATGAGCAACTTTAATTTTGAATTTGATTATTTATTTACTCCAAGATTAAAAATGGTCAAAAGAGATAGTTTCTTCTTAGTTCTTTGAGAACAAAAATCTTGGTATGTTTTGTGTTTTGCCATCGAAGTCGTGTAGGCCATACCAATTGGGCATCGATACTTTGTGCAACATACAAAGTTTTTTTTTAAAAATTATGTATAATGAGTGTGGAAAGGGTTTTTTTGGTTTCTTTTTTTGCATGTGTCCATGAAAATTGATTTAAGTTTTTTCACTATTTCTCAATTGTTCGTATTTGTAGCACAAAGTCATTTATAGTTATCGTATGTTTGGTTATTATCCATGCTTGTTTGTGGGCAATAAATTTTTTGTTCTATCATTATAGTTATACAATCTTCACCTTCACTAATATTATTCTATCATTCGCCAATATTGTCATCGCATGTATGAATTTCACTTCCCTATAGTTAATATGAAAATAATTATTTTCGAACTTTTTTATAGTATCCATTTATTTCATACGTGATAACTCAAAATATTTTCCTAGCTCAAAATTGTTATAAATTTGAAAACATACATAACTATGGTGCATTCATTGGATATGTGCATTGTTTGATCCCCAAGTTCAATGTGGAATTTGCACAATTTAAAAAACAAGTGCATTTTTATTTATTTTATTTATTTTTATTTTTTCTCTTTATATCCAATGCATGTATGCAATGATTATATATGTTTTTAGGAATAAGTGTAGCAACTAACACACATTATTATTATTCTTATGCATTAGATACTTGCATTGAGCATTTTTTTTAAGTACATGTATGCACAAAATGAGCAACTTTAATTTGGAATTTGATTATTTATATATTAATAAAATGACCAAAAGAGAAATAGTTTCTTCTCGGTTCTTTGAGAACAAAAAACTTGGTATGTTTTGTGTTGGTCATTGAAGTTGTGTAGGTCATAGCAAATGAACATCGATTCTTTGTGCAACATACAAAGTTATTTTTTAGAATTTATGTATAATAGGTGTGGAAAGGATTTTTTGGTTTCTTTTTTTCATGTCCATGAAAATTGATTTAAAATTTTACACCATTTTTCTATTGTTTGTATTTGTAGTGAAATCATATATAGTTGGCCAATGTCCAGTATCTATATCCAAATTATTTGTGGCACTTTTTTTTCCAGGATACCCATATAAAAGAAATCAAATTTTTATATTTTTTCATTAATAAGAACAATCCATATACTTCGAGAAAAAAAATACAACAATTTTTATTAGAACCAAGGTGTTTAAAGGGATTAAATACCAAGACCCTTTCATGTTGGTTTTCCATATGGAACACCTTAGAGATGCAATGTTGAAGATGTAGACATGTAAAACGTCGACATACTTTATTAATAAATAAAATACTTATTAAAAATGATTAATTATTAATTTGGATATTAAAAATGGCCAAAAGAGAAATAGTTTCTTCTCAGTTCTTTGAGAACAAAAAATTTTGGTATGTTTTGTGTTGGTCATTGAAGTTGTGTAGGTCATAGCAAATGAACATCGATTCTTTGTGCAACATACAAAGTTATTTTTCAGAATTTATGTATAATGGGTGTGTAAAGGATTTTTTGGTTTCTTTTTTTCATGTCCATGAAAATTAATTTAAAATTTTACACCATTTTTCTATTGTTTGTATTTGTAGTGAAATCATATATAGTTGGTCAATGTCCAATATCTATATCCAAATTATTTGTGGCACTTTTTTTTTCCAGGATACCCATATAAAAGAAATCAAGATTTTATATGTTTTCATTAATAAGAACAATCCATATACTTTAAGAAAAAATTTACAATAATTTTTATTAGAACCAAGGTGTTTAAAGGGATTAAATACCAAGACCCTTTCATGTTGGTTTTCCATATGAAACATCCTAGAGATGTAATGTTGAAGATGTACACATGTAAAATGTCGACATAATTTATTAATAAATAAAATAATTATTAAACATTATTAATTATTAATATATTGACCCTTTCATGTTGGTTTTCCATATGAAACACCCTAGAGATGTAATGTTGAAGATGTAGACATGTAACACGTCGACATACTTTATTAATAAATAAAATACTTATTAAACATTATTAATTATTAATATATTATCCCCCCCTTACTATTACTAACTTATCATCCCTCATCCTAACTTTATAATAATTAATCTCATAATTAATTATTATAAATCACATTTCCTAACTTCATTTAAAGCATTTCTAGGAATAAAAAATTCCTACTCACCTACCACCTACTCTACACCTATCCTACACCTAGTTTCTCCATCAAATCACATCCCTCATCACAATTAATCTTACCTAATTCTAGCCTAATCAAATTCTCCACCTCCAAATGTAGAAGTCTCTCCAAACTTCCATCCATTTTATTTCAAAATTTAAATAAAACTCCATCCCTCCATTGATTCAATGGAGGCTTCTCGTAATTTCTTGAATTCTCTAATTCTATATTTCTCCATCCTCTCATGCAATAACAACCATTGATCTTCCATCTACATGGCAAGATTTTAACCCTTCATCTTCTCTTCCTCTACCTATAAATTAACATGCCACCTTCCATGGAAACCAACTTTTCAAATTGCAACTAAGTGTTACCAGATTTTCTAAAGAGCTCTACAATAATCATCAAGAATTCTTCAATCAAAATATCAATCCACAAGGGGAGGTGTTGTCCAATCAAATCCACAATCTGAAGCAAGTAAATTAATCCATTGAGCACATGCAAAGCATCAAAGAAGGAGGGTTGCAGCTTGTAGGTAAGTGCAGGCATTTAATCTATATCCTTTATATCCTTTGCTCAATCTGAAGTATTTGTTAGAAGGATTACGATAGGAGAGAAATTTATAGTTTGTTTTCTTATATTTGTACACTAATATTTTCTAACCAATACATTTTGATGCTAACCATGGGGCTTACCCCCCACTTCTTTGTTGCTTTCAGTCTTATTTCATCTCTAGAATAAACTGTTAAAGTTTGATTTTTTTAAATTTTATTTTACACCTTTGAATTTTGGTTTTTCGAACTAATCTATCATTTCTAGACTCGAACAATAAATATGCCATGTCTTTCAGTGCCTACGCTATAAGCTGTGGCGCCTTTTCCCTATATCAGCGTCTTTGCTTTAGGTGTTAACTTCTATTTTGTAGGACTGTGGTTCAATGCATTTGCATAACCCGTGGCACCTTTGTGACACACATCAATGCCTTTGTGACGAATATTTGTGCCTTTTTCTCTAATTGTTGTCTATGCAGGTTCAACGCCTATGCTATGAATTTTAGCGCCTATGCTCTGTAGATTGGCACCTATGTTCACATCTTGAAAATTGAATCCTGCTAGTACTAACCTTCATGTTTTAGTTCCCTTATTCTATATTTTAGCACCTTTGTTGCATGTTGTAGTGCCTTTTATGTTATAACTACTTTAACATCTTTTAGTGCCTTTGCTACCTAAAGTAGCACCTTTGTCCTGAAGCAAAACCTTTGCCCTGAAGTAGCGCCTTTGACCTAGCATTTGGCACCTTTGATGGAACAAATTTTTGCTTAAGGTTAACTGATCTAATTTTTCTTCTAAGTGTTTTTTTATTATTATTGGCAAATAGTTTTTTGAAAGGGACTATACCCTTGTACAACAAGGCTCAGAAGCCAGAATAGAAATAATAAGCACAAAGAAAGGGATCAATATCCAGATATAACAATAAGGACCAACTGCAGAACTTCGTCTGCAAAAAAGAAACAACAACCAACAACTTCAGCAGCAACTAAACAACTGCTGAACAACGAACACCCAACAATAGTACACCGACACCATTGGAAAGAAAGCATGCTGTAATCCGGCCACAAAAATGATAACCATGTACTCTGGCCGAACACAAAAAAAGAAAATCATCCAGACGGATAACCCTCCTTAAGGGTGAAATTTTTTTTCTTCTTGCTAACCGTAACCCAACCTGATGGAGTCTCCACTGTTGGAGGAGAAGTGAAAGGAGGGGTATTCTCCTTAGTCGCATTTGTCCCAATTGGGAGAGCCACAACCTTAATCATATCCGTGTTGCCCTCAACAACTTGAGCATTATTCATGCTGCTAATAGTTTGATTTTCGGATAGAGGGGTTTCAAGGGTAGATTTGGATTCAGTCACTGTTTCTACTTTTGATTCAAGATCCCTTTTAGCATCAAAAATTAGGTGCTCTGGGAGTGCATCTTTCCACCAATTTCTCTTTTCATTTTGACGTTTTTCCATCTCACAAGCAGTAGAGGTGTGTCCTAAGCCAAAACATCTTCTACAGCGGAAAGGTAGACCTTCATAATCAAGAGTTTGTGACTAAGTTCTATTTTCCACTCTAAGATCTATAGTAGCAAGAAGATTTTTATTAGTGTCTAGTTCCACAAGGATCCGGGCATAGGTAGTATGGGTGCAATTAGTGGTTTGAGAATCTATAAAGAGTGTAATTCCCAAGGTGTTGCCAATGGTTGTCAGACAGTCATGACTCCAGAATTGGATAGGTAAGTGGGGCAGCCTGATCCAAACAGGTTTCCATGAGAAAGATTCCGTGTGCGGGTTAAAGGATGGGAACCAGGGTTTCATGACCAAATATTGCAAGAATAAGGGGAAAATCTTCTAAGTGTTTTTGGTGGTTGTTTATAGTATTTTACATTCTATTTTCGTATGAATATTGCAAGAATAAAAGGAAAATCTACCAATTTTGACAATTATTTTGTGTTTATCTAACCTTTGTGGTTGCATGACCTTTAATTAAATAAAAACTACTAACCACTTTATATTGTAGCTCGATCGGTCAGATACATTGGATTTATTCATAAAACTACTAACCTTTGTGTTGTAGGTCACCTATTTGAAGACCCAAAATCTTTAATATTTTGTGTATTTTCATTTGCTTGTTTGTTATCTCCCAAAGGCAACACTGTGTATGCTCCCCTCTCACGTCATAGGACGATTTTGAGGATCAAAAGTGGCTATCCTTCTCCCCTTTTTATTTTTAGGTGTAACGTAATGTGGAAGTGACATACACGCACTTACCATAGTCCCAGGGGTCTCATGACCATGGGCTTCACCTCCACGCATGTAGACACATGCCATATTCTGATGGGGTATATAAATTCTTGGACAACTGTTGTTATTGGCTAAGCGTTTGTTTGTTTTAAGAGAAGCGTGAAGTGAGGAGATTCCACGTCCCAATACTTAGGCCTCTAACAACATTCTTGCAACATGGACTTGGGCTCCACGTACCGCAAGGTATATCAGGGACTCCCTTAGTGAGCTCATATATCCTAGCCTAGGAATCCATTTTGGCCGCATATCAAACTATAGTGCAAAGAGGCCGCACTGCTTAAGATCACTCGCTAGCTGACCCCACATTGGCACATAGGTGGAGAGCCATTTTATGGCACCACTTTCGGTGTGTGGTATTGAAAGTGAGCTATAGCTTGAATGCAATCATACTTGGCTAGTTAGGGTGTGATTGCATGTTTGTACTTATTTGAGTGCTTTGTTGACACCAGTGTACATCCATCACATTAACCCCTATTATCAACTTATACACCTATTATTCATCACTTTTGACCACGATCATTTAACTCAAATTTAACTATTCCAATATTTTTTGACCAAACATCATTTACCATATTACACCCTTGATTACGTTTTTTGCCACCATCATTCACCCCTTTCACATCATCCTATTAATACAACTTAAAATAATTAACAAATATTTCCATCTAATCAATAAAATTTGACCACACATCATCTACCATACACCTTTGACCGTAAGTTTGTCATCCATCATCCACTTACCATCATTCACCTCTTTCACGTCATCCTATTAATACCAATCAAAATAATCAATAAACCTTTCCACCTAATCAATAAGTTTTATTTATAAACACCTTTATTCATAACCCATTCACACCACCTTACCCAATCTAAACGATCACCCATCTCATCATCATGCAACTCCCACTTACTCATTTAAAGTTTCCCATTGGTATCCCCATACTCACCTAGGTCCAAAGGAATCCAAGAATAAATATCACGTCATACACAACATTTGTTACAACTAAAAATCCTCACACCTTCACTTAAAACTACATGCAAATTTCCTCACATCCTTGCATAATCAAACATCTTATCCAAGATTTCCTATCAAGATGATTAATTCAATCTTACTAATCAAAAAATTGATAAGGACACTATAAGAAATAAAATCAACATGTGACCTTCTATCGCACCTGACTTCCTGAGGTCGTGCCAAGACAACCAGTGTGGAATGAATATGTATGTGTGGATGGTACGAAAATAGTCAAAAAATCTATTGAGACAACCTAATATCCTCAACACGCAATATCGAGTTATGTGAGTCTAGGGAAAAGAGAGCCTCTCTAACCTGAAAAGGCCTAATGGTACGGTAAAAAAGAATAGCTACTCGCAGGCTCCAATCGATATCAAGCTTAGGGGAGATTCTATCTACTAGTTGTGGAACTCGTGGAAAGTAACCTGCGGGTACCTCGTATGAATTTCCAGACAAGGTCATGGAAATGAATGGGAGATGCGTGGTGGAACCACAAGGTTTATAGGAGGTTCTTTGGTCTAGTCTAGAAATCCTTATCTTGATCGGGTGATATGTTTAACACGGAAAATTGTGTGATAATATCCGGTGGGAGTGGGGATGATCTAAAAACTAGCGCACGTAAACCAATGTCAATATCCAATTGGTCTGCGGGTCTGTTGGGTTACGGGACCCAAGGATCACAACCGTGAACTTGTGGTGGCTATGGTCCCTGTATGGTCATATGAGTGATCAAGATTCTAGGCCCAGGGGTGGTTAGGGAACCTATGCTCAGGGGCGGTCTAGTAATTATAATCCTAATTGGCTGTAATATTTAGCATGTTGAGTTGTTATGTCTTCTCTACGTATCGGGTCGGGGTCTTGAGGACAAGGATATGGATTCCCGTATCTATGTGCATAAGAAGTTTAGGTATGTTTGGTTGTGGGACCATTAGATCACAACCGAAAGTTTTCTCTTGCTGTGGACCTTTGATGGTCATGTAAATGCTCAAAGAAATTTGTAATTGGGTTGGTTTGAGAAAAATTCAAACGCTTTATCATCTTCAATGTTTAATGCGTCTAGTTGTTGATTGATTATTTGTATGTCTCTAGTTGTTTCGAAAACGTTAAACCTAAGACCTTGATCAATGTCGACTAATGGTACTGCTAGATTTGGTTGAGGCACTATTGGTTTGAATACAAAATCTCTGACTTGTTTAGGTCCCGTAATTTTCATGCAAGATATAATTGATTTTATATAGTGAAATAAACTAATCAAGCAAAGGAAACATAAACTGTGTTTTTTAGTATTTTCCACAATATAAACTGAATAAAGTAATGAAAATAGCTAATCTAATGAAAATTATTTTTAAAAAAATTCTTTTCTAATATTCTGAACAAAGCTTCTAATCTAAACAAATTAATCTAATACACAAAATTAACCGGATGGAGCTAATCATTTGTGCAATTGTGTTAATCTAAACCTAAAACAATTAATTAATTGAATCTTTCCTAATCAAAACCCTCAATCCTGCCTCAGAGGAAGAGAATAAATCACTGCTTCAAAGAAGCTATTATTCCCTACAACTTCCCTGACAATATTGAAGAACAAGCTTTCTAATATGATATGATCTAATGTGATTTCTTGATAATTGAAACAACAAAATAATTTCACTACTCTATTTGATATGAATTTGAATGACTACGATTCATATTTGACAATTAAATCAATGAAGAAAACAAACAACACCTCCAACCTAGATATGCAAGAACAATGGCAAATCTAGTTGTGTGAATATTCATCCCCTCAATTTATCCTTTCAATTTCTGTGTCCACGTGAGTCCAACAGGTGATGCAATGACAACAGAAGAAGAAAAGTATATGAGTAGCAGTAGCTTGAATTGATAAACTGGGAAACAATGCAAGTGGAAGAATGCAAGCACAATTGAACCGAGATTGGCTTTGAAAATTTCTAGCAAGAAAGGCATCAACTTTGCAATAATAAGAATATTTAAAATTTCTCCATCCTTTTGCTTGAGAACAAGCAATGGTTATGTATAAAATTGGCTGGGATGTGTACTCACACACAAGGCAACCTTAGGATGCCACATCATCGGATGAAGGGGTAGTTCAAACTAATTAATTCCATTTAAAAATAGAAGAGGGAGTGAAGACCATGTAATCAAGCCTAAATTTAGCTAATTTGGTTCACAAACAAGCTTTGAAAGTGAAGTTAACTGAAATCACGTGTGTCTAATTTACGCATGATGGTTTCTATAAAATCACGTATAACTTCTGCCCTGTGCAGGGTGACAAACACATAAACGCCACCCTAACTAGGGCAACGGTTATAAAACCACCACCTAGGCATGGCGGCGGTTTTGACACTAAAGGTCAAAACACGCATAAAAAGAAGCAAGAAGCTATCATAAAGCATGCAAAGGCTAAGTAAGGATGTCTAGGTTACAAATATATACTACGAATGGGTTCAAGAACTTGAACACCTTATGAAAGGATACAAATCATCATTAGGGAACTTTTGTAATTGTTTTCCGACAATGTAGCATGTGCAATTTTGGGTGCATACATATTGCCCCCTCGGAGAAGTGTCTTAGCCATGAAGAGGCGTAAAACATAGAGTACGAGCATGGAGTTATTGAGATGGGGAGTTAAAAGCTATACCTAACACGCTCGTGTGCCGAAATGTCACCGTCCAAGATCTCCCTACCTGCAAAATGAAAAAGAAGACTCGAGTGCAGATAAATAAAATATCAAAAAATAAACGCTAAATTAAAACAACAAGAGGAATTACCATTTGTGCAGGGATATAGAAATATACTTGCACCAACACTCTAGCCCTGTGAATACATGCACTCAAAATGAGGTCAAAACAACACACACACACATGTATGTATGTATGTATATATATGTGTATTTATATACATACATACATACATACATACATACATACATATATACATATACATACATATATACATACATACATACATACATATATATATATATATATATATATGTATGTATGTATGTATATATATATGTATATGCATGTATATATATAAAAGTAAACTCATATTCCCATTCATTTGCACATATTCGATTGGTGATTTATGAGCTTTGGACCCGCGGTGACCATTTTTTATGAGAGTACAACCAAAATGACCATTACAAGATTGTGATCATGCCTCCACAAGCTAGAGATCGAGCCACACGGTCTAAGGTTAGTTTTTCTCATTTATTTGTTTTGAAACCTAAAATGTAAAATGTTAAAAATATTTGTTTAGGAGGGGTTATTTTTGAAATTTCTTGTTTTAAATTAGTCTTTAGGGGGGGCACCCATAAGATAGTCTTTTATTTTGTCCAAAATGGTCATTTTTTGTGTTTTTATGAGATTTTTGGGGTTATGTAGCCATACCGCTAAACTGTTTAGGACCTCCACCTTGACCAGGGAGGTAGTTACAAGATCGCTGCCATGACAGGGAGGTGGTTACAAAATCACTGCTCTGACAAGGCAACGATCACAAAACCGATGCTCTACACCTGACGATGATTTTGAACAGAATGCAAAAAAAACTTGTGTTAAGCTTAAGTTTTTTTGAATTTTAGTGTTTTATGAAGTTTTTGATGAGCTTTCCTATTGAAACATGTTATTGAATCATTATTTTTTTTGTTTTGGTCGGTGCAGAAGAAGGAAGAGTATATCTGTTGGAGTCGTGAGCTGGAGTGTGATTGGCTCCTAGAGATCCTTGATCAACTGACCCATGTTGAGGTTGATAGATTGCAAAGAGCAGTCATATGGAGGATTGTACGGGTGCCCCATGATACTCCTACTAGTCATATAATATGTGATCTATTCTCTTACTGGGATGCAAACCAGAACACGTTCTGGCTGTCAGGCGTCAGGGGTGAGTGGACTATTACATTGGAGGACATGTATAGGATGTTTGGTCTTCCTATACTTGGGAGGAGGTTGAATCTTGAGACAATAGGGTCCAAAGCCATGAGGAGTTTGTGGGAAAGTTATATGGGTGATGTTGCAGTTTCAGAAGGTACCAAACATGGTATGAGGATCCGATCTATTGCCACCTCTATTATCCCCACTATCCGTAAGGCCATTGTGGGTATTTTGGCTTCGAGGTTGATAAGGGACAAAGGGTTGACAAGTTATTATATTGCTGGGCTCCCATTATTACTCAGATTGAGGCACATGGACACACTTATGCTTGGGGAGTAGATATCCTTGGGACCATATACCATGATTTGCATTGGGTAGTCTGATTACACAGACAATATCTTAGTCACCCTAAACTCGTGATGAATTGGGTTTATGAGCGTACTATCCCCTACAAGAGAGGAGTGAGAGTACAGGATCCAAGGGCCATCAGGGCCACCAGATGGACAATGATGTCAGTACTTAGAGGGCCACATCAACCAGTGGCTTCATTGACTACTGCAAAAAAAAATTTCTACTCCCTACTAGGATATGGCAGGACTGTGGGGGTAGGATGAGACTACAGTGACAACTTGTGCCACTACTAGTCAGTTAGTGGATAGGAACGGGGAAGGTGGAGACTCATCCATTTGACCGAGTGCCTCAACAATTTTTCCTTCCATTCATTGATATGCTGCCTCATGTAACATCTATATACAAGAGTGTTAGGGGAGGCTCGAGAGGGCCCCTAGAGGAGATCCCGGTTGGACCATAGTGACTCTAGGTGTACCTATTGCAGTTAGACATTTTTTTCATGCCTGACATGCAGCTGATTCCATTCCCACACCACCTTTACTTTAGATTGAGGCCGCACCATCTCACAAAATGGAGGAGGAAATACATATAAATATAGGCTCCGATACTAAGGAGGAGACATGTGACAAGATTGGAGAGGATTCAGGTGATGAGGAGGTTGGAGAGGAAACTAGGGATGAGTCAGGTGGTAAGGAGTTGGGTGGTGAGACTGGTGAGGTAGTCCACATGTAGGAGGAGGAGAGTGGACCTGGAGTGGCATGATACTATGGGGATATCCATGCCCAACTAGGAGGAGGTAGACGCTGAGAGGGAGACACTAGTTTCTGAGGAGCCAATTATTCATGAGGGAGAGGGAGATCAGGAGTCCATGATGGGGCAAAACACCACCTTTGGATTTGGAGAGGTACAACAGGTACCAACATAAACACCACTAGCTGCACCTGCCAATCCTACATGGATTCCCAAAGATCCGAATATGTAAATACCCTTATCTTGACTTTATTAGTTAGAAGTGTTAGTTGCTACACTTTGTATCTCTTTTTTTGATTTTTGTGGTTTTCTAATTCACCGTTTTTCTTTATTTTGCAGCGACCACTTAGAGCTAGCGAGATGCTATTCGTCAGGTTTGTGTAGACACCTTGTTGACCCCTTTCGGGAAATCCTAAGCCGAGTTGACTGAGGATGCAGGACAACCATTATGGGCCGGCTGACACATTGACGTGTTCCTGATTATTTAGAAGACAGTAGAGATAATGAATTCTCTCCGCAATCAGGTTGTTGCATATGAGACAACCGAGATATTGATGAGGGGGAGCCACACACGTAGTGATACCACATCCTACAGCCACCAACACAGTCATTCCCACCATTCATTGCACTCTCGACGTAGGAACTGTAGCAGGAGTCCTCGATGCAGCCGTACACCGTCCTAGGGATCTCATAGGGATTGATAGGATGTTGGGCCTTTATTGCTTAGTTTACATTTTATGAGGCACAAATATGATTTTATTTGTATTTTTAGGCTCATTGTAAGCATTTTGACCATGCCTAGCACGTGATGGCATTGTACTCAAACTCAACTTATTATGATATATAGACACTCTTCTTTTTGGCTCAATTATTCTTTGTATTCAGAGTTGACTTCTCTCTTGGTTTGCTTCACATGTGTACTCTAGATGATTAGAATTTATGATTTTGTATGCTTTTTAGAATGTATGCAATGGATAATAAATTCTTTACAAAATGATTTTTTATTGTTGTTTTATAATGCTGATATATGAGATGATTATATAGACACATTGTAATGTTGAACTTTATATTTTCAAGTAATGTTTAGTACTTCTTTTTGTTTTGGAAATATATGATGTATGATGGTATGATAATAAGATGAAATTTATCCACTCCTAACCCCATGCAACTAGTAAGATGTGAGGCCTCAACACAGAGATCCGGGAGAGATGTGAATTGTTTGGTTTTGATAGAGATGGAAATGGCGAGAGAAAGGCAAGGTTTTGACATAAACCTAATTAGGAACCTACAAGCTAACTCTGCATATAGCTCACTACACAACCTAAATTGTGATTTCTTGCAAGTTTTATCTAGACTTAGATTTGAAGATGGTCTCTTGATTGAAACAATCTGGTTTTAACATTTTGATTATCCTTTGGAACATGTACATCTAAATTCATTTTTCTTGGGATTTTAAGATTTTCAAAGCATATTTATTGGATGAAATGACTTTAACTTATTGATTTATTTGCAGAGACCCCCTATACCTTGCCCCATGCTACCAGTAGGAAGCATGGGCTTATCACCAAGGAAAAGGCATAGGTGAGTAAGGGCACCCCCTTACTTTCCCAACCTCACGCTACTGGTAAGAAGTGCGGGCTCAACATCGACGGTTGGTAGGGTAAGGAAGTGTGTAAATGAAAATTTTGTATTTGATTTTAGCTTGAGATATATAATTTTTTGTTTTTGTTTTTGAACTTTAGTTTGTGCTTTTGGGAAGGAAGGATTTCCCCTAGCCTCAACCCCACACAACCAGTAAGATGTGAGGGCTCAACATCGAAGGTTAAGATAAGCGAATAAGCATTCCGGGTGAAAAATGTTTAGAATGTTTTGCACCAAAGAGGTTTTTATAGGGAAAGATATGACATCACGAAGCTTCTAGAACTAAATATGGGTAAATACAACTATGCCAACAAAAACCCATAGGCAGAACCAAGTATGTAGGCCTTGGTAGGATTAGTGTCAAAATTTCGTCTAATCTTATTGAAATGATGAAGTGATAAGAATTGTTGATGATCATTTCATGAATGTGTGAATGAAAGATTTGTAACATATTAATACACAAAAAAAATTGATTAATATTCATGCGAAGCAAGTTACACATATATAGGAAATACAACAACTATAATTAGGGAGGTTTGTTTTAACAACTCCTCCAACTCCCACAACCTATTTACGTGTGTGGTTATAACAACCAATATTCACATAAATTATGTATAAATCAATATATAACAACCCACACTAATTTAATGGAGCACTAACAATGTAATTTCCTAACATTCCCCCCTTAGTGCAAACATGGGGAAAAACCTTCCTTATACTTGCACTTGCTCATGATTTGCTGATTTTCACAGGAAAATCACAAACCTCAAGGATGGTTTTGCAAACGGTTGACCAAAAACTGAGAATGGTGGTTTTGCAATTGGTTTACCACAAACCAAAAAGTGATGGCTTTGTGAATGGATTACCAATAACCAAGAATGGTGGTTTTGCAATTGGTTTACCACAAACCACAAATGAAGGTTTTCGAGTGGTTTACCTACAACCACATCATGATATGCCAAGTGCTATTATCAACCCTCATCACATCTCACTGTAGGGAATAACATAGGAAAATATGCTACTCACACAATACAAACAAAAAACTGGAGATGGAATAGTGGATCATGTTCCCCCCTCAATGTGAAATTTCCACTTATTGAAAACAAGAACACTGCAAACCATACCACACTGGAAGCAAACACACAACAAAAAGTGCCACCAAACCTTGATGCAGCCTCATCGTAGGTGACTAACGAGAGGTCATTGAATGACCTCCTTCCTCCATTGCCTCCGTCCTCTAGTGTCAAGTTGCTAACTCAACTGGATTTGAACATGGAGCTCAATTTTTCATACCTCATTGGAACGTCGAATACTACCGAAAATGCATCCGCAAGGAATTTTTTTTTGAGTTTTTCAGACTTTTACAATGACCTATTTTTATTTTCTATTTTACAACTTACACCAATGACTCAAAATTTAGACTCGATGACATACTAACTCAAAATGAAGACTTTAATACATGACTTTGACACTTTAGACTATATAACAACAAAATGAAATACAATACTTAAAAACATTAGTTATAAGAGACACAAATTTTGACAACACAATGGTCTGATGAAAACAATGTATAGAAATTTTTATGGAAATGAATATAATCTTTAAAAAGTAATCAAACGGATAGAGTTGCACTCATGATGATAAATATGGATGAGAATATCTCATTGAACCTATTTAAATTTATAATATGGACAACATAAAATGACAATAAGGAATCTTCACAACACGACACACATAGACACACTAACATCACAAACTAAAGACTTAAGTTAGACTTAAAACTGTATTGAATAAAAATATAGGCTTATGAAAAATATATTGAGGTTCCAAGTTGAGGGATAGTAGATCCACCTCACGGAATTTTCCACTGGGAGTTGAAGCTTGAAACTTGTCACCAAATCATGCGGAAAGATCTCTCAACAGCTACATAGAAACCTGAGATCAAAGCCATGATTGCAATGATTGAACGTCACTGTTTGGGACAGGAGAAATCTAGATTTGCGGTGAATAGATTGGATGAATGAATGAATAGGAACCAAAGTAAACGTTCGTGGGACCAGAAGAACACATGAATCTGCAAGAAATAGATGAGCTGTATATATTTATCAATCAAATTTTCTCAAGATGCGTAAGACTTGTGATTACTAGAAATTGAACGCATCATTCTTTCTCGATATAGATGCATGCAAAGACTGTCAACACACACTCAATGCTTCGAAATGGATAGGTGATGGGTTTATTTGGAGAAATAGAGGTTGATTGCAGCGAATGAGTAGTATTTGAAGGATGAGTTAGTCTGATGAAAAATAGAACCAATGCATATAAAAACTCCAGTACCTTTACCACTCTTCTAAAAAAATAGACCTGTTGGAAATGCACAAAAATTGACTCTGTTTGAGCATATGAGCATTCCCAGTTAGATATAATCCAATCTTCCCAAGTCACGCATAGATGTGTTGACTACAAACTCAAACTTGCTGGATATAAAATGAGGAGAAAAATGCGTGGGCATAAATGATGCACAAATCTTCCAAATTTGCAAGCAAGCCACACTTGGTAGACTATGTGAGAACGTTAAGTGCAGAAATAAAAAATTCTCTGGTCTAAGGATATTTGACTGCAAAATACAATTTAAAATTTTATCCTCATGAGTACGTGTGATCTTCCTTGAAGAATCTCATACTGGAACTCAACTCGCTCTGATTGCAAATGAAAGAGTTCCAGTCGATTAATACACACAAAACTTGATTAATATTCATGCAAAGCAAGTTACACATATATAGGAAATACAACAACTATAATTAGGGATGTTGTTTTAGCAAATCCTCCCAACTCCCTCAACGTATTTACGCGTGTGGTTATAACAACCACTATTCACGTAAATCATGTATAACTCAATATACAACAACCCACACTAATTTAATGGAGCACTAACAATGTAATTTCCTAACAGTGAAGAGATATGATTTGAAGTATTGTCAATGTTTTATAGAAGTTTTTGAGAGTTACCTGAAAATAAGTTCCTTGATTACAAAATGTTATAGAATGAGCTAACAAAAGAAAATGTAATGCAGATGCAAGTAATGTACATATGGAAATATTGATGGATCATGCACAATATCTTTTTAGGTGAAGAGAATTGATAGACTCACCAAAATTCCTCACCCTCTAGTGTACACAGGCGATATGCCCCATTCTTGTAGTCCTCTATGACTCGATATGGACCCAACCACTTGGGCCTGGAATTCCTTCCTTTGCTGGTATTTTTATCTATTCGGCTGTCCAATCTCAATACTAGATCTCCATCACATATTTCACGCTCGTAGACTTTCTTATTATACTGCCGAGCCATTCGGTCAACATAAACACTATGTCACTATTCAACATTGAGCCTAGCTTCATCAATGATTTCTAATTGAGAGATTTGCACCTCTTGATAGCCTTCTTCTCTTAGAATTCCTTGTAGTGAGATACAAAGACTAAGTATTTCAACTTCAAGCGGTAAAACTGCTTCTGCACCAAATACCAAGGAAAAGGGTGTTTCCCCCGTTGGCGTTCTTACCGATGTTAAATAGGCCCACAAGGCCAGAAAGAGATTTAAGTGCCAATCTCATTTTTTCTCCTTGACAGTTTTAAGGAGAATGGACTTTAATGTCTTGTTTGTAGCCTCAACCTATCCATTGGCTTAAGGATAATAGACAGAAGCCATATGGTGATTTATTTTGAACTTTTCATATAGTTCAAGTACTTCCTCATTTTTGAAAGATGTGCCATTATCATAGATAATGACTTGTGGGACCCCATGCCTACAAATGATTTGGTTCAAAATAAACTTTATGATTACACATCTAGGTATAGCAGTAAAAGGCATGACCTCTACCCATTTATTAAAGTATTTCGTGCCTGTGATTATGAAGTTATGGCCATCTGTTGATGATGGAGAGAACTTCAGTATCAAATCTAGGCCCCACATGGAAAAGTGCCATGGTGTTGCAATTGGTTGCAGAACCTATGCTGATATGTGGATCTCGTGGGATAACTATTGACATTTATGACACTTGCGCACAAACTCTATCGCATCATGTTCTAATGTGGGCCATAAATAGCCCATCTGATGTATTTTCTGAGTAGTGGTGTGGCCTCTGAAATGACCTCCACATACTATACTATGAGATTCATAAAGAATCTTCTTAGATTATTCTTCGTCAACACATCATAACAAAATTCCATCGAAATATTTGTGATAGAGCACTTGTTCTATGATCACATACTTAGTGGATATGATGTGTAGTCATCTTCCTCAGGGTACGCATGGTCCATAATAAAATTAATGATATTTGAATACCATGGACACTCAGAGATGGGAGGTTTGGTTTCAAAAAAATACACACATTCATCAGGAAAGTCCAAATCAACTAGATCGCCTCCATCTAATGGGTTATCAACCAACCAGTCTACGATGATTTTTCCTTTGACACACTTCTGATTAACAAACTTTAGCTCAAACTCACCCATTAGAGTTATAAAATGTCCAACTTTCTTAGATAAGGACCCTTGTGTGAGAAATGTCCACAAATGATCCATCTTGACGATGAATCTTATTTCTTGGTTAAGCATGTAGTGTCTTAACCACTTTTTTACAAAAACTATGGCAAGGCATTCCTTCTTTGAATGCATATAACATGTCTTATAGTCAAGCAACGTTCAAATGATAAAGTAGACCACATGCTCTCATTTATCATCATCCTCTTGAGCTAGCATGCAAACCAATGAGACAAATGTAGCCCATGAATATAGAATTAAGGGGTGATCCAACTTAGGAGGCATGAGTGTGGGAGGATACAGTAAGAATCTTTTGACCGACTCAAATGCCTCGTTGCACTCTTTCGTCCAAATGCTACAATAATACTTCTTCAACAAATTTTTTATCAGATGAATGGTGAATGTTAGGTCAGGAATAAAACTTCATATTACATTGATCTTTCCAAGGAAAGATCTAATACTAGACTCGTCTGTTGGTGGGATCATTTCCAATACTACTAAGATTTTGGCTGGATTTACATCAATCCCTCTTGAGGAGATAATGTATCCCAGTAACTTACCTCCCATCACACTGGACACACATTTTTCTAGATTTAGCATGACACCGTATTCGATAAGATGGGAGAGGATGAAGCGAAGCACTTCAGGGGGATTATAATGCTTTCTGGCCTTAGCCACAAGATCGTCAACATAGGATTCCACAATATTGTGAATAAGATCATGGAATATGTATGTCATTTCCCGTTGGTATGTGGCACTAATGTTCTTAAGACCAAACGATATGATGAATAATAATAGGTTCCCCAAGGAGTGATAAATGTAGTCTTCGTCTGATCTTCCTCAAAGATCCTGATTTGGCTGTACCCAAAAAATCCATCCATAAGGGACAACAACTCATAACCACTTGTTGCATCAACAATAACATCGATGGATGGAAGTGGGAAATCATCCTTGGGAAATGATTTGTTAATATCTTGAAATTTAGTGAAAATGTGGATTTTCCCATTCTTCTTGAGAATGGGGATGATGTTGGATGCCCAATGTGAGTAGTCAACTGGTTTAATGAACCCCACTTGTAGGAGTTTCATAACTTCTTCCTTAACCATGAGAGCTATCTTTGGATTCATGGACCTCGACTTCTGCTTAATTGATTTAACATCCGACTTAGTGACAAGATGATGAACTTCAACGTGTGGATTAATTCCCGTCATTTACTTATAACTAAATGTAAAATCTTTCAAGTGTTCCTCAAGAAGTTTTGTGTGTATTTTTTTCTCCTCCAGAGTTAGAGAAGATCCTAGCTTTAAAATGTTTGGTTCCTCTTCCATCCTGATGTTGATATCAATTGTTCCTTCGATCAAATAGGCATCACCCTCTTCAAATTCAGGTGGGGATAGAGGTAGCTCTAAGTCCCCCTCCTCTTCCACTTCATAGACCTCAATACTTTCCGTGGAGAAGGGTTCCATCGTGGGATCTAAAAAATAGGAGGAAGAGTGTGGAACGAGAGAAAAACCAATCTTATGGTGGGCGGGATGTAAATATGTGTAAGTGTTTAGGTACTCTAGGATTGCTTCATTGTTCTCTTCATAATCTAGGATGATGGACGCGGTTCTCAGCTTCTCCAAATAAAAAAATTGGAGTTGTTTGCATTTTTGTGAAATAAAGGTTTGACAAAAACCGAGACTGTAAATCTTGTATCTTCTAACTCTTTTCTTGGAGAGAAGTGAGAAGCAGAAGTTTTTTTCTGAATCGAGGGTAAATTGAGGGTGTTGAAGGGACCCACATCCTTGTACAATTGAGGATTTTTTGAGAGGATCCACAACATGGTTACAATGAAGTGGACCACTATTACGAACCTAATTGAAGCAACCATGAAACCATAGTGAAGATGCAGCGACCAATGACGACCGTAACGAGTGGGACAACTATCAGTGATTAAAGCGAGAGGATCAGCCACCAACATCAACAGTGAGAGGAGTAGCCACCAGTGTCAGCAGCTAGTGGATAGTCCACCAGTGTCAGTAGCGAGAGGAGAAGCCACCAGCGAGGAGGAAGCCACTAGCATCAGCAACGAGGAGTAACCACCAGTGTCAGCACAAGTAGAGATGCTGCCTCTAGCGGTGAAACCACCTCCAAGGAGGATCGTGCCTCGGGGGGATTTGAACATGGGTGGGCAAGCACACAACCATGTGACTTGACCAAACCAATCCCAGTCCATCAGCAAGCGAGAAGCAAAATTTTCTATGGAGTCAATAAGGAGTGTTTTTCTCTCGAGGTACAAATTCAATCGAAATAAAGTAAAAATCCTTGGTTAATTCTAGGATGGTAATCTTATAGAGCTCGAGGTGTTTCAGATCTAGTCTCATATACCTCAGACACTTGATTTGTAACTAGTTGCAAATCACCTAGCACTGTAATGTTACAAGCACCCATAAATTTTGGCTACTATGAGACCAAGAAAGAGAGCCTCATATTATGCTTTTTTGTTCATACATTCGAAATCCAATTTGAAGGAAAAAGAAATGACCTTCCCCTTTGGAGAAGTGAGGATCACACCTGTCCCTGCGCCATAAAGGAATTTTTCTCTGTCGAAGTGGAGAGTCCAATAGTTAGTTGGGAAAATTGAAGTTGGATCATTCTTTGTACAGATTACATCAGCTGAAAGAGATTCGGAGTCCCAGGGCATGTCCTATGCCCATAGAATCAAATGGAAGGAGAATGGTGTGAATTTAATCTCTAACAGCTTGATAATATTAATTTTATTTTCTGTTGATACTGTTTCTATGACAACAGTTTCATCCTTTACTGCGGGAACTCCTTTAGTCAAAACCGTAGTTTTCTATCTCCGTTGTGCGAACCAAATTTGATTCGGGCACTGAGTCGACTGGTTTATTTAATTGGTTTTCTAGAAGATCGAACTCAGAATGAACCCCTAGTTTCTTTTTCAGATTTGCTAGGTGTATGTTGAAAGGCTTTGGGTCACCCTGTGCGACGAAGACTTCCCCAAGTGTAAGAATCTTACTTCTTGGAACAAAGTGGAGGGAATAACCTTCATACAGTGTATCCAAGGACAACCGAGAATCATATTATAGTTGGTTTCCCGATCTAGAATATAAAAATTCCGTGAGAACCACCTTGGGACCCAAGGTGGCTAGAAGCACTATGGTTCCAATTGATGTTTGCCTTAAGGCTATCGTAACCCCTCAGGCATGTTTCTTGCTGAAGAAAAATTAGTTTCTCCATAACCTAACTTCTGGAGAAATGGAAAGGGGAAAATGTTAATAGCTACCCCATTGTCAATCATCGTGTGATTTACATAGTTATTATATATCCAAATTTGCAAGTACAAAAACGGATAACCTCTACGTGCTATTTCAGCATCTGTAGGCATCTTACTAATTTCAAACACAAATCCAACATCTCTTTCAAGCTTCCCAGGAGTATATACATCAAAGTATATATGGTTTATCTATGCCTTTAGAGGAGTGAAACTGATCAGGTGCCCAAGTCCCAATGCTTCTAACAAAGTAGCTCTATGAGACGAGAGAGTTCTTCAACAAGGAGATGTGAGAAAAGGTCTTGGTCAAATCATTAATCAAGTCATAAGCCCCCACTGACTTTACAAATGTTAACTGAATATCATTTGATATTGACAGATAAATAGGTATTCGCTACTATAAATAATCTCGAGTTCTTGTGGCAATGTTGATTTTTGGTTTAGTTTCCCATTCTACTAGTCCCACGATATTTTTTTGTTGGCGACCATATAAAGGAGGTGCCACTAGTGGGTTTGATGATGTTGAGGATTCATGATCATTGGTGCCTACTGATATACCCTTTGTTTGAACCATTGGGATCTAATTTACCATATTTAGGGCATGTAGGGAGAGGATCACTAAAGATCTTAAGCGACGTGTTTTGTGGGGACACCAGCCCTGTGTAAGTATTTTAGGGTAGGCGTTGTTGGATTTGTAAAAAACATATCAATGAAGAGTTTCGTTTGGTCTTTTGGAAAACGTTGTAAAAACTTATTACAATCATGACATGTTCTTGCATCATGCTCTCAGACCCTGTGGAAACTACAGTACAAGTCAAGATTGTAATCCCAATGTCTTTGGTTATTGTGGTCCAAAGATTTTATTTTTATTCAACTACTAATTGTTATAATTGAATTTTGGGGCCCATTGCCCCTGATTTTGAACATGGTTTGGGTACCCACTTGGGTATTGGCTAGGGCCTGCATTTGTTGAACTTGTTTTATTGTTGTTGTTGTTGTTGAGGACGATTGAAGTCCATGATGTTTATTGTAGGCATAAAATTGTTATTTATTTGGTTATTTCCCTCGACATTGTTGTTGTTAATAGTGTTTGCATTAGGGGTACTAAAAACATTTGGTTTTTACCCTGATCGGTAACACCGTCAGTTATAACCCCAAAATTCTTGTTGAGGACATTTGGTCCCTGATTTTTGTTCATGTTAATAGGGTAACCAAAGTTACATTGGTTAGGAGTGATCAGTTTCCTATTTGTTCCATAGGTCTTGTGACCACTGTCTATAACTTCCTGATCAATTTAGAGAGCCCCCCTCCAATACTTCTTCCTAGCTCCTCAATGGAAACTTCTGGAATTCTTCCTTCGTTTCCTTGTTAAGGGAGTGAAGGAATAGATCTCAGAGGTCTGTTTGATCCATGTTAGGAGCGCTTGCTGAAGAATAGAGGACCTTCCACCATCTTTGGATGAAATGGGCAACAAAATCATTGTGATCTTATTTTATGTGAAGGAATTCTCTGATTTTGTCGACACTAAAATTTTGCACCATAATTTCCATTTCATTAATATATGTATTAGGAATAGGATGTTTTTAAATATAATTAGTAGTGGCATTTGATAGAAGATAACAACGCTACCAGTATGACACTGTCAATAATGTACAGTATGGTAACCGTCAAAGTACAATAGGAATATTGTGGTAAAAAATAAATATTTTCCGTGAGTGGTTCGGTAATGTTAAAATGTCAAAGTAAGGGTAAGTAAAGAAGAAGGGCCTACATGATTAGGAATTAGAAATATTATATTTGTAATAAGGAAAATGAGTGATGTCATAAATTATTTATGTATTTTATTTGTAAAAATTCTGAAAAAGGTGAAACCCATGTGAGATGATAAGGTACATCTTATCTTAAAAGATAAGCCTACATGTAAAGGTAATAATTTACGCATGGAATATGATTAGCCAAAAGATATTTCCTATCCTAGTTTAGAGATAGGGTGGATACAGCCTGAATTTATATAAATAGAGAGGCCACCCCCTCTCATTTATCATGGAATAAAGTTGTAATAATTATTTTATGAATAAAGGATTTATTGTGAAGGTGTGTTAAGGAATCCATCAAGATGAGTAATTGTGAAGTTTCTCCCATAACTATTGTTGGAAAACAAGTGGAGCTAGTAACACTTGCATTAATTCATGGGTGTGAGATTGTAACAATTTCATGTTAATAATATACTTTACAGTTGTATTTCAGATTTTTATTATTCTTTTATGTAATAGTCTGTGGTATTCTTGTGTTATTTCTGCCATTGTGTTTCCAGATTACTACCACCAAACCAAAAGCTGTGCATTACTAGATTAGTCATAGCACGAGGAGTTCCCAGTGAAATATTATTAAAGTGCTGGATTGGTGTTAATATTTTGGTTCCATTGTCGGGACCATTCCTCGTTGGTGGATTTTCTAGAGAGATATTCCCACTTAGTTAGAAATCATTTGGAAGGTAACCTTGCTTTTACCATGTATAGTGGTTACCATAGTAAAGTCACTTTTTACCATGCATAGTGTTTACCATAGTAAATTCACTTTTTACCTTGCATAGTATTTACCACAGTAAATTCACTTTTTACCTCGAATAGTATTTACCCTAGTAAAGTCACATTTTACTGTGAATATTATTTACCACAGTCAGTCAAGTTTTACCATAGTAAATGTATTTTACGTGGTCATTCCTATTTTGATGTAGAAATGTGTAAAGTCACTTTCTATTATAGTGATTCCAATTGTTTGTGCACATAAGTCGTGTTGATTTTACTTTTGGGTTGGTATTTCACTGTTGTTACTTTTGAAAATGGGAAAGATTCTTGTTTTTTCAGCCCAATCTAATGAAGATGCTCCCTCTTTCATTCACAAATTTAAATGATCTTACATTTTTAATGGCCTCATAAGAAGGGAATAATGGAAATTTTTTTTTCCTACCTTTTTGGATGGTTTGAACCTTAGGTGGTTTGATACACTAGGTGATAATGTTAAAAACTCATGGAATTTATTAATTGAAAGTTTTCTTGAAGAATTTGGTGAACAACAAAAATATGCAGATCTCATAATCGAGATCAAAAAGCTAGCCCAAGGAGAGAATGAGAAGATAAGATATTATCATGCTCGTGTTCTAGAGCTAAGGAGGAAGCTCAATGCCCAAATCCAAAAGGAAATTAGTGGATGGGTTGATGAATGACATGGATAATATCCTCTGTAAGAAATTCATTCTTGGGATGAAGCCAGAGATCAAAAAATGAGTGAAGTATAACTTCCTAATGACCCTCAAACAAGAAAAGGAGATTTCAAGAAGGAAAGAAGAAAACATGGAAGAGAAGCCTAAAGAAATTGTTGCTAAGGTGGAGCCTACACCAACCCATTTGGTCTAGAATCCACAACGACTCTCGGTGAGCATAAATATTCTCCCTAGTACATCTATTGAATATGAAGATCTCCTTAGGAAGGTCAGTCAACTAACTATTAATATTCTTCAAGGAAAGGAATTTAGTTCTCATGGAGGAGATAGATGTCTAAAAATAAATATATCTGAAATTATATGTTATGGTTGTTATAAAAAGGGTTGTTATAAGTATAATTGTCTAGATAGAGCTTCTACATCTAGTACAAGAGATAATGATAAAGGAAAAGCACATATGAATTCTTTTGATGTGGTAGATAGGAGCATAAATAATGAAGTAGATGTGTTTGTAACAAAAAGAAATAAGGAAAAATATAACCAAAATGGAAATGATCCTAAGAAGATGAAAGGAGAGACTAGTAAGAAACATAGGAGAAGAAAGTTAGGTGTGCAAGATTTTTTGATTTTATAGGGGAAAGGACCATAATTCATCTTAGAAGATCTATCTGAAAGGCCTGCAAATATTACATACGGTCAAATTATTGCTATCTTCTGAGAAGATGCGGGAGATGTGAAGTGGACTCGATGCTCAACGAAGGAAGGAGGTCGAGGTCCCAGTTTTGGAAGTAGAGGCAGATCCCTACACTCTGTAAGCTGAGGTATTATGTAATGGTATTTCAATTCATGATGTCTTAGTAAATGGATGTGTCGTAGTTAATGTAATGAACACGTATGTAATTAATATGTTGGGTTTAAAAATTGATCGCCCCTCAACACTTATGTTAAGGTCATTAAATAAGGGAAAAACTAAACCAGAAGGTGTTGTTTCAGATGTGGCAATATCTGTCATGGGTGTTGTATGTGTGGTAGACTTTCAGGTGATGAAGAATGGTACTATTTCATACCCAATGTTGTTGGGAAGGCCATGGCTAAGGAGAGTTCATGCAAGAACCTCCTGGAATGAAAACTACATGACACTTGCACATGGTAGAGAGAGGGTGAAGATAAATGTGATCCCTTGACATCATTAGGAAAAACTTGTGGATTCAAGTGATGAAATTGATGATTGGACATCCTCTGATTACTCTAGTACTAGTTAAGTGAACAAAAAGATGAAGAAAGTGAGGTTGACATGTTGGTCATGGATATCCTTCCAGTCTCACTGACTCATGAACTCATAAAATTATCTGAGGAAGAATTTGAAAATCATCTCCAGGAGATAAAGATTGGTGATGTTGTGATGGATAGTGAAAAGGAATCCTACCTCCAGCTCTTTTGAAGGTACATGCACTTATTCACTTTTGATTACAAGGAACTCCATCAAGTAAGCTGGGTAGAACATTCTATTGAGCTGGTAGATGGTGTTCAGCTAATAAAATAAATGCCATATAGAATGAATCCTAATTTTTTGAAGACTGTAAAAGAAGAAATAGATAAGTTGCTTGATGTAAGATTCATATTTGCTGTGGAGATTTCAGAATGGGTTTCTCCCATTATGATTTCAATAAAAAAGAATGGGAATCTACACATTTGTGTTGCTTATAGGAAGCTCAACAAGGCAACAAAGAAAGATTATTACTCTCTTCCATTTTCCAATCAGATCTTGGATGAAGTAGCTGGCTAAGAGTGTTATAGTTTTATAGATGGCTATAACGGATACAACCAAGTTCATATAGTAGAGAAAGATCAGCTGAAGACTACATTTACCACACCTTGGGGAACGTTTTCTTATAAATTTATTCCATTTGGGTTGTGTAATGCTCCAACAACATTCTAGTGCTTGATGAATAGGGTGTTTGAACCCTACATTAGAAGCTTCATTAGAGTATTCCTGGATGATTTCAAATTCGTGTCTTACGACCCCTTATGACCCGCATCCCATTTCACAACCTAACCTCATTACCTAAACCTTACACAATTATTTATTAATTACCTCATAATTGATAAATCCACATCGCCTTACCCGCCACCTCACTTGGCCACCTCACCATGACCTAGCCCTAACCCTAAACTAACCTAATTAGGACCCATGACTTGGTCTAGACTCACATCCATAACTAATGCCTCCTTACTCGCACCCAAAGCCGACCTTCTAGCCACTTGACCAAGCCCGCAACTGATCCCTCGGGAGAAAAACAGGGAAGGTGGGCTATTTTACTAAAAATAGCCTACTTTTTCCTAACCGATGCCGGTTCCTACTCGACCGCCGTCGGTTACGCAACCGCCATCGGTTCCCTGTAAATGGGCTCCCCAAACCAAAACAACGGATCGGAATTTCATTTTGGAGATCAGTCGAAGGATTTCTGGATCAACAGAGAGCATTGCGAGCGAGGAACAGAGTCCAGAACTTCACTTGACCAAGCAGAGACGAGTGAAGAATACCAGAAGAGTTGGCAGCCAAGGAGATCAACTTGCACCTTCATCAAAAACCAGTAAGTTACATCTTGCATGTCCTCCATTATAACATTTCTTATGCTTTTGGAATTACAGTCCTCCCAAATCCGTTTCTGAATCCATTATCCAACGTACCATTGCCTCTAACTGTCATTCTTTTGCTTCTAACCATCCCATTTCCTAATACTATCCAAAAACCAGCCATTACAAACACCACAACCAGCCCAGAAGATCCTAGACCGGTATCGGTTATCAGTAACCGGTATCGGTTATCAGTAACCGGCATCGGTTATAGGTAACCGGCATCGGTTCCTTTGATCAAAAACCAGGAAAAACAGCCTTTCCCCTACCCAGTTCAGCCAAGCAATTTAATTGATATTTTACAGTCTTTTGTGTTAATTCACGTTAGCAGGGAAACTGACCACCTTCGAAAGGAAGTTTTACATTTCCTGGGCCCAAGGCAGTTTCCTCATTTATTGTTTAATCAAATCTTGTGGTCTTGTGTTCTTATTTGCAGGTAGTCCTTCCCAGACAAAAAGGAGTTCTCCGCAGTCAACCTGATCTTTCTCTACGGTACGCGCACATCATCTCGACATTCTACAGGTATTCCTCCTAACCCTAACCTTATCTGTTTCTAAAAGGAATGAAGCATTTCCTAGTGAAACATTTTGGCACGCCCGGTGGGACCCATTTTGGGTTTATCTTTATTTCTTGCTTGCTTTCATATAGGGAGCATACTTGCTGTTTTCTTCTTCTAGAGATATTCACAAGGTATTTTATTATTCTGGTAAAAGAACTTGCTTTGTTTTTGCATCTTGCATTAGTAAAAGTCATCTCTTTTGCTTCATCGAATATCACTTTCGATTTGGGTTTTAAAACACATGCATTGCATTCCTGCCTGTTGTTTTTCAATTCTAGTGAACATAGATTAAGTAACAGGTCGTACACGTGGGGGTGATATCCACGGTATTGACAGGAAATTAATCTTACATTCACTGCACAACACATACCGAATCACTTCACAATTAACACAACAGCTCAAACATCCCCCCTTTTTCCGCGGTATTCCTCCGCCCGATTGAGGTAACCTTATAAGCCAAAACAACTTGACATTTCCCCTAAGTCTCTTGTTTAGGATTCTGACATCATTCTACGTCTAAAGGCATAAGCCCACAATAATTAAAATTAACCCTAAGGTTAATCTCTGGATTTGCGTGTGCATCTTGCTTGTTTGCTATTCTGTTTTCTCTGTCATACTCTGTCTTTTGTGATCAATAAGTTGATAAATATACTCAACGTTGCTAAAAATCAAATTAGCAGCCCTTTGTATCTTCTTATCCTAGATTTTTGACACCGGCATCGGTTAAGGGACCGACGTCGTTTCCCCTGTGACCGACAGCGGTTAGTAAACCGATATCGGTTACTGTCTCCATCAGCCCCTGACAAACCAGCAACTTGCCAAATTCATCATTCTGGGGTTGTTTTTGTTCTTGATAGATTGAAACTTTACCGTGAACTGCTGTCCATGGTTGTTATCACTCGAAAACAAGCCGCCACCATGGTTTCACACGCTTGCTCTGTTTCTTTGCCTGAATCACCCCCTTCACCTTCTGTGGGGAATCCTACTGATACTAGTGAGGTTCCTAAAATTCCTGTGGGAGATAAGGACTTTGCCAAGTTTCTGGATGCTAATTCCAGCGCTGTACAATACTATTTGTCTCATACCCCTGACCGTACACCTGATGGTCAGCTCCTTGTAGGTATGCCTATCAGTATAGCTGCTCATTTAGCTCCCACTCCTCCTGATAATACCACCTTGCTTCCTGCATCTCTAGCCCCGTCTCCCAATCCGACAGCTGCAGAGGTTCATACGACCCCGATTAGCTTTCCTTTTGTTAATCTTGGACCCCACGTTTCGTTACCACCAACTGCCCCTACCTCATCTCTTTTGCAGACTGCTCCATTCATGACTTGCTCTCTGCCACCTATCCACACGAGCTTTCCTTCTCAAGCTCCGCCTACCTTTTCATTCCCATACACGTATCCAGTAACCTCAACACCTTATATGGGACATCCCTATTCTGGTGCACCATCATCTCATCCAACCACTGATTTCATCAAACAAATGATGGACAAAATGCAAAATTTGGAGGCTTCGGTTTCGGGAAGTCGTAGCGCCTTGACATACGAACAAGTTTGTCGGGAGCCCATTCACCCTTCTGTCCCCCTTCATTCATATCCTCCTCAATGGGAGTTGCCGAAATTTACTCGTTTTAATAGTAAGGAGGATCCTCAACAACACTTGCGATCATTTAGACATGCTTGTTATTTGATTGCCCATAATGACGCCTTGTTACTCCGCACCTTCCCTATGTCCTTATCAGGACCCGCCCTGGAGTGGTACAGTGCTTTAACCCAGCACTCGATCTTCTCTTTTAACCAACTAGCCCAATCTTTCTTGGATCATTTCTCCATTAACATTGCTAAGAAAGTATCTATCACCGACCTTTATGCCATCCGACAATTTGAGGACGAATCTATCGCAGATTTCGTTGGACGATGGCGGGGCCTTATCAACCAACTTACGTATGCCTTGCCTCAAACCGAACTTATCGAACTCTTTACGCGGGCCTGCGCTAAGCACATCTCCCCTACCCTCCAAATCCAAACTTTCCGTACATTCGACGAGGCCTTTACTATGGCTCGAAAATTAGAAATTCGAGCCTTAGAGGAAGAGAAATTGCGGTTGCGCAACAAGAACTCCACTTTCCGAACTCCTGATTCTACCAATAAACCAAATACCACCACTCCTCACGCGTCCACCTCTTCTAAATCAAAAGGAGCTGTCCACGCGGTGATGGTCAAATCCCAACCACCGTCCAATACTCCACCAAAAACCACCTATAAATACAAAGCCGAACCCATCAGCTACACTCCCTTGGGAGAAACCTATGGTGTGATATTGGAGAAATTGCTCAAAGCTGGGGCTATCACCTTACCCCTGTTAAACCTCACTCTGGGTTTGACTCCACTCGCGCAATACCTTCCTGGTACAAAGAAAATGACTTTTGTAACTTTCACCGCGTAAAAGGACATAGTCATGAAAACTGCAAGATGTTGAAAAACATAGTGCAGGAAATGGTTGACGCAGGGGATATAACACTCGATAATCCTAACGCCCCTGCTAACCGAAATCTGAAAATTTTCAACAAGCCATTCCCGAATCACTCGTCCAGCAGCAACGTGAACCAAGATATCTTAGCTGAGGAGAGTGTTCATGAGATCCATGCAGTCTTCGATTCTCAGCCAAAAGCCTCTATCGAGAAAATTTTGAATCAAGCCTCTTCACTAACACAGGAGCCCGAACCTCCTTTACCACCATCAAGCCAAAGTGAAATCGTTCCTTTACCCATAGAAGAGTTAACTGCCCAGGCTTCCCTTCCCATCAATGAGTCTTCTTACACCACATCCCTACAAGACTGTGAGCGGATGCTATCTAATTTATCTATTTCCCAAACGTCCCCTTCTACCACTCTTGCTACACAAGAGGAAGGCTCACCACTCCTTTTGACATCCTTAGACGAGAAATCTCTTACACTAACATCACCACATTCTTTTAACATGACAGATCTCCTCGAACACGCCCTCCTACCTATTAGTCCCTCATCGCCTAAATCTTTTCAACGACCGGTTGACCTCCTAACATCTATTGATACAGTGCCTCATCTGCCTCCTGTGTCACACCCGCAATGGACTGGAATTACAACCCACCTTTCTTCCGTACCAAAATTACAAATCACACCTGGAGACTGTCATTCCACAGAAGATAGACAGGCCCTATGGGAACGTTTGAGTACCCCTTTTTCTACTCAAATGCAAATGACTGATCCTGATGTCTCCACCATCTACCCGAAGTGCTTACAGAAGCTTAAAATGCCCCTGTTCTCGCCTTCACCCCCCTCACCTCTACCAAATGCCCCGTCCACTTCTATCAACTTAACCAGATCTTCCCCTACGCTTGGGACCTCACCAATGCCCAGTCTAACACACCCGCCTAAGCGACTCGATCTATCCAAAAATAAATCCGTTCCGCCACCTAGGAGACGAACGCAATCCGGGCCTCTATCACAATTAAAACCCTCATCGTCACACCCACCTTCCATATTGGGACCTCATCCCTCCACATTACACCAATATATCATACCTCCTTTGTTTTCTGCAAAACGACCTACGCCTTCTACACCTATACAGAGATCAAAGGGTATCACAACATCGTTACCCCGCGTATCCGGTCCACCTATCAACCCTAAACCAATCCCATCATCAAAGGATTTATTTTCTGTCACTCCCCTTTCTCCGTGGTTGTTTCCCGCTACCACGCCATCTGTAGCCTCATCATCTAACCAGCTGAACGTAACTTCTGTGTCCAAGAAACCACGTTTAGTGAAAAACATGTGTCAGCACCCCTCGGCTAAACCACCACCCATACGAACTAAACACGCCCAAACATTACCACAACCCACACAATCAATACCCTCATCCTCTTCCGATTTTGACCCACTCAAAGGATCTTACGCCAAAATCCTTGCTATGTTGGTGGAGAA
Organism: Taxus chinensis; assembly: GCA_019776745.2. Taxonomy (NCBI): domain Eukaryota; kingdom Viridiplantae; phylum Streptophyta; class Pinopsida; order Cupressales; family Taxaceae; genus Taxus; species Taxus chinensis. The sequence continues at coordinate 888,799,846 of CM034151.1, forward strand.
TGCGACCATTTCCCTACCTCCACTTAGACCTTATGACCCGTCTAAACCCCGACCTATGGGTTACGATGAGTCTAAAATCTGCGCTTATCACCGCACACCAGGACATGATGTGGAGGGATGCAAAGCTCTAAAAACCATCCTTCGTCAGTCACCTCTCCCGGATAGAAAGATTAAGAAAGACAACTTACGAAGGGAGAGACCTCTAGCGTCAATTCCCTCTACTATATCATCTATCCCCGCCTCACCAAGATCTATCATTATTACAACCCCACCTCTTGAAGACCATGAATTATCCCAACCATCTTCCTCATCTCAGATCTACGAGATTAATATGATTAGTGTCGCTACTCGAGGACAGAAAAACAATGGGAAAGCGAAAGAAAACACACCTGCGGCATCTCTTTCTCCTTCAACCATCCCGATTACACCACCACCTAAAGTGGTTATTCGCGGACCCACCTATCCCGTCTCTAATGGAGTTGCCCACCGAACCATGATCAAACAGCTTCATCAATCACCCGTAAAAATGACACTATATGATCTCATTCAGACTTCTGAATCTCATCGACAAGCTCTCGTTGAGATCCTTCAAGGGATAGAGGTTTTACCCAACGAAACCCTGCCCGTTGCCTCCATTCTAACACCCAATCACGTTGCCTCTCTCACCAAACAATCCATCTCCCCCACCACTTCTGTCTCAAAACAACAAGCCGCTGCAGTTAGTTTCTCAGAAGATGAAATTATCGACTTTGGTGCAGAAGACCCTGACCCTGCCCTTTTCATTTCCGCTTACGTCCGAGACATTCGAGTACGTCGGGTTATGATTGACGGGGGCGCTAGCCTAAACATCATCTCTTCAAAAGCCTTCCAACAAATGAACATCCCTTCTAGTTGCATGTGTGCCAACCCCATCATGTTGCGGTCATTCAATGACGCTATTACTTCTACCTTAGGCACCGTGATCCTCAACATTCGCGTAGGCCCACGTACTTTACCCGAACTCTTCTATGTCCTTGAAGGAGAGTTCCAATATAATATATTGCTGGGTCGTCCTTGGATCCGAGCCATGGGATGCGTTCCCTCAACATTACATCGATGCATAAAATTTGAGTACGAGGGGAAGTCCTACACTGTAAAAGCTGATCCTCCCCCCTTCAAAACTTGCAATATGTTATACCGCCCAAACGATGTGCTTATACCAATTAAGACACCCATACATTCAACCCAACCATCCTCTTCAAATGTACCTCAACCATCCACCTCAACTGCACCTACGCCTTCAACTGATGAAACCACCGTCGCACAAACCACTTCTCTTCCCGCAGCTAACATCCCAACCTCCGACCCCTTAGTAGATGTTTTTCATCGCCTCACACTGGGGGAGTACCGCCTATATAACGTTAGTTCTTTCCCTACCCCGCAGGAGTACGGACAATTACATGCGCATCCCACCTACGACCGTCGCGTGGGGGAGGTAATCTCTTACGGACCACCCCATTGCCGCACTAACCTAACGTATGGGGGTGTTGACGCATCCTCCATTACCCCTGAACCTCCTCTTGGTGTGGTTCCCTTCCAATCCGATTTTCAATACTTGACAAATCGTCGTTTCGCCCTCACCTTCTTGACTCGCTGTGCGTGGAAAGGCTTTGGTTTTGGCCTTTACGAACAAGGCCGACATACACTCATTCCCGTGACCACACGCAAACATAATGATCGAAGTGGTCTCGGTTTTTCCGAAACACCTACACAGGAGACACCTCCTGTCAGCTGTATCCTGGAAGAGGAAGACGTTGCCCCTACCGAACCATCATCACCCACTTTGCCATCATCACCCACAGAATCGATGGACCCTGAATCTATCCCTCCTAACTTTTTTTTTTCATAAATGCTATCTTCATAGGTCCTCTCACTTATCAACGCGATAATGAGGACCCATCTTCTCTTCCCCTTCTGTATCCAGACATGATCGAAGAGGATTCGCCTTTGATTAATGTTGTTGAATGCCAGGATGACGACTCCATCCTCACTTACCTGGGCGCGGATGATTCTTATATTCAACGCGCCTTACCATCTGAAACCCAAACTATGCTGAACGAATCTACTATAGAAATCAACATCCACACGGAGGAAGATCCTCACATAGTGAAGATTGGACAATCCCTTAACACATCAGAACAAGCCGCCTTTTCTACCTTTCTCCGTGCTCGCAACCAAGCTTTCGCATGGTCTTACGCTGACATGCCAGGAATTGATCCTACCATTGCCGTCCATAACATCACCCTAAACCCCGATTCCAAACCAGTCAAACAGAAATTGAGAAAAATGCATCCACGCATTGCTCTCTTGGTCAAAGAGGAGCTCCAACGACTCCTTTCTGTTTCCTTCATCTTGCCTATTGACTATCCTCAATGGATTTCTAACATCGTACCTGTCACTAAAGCGACAGGGGGACTTCGGATATGCACAGATTTCCGGGATCTTAACCTTGCTTGCCCCAAGGATGACTTCCCCCTCCCAAGTATTGATCAACTTGTTGATCTCACTGCGGGCCATGAAATGCTTTCTCTCATGGATGGCTTTTCAGGATACAACCAAATTTTGGTTGCCCCTGCCGATCAACACAAAACTGCCTTCATAACTCCTTGGGGAACCTTCTGTTATCGTGTCATGCCATTTGGCCTTAAGAATGCTGGTGCTACCTATCAGCGGGCTATGACCTACATTTTTCATGACATTATGCACACTATCCTTGAAGACTATGTCGACGATCTTCTCGGCAAGTCTAAACATCGTAGTGAACATCTCGATGTTTTAACCATTATTTTTGATCGCCTGTTACAATATTCTGTCCGCCTTCAACCGAAGAAATGTGTCTTTGGTGTTCTTTCGGGAAAACTTCTTGGCTTTATCGTCTCTTTGCGTGGCATTGAGGTCGATCCATCTAAAGTAAAAGCTATCCTAGAAATGCCCCCACCCAAAAACCTCAAACAATTGCGTAGTTTGCAGGGTAAACTTCAATCCATCCGGCGTTTCATCTCCCAACTCTCGGATCGATGTCACCCTTTTCATCACCTTCTAAAAAAGGACGTTGCCTTCCAATGGAGTGAGGAGTGTCACCAAGCCTTCGAAGCTCTCAAAACGTATCTCTTGCAGCCACCCGTGCTTATCCCACCCCAGGACGACCGCCCTTTCTACCTTTATCTTTCCGCCACTGACCATGCTATAGGAGCTATGCTCGCACATCGAGACTCGGCACGCCGAGAGCAGGCCGTTTATTATATAAGTCGTACCCTCGTGGATTACGAGACTAGGTATACACATGTAGAAAAATTGTGCCTGGCCCTATCATTCGTCGCCACCAAACTCCGACATTACCTCCTGAATCACAAAACTTTCGTCATCACCAACACAGACCCCATTCATTATATGTACGCCAAACCACACCTAAACCAACGCATCGCTCGATGGCTCATGCTCCTCGCCGACCTTGACCTTGAGTTTATACAACAGAAATCAATCAAAGGACAAACTCTTGCAGACCAACTTGCGGAGGCCCCTCTACCTGGGGAACAATTTACCAATTTTACCTTCCCCGACGAACTCATCGCCACTCTTTCGCTCGGAGAAGAGTCGTATCAAATGACCCTCTTCTTCGATGGATCTAAGTGCCAGCGCGGCGGAGGAGCCGGCGTTGTTCTCATCCCTCTTGACGCTGAACCTATGCCTCTTTCATTCCGGCTTGATTTCCCCTGCACTAATAATACAGCGGAATACGAGGCCCTTGTTCTGGGTCTCCAAGTTGCGATACACTTAGGCATTAAATCTATCAATATCTTTGGTGACTCTCAATTGGTAGTCAATCAAGTTATGGGCATCTACCAATGTAAAAACGAGGAACTTCAGAAGTACAAACACCACGTGGAATCACTTCTAACCTTATTTACTCACTATTCTATCCAAACCATTCCCCGCTCCACTAACAAATTTGCAGATACTATGGCTTGCTTAGCCTCGCAGATTCCCGCCGCACCAACTGACTCTGAATTATTCGTTGTGGTCCAGCAACTTTTTGCACCATCCTATTCAACCCCGGTAGTTTGCATGATAAATACTGTGTCTACTAATTCGCAGGATACTTGGTACCACCAATTTCACGACTACCTTACAATCTCGGTTCTCCCACCTGACCTTACTAGTAACGGAAAACGTGCTTTTCTTAAAAGTGTTTCGCGTTATGTTGTCATGGGAGGACTCCTCTATAAACGTGGCTTTGATGGCATCCTCCTTCGCTGTCTGACCAACGCTGAGGCCACTCATACCATCCAACAAGTACACGATGGGATTTGTGGTGGACATTTTAGTGGCCTTGCCGTGGCTAAACGAATCCTTCGCCTAGGTTATTATTGGCCTACTCTCAATAACGACTGCTACGAATATGTTAAGCGCTGTGTCATGTGTCAACAACATGCCAATCTTCAACATACTCCTAGCCACCCGCTACAAGTCGCTCGTGATCTTTGGCCTTTCTCACAATGGGGTTTAGACCTTATTGGTGAGATTCACCCGACCTCTTCACAACGTCACCGTTGGATAATCACAGCGACCGAATATTACACAAAATGGGTGGAGGCCATCCCACTCATTTCAATCAAAAAAGAAAAAATTGTCGAATTCATTAACCATCACATTATCTGTCGTTTTGGTATTCCTCATCGCCTAATAACAGATAATGGTAAATCTTTCAAAAACAAGTTGTTACAAAACCTTTGTGACAACTTTGGTATCAAACTTAGTTTCTCATCGCCTTACTATCCGCAGGCCAATGGTCAGGCTGAATCTTCTAATAAAACTCTAACCAAAATCCTCATGAAAGTTGTCAATGAATCTGGAAGAAATTGGCACGATCACATCCCCTTTGCCCTTTGGGCTTATCGTACTAGCATTCGTACCTCTACTAATGCCACACCTTTTTCTTTGGTATACGGTACCGAGGCTGTTTTGCCTCTCGAAATACAAATACCCTCCCTTAGAATATCTCTTCAGGATATTCTCACCAACGATGATTTCCGCCAAGAGCGGTTAGCCCAATTGGAGCTTCTTGACGAACGACGTCTTACAGCTCTCGATCACCTTCAAATCTATCAAAAACGCATCAAGCGTGCTTATGATAAGCGACTTCATGAGCGTACCTTTAAGGTTGGTGATCTTGTCCTCAAAGAGAATCAACATGTCACCAAACTAGAAAAGAGCAAACGTGGAAAATTTGCTCCCAATTGGATTGGGCCTTATATAATCACTCACACCTATGGATCAGGCACTTATCGTTTAGCTTCGCTTAATGGTAAACCTGAGCCTGAACCCCTTAATGCCTTACATCTTCGCCCATTCTACTGTTGAATCTAGTGTTATATCACTTCTTATCTACCTACTGCTCGTCCCTTGAGCTCATTTACCGCTACATACACTTTGTTTTCTATATCTCTAAATAAAATCGAAATCACTTCGCACCTCCCCTTGATAATGCCTTCCCCTTTTTAGTCTAGTCCATGACTTCAAAGTATTAAAATAAGCCGTATTCTTATGGGATTTTCTTGAGTCAAACTTCCTACTAAACTAGATGCTTCACGCCAAAAGAACATCTAGTCATCTAAAATTAAATATAGACTGCTCCCTCGAAGGACAGCTATATGCCAAACTATTGCTGCTACTATAAATAGACTGCTCCCCTGAAGGACAGCTATGCACTAAAATCATCTCTGCTACTATAAATAGACTGCTCCCCCGAAGGACAGCTATACACAGTCAGCCTTTATCAGAAGCTTCTCGCATTGATCAGCTTCGTGAAGACCTCAAGAATAAAACAATCAATATCCCTTGTAGACTTCCCGCATCGATCAGTCTACATTCAATAAAATAAAAGCCTCATTCAAAAGAACTTTTTGGGTCATGGACTTGTCTATTTAGGGTAGGTTCTCTTTCGTTGTAACAAGTTCTTTGTACCTCAGCTATATCATCCACATCACCTCACCATTTGTTTCAACTCAAGGGACGTAACGTACACCTGATATATTGTGATCATACAACTCTTTTCAACTATGGACTTCTCGTCTATGCACGACACTTAGGGCTTCAGGCTCGTTCTACGTTGTGTGGTTTGTTTAGCTCTTTTCACCTACGGAGCACTCTTTCCGCTTTGCCTCGCATCTAGAATTGTGTGTTGATCTTAATCAGGACACTATTCCCTACTACTTGGGTATGCTAACCTTTGCTTTACCTATACCTACACCAACAACATTATCCTACCAGCACCAACAACATTACCCTACCAACATCAAATTTTTACCAAACGACAAATTGCCTAAACCATACCAAATTGCCTAAATTCACCCCTCCCTGATCCTAAGGGAGAACTACATCGGTCTGAGGCCCTTCCTTGCTTTGTGCAATGGGCTATGTAGGCAGCACTTCGGAGACATGGGGTCTCCCAAGGTTAGCTCGACCATCCCCTACCATAACCTATCATGTGTGGTAAATATAAATATTTTGGTGTATTTCTATTTAATCACATTCCTCTTTGATCCTTTTTCAAAACACCGAAAGTCAAAACGACAACATTCTTATTATTATAACGCAAATCAACATACATATCTCGTTTTATTTAGATGTTAAACAAATACATCTTCTATATCATCGACACGCAGGTCGGTACTCTTATTTATCCTCATACCTTGCTAACATTTATTTAGACCCTCACGCCTCATCCCGACCTAGGTGATGATCGTGATCGTCGACCCCTCTCGCCAGGCCTCTCTGTCCTCAAAGGTACCACGGCTATTGGTACCGCCCACTGATCTGCCAATCTCTCCTGTAACATATGAATACGCCCTCTCGCATGGAGAACTCCAGCCTCTAGTCTCGCCGCCCCGTGACTCCGCAACCACTAACAATCCTCTTGTCTCATTCACCTGCGTTTGGAGCTGCTGAACCAAACGCTGCAGACGATCCCTCTCTGCTGTAATCACCGCTATGTCAGGGCGCTCACGTACACCTCGCAGTTCTGCTACCCACCATAATCTATAGGCCTCTGTCATTCCTGCATCCATTACACTGCGATCGGCAGCTATCTCCTCGGGCCCTTCTGGAGGTGTTGGCCGGGGTGGTGAGAATGCTGCCTCGGCATCGATCCTCATATATGGTCTATAAGCCTGTGGTATGTCCTGCACAAATCCAAATTGTCGCCGCACATGCGATCTATAGGAATCCTCTCATATTCACCTGGCCTGTGCCCCGCGATCCACCTCAATCGCTCTACACCTCTCAACTCCTCAGCTATGTTCTCGGTTACCATATAGTTCCCGTAGGGCCTCCAACAGATATCCGCAACCGTCAACCTCTCCCATACCTACCTGTAATACTCAATGTCACCCGGCACGGCCTGAGATCTTGCCTCTTGTTCTGTCTGGACCCATCGTCGGAATCCCAACCTCTGTACTCCGGTCTCTCCTGCCTGGATGGATCGGCCTATTGGTCGCACACAAACAATGTGCTCATAGGCCCAACAGTGTAATAAGTATGAGCAATCCAACGTTGTCCTGTGATTTCGCCTACAAGCCCATAAACCCCTGTATAGCTCCGCCAAATATGCAGGTGCCCATGCAAAAGTCACGTTCCTTTCTATCATCTCCCAAATAACACCCATCAATGCCTTTGGAAATCTTCCCCCTTCTGCCCTCGGTAACGCATAATACCCTACCGCTATCATTAAAATCACTGCTAACCTTGTCTCCTCAGGGTGTGCTGCATACATTACCCCATATGTGAATGACAAACCTTGCTGTGTTAAGTCCCATGCATATGGACCAAACACTTCTGTTATCGCTGCCCGCCCCGCGCTAGGTAGTGCCTGATATACTGGTTCTCCTGTAATAGGGAGTCTCAATATACGAAACACATCTTCCAAAGTTACTGTCATTTCACCTGTTGGCAGATAGAAGGTATTTGTCTCAGGATTCCATCTCTCAATCAGCGCCTGTAACATACCATGGTTACGTGCGATTCGGGAATAATAACGGATTCCACTTAACCCCAAACGATTTATCAATGTCCATTCCGCTGGTGTTACATCCGCTCGGATTCGCGACAACAGCGCTGGCACACTATCATTCATCCTCAACCCTGCCTCTGCCTGCATACACCAAAACAACAAACAAAAATTCAATCCATTAGGGTTTTTTTTCAAACATTCTGGAAATTCCTCCAATAACCGGTACTCGGTTATACATAACCGGTATTGGTTCAGTAACCGATACCGGTTCCTCCCTAACCGCTACCGGTCACTGTCGATTACATGCATCTTGCCTAAAAACAACCACCTACGACAATAAATTGATCGTTTATTTCGTTTCTATATATACAAACATACCTGGAACCCCTGATTGCCTACCATGTAACACTTACCTCACCTGCAACCCTTGTTATCATGTTTTCTTTCTCATATCTACCCACCTACTCTCCCCCCATCTTATTCACGAAACATGCAGTAGTCAAATCACAAACAAAACAATACCTCTTGGGTTGCAGCAGCTTGAGGTGGCCCTTGTCTTCCCTCATGTCCTTGCCTGTTGGATGCTTCTCCTCGTTCTGCCATGATCACCACCCTTTTCAACTTTGTCTTTCTGCCTTCTGAACCTCGGATCACATTTACTTTCCTTGTCTCTTTTCTCCTTCTCACCCAAATCTCTCATGCAAATACCTGTCTCAGTCGTCAAAAAGCGTCGCGTTCACGTATTTAACCTCTTGCATGGCTCTAAAATTAAAACTTAAGTTGCCACCCTAGCTTTTCTATTTTTAGAAAAGCTCATACCTAAATAACCAGTATCGGTTACTTAACCGATATCGGTCTATTAGATACCGATATCGGTTCCTTAACCGATATCGGTTACACACCTATCTTTTCTCAACAACGTTCTTTTCTTCATTTCTCACCTAAATTTTTGTCGCGCCCGCCTCTTTTCCTGCATAAACCACACAATTTACCACATTTTGTTCATCCACCACATATAACATTACATTTTCATTAAATATCATTTATTTTACACAAATACACAAACCATCAACTACGGATATCAAGAAACTATCACTCTATACATCATTTGGATCCAACTCATCAGTTACATATATCACAATGTCACAAAACCACCAATTCATCACATAACCTGACATTCATATATACGTACAAACAAACAAAAACATCAGCATCATCCATCTATCAACATGTCAATTAAACTCATCACACATTCTATCTATTACCAGCCATTAACCACATATTTTAGCACATTTTGAACACTGCATGTGGATCAAAACATCGTCTCTATATATATACAAATTTTCAAAAATACAATGTGCCCTACATCGGGGCCTCTGTGATCTCATACAATACCAAAGCCGGCACGCAGGCCGTAATACCTACCAAAAATCTCGACTCGGCTCGCAGGCCGGTCTCTCATATCAAAAATATACTCGGCTCGCAGGCCGGTATATAATAAATAAATGAATCAAAACAATGAATAAGTGTAGGCACGCAGGCCTCTATCAATACAACCGGTTCGCAGACCGGTGCCCATGTCCCTATACAAAACCATGTCGGGGATCTATCAGCTCTCCCCATTGCCCTCGGCACCTCTCCCTGCTGGTCCCTGTGGTGCCTCTCGCCTCCTGCCTGTCACGGACACGCCAGCTGTGGCTGCTCCTCCCTGAGATCTCTGGCTGTGCGAGGTCTCTGCTCTATGAGCTGCATATGCCTGATACTCGACTCCGGTACTATCAAGAATATCTTGATAATATCGGGCCTCTGCTCTCACCTCTATATAGCGATCTCGCGCCACTGAAGGAACTGGGGCTGGTCCCCTAGCACCTAACACCAATACCCCCTGAGCTTGTACCTGCACCTGTGGCTGTGGTGCTGGTGGTGGTGCTGCCTGTGCCTGTACCTGCACCTGTGGCCGTGGTGGTATCTGGGGTTGTGGCTGTGCTGCTGCTGGTACGGCTACCTGTACCTGTACCTGCACCTGTGGCTGTGCTGCTGGTGGTGGTGCTGCCTGTGCCTGTACCTGAGCCTGGGCTAGCTGCCCCTGTAAGACCCCTATCTGTGCCTGTGCAGCAGCCAACTGTCCCTGTAATAGCTGCACTTGCCCCCGGAGCTGATCTCTCTCTGCCGTAACTGCAGCCAAGTCTGGCTACGCAGGCGGTACTATCCTCGCTGCTCTCTGCCCAGCCCACCATACCCTGTATGCTCCCGTGCACCCGGCATCATCCACACCCTCACCTGCTGGTCTCTCCGCTACCCAGTCTGGATCCCAAGGCTGTGGCGCTGGCAGTGGGGCCTCTACATCATCCCTCCTGTACTGAGGGAAGGGAGGTGGCTCGTCCTGTCGCAACCCCATCTGCCTGCGTACCATCTCTAGGGGTATCCACTCGTACTCTCCCGGCCTCCGTCCTGCTATCCAGAATGTATACTGGATCAGGAGCAGCTGTACGCGGGCTCCTCTGCCAGGCTGGTGACCTTTGTAGGGTCTCCATACAACCGTGAACTCGTGGTGGATGTGGTCCCTATATGGTCATATGAGTGATCAATAGTCTAGGCCTATGGGCATTCAAGAAACCTACGCTCAAGGGCAGTCCAATAATTGTAAGCCTGATTGGCGACAATATTTAGCATGTTGAGTTGTTCAGTCTTCTTGGCATATTGGGACGGGGTCTTGAAGTCTCGTATCTATGCCCGTAAGCAGTTCAGGTTCATTTGGTTGTGGGACCAGTGGATCACAATAGAAAGTTTTATCTTGTTGTGGACCTTTGATGGTCATGTAAATGCTCAAGGCAATCTGTAGTTGGGTTGGTTTGATCAAAACTCAAACAATTTATCATCTTTAATGTTTAATACGTCTAGTTTTTGATTGATTCTTGGTATGTCTCAATTTATTTTGAAAATGTTGAACCTAAGACCTTGATCAATTTCGGCTAATGGTACTACTAGATTTGGTTGAGGCATTATTGGTTTGAATAAAAAATCTCTTATTTGTCTTGGTTCTGTAATTGTCATGCAAGATATAACTGATTTGATATAGTGAAATAAAATAATTTAGCAAAGGAAATCTAAACTATGTTTTTTTGGTATTTTCCACAATATAAACTGAATAAAGTAATGAAAACATCTAATCTAATGAAAGTATATATTTTTTATTCTTTTCTAATATTCTGAATAAAGCTTCCAATCTAAACAAATGAATCTAATATAAATAATTAACTGAATGTAGCTAATAATTTGTGGAATTGTGTTAATCTAAACCTAAAAAAATTAATTAATCGAATCTTTCCTAATAAAAACCCTCAATCCTGCCTCAGAGGCATAAAATAAATCACAACTTCAAAGAAGCTAGTATTCCCTGCAACTTCCCTTGCAATATTGAAGAGCAATCTTTTTAATATGATCTGATCTAATGTGATTGCTTGAGAATCGAAACAACAAAACAATTTCTCTACTCTATTTGATATGAATTTGAATGAATACAATTTAGATTTAAAAATTAAATCAATGAAGAAAACAAACAACACCTCCAACCTGGATATGCAAGAACAATGGAAAATCTGGTTGTGTGAATATTCATCCCATTAGTTTATCCTTTCGATTTTTATGTCCACATGAGTCTAATGGGTGAGAATGCAGTGAAAACAGAAGAAGAAAAGTGCAGGAGTAGTAGCAGATTGAATTGGCATATTGGGAAACAATGTAGGTGGAAGAATGCAAAAATAATTAAACTAAGATTGGCTTTAAAAAAATTCCAACAAGAAAGGCAACAACTTTTCAATAAGAAGTATACTCAAAATTTCTCTGGCCTTTTTCTTGAGAACAAGAAATGGTTATATATGAAATTGGGTGGGCTGTGTACTCACACAAAAGGCAGCCTTAGGATGCCACATCATCGGATGAAGGGGTAGTTAAAACTAATTAATTTCATTTAAAAATAAAAGAGGGAGTGAAGACCATGCAATCAAGCCTAAATTTAGCTAATTTGGTTTACAAACATGCCTTGAAAGTGAAGTTAACTGAAATAATGTGTGTCTAATTTATGCATGAAGGTTTCTATAAAAATTGTGAAAAACCGTCACCCTATGCCGGTGACAAACATAGAAGCACTGATTTGACTAGGGTGGCAGTTTTGAAACTAAAGGTCAAAACATGCATAAAAAGAAGTGGGAAGATAGAAGAAAGTGTATAAAGGCTAAGTAGTGATGTATAGCCTACAAATATATACTGCAAATGTGTTTGGGAACTCAAACACCTTCTGAAAGGATATGAATCATCATTGGGGACCCTTTGTAACCGTTTTCTAAAAATGCAGCACATGCAATTTTGGGTGCTTACAATCACCTAATATTTATCTCCTAATAAATATTCCTAAGCCCTCACACTGAGGCACATCCCAAGCTCTCAAATAGAGGAAAATCCTTTTTCAAATCAACTCAATCATCTTGTCATAAAGAAAGAATCGATTATTGAGATTGTGTATTAATTGATAAGGAATATTTTCCTATCTTACAGATGCATTTTTCACTAATTTAACACACCTCTATCCCATCTACACATCTCAAAAACTCTATGACCTAATGATACCTAGGAGAAGACCTATCCAATCCCAATCTAGAAATGAAGACAAAACAAACTGCCAAATAAACACAAAAAACACTAATGAATTCTTCAATCATAACTACTATGACACCAATGCAAAAGAACAATGCAATTGAGGAGAATAAGTAGAAACAATGGTTAACACTAGTAGTGACAATGACTCTAACACCTAATTCACAAAGGGAAGGCAACAAGAAATGATTAATTTATTTGTAGATAAAAACAAAGATGCCCTTCTCCACCAATTATATCACATGGGGGAAAAGCTTCCTTCTAATTAGACACATGAGCAACTTCATAGTCTTCTCCCTGATGAAAATGAATGCATTTTGCAACCACCTCCATCCCCATTGAACCATAATACAAAAAATCTAAAGCAAATTAAAGTAACCATCACATTCCACATGAATGGAATAACATAAAAAATGCCAATAACTCTCATATATCAAAGGAGGCCATATTATCCCAATTGAAACAAATGAGCAACTAGATTTCCCAATTTTCCTCTCAACTTGATCCATAATGAACAAATTATCATGATTCCAAACATTCACAATGTTCTTATTTTAACTTACCATCCATTGCCCCTCAAGAACCTACTTTGGAGCAATAAATAAAGTATATGAAGGAAACACTTCAAGGGTTGTAGCTCAGAAAACAAATATGACAATACAATTTTGAAGAACTTTGTCCCTATCTGTTTGACCGTGACATATTACATGTCCCATTTCCTCCATACTTTGAACCACCTAAGTTTGAAAAATATAAGGGAAAGGGTGACCCTCGCGAACATGTCAAGGAGTTCCATATGCTATGTCAAGATGTCACTTACGATGGCTCCTATTTACTGAGGCTCTTTTCACGAAGCTTATGTGGTCTAAATTTTGAATGGTTCCTCTGTTTACCCAAGGGATTTGTCACTACCTTCACCAACTTGTCTGAAAAAATTGTCAAACACTTCTCGTATAATGCAAAACATGATGTCACCATGATCGATCTATGTAACACCAAGAAGTGCAATGGTGAAATTTTCTCATCCTTCCTACAACAATGGAATACCCTTGCTAGTCGTATTCTGTGCCCAGTCCCTGAAAAGTAGTTGGTCACCATATTTTTCGATAACCTCCATCAAGAAATAACTTTCCACTTGCAAATCCATTATGCTAACATATTTTACGACATCATAGAAAAGGGAATGTAAATAGAAAAATTACTCGTTTCCAAAGGCCTCATTAAACTATATTCCCATGATAACTACAATCAATCCAGTTAGACTTCCACATCCAAGAAACCTAAATATTTCAATAAGAAAAAAAAAAAATTGTCAGTGATGGAGTGATAGAGATCAAACATGTTCAACATGTCCATAAAGTTGATGTCATTTCCGTTCCCAAAGGCTAACCTCGGTCCACCCAAGATCCAAAAATACATTCATATACCCCTTTAGTGAGTCCATCAAAACAATCCTTGACAAAATAATTGTTGCTAATATGGTTGTGTTACCAAAAACCCAATGGATCGATGAATCCAGACCCAAACCCACATGGTTCAAGGAAAATGAGTATTGCAAGTTTCACAAAATCAAGGGTCATGCTACCAACAGGTGTATGAAAGTCAAGAACTATATCCAAGACCTAATAGACCAAGGTGTGATTGAAATCAAGGAAAATACCTCTTCTTCCTGTTAAAATTAGAAGCTCGTGATCTATCAAAATTTGCTTCCCAATCATGTTTAGAACCACACTTCACATCAGGGACAACAGAAGTCTGGTAAATCCCACGAGTCATCTATCCATTAGTTCAACCACATAAACTACAAACATTTCCCCTTCCAATATGAATCCCTTATTGTCCATATTCACTATCATCCTCATCAAGTGGCCATGATCAAAGTTAAAGGACCTTCTTAGAACGCCAGTGTGCGGTTACAAATTTCAGGATCCGTGTAGTGGTTAAAGGAGTTATTCCTTCTTCCTCAAATCCACCACCACAAGCTCAGTACAACATCATTTAACAACTTGAGAAGACCCGCACACAAATATCCATTATGGATCTTCTCAAAACATCCTCCATGCACAAATATATCCATTATAACGCCTTTTAAGAAACACACGTCTGAACTAACATCGATCCCACAAAATTCCAATCCCTTGTTGTTCGTCTCTACCCCCATATGACATTGCTAGTCACCTTCACCTAACATGAATTACCACTATATGGTCTAGCTCACAACCTCCCTCTCTACATTGAGGTTCACATTGAAAATGTGTTAGGTTGTGGAGCCTGTTTTCATGTGTGAAAGTGTTGAAGATTATTCACTAAAAGTACTATACACTTTCCACAATTGTCTTTCCGGGGTTTGGGGGCGCAGCCCTTGAAATTTTTTTTGGCCTTAAAACATGCCCGATATACCGAGAAACATGATTTTCTCATATGGGTGGGATTTTTGACCCATAGGTTTATGGGACAGTTTTGGCCCATGGTTTTGTAAAACTACTTAAGTAGTTGTCTACTTATGTGGTTTTATGCATATGGTAGGATTATGATGTAATATTGTAGATGTGTGTGAATTCTGTAGATTTTGTTGAGCATAGCTCCAAACAGATATGGGTATTGTATTGAGAGAGTGGTGGCTTGTAATAAAATATAAGCAAGTGATTCTTGGTGGATGTAGGCAAAATTGGGTGAACCATGTTAAATACTGTCTCTTTGTGTTGTTTTATTTTATTTTGCACTTTTATTTTAGATTTGCTTATTAGTTTCTACTCTTACGATTCTGTGAGGGACTCATCTGCATATTTTATCCCTTATTTCCTAACAATTGGTATCAGATCCTGATTTGGTTTGCTAAAGTGTTGAATTGCAGGGAAATTTTTAGCTTGAGTGGGAGCTATGGTAGATGATGGAAGGTCAAGGGTTGATAAATTCAACGGGCAGAATTTCAGTCTTTGGAAGATGCAGATGGAAGATTACCTTTATCAGAAGAAAATTTACATTCCGCTGATTGAGAAGGTGGAAAAACCTCTAGCATGACAGATACGGAATGAGATTTGCTAGATAGGAAGGCACTTGGGACAATCCGGTTGTGTCTTGCATCTTCGGTATTATTTAATGTTTCAAAGGAAAAGACTACAAAAGAACTGATGGATGCATTAGGGAAGTTGTATGAAAAACCCTCTACCTCTAATAAGATATTTTTAATGAAAAAATTATTTAATATGAAGATATCTGAGAATGGTTCAGTATCAGATCATTTAAATGATTTTAATACGGTTGTAAATATGCTAGCTTTAGTTACAATAGAATTTGATGAAGAAGTTAGGGATTTATTAATTCTGTGCTCTTTACCTGAGAGTTGGAATAGTTTGGTAATGGCGGTAAGCAACTCGGTTCCAGACTAACTCAAAGTTGAAGTTTGAGGATGTTGTAGGGGTGATTCTAAGCGAGGAAATGTGGAGAAAAAATTATGGGGAATCTTCTACTTCAGGGAATTCTTTGAAAGTGGAAACTAGAGGGAGACAAAAGAATAGAGAAAGCCGTGGAAATCAAAAGATCGGGCAAGGTCAAAATCCAAAAGCAAGATAACATGCTGGCACTATGGAAAATCTAGGCATGCAAAGAAGGACTGTTGGGAGCTTCAAGACAAGAAGAAACAACATGAAGAAAACAAGGAGGTAAATGTGGAAATGGGTAATGTATGTTAGGATGCTTTGATTCTTTCTTTGTACAATATTGTTGAATCTTGGGTTTTAGATTTGGGGGCTTCTGTCCATGCTACTCCAAATAGACATTATTTTGTTGATTATGTTCAAGGGGATTTTGGGCAGGTTTTTCTTAGTGATGATGAGCCTTCCAGTATAGTTTGAAAATTATCTTTTCAAGTTAAGATGCAAAATGGGAATACATGGCTATTGAAGGATGTCAGACATGTGCCTACTTTAAAATGAAATTTTATATCGACACGCCAGTTGGGAAGTGATGGTTGTATTGTGATATTTATAGTGTACTCTTGCGGTGGCAAAAGGTAAGAAGGTTGGAACCTTGTATTTAACCACTTATAGCACTAATGTTTGTAATCTTGTGGCTTTAAAAGTAGATACAACATTGTGGCACTATAGGCTCGGTCATATGAGCCATACGGGCATGGAGATCATAAAGAAGGATTTTCTCGAATATATAGAAACATGTTTGGATTTCTGTGAGGACTCCATATATGGGAAACAAAAGTGAGTAAGGTTTCTCAAGGCTAGACCTACAAAGAAAGAGAACAAGTTAGACCTAGTGCATTCTGATGTGTGGGGGCTAGTTTAGGTATCATCTATAGGGGGTTCAAGTTATTATGTTACTTTTATTGATGATGCAACAAGGAAAGTTTGGGTTTATTGTATTAGAAAAAAATTTGATGTATTTGACGCTTTTGTTAAATGGAAAGCCTTGGTAGAGAATGAAACAGATCTTAAGCTAAAATGCCTCAGGTCAGAAAATGGAGGGGAGTACTACAGTAATGAATTTGATGATTACTGTTCTAAGAATGGAATCTACATGCAAAAGATGGTTCCAAGAACTCTGCAGTAAAATGGGGTGGAAGAATGGATGAATAGAACAATAATGGAACTTTCTAGGAGCACGAGGTTACATGCAGGACTGCCTCTTTCTTTTTGGGAAGAAGCAGTGAGCACAACTGTGTACTTGATAAATAGAGGACCCTCAAGTGCCTTGGATGGAGGCATACCTGAGGAAGCTTGGTATGGTAAGAAAGTTGATTATTCATTTCTTAGAGTCTTTGGATGTGAGGTGTTTGTCCATATAGACAAGGATGATAGGACCAAGCTAGAGGCTAAATCAGAAAAATATAATTTTTATTGGTTATGGTGGAGATGAATTTGGATATAAATGTTGGAGTATTAAGAACAAGAAAATCATTTGATCTAGGGATGTGGTATTTAATGAGAAAGTCATGTATAAGAAACAGTAGCAAGAAAATAGGGAAGAATCCAAGAAAGAATATGCAGCGGTAGAGGATCTTCTGGATGGGAAGTGACACATGAATTAGTTCAGGAACCTCCTCAATAGGAACCCAAAAGTCCTATATTGAGGAGGTCTTCTAGGGTAAGAAGAGAACCTGAACATTTTTCTCCTTCTCTTTATTATTTATTACTCATTGATAATAGAGAGCCAAAGATCTTTGATGAAGCAATGTAGGTAGATGCCAAGAAGAAGTGGGAGCAAGCCATGGATGAGGAGCATCAAGCTCTCATGGAGAACCAGACATGGGATTTAGTGAAGCTACTGGAAGGAAAAAGAGCATTACAGAAACAAGTGGGTGTTCAGAGTTAGAGAGGAAGAAGGAGGCAAGAAACGATACAAGGCCTCGGTTGGTGGTTAAGGGGTTTGCACAAAAAAAGGGTATAGATTTTGATGATATTTTTTCTCCTGTAGTAAAAATGACTTCTATTAGAACTTTTCAAGGAATAGTTGTAGTAAAAGACTTGCACTTAGAACAGCTCGATGTAAAGACTAAATTTCTCCATGGTGATTTGGAGGAACTATATATGCAGCAACCAGAGGGCTATGAGGTCAAAGGTAAAGAGGAGATGGTGTGCAAACTAAAGAAGAGCTTGTATGGCTTGAAACAAGCTCCACGTCAATGGTATAAGAAATTTGATAGCTTCATGATGGATCAAGGTTATATTAGATGTAATTCTGACCATTGCATGTATACAAATAAATTTGAGGATGGCAGTTATATTATCCTGTGTCTGTATGCAGATGACATGTTGGTTGCAGGTAAAAACATGAAGGAAATAAAAGTACTCAAGAAGAAGCTAAGTGAATCCTTAGCTATGAAGGATTTGGTGGTAGCAAAAAAAAATCCTTGGTATGAGGATATCTTGGGATAGGAAGGAACAAAAGCTGACTTTATCTCAAGAAAAGTACATTAAGAAGGTCTTGGAGAGGTTTAATATGTAGGATGTTAAACCGGTTGGGACTCCTTTGGCAGGCCATTTCAAGTTATCAAAGGAGCAGTGTCCCAAGACAGAGTAGGAGAGAAACCAGATGTCCAAGGTACCTTACTCATTAGTAGTTGGTAGTTTGATGTATGCCATGGTGTGCACCAGCCTGATATTCCCCATGCAGTGGGAGCGGTGAGTAGATTTATGAGTGATCCAGGTAGAGATCATTGACAGGAAGTAAAGTGGATCCTTCGGTATTTGAGAGGGACCATGGGGACAATTTTGTGCTACAATGGATCAAACACTAGTTTGTGTGGTTATGTAGATTCAGATATGGCTAGAGATGTAGACAACAGGAGGACCATGAAAAGTTATGTTTATACCGTAGGTGGGACAACAATAAGCTAGATTTCACGACAATAAAAGATGGTGGCTTTGTCAACCACAGAGGTTGAGTATGTTGTTTCCACAGAGGCAAGCAAAGAAATTATTTTGTTACAGATATTGCTTGAGGATTCGGGGCATAAGCAGGAGGAAGGAAAGATACATAGTGATAGTTAGAGTGTTATACACCTAGCTAAGAACTCTGCTTTCCACTCTAGAATGAAGCATATATAGTTAATGTACCATTTCATTAGGACAACTTTAGAGGAAGAGAAGATGAATCTGGAGAAGATTCATACCAATTAGAATCCTACAGACATTATGAACAATGTGGTCACGAGGGAAAAGTTGAAGCTGTGTTCAACTTTGGTTGGTATTTATGGAAACTAGTGAAGGATTGAGAAGCTTGCTTAGAGGAAAACTAGTCTCCAAGTGGGATATTTTTAGGTTATGGAGCTTGTTTTTATGTGTGAAAGTGTTGCAGAATGTACACTAAGAT